>OZ025294.1:399606954-400316035 GCA_964019185.1 Maratus speculifer | reverse complement strand
TCAAGGGAGGGCTAACTTTTAGGCGGTAAAAATTCTTCGTAAATGAAAAGAATAGAAAACTCAGACTAGCTTTCGCAAAATCCAACATAAATAAGGATTCTGATTACTGGAATAAAGTTATATTTGCTGATGAGAGTAAATTTAATATATTTGATTCTGATGGTAGAATCTTGGTGTGGAAAAAACCCAGGGAAGAATTTCGCAAACCGAACTTGGTACCAGCAGTAAAATATGGTGGAGGAGGAGTTATGGTATGGGGGTGTATGTCGTCCGCTGGAGTTGGTAATCTTGTTTTTATTGACAGTATAATGGTACAAGTATATTGATATTTTAAAGCAAAATTTATAATCTTCAGCACGAAAATTGAACCTTCATAACGATTTTAAATTCTACCAGGACAATGACCCCAAGCACACTGCTCTGAATATTAGACTCTGGCTGCTATATAACTATCCTGAAATAATAAAAACACCACCACAATCTCCAGACTTAAATCCCATAGAGAATATTTGGCAAGAATTGGAATCAAGAATTCGCAAACACACCATTTCTTCAAAACAACAACTAAAATCGGTGCTTCAAGAAGAATGGGGTAAAATCACTCCAGAAATCACAAAAAAAAAAAAAAAAAAAAAAAAAATAGTCGAATCCATCCCAAAAAGATTAAATCATGTTTTAAAAGTAAAAGGAAATCCAACAAAATATTAAAACCTTTTAAAAAGTAAACTTTTTGTATAAATATTTGATGGAAAAGTAAGTGTCCCATCACTTATGTGAGCCATTTTTTGCTCCGTTCTGAACAATTGTATTTTTACTAAATTAATATTTTAATATTTTGACAAAATGTATGTTATGTAATAATTGTTACTAACTTAAAATATGAAACACACCCAAAAAATTTTTGCACATGTTTGTTTATTTATTTTATTGCAGTTTCTTTTTATAAAGCACAAGTGTCCCATCACTTTTGTGAAACACTGCATAATTTATTTTCCTATTTGATAATTTGTTACGGTGTATGAATCGTCTGCCGATTCGAACAATTGTACGTCAAAGAGCCATTTCATTTTTGTTTTAAAAACAAATTAAAGTCTTAATAAAATTTTAACTTAAATAAATGCATTCAAATTTAATCAATTATTAAAAAAAAACTGCTAAAAAGCCTCATATACATATACATATATTAACTGCAATATAGCTAACCACAAATACATTCTAATGTACGAAGTACCAACGATCTGACGTAACAGCTATGTTCAAAAATCCTAAGTTAAACTGTCATTTTGCCTGTCTATGAATTTTTAAGGTCTTTGGGAAAAAAAAAAAAACATCACTTTTGAAATGTGAAAATCTCAAATTGGTTTCTTTTATGGAGTAAAAAGAAATTAATAGAGTGAAAGTATTATTTCTGGAGGTCATGCTTAAAAAGTAACCCTACATTAAGTCCAATTAAGTACTAACAAAAGCACGTGCTTTGACACGCTTATCAATTGAAACAGGTTTAAACCCGTATTTTTTTTCTCTCGTTTTTTAAAAAAGAGCTAATTTATCGCTTCACCAGTAACAATTTATTAATTATTTTATCATATGTGTTTTAAATATCAATATAGAAAATAATTTTAACGTTTCGCTTGAAAATATAACATTATTTTGTTAGTACATTAAAATCGTCTGCAGTCAGAAATTTATATTTCAGATTAATATATATTACTTAAGTTTTCATGCATGATTTTAAAAGAATATTTTCATCATTATATTTTAAATATTTATTTGCATGCAATTATTAAGTCATAAACATTTTTCATCTACGTTATAAAGTATTTAAAATTGCATTAATGAAGGAATCTTTTAGTTATAAAATTTTTAGTTCGTTTCAAATGTTTTCAATATCTTATTTAATTTTAATTTGATATTTAATTATTGCTAATTTTCCAATTTCCTTCATTTTAAAAGCGAACATTTATTCTAATAAATAATAATAGAACAAAGACCATTTTAAAAATTTGCTATTTCCTCTTGAAATATGCTTCAATTGTAATGCACTTCTTTCAATTCGTCTTATAACACAAAATCCCTTCCACGTCCTTTTGTTTGGCACATTTGCCCCGAGATAAGTCGGGGGTAAAAGCACTATTTCCCCATACCCTTCGCCGGTTAAGTGGTTAAAATTTGATCGATAAATTATTTCATATCGCAAAACGTTTTTGAGGCTTATTTCACCTCCACTTATCTTATTCCTCCATGGGTTTCTTTAATTCTGTCTCAGCTTTCTTATTACTTCTGCGAAAATTTTTACACAACCAACCAACCGTAAAGAAACGAAAGAGAAAAAAAATGGGTAAAAGATGATTTTTTATGAGAGTGACCTCTTGATTTTAATTAATTACTCAGTTAATAATTGGAATTTCGAAATTCTGAAGCTCAGGTGCATCAGGAGAGATATTGGGCTACTCTAAAAAAATTTTTGAGCTTCGTACGTACTGTAGATTTTTCTAGCCATCGCAGACACACAGACACACACACAGACAGACAGAGCGTTTTGTTCTTTTATTAGTATAGATAAAATAAATATGCTCTGATGTTGCAATGAAATGAGATTGAATTATGATACCAAAAGTTATTATTTAAAGAAAATTAAGTTTATCGTCTGAGCGTAGTTAATATAAATATTTAATTTTAAAATGAATTAAGTATTTTAAAGGTTAAATATTAAATGACTGGAAAATGTTAATAATTTATAACGCAAATTTATCCATATCATAAATGACGTAATGATCAATGAAAAATACTTTTTATCATTCTTAGAAAGTAAGAAAAGCTAAACTAATAAAAATATATAGATTTTTTGTGTGTTAATTCTTAAAATTGTTCAATTCTGAAAATATAAATAAAAATCACTTTAAAAATGCACTTTCGGGCTTAAAATCTAAAGATTTAATGTAATTGTGAGAAAATACATTCCCTCAGTCAATATCTCAATTTTGCATAATGTTCTCAGAGTGTACTGGAAACAGGTTTGTAAATAGATATTAATTCCACATTTTATTTAGCTCTTATAAAGTAAAAATATGTGGTCACTTTTAAAAATATTTTTTTATAATAAATTTCTATAAAGTTTTATGGTATGCAAAGCATATATGTACAAATCATGCAAAAACGCCACCTAAAACACAGTTTTGTAGTAGATTTTTCCTAAAACTGTTTTTTTTTTTCGTTTTACGGAAACTACCCCCTTTTTGCCACTTTCTAACATGGTCTAAAAGTGTTTACGAATTCAACCTGTCTGTATACCGGATGCCGAGTGCCTGGGGTCTGCCGTCTGTTTGTCCGTGTTTTAACTTCAGTAAACATAGTGGGATTCATACGAAAATAATATACGTTATTGAGATTTGCCATAGCATGTGCGGCTTTGAAAATGAACCAGGTAGCAATTATAACTGAATCACAGGAGCACTCAAAAGGAGACTTTACATTATGGTCTAAGGCGAAAAAATCATTTGCGGTGTATTTTGATAATGTTACATAATTTTAAATGTAATGAAATTTACATGCATTTTTAAGGTTCACAAGAACATGGTTACTATTGAATATGTTAAGTGTAGTACTTATAATGTGAGTACAGGGAGCTCAAAAGTATTTCAATATATCATTGTCTGTGAAGAATAATCATTTGCAGCGTATTTTAATAATTTTATTTTATTAAGGTTATTTTAATAATATTGAAATTAATATCAGTTTCTGAAGTGCAATAAAATACGATTTCTGTAGAAAATGGAGTGCAAAGATTTAACATTCATTTACAAGATCACAGAAAATTGTTCGGTAATATAATAGTTTGCGGGGAAAAAATATTCCCAGCGTATTTTAATTGCGTTGCACTATTTCAAACATGATGAATTTAATATACTGAGATAATCAATACAATGATAAATATTGAAATTTATTAAAATATGCTTGCAGTTGAGTATTATTTGCATCACATTTGTTGTTCATTTACAGAGACGCATAAAAGATTTTGGACCTGTGTCCAGATCTCAGATATTGTATCTAAAGTATGGTCTATTAGAAAATATTGCTGAATAGATTTTTCAATTATCGTATGTATTTTAAGGAAAACTAATGCATCCTGAAGTTCAGCTACATTTGGTATAATAAGAGATGTTTGTAGAATTTAAATAAATCATGTATCGGACTATACAATAAACTGGATATATGGTCACTTGTGCAATAGCGATTCCCGGAAATATGAATTCAATAATTTTAATCGGGTTTTTTGCTTGAATAATTTAAGCTAAATATGCGGTCGTATAAATATCTCCACGTAATATACAGGATTGTACAAAAGAATTCAAGTACGTTTCTGTCTATTATTAGAAATTGCTAAAGGTGAATTTTAACCTTCGTTATACTTTTTCTAACTAAGTAAAATTTTAACATTGTATTTAGAATATTTACAAACGCATAGTTCATATATATAGCTGCAGAAAAGAATGGGCCGGCGAAGTTATGTATTATGGAAATGTTGGATTTTTTTTATTACTTATGTTTAACACGATTTTTCTTTCTTTGATATGGAATTCTGAAATGCACTACAACATGATTCCTGTGCAATTGGGGTGCTTTACCGTTGTTCAACTATATAAATGGTTGCAATTTCATTTTCGAGATTGTTCATATTACCTAACACATTTCCCTTTTATTTGACTGAGTTCTTTAAGTCCCCTATATAGAAAAACTACTGCATAGCCTCCTATAAGATATGTGTTAGTTATATATGTTTTAAATTATTGTTAATTAAACATTTTGTTTAATTAAAGCGTTTATCTTTTTTTAATGCTACGTGAACGACGTCACGGGTAACAGCTAGTTATATATAAAGGAGGTAGTCTTTAGCTCAAAGGCTATCAAAGCCTGGGAGCTTATGTGCCCTCCCGTTCTACATGTGCGTAACGCGATAACTCATGATAAAACTGTCGGATGTACTTGAAATTTTGGATATATGTACATTCTGATAAGGCACTTCCCTGATTAGTTTTTGGAGTTCATTCGATATGTATAAGAGGGGGAACAGGGGCTCATGCCCCTCCCCTTAATTTATATAAATGGGTTTTTCATGAAAAAATATCATTTTACGTTTAAAAAATTAGATATACAATCATTCTGATGAGGCACCTTCGTGATCATTATTAGGTCATCATTGAATATGTATAAAGAGGGGGAACGGGCCCTTAATTGATATAAATGGGTTTTTCAAGCAAATTTCTGAATTCTGAATTTTTGCTCCGGAACTAACCCTTGAAAATATAAAGCTGTAATGTACAATTAGTATGTGTAGCCTGTAAGCTCAATGAAATCAGTTTAACTCGGCAATATTCTTTTTATTAGCTCAAAGGCTATCAAAGCCTGAGAGCTTATGTGCCCGTCCGTTCTGTATGTAAGTGCGTATGTGCATAATTCGATAACTCATCATAAAAATATCCTATTCTCTTGAAATTTTGGATATATGTATAATCTGAAAGGCGCTTCCTTGATTAATTTTTGGAGTTCATACGATATGTATAAGAGGGGGCACGGGGGTAATGCCCTCCCCTTAATTTATATAAATGGGTTTTTCATGCAGAATTATCAGTTTTCGTTCAAAATTTAGACATAGGATCATTCTGATGAGGACATCGTCATGATTAGCTTTGGGAGTTTTTTGGATAAGTATAAAGAGGGGAACAGGGGCTAATTCCCCACTTTTTATTTCGATAAATAGGTCTTTTTATACAGATTTATCAGATTTCATTGAAATTTTAGACATGTTAGACTTAGAAGTTTAATGGTTAAGTATAAAAGAGGGGATAACTCCTCTTAAATTATATAAATGGGTTTTTATTAAGAATTTTTCGATTTGCTCTAAATTTTGGATATAGATTTTTTATATGATAAAGCATATCCCTCATTAGTTTAGAGGGTTCAATGATTAAGTATAAAAAGGGAAAATGGTTGTCGCTATTTCTCCCCTTTATTTGTTTTTCGAACGGCATTAACCCTTGAAAATATAAGGCTGTAGTGTACAATTTGTATGCGTAGCCTGTGAGCTCAATGCCATCAGTTTAACTGGGCAATATTCTTTTTATTTGTTTTCTTTTTAATTAAATTAAATCATACAGAGTGATTCTAAATTCGTGATACAAACTTTAAGGGCTGGCAGAGGACTATATAATAATCATTTATTGTATAGAAATGTATGGGCTCAAATGGCTAGTTTAGATACAAACACCCAGGGGCCAATCTGGCCCTTTTCTTATTTCAAAATTTCTCATTCCCACCAGAAAATTCCTATACTATTCCTTTCTTTATTTAAAACAGACATTTCAGGATTACTCAAAGAAAAAATTCTTCTTTAAAAATTTCCGGTGTGATATTACCAGAAATATTGAAAGAAAGTTTTTTCTTTATGTAATCACAAAATGTCTGTCTTTAATAAAGGAAAGATTAACATAGGAATTTTCTGGTGTGAACGAGAAATTGTAAAATAATAAGAGGGCAAAATTGGCTTCCTGGTGTTTATACCTTAAGAGCACACACTAGTCACGCGGTAAAAGCCGAGCGCTAATGTAAAGTCTATGGGGGCGTTCTTTTTGAATATCTCGCTGAAATTTTAATATTTTTACATGATTTTTTTGCACAAGATAGCTGAGGACGATCCACAACCGGCTTAGTTTTTACTTATTCAGTTTTCGTTTCAGATTTTCTTTAAACAATTACTTAAACTTTCGGAACCGGTTTAAATCAGTTCTGAAATTGAAACTATCGTAATATAAAAAATATATAAGCAAAATCGAAAAAGTAAAAACTAGGCCGGTTGTGGATCGCCCTCAGCTATCTTGTGCAAAAAAATCATGCAAAAAAATTAAAATTTGAGCGAGATATTCGAAAAGAACGCCCCCATAGGCTTTACATTAGCGCTCGGCTTTTACCACGTGACTAGTGTACGCTCTTAACAAGTCACTTGTGAATATATTTTCTTATGTAATAAATGATTGTTAGAGTGTCCTGTACCAACCATTAAAGTTTGTACCATGGATTTAGAATGACTCTGTAGATGAGTTCATGATTTTATACGCTTGAGAGATTTAGCTTACAATCACATCGAGAAAGCATAGGAATGAAAAAAAAATGTACTAAGTTATTAGATAAATGATTACTAAAATAGAATTAGTTTAAATACTTTGTTCGGACCAAAAACAAAACACAACATTAAAGATCGCTACCAATGCTAAATGTTGGAATTTCATGATGGTATTATTAGAATTAACCTTGCTACAAATTATACCAATTTCATGTCTTAATATCAGTTTTACACGCAGCAAAAAAAAAAAAATTACCAGACATTTCTTATTTTTTTTTCTTTTGCTGTGAAAATATTTTTCCTCAGCGAAGACACAATGTATAAAAAAAGATCTACGAAAAAAGATAATAACCAGAAATAAAAGCGTACAGACATATATTTCATTCAGATTACACTGTCAATTGCTTTTCGATGGTTGTTATTTTATTAAGTTATTTATTGGCCTTATAAGACCGTTACTACTTTCACTTGAGGCGAAAATTGTATTACTCCGTGACGATTAGAAGTCAAGTAAGAAATAAAACTGATCAAAACTCATGTTTTTGTAACTAAGACAAGATTTATGTGCTTTTCGCTTTTTTAATGACACGTCGTCGTTTTGCAGATCATTTCTCGTGGATTGTGCGTGTTCATTATACAAAACTTTGTTCTATCTGTTTTTTTTATGAATTTGGATTCTCTTGAAAGCTCTGGAGAAAAAACGATAACAGGTAAATTTCGTGAAGCATTAGTGTATGCTTTAATTATCCAGTTCTGTTTCTGATGATGCAATTTGCCACTTTAATGTATGACATTTCCAATTTACCACACAAGTAGCCTGGACTTAATCAAGGACTTTTCCTACCGTTATCACGCACTGACATTAAAGGCATCATAAATTCTGATGTCGTTTGAGAGCCGACTTTTAACATGAATCTATTGGATTAAGGCCTATAATAACCAGATAACATGGCGGAATTATGAGCTCGTCGATAAGATAATTAGTAACAATTTCAAATATTCGTAATCTTAAAAGTCTATTTTGCAAGCGTATTATGTGACCGGGATTTTCAAAATGTTCTTTTAAAAATGTTCTTAAGGCACTTGATTAGCCACTTTTCAAATTCTGCTCTATAATGTTAAATCTATGGACGTTTCATGCATTCTTACATTTAAAATACCTCCTTGAGAAATCAATATTTTAAACTTTTTCTTTCGGCATTCTCTACTTAAAGAATGTCCCCTTTTTCTCAATTTTCAAAATATTTTTAAAATCTATGCTGGATTTAATATTTTTAACTGACAAACTGGAAGTAAAATTTTAACACCTGTAGAGAATTATATGTTTTTATTTAAAAATATTTTTATTTATGTAAAACCTGTAATTCAAAGTAGACACTTTTAAAACTCTTTTGCAATTTTATTAGACCTGTAAAAAGGAAATTTAGTTTAAAAATTGTTTTTTTTTTCTTAACTTAACTTAGAATAGTTCCGAAAGCGAAAAATTATCTTTTCGGACTTAGTGAGGATTTTTATCAACAATCACATAATTATCATAAATGACATAATTTGTACTCGACAACAAGAGCTTCTACAGTTTAGTTAATAAGGCGTCCTTCCGCTGTCAAGAGACATCGAATTCAAAGCCCAGGATTTTACAAAATTTTATAAAAATTAAGTTATATACCAATTCAAATTAACCTGAAAAACTAAAATTCATTGAGATCACTGAAGAATGATTGATTCAGTAATTTTGAAAACTAAATTAAATTATTATGATTAAATATAAATTTACAGAGCTTTCGGCATTTTTAACGATGTTAATTTATAGAGACTATTGTAAATTTACCAAATAAATTCACTGTTATTTTACATAAAACTTAAGATAATGGATTACCCATAAATTATCTGAAATTTCACAAATAATAATAATAATAATAATAATAATAATAATAATAATAATAATAATAATAACAGTGTATTGCGCCAAATAATTTCTCATTGTAACTTTTCAACGATGTTGGAAGGCAAAAACATTATTTCAGTTTTAGAAAAACAGTAGACTGTTTTTCATTGCTGATAAATGACTTTTCTCCTTAGAGATTCAATCATTAAAATGCTGACTTATTCTACTCAAACCTAACTTAGGAGTTGTGCATATATAACATTATTAACATTTCAGTAATTTTAGACCCCCTCCCTCTTTTTTGGTATCATACGTTATCATCCATCGACCCCCCCCCCTCCCCCTCCTCCGGAGATGATATCGTTATCAATGTCTAAAACATTTTTGACTTTTCGAATGTATTTCTTCTGTTTGGAGTGATATACACAGATGGTTATATTTATCTATCGCATACTTTATTGATTCAATTGAGAGAAATGATTAAAATATCAATTTATATCAAATGACACTTAAAAGAAATAGTTACTATTAGAAGTATTTTATAATAGTTTTTGATACATGATGCATTCAAAAGTAATAATGTCTGGATGCACTTTTCCCCTACGAAATAGCGGAAGGAGGGGAAGGGCAGGTAGAAATCGGTATTAACAAAACAAAAGAACAACTTTCTCTTTTATTTATTAGTAAAAACAGGCTTCATTTCAAAAGTACTTCACATATAGTTTCGAGAACTACGGTTATATATGAATACACATATGAAGAAGAATAGGAAGGTCAAATGTTGGGGTATTCCACATCTTAGAACTAAATTTTTTTTATAGTAATTTAGTGATTTTAATTATAATTTTGTATTTTTATAAAAATAGATAACAGACTAAAAAAAGATAACATTCTAGTTTGAACCAAAGACAGTGTTACAAATGAAAAGAGAAAATTTGGATTCGTTCAAAGGTTATATCGATATGAAAAAATTACCCTCCCCCCTCCCCCTAGGGATATCCTATGATATTGTGCACAAGACCCCCCCCCCCCTCATCCCTAAAATGATAATGTTATATTTGCACCAGTTCCTTAAAACCTACTCAAATAAGTCCTAAATCCAAGAAAAGCTATGCACAAAATACAGTGTTTTATTATTATTATTTGGTAATAATAGATTATATGATCTGTTTTATAATAATAATAAAAAAAGGAATGATTAAAGGCTCGTGACTTTCTGGCACGTGCAACACATTGACCTTCTGCAGCGTACATTTTTGAAATGCAAATGAGATTTGACGCTGGAAGAAAATTGAACCATTTTTCTAAAAAGGTTTTTTATTTTCCCGTAAAATATTTCACGTTGCAACTATTAATTATGTTACCTAAAAGTAATATACATATATATATATATATATATATATATATATATATATTTATATATTTATAAGAACACTTGTAAAACAGTATGAGATTTAATAAAAAACCTGATTAAATGACCACTTAAATGGCGATCTTGATAATGAACCTTGCTTAAACTTTTATTTGATGTACATATTTTTTGTTTGTTGAAATTCTGGTATAAATGCACATTTTTGATAAAGTACAAAGGGTGTTAAAGCATTTTTCTGACAATTTAAAAAAAAAAAAAGAAATACAGGGTGGTCATAAAAAAACTTTGCCGATATACGGAGCTCTAGCGGCCAATCCGCTCAACCGATCGAAATGAAATTTCAGATATAGCTATTCAGAGGTATGAGATCGAGATTCTGTGAACGACAACAAAATGGCACTCACGGTTACGGTTATAGTTACAGAAACTCGAAAATTTCCAATGGCAACACCCATTTTTTTCATCGCAAAATGCTCAGCGCATGCGAAAACCCTAAAGAGCGTTGGAACCGTACGTGTATCGCAAGAAACGTACATGTTATGAACGCACAAAAAATCGTTCTGCGAATCCTTCCCCCCATAAAAAAACTCGATTGGGGCGCAAGGAGGAAATTTGCATATGGCACAGAGTCAGTACACTAATCTCTGATTACAATACAGATCGGAGAAACTAAAACTTTTATTTTGATTACACATTTTCCACATGGGTGTCATCACAGGCAATTAATGGTGATGGCACCCATATGGAAAATGTGTAATCAAAATAAAAGTTTTAATTTCTCCGATCTGTATTGTAATCAGAGATTAGTGTACTGACTCTGTGCCATATGCAAATTTCCTCCTTGCGCCCTGTGATGACACCCATGTGGAAAATGTGTAATCAAAATAAAAGTTTTAGTTTCTCCGATCTGTATTGTAATCAGAGATTAGTGTACTGACTCTCTGGCATATGCAAATTTCCTCCTTGCGCCCCAATCGAGTTTTTTTTATGGGGATGAGAATTCCCAAAACGGTTTTTTGTGCGTGCATAACATGTCCGTTTCTTACGATACACGTACGGTTCCAACGCTCTTCAGGGTTTTCGCATGCACTGAGCATTTTGCGATGAAAAAAAAATGGGTGTTGCCATTGGAAATTTTCGAGTTTCTGTAACTATAACCGTAACCGTGAGCGCCATTTTGTTACCGTTCACAGAATCTCGAGCTCATACCTCTGAATAGCTATATCTGAAATTTCCCCTCAATCGGTTGAGCGGACTGGCCGCTAGAGCTCCATATATCGGCAAAGTTTTTTTATGACCACCCTGTATATCGACAAAGATAAGGATTTTACAATTTGTTGAAATTCTAGTGTAGTTGTAAAATTTTGATAAAATACAGAATGTTCAAGCATTTTTACTTTTTTCTATTTACTAGTAAAAATACAAAAATCTTGCTTTGAAATACTGATTACAAATACAAAATTAAACACATAATGGATTCGCACTCAAAACTGCGTTCCAACACTGTAAAAAAAAATTGTGTAAGGTTCCTAAGAAAACATGTGGCAGCCGTTCTGCCACAGGTTTTCACAGGAATTTAATAAAAAAAATGCCAGGGAACTTACATATACCAGGAAAACCCAGAAATCTATAATCTGGGATGTTACTCATGAAATATCAGTTAGGTTTCACCATTCTGAAAAGTCTAGAAACCTTTTATGTGTAACGTTACTCTTTAATTTTCTGTTAGGTTTCACTGTTCTGAAACCTACAATCTGAAACATTACTCGTGAAATCTCAGTTAAATTACACCATTCTGAAAAACTCTGAAACCTAAAATCTCGAATGCTACTCATAAAATCTCAGTTAGGTTCCACCTTTCTGAAAAGTTCCGAAATCTTTAATTTGGTATGTTACTCATAAAATTTCAGCTACGTTCAGCTATTGCGAAACCTATCATCTGGAACATTACTCATGAAAAATCATTTATGTTCCTTCATTTTGCAAAACTCTGAAACCTATAGCCTGGAACTTTACACATAAAATCTCAGTTAAGTTTCTTCATTGTGAAAAGATCTGAAACATTTCACGGAATACGGTAAAAGTTCCTGGGATATCCAGTGGCAGCAATTTTGCCACAGATTTTCACAGGAACTTTACCAAAAATTTGTCTGGAAAATTATGCAAATCTGAAAAGTCCAGAAATTTATTATCTAGTATGTTAAGGCCCTTTTTCAATCAGAAGTTACTTCTAATGTTAACCATGATATTCAAAGAGTTTTAAAAGCCTTAGAGTTACAGTTAAGTTTGGTTCTTGAATATGATACATATTAATGAGTTAGTAATCTTTGTTGAGAATATAAAGGATGATTGCACAGTTTAAAGTTAAACATTGTATTGAAAATATTTCTAATTAGTTGTTTTCATTTTTCAGTTGACAACACAAATCTAAAAAAATACAGGATATCTATGAGTAAAATCTCTTTTTAAATCATGGATATATTAAAATTACTTTTACAAAAATAAATTGGTTAAAATATTGATGCAAGGATAAATTATGATAAATATACACTTCGGAAGCAAAAGCTATATCTAAATGAGTGATACTGTGCTGTGATCTACAAAAAGACATGCTTAAGTTTTTACACTTTTATATAAAGCTCAACATACCAATTTGAAGGTGTAAATTAAGAGATAATGTAACATAAAGTACATTTTTGGCAAAATCTCGTACATAGCAATTGTGTATTTTTAAAATAACTTTTAGTAAATTTTGCCATATTATTTAATAATTTAAACAGATTATCAACTTGTCATTTGGCTAGTACAACAGATTAGTCATTTGACATAATATGGTATATTTAATCTATCAAAGCATTCTTAAAACTTTTTAGAGTATCTGAATATTTGCTCTTTTTGGGGAAGTATGTGGTTATTCGAAGTTTCGCCCCCCCTTCCTCCACTATCTTCCCTTAAATTGGATTAATTATCTTTGATTTTGAAAGAGACTTTTAAAGTTACAGTCAAAAATAACTTTTTAATTGTAATTTCAGCATTAGCATATTTAAAGAGATTCATTCATGTGGTTAAAGAACAAAATATAATGTCAGATGTCAAGAGATACAAGGGAAAAAAAAGAATATTAAGCTTCCGAATGAAGATAATCATTTAGAAATAATTGAAAATCTTAATACAGTGTACTCTTGATACTTCATATAAAATACATTTCTCTCTTTGATATTACAAATTCCTGTAAATGACTTATCCGAATAATTAGTTATCACACAATGCTTTTTAGAATCCCTTCGATTTAAGATATCGAAAGTATTATGCAATTAAAAAATAATATAATCAAAAATAAAAATTTACAGAACTTTCATAATATGTACAAAACTTTATTCATATTATGGTTAAAATTACAATATAGAATTTTATCACAATTTGCTTAATTGTTCACATGAAGTAAAATTTTTCGGGGAACTACACCAACATGTTTCAACTTCAACAATTTTAGTTTAATGAAAGTGTGAGTCCCAGAGCCTTTGAGGGTGCTGTAGAGGGATTGTCTGTTTATTTCAGATTCTCGAAGATAAATGGTTCTTAACTCACTTTTTTCTGTCCACTGCAAGCAATCTTCTTTTAAAGCTTTAGTTAGAGTAGAAGAAAAATGATGCGAAGGAATCTGAAAATCCTCGCGCAATGGATGCTTTAATATACAAGTGACTGCTAATATTTAAAGAACTGCTTTCAATACTTGAATTTAATTATGCTGTTCCAAGGTCTCCATTTATTTCCGTCAATGAACTATCATTATATTCAGATTTGATTAATTTCCAAGGTGGCTACAAAGAAACAAAAATCATATTATATGTTTTATTTTTTATGTATAAATTATTGGAAGCAATAATTTTTATTCAGTTTCTGGAAAAATCAAAAAGTTTATTGGAGAAGTTATTTTTATTTGCAGAAACGCTTTGTATTATGCATTAGCTTGATAATATAGAATACTTGAATATATGTCCTACAAAAGGCTGTAATAACAATACATAAAGTACTACAATTACTTTTATATACTCCCAGAATGTTTTGCAAAAAATAAAAAAAGTTTCAAAATATTCAATATATATCTTTTAAACAGGGAGTTTTAGCAAGTGCACTGTTGTCATGTTGCGCATGAACAAAAATGAAATGTACAGAGTTCTATTCCATTTTGAAAAATGGATTGTAATATTTTGGATTTCAAGTGGAAAATTTGAATTTATTAGATAAAAAGGGGTTTATACATCGTTGAAACATTTTTTTCTCAAACTTTATTTTTTAACTTTACAGTCCTCAGTCGGCAAACTTGATGGATGCATGCTACTCGCTAAAAACGATTGTTATAAAATATATCGATACCAGGGATAAAAGGAGAAAAATTCAGTTATAATTTTTGGAATCCAAATTGACGATTATACCAAACACTAGGAAAGAAAGTAGATAACCCTTTTTGGTTCAAAGGTTGTTTCATTGCTGGTGGGAGGGGATAGTTAATTGCCAAGAGATCTTTTTCATCCGATCTAATTACGCATGCTATTATACAGTACGATATATTTAAAACAGGGATCGTAGTTTATCTTTCAGTAAAAAAAAAAAAAAACTCGAAATGTTTATTTTTAATGCTCAAACCTAAAATTCCCTAAAATGTCTTTCACCGACTTAGACAATATGATTAATTTCATATATAACAAAATTGATTTTGGAACGCAATTCCAAGTCAATGTTACTTTTAATATACTTAATCCAGGAATCTAACACCTGTGCAAATTAAAGTGTGTCAATTGAAAAATCTGCTAAAAAACTGCTAAACCCGAAATTTGGATGAATCTGAATTATACAAGACCCTTGTTCTTGCACAAAGTCGCTTAAGTTTATTAAATAAATTCCACTTATTTCGTGAAGCTGATTATTTCGGGTTTTGGTGGGTTTTAGATTAAATATAAAGTGACTGGTAAGCATCCCCTCCCCTCTTGAATAGACTTAAACAAAAACTTTTGTTCAGTATTATCCATTTTCTTTGAAGTTTGGGTATAAATTTATTAGAAAATTTGGCGGGACTAATCAAATCAACAATGTTAGGTCAAGTGTAAAAGCAACTCTCCCTCTCCAACTAATTCAGCTTTACCGAGATTTTCCTTGTCGAGAATCAATTAGTTTCAAATTTTGGTCTCTTTTTATTAGAAGGATAAATAACACCTTTAACAAGTTGAATTCTACGTCAGTCACGGATGACTGACACTGAACTTTCCGCTTACTTAATGATATCCTTTAATAAAATGAAAGGAAAAATTTAAATAAATTTTCAGAAATTCCTTAAAACAATATAATACTTAGTTTTATATTATAATTTTACGCTGTCGGCCACCGGCAACTGACGCGGCTAAAACGGAAATTTCAATATCAGTCACTGGTGAATGACATGGCACTTAACGTGTTAATTCAATGGTTTATTGGTTAAATATTTGGGGGGGGGGGTGTAGAAATCTCCACTTTCATTTTGTTTACTTTAAATTGAATTTTCCTTGCATAAAATTATCCGAATAGCTTCAAATTTTAGGTACATATTTAACAGAAAATTGGATTAATCTCACGGATACTTAATTATATTTTTTAACTATCATAATAATTGCAGCAAAATTTAAACTTCCTCCATAATTCACCTTCACTTCAAACACTCATAAAATTTGTCCCGATGTTTTTTTAAAAGTAGTGTTGTGAAGTTTTCAAAATGCATTTGCGAACCCTGTCAAAATAAAGATGTTAAAAAAATTGTTAGATTCAAGGTATACTGAGTGACACTGAAATAGTTCAGCAAATCATAACAATAGATGTAATAAGATTTAAAATCAAAGTGATATTTTACGCTTTAAATATGGAAGTAAGCTCACGCATGTTAAGTACGAGATTATTTTTCACGTTTCTTCTCAATTCTTTTGGCAATAAATAATTCGGTATGCTTTTTTAAAATTTACTTTTTGAAGCCTTTTTGGAAGCGTATTTCCAGAATTTCAGTTTCTAATATACAGTTGGCAAAAAAAATTATTTGTACACTCTAAAATGTTTAATTTTTAACTAAATAAAAAAAGATGTTTTGTCAAAAATAGTTTTAATACAGTCTGTCTACCGTGCGTTTTAAATTACACAATAGAAAATTTCGATAAAGATGTAAAATAATTTTCTAATAGGAAAAGTTTAAAAATTTCTTGCAAAAAAAGTATTTGTACATTTCTCCATCCTGATATGTACTGTGTTTTATAGTGTTTATGGTTCAAAGGTCTACTTATACAGAAGCTGTTAATAATTTTTTAACTTCATATTATATTTGTCTAACATTTAATCTAATTTGCTCTTGAAGTAATTGAGGATGGAACCTAAAACTAGAGAGGTACCTCTAGATATATGGAATCCTTTAATTGAGCATAATAAATATTGAAACTCGCAACAAGAATTTGTAAAAGCTATTAAATTACCATTTACAACTATTGGATGCATAGTGAAAAAGTATGAATAAATTAGATGCATCGAAATTCAATGAAAACCAAGACTTCTCAGCAAACTAACAATGAGGGAAAAAGGGAGTGTTGTTAAAAAAGCTTTAAAAAATCCTATGCGTTCGGTTCAAAAATTTGCTGGAGACCTTGCAACATCTTCTCGCATCAGAGTAATACCTCAAACAATAAGAAATATTCTTCTCAATGCAGATTTAAAACGAAGAACCTCAAGGAAAAATCCATTCATCAGCGAAACAAATAGGCAAAACGCATAGTATTCGCTTTCGCATACAGAAGTAAATCATTGGATTTTTGGAAAACAGTAATTTTTTCTGATGAGGGAAAATTCGGAATTTTCTTACCACCAAGCATTCGAAAAAATTGGCGTAAAAATAAAACTGTTCTAGATCCAAAACGTATACTTCAAACTATCAAGCATGGTGGGAGGAATATTATGGTTTTGGGGCGCACAGCTTCTAATGGAGCAGGACATTTAAAATTTATTGGCAAAGGAAGGACAGGTTTAACATACATTGATGTGTCGCGGCATAATTTATTAAACCGTGCTAAGAAATTATGCGTAGAGGAAGCTTTTCACTTTCTGCAGGATAACGACCAAAGCATACTGCTGTGATCACAAGCACATCGTTACTACAATACTCGAAGACGACTGGTAACTCCTCTAAAATCTCTAGACTTGAATAGAATAGAAATTTTGTGGATGCTATTGGATGCAAAAATCCGAAAAAAAAATATGTATCAGTAAAAAACAGTTTTAAAGAAGCTCTTATTGTGTCATGGAATAACATTAACCAGACCGCTACAAAAAAGTTGGTGGAATCTATGTCACACCATCTAGAAGTAGTCATAAACGCTAAATGAATTCACACAAAATATTAATTTGTATCATTTTACTAAATTTTCATTAATTATATTACATTAATATAGTGTACAAATGCTTTTTTTGCATTATATTTTTGTATATTTGTTTATTATAATGTAAACAAGTTGGAAATTGCACGTAAAGCGTAGCAAACGAGATGCGTTCGTTGATAACGAAGTTTTAAAATATTCAGATCTTGCTGATATAGTAGAGCGTACTTTGGATACAGTATAGTGGTCGAAATCTTTGTGTTCTTGTAAAGATGCAGGGAGTAATTTTTATTATACTTTATTAACGTATATCTTATTCATAAAATGTGAAGTAGTTTAATATAATTAAAACACCCCCCAAACAATGTTTCCCCGTATAACATTATTTAGTGGAATACACTTGTGTGGCCCTGTAATTTAATAATAAATATTCTTTGCATCACAGATTGTACAAAATGTATTTTTTTAGTACATATTTCATAGATTCATGTCAATTCTGTTATATTCAAATGAGTGTAACACCATTAAAATGCATTTGAGACTTTTTTCCCCATTGACCGTAATGTAACGGAATACTTTTGATTGTCCCTGTAAATGATCTATGCATCCGACTTTCATAACATTTGAAATGACTCGACGAAATTATGTAATAAATATACGTTTTAAATTTCAAACGATTAAAATGCATTTGAAACTTTTTTCCCCATTGACCGTAATGTAACGGAATCGTTTTGATTGTCCCTGTAATTGATCTATCCATCCGATTTTCATAAAATTTGAAATGAATCGACAAAATTATGTAATAATTATGTATTTTAAATTTCAAACGATTCGGTTGGGTAGTTTTTGCGTTGTTAATATGCGGACAGACAGACAGACAGACGGACAGACAGACAGACAGACGGACAGACGGACGGACTGAGCGACAACAATAAGTGCTATATTTACATAATTACGAACGCACCTAAAAATCGATTCGTTTAATTTTGTTTTTGCTTCTATAATATTATAATGCATTAAATTAATGTATTACAGTATTTTTTGCTTAAATCTTTTGTTTAATTTCATTATAATTTAAAAAAATGAAGTGTACAAATACTTTTTTTGCCAACTGTACAAGTTAATGTGTATTTAAGTTTGTTGAATTATATAACATTAAAATTGTGTTATTTTAAATCAAATCACAGAAATTCTCGGTGTTACTCCATCCCTTGTTAATTTCGAGTATTTTTCCAATTCTTATGCAACTTTACGTTAATTTGATAAATTTTAATTTTGAAAATTATTTTGTAAGCGATATGTAGAAGCATCCGTTTGCATGGATTTTAGTTGGGATTTGGAAGACTTGCTAACGCGTATTTCCGAGCTCTTGTTTTTCAATATGGTCATAATGCGTATTTTGAGTATGTAATATATTCAAATTTAGAAATTAAGTTTGAGCAATCCGAAATCCTCGATGTTACGCCGCCTTTTAACGCGGATTCAGAGCAGTTTTTCTAATGTAGCTTTTATTTAATAAATTTTAATTTTAATATTATTTTCTTAGACATTTGGGATGCCTGTTTACGTAGATAGAATTTAATTTGGAGTTTGTCAATTCCCCTCCCCCCCACACACACCCATATTAATGCGGATTTCCGAGCTCATTTTAAATATTGTTAATTTGACTAAGGTAATTTCTTAGTTATATATTTTTGTGCTATATATAATTTCAGTTTGCAGTTGAGTAAAATTCTACCGAATGGAAATTTAAAAATATTAATAAGTTACAATGTTGATACTTAGAACTGTACGAACACTTAATTTGATTTTATATGAAGGGTTCGTGATTTTGTTAATGGTCAATAATTAAAAATCTGAGTAACTGGCCAGTGACCAATGTTAATTTTTATCTATATTTTGCACCTACATACAAATGAAAGATTACTGTAACTTATTATGTACAGATCTGTATAATAAAGACACGTAAAGTATTCCAATTATTCAGAATTTTTAAAAAGAAAATAACATTCAAAAAGTATGCCTGGCAAATGTTAAAAAATTCAGCAATTAAAATACTGACTTCATTAAAAACCTGATAAAAATCCAGCAATTCTTAATTTATGTAACTTTTTTTTTCTTAAATTAAGATTGTAAATTGATACAATAACATTTTGTTTAGTTTTCACTTAATCCTTCATTTAATTTACAGAAAGTTTTTAGCTTATGATAATATGCATAGGATTTTTTATTTTATATAAGTCTAATTATGCATATAAGTTAAATTGCACATATAATAAAAAGTTAAATAGCCTTCAATTTTTTTTTCAATTTAAAAATCAAATAAATTATCGTGTCATTCATTCCTAAAAGATAAATGACACTCCCAGCAGGAATATTCAAAAGCAGTAAATCATTATATATTTCTGTTCCATCATCAAAGTAAGCTTTGACTCTTCTACAAGAAATTTGCAGAGTCTGACACCTTTGATAAAACAGAAGCACTAAAACTGGATTAATTTGTATTTTATTGAAAATATTTTTTAATGTAACTTTCTATAAATGCATTGTTGTAAAACTCTACAAAAAACTCTGCAGATTGCGAAATTCATGTAGTGGCGCACTGTCTCATGCGTAAAAGATATGCAAAGGATATCTGGCGAAGATTTGATATTCATGTTTGGAAGTTGCACCAACATACAAAATACTCCAATTGCTCCGAAATACATTCTTGCACTTAAAACAAGAATTGAAAATTTTTTGCAGTTAAATATAAGTATATTGAAACAAATACTCATTTAGATAAACATCGTTTTATTTTTTATCTTTTCTCTAATATGAAAATAGAAAATGTCGATTATGAGTAAAAAATAAAAACTGAATTCAAATATAAGGATTTAAAAAAAATGCTAGCTGAAGTTACGCTTAACCCTTAACTGCTGTGACAAAAATTGTCACATAACTACCGTGAACGGTCTGTCAGACCGCTTGATCTAAAGATGAATAAAATGTTAAGTCTCAGAATATTATTTATGTATTAAACTTTATATACAGGGATATATTATAAACTAGCAGTTACCCGTGACTTCGTTCACATAACATTTAAAGAAGAAATAATTGATCAATCAAGCAAAAAAAGTTCGATGATGAAAAGCATGTGTAATTAACTTTTTATCGCGAATTTATGGTAAAAAACTTCTGGTAATCCCTATTTCCTAATTTTTTTGCTGGTTAAAATTTTCCTTTCAGCGATTAATACTAATGGATAGAAACATTCTTGAATACTTTTGTTCAGCCCTGTAGTTTTCCAAGTGCCTTTAATACACGAAAGTATCTTTCTAAAATTTAGTTCAAACAAAAATATTTCTTATTACTACCTAAATTACATTTTCAGAAATTATCATCCGAAGACAACCTTGTATCCAGTTCTTTGCGGGACCCTGTATATCATTTTATATATATACTACAAACATTTCTTAGTTTACTAAATGCAGTTCAAAATAAATATGCACATTTTATTTAAAAACCGCCTTTGAGTAAATTACGCTCATCTTCAGTAACCTTTCCAAGATCTTTTGTGTAACCCTGTATATCTAAATTTAACTATTTAAACTATTACCATTTATACTCTCCATTTAATATGCAAACATTTAGCGAAACTTAAAAGCACATATCATAATTCAAAATGCATTTCATCCATGTAACAGTCATCATCCATCATATACAGTACTTCGGATAGAATATATACTATTTGAAATCTTTTGTGTGTCCCTGTAAATGCTATGCACTTCGTATTACGCATGAAATAACTCAAATTAAGCCTCAGCAACGTATATCAATTTGATTATACATGAAATCGTTTACCATAATTAAAATATGTCGGAAACTGTTCCTCCCTTTATTCTTATGCAATGGAATTTTCTGTGTGACCCTGTAAATGAATAATAAGTGTCCTCTTCACTACATACTTTACAAAATGCATATTTTAGTGCACTTTGTAAATGCATATAAATTTGAATATGTTTCACAGGGTGTAACATCGTTAAATTTAATTAAAAC
Source organism: Maratus speculifer (assembly GCA_964019185.1). Lineage (NCBI taxonomy): Eukaryota > Metazoa > Arthropoda > Arachnida > Araneae > Salticidae > Maratus > Maratus speculifer. The sequence continues at coordinate 400,294,241 of OZ025294.1, read as the reverse complement.
TATTTTTCCCCATAATGCCGTAATGTAAGGAAATTTTGACTATCCCTGTAAATAAACTAATTATGGTAGAAACTTCATTTTCAATAGGTATTCGTGCTAGGTAAACGTTAAAAACGTCCAAAAATTTCATGGAAATCGGAGTATATTTACGAAAGTTAGAAAGCGACCAGACAGACAAACCGAAAGCATAATAACTTTTCAACTTTGTTCGAAAGTGTTAAAAAAACGAGCCAAACATATATTAATCAGTAGTTTTATTTTCCGCCTTTTCCATACAAAAAAATTCTTCCATTGATAATTATGAGTTTTGAATAAAAATATTCATTTGTATGTAACTTATAACTTATTAATTAGTATAAGTAAAAAATATTTCTGATTCATTTTAAATATGACGTCATTATTTATCTCGCTTCATTAGCTACTGATATTCATACCCCTTGTATTTTTAACGACTGCTATAAAGTACCTGTTTTATTTCAACTACGACGTCACATTTTCATAAGTGAACCATTTTATTAAAAATATAATTCTTTTTCATTCTTTTTACTTTTAATTTATGTCGCTATATTTTACACAAAAATTCCCATTAACTAAACAAATATCCTTGTTAAATATATTATAAAAAATATACCTTTTATTTTTATTTCAAACATGACGTCATATTTATTTTCTTTTAAATTATTTTATTATAATTTTTCGCGTGAAAGTTTTTTATTAAAAATTCATTGCCGCTGAAAAATTATTATTCCAATTTTTTATTTTCTTGGCAACAGGAAAAGAAAATGGCTAAATTTTATCTGAAAAATGCCTATTGATTTTGTGTGAAAAATAATTAAATTTTGCATTATTAAGGAAAATATTTGAATAAAATAAATAAAAATTAGCCTATGTTCATTCCACTCCTATAATCTATCTATATGCAAAGATTCAAAGACATTAATCCATCCGTTTTGAAGCCAAGTTCATTCCAATTTTTCGGACACACTTTCACATTTATAATATACTAGCTGTTACCCGTGACGTCGTTCACGTAGCATTATAAAAAAGATAAACGCTTTAATTAAACAAAACATTTCATTAACAATAATTTAAAATATATGTAACACATATCTTATACCAGGCTATGCAATAGTTTTTTTTTTATAAAGGACTTTTTTATAGGGGAACTCAGTCAAATAAATGGAAAATGTGTTTGATAATATGAACAATCGCGAAAATGAAATTGCAACTATTTATACTGTTGAACAATGGTAAAGCACCCCAATTGTACAGAAATCATGTTGTATTGCATTTCAGAATTCCATATCAAAGAAAGAAAAATCATGTGTTAAACCTAGATAATAAAAAAAATGTCCAACATTTCCATAAAACACAACTTCGCCGGCCCATATTTTCTGCAGCTGTATATATGATCTATGTGTTTGTAAATATTCTAAATACAACGTTAAAATTTTGCTTAGTTAGAAAAAGTATAACGAAGGTTAAAATTCACCTTTAGCAATGTCTAATAATAGACAGAAACGTACTTGAATTCTTTTGTACAGTCCTGTATATTACGTGCAAATATTTATACGACCGCATATTTAGCTTAAATTCTTCAAGCAAAATACCCGATTCAAATTATTGAATTCATATTTCCAGGAATCGCTGTTGTACAGGTGACCATATATCCAGTTTATTGTATAGTCCGATACATGATTTATTTAAATTCTACAAACATCTCTTATTATACCAAATGTAGCTGAACTTCAGGATGCATTAATTTTCCTTAAAATACATACGATAATTGAAAAAGCTCTTCAGCAATCTTTTCTAATGGACCATACTTTGGATACAATATCTGAGATCTGGACACAGGTCCAAAATCTTTTATGCGTCTCTGTAAATGAACAACAAATGTAATGCAAATCATACTTAACTGCAAGCATATTGTAGTAAATTTCAGTATTTATCATTGCATTGATTATTTCAGTATATTAATTTCATAATGTTTGAAATAGCGTAACGCAATTAAAATGCGCTGGGAATATTTTTCCCCGTAAACTATTATATTTCCGAACATTTTTCTGTGATCTTGTAAATGAATGTTAAACCTTTTCACCCCATTTTCTACAGAAATCCTGTTTTAGTGCACTTCAGAAACTGATATCAATTTCAATATTATTAAAATAACCTTAATAAAATAACATTATTAAAATACGCTGCAAATGGTTTTTCTTTACAGACCATGATATAGTGAAATACTTTTGAGCTCCCTGTACGCACACTATAAGTACTATACTTAACATATTCGATAGTAACCATGTTCTTGTGAACCTTAAAAATGCATGTAAATTTCATTGCATTTAAAATTATGTAACATTATTAAAATACACCACAAATGTTTTTTTCGCCTTAGACCATAATTTAAAATAATGTAAATCTCTTTATCAGTGCTCCTGTGATGATTGCTATAATTGCTACCTGGATCATTTTCAATGCCGCACATGATATGGCAAATCTCAATAACGTATGTTGTTTTCGTATGAATCCTACTATATTTACTCAAGTTGATACACGGACAAACAGACGGCAGACCCCAGGCACTCGACATCCGGTATACAGACGGGTTGAAGTCGTAAACACTTTTAGACCATGTTAGAAAGTGTCAAAAAGGGGGTAGTTTCCGTAAAACGAAAAAAAAAAAAAAAAAGAAGAATTTTTGAAAATTTGAAAACTTATACATTGTTTCAGATATGACGTTACATTGATATTTTTAAAATTCTTAATGGAAAGTATTCCTGCGACGTCACAATTGGTAAAAAGTTGAATTTTATAGCCTCGAACCGAAAGAAAGAAAAAGGTTCATTTTTATTATGGTTTAATATCTGGAAAAACTACTAAAATATTAGCTATATTCTTGTGAAGTCTTCTAAGTGTAAAAGAAATTTTATATAATCGTCTGCATTATATAAGAAGAAAAACAGTATTCCTCTGACGTCACAATTGGTAAAATCGCGGTTTTTAACCTCGAACCGAAAAACAGAATAGGGTCCATTTATTTATTTCATTTTATTTTATCACGTGAAAATCTTTCAGTTGAAAATTAATTACAGAAGAGAAATAATTATTCTGGTTTTTTTATTTTTTGGCAACGAAAAAAGAAAATGATTAAATATTATGGAAAAAATTTCAATTTATTCTGTATGAAAAATAGTGAAATGTTGAATTATTAAGAAAAATATTTGAATAAAATAAATAAAAATTAGCCTATGTTCATTTCAGACCAATAATCTATCTATATACAAAAATTCAAAGACATTAATCCATCCATTTTAAAGCCAAGTTCATTCCAATTTGTCGGACACACTTTCACATTTATAATATATATAAGGATATAAGGATGAAATTAAGCTATTCAAAAGTCTCTAGAGATAGCAATAGAGTTTCAAACGAAACAAAATTTGATCAGTATCTATGGTTAAACTAAAAATTACAAGTTAAACTGAAAAACTTGAAAATATCAGCGGTCTGTGAGACCGCTAACAGCAGTTATGGGTTAAATCAGGACATAACTCAGTTGCATTATGTTTTAATCAGAGACTGCATTTAAGCTATCATTTGGTATAATGTTGGTAAAATTAACTTAACGGCATTAAAATAAATATTTTAACACAAGATTTTTAATCAACACAAAATTTTCCAGAGTTTCCATCATAAAATTATTGAAAATTCATAGTCATGTGGTTATATTTTGTTAATGAAATATACACTAAGTTTCTTTGACTAAAAATTTTAAAAATAAGTATATTGTTCGATTTTGATAATCTTAAATACATACTTAAGTACTAAGTTAAAGAACATCTTTAAATGGAGGATTATGCGACTTACGACTGCTTAATTAAACATGAAATTTGCTTTAATTATTTTAATACAATATATAAAGAATACTGTACAAACATACCTAATAATTGTTTAAATTCTAATACACAAACTGGGCACTTTTTTAACAGTTTATTGGTCAGTTAAATGAAACAAACATAGTTTCTTGAGATTAATGAGATTATTTGATCTTCAAAGTTAAAATCCGAGAGGCAACTTAGGGAAATTTGACAAATTTACAAAACTTGGGGGCGCTATAAAATGAACAATGTCTATTTGATCTAAAATCTCTAAGAAAATGTTATCAATGCAGAAAAATGCTTACTGTTTCGTTAAAAATCGAACGCCTTATTATATAGCATTTAGGATTCATGCATTAAAATTTTAAGTTACAGAATATTACCGTACTTATGAATCACATTTAGGCACAATAACCTTGCCACAAAATTAGTAATACTTTCTAGTAAGTGTTTTAAAATTGTACCTTTTCATCCTTTATAGACGTATGTAGCTTGCAGATACTAAAGAAGGGGGGGGGAGGGGTGACAAAATTTAAACATTTCTCTATTGATATGGGTTTAATTTCATATTATAGATTCAATATTTAGAAAAATAAAATAGTTGGGCAGAGCTTCTCCCCTTTCCCTTCAAGCATTGTCTTTGTTTATAATAATTTTTAAACTAGATTTATTGTTTTAGGAAACAATCGAACCCGCTTAACACGTGAAACCGATTACTACCTGAATTTACTCCAGTTCCACCATCACCAGGATATCGCTCTTACAACAAATGTAAAAAATTTCCATTTAATATAAGATAAAGTTTTCATTCCTTGGGACAAAAAAATCCACCTTAAGAGTCGATTGCATTTATCTAGATATTAAGTTTTTAATATGAACATCAAACTATTTCCGAATAGTAATAATCACTTTATTTATTGACAGAAATATTACTATTCGGAAATAGTGATAGACATTGAAAAAAATCCTCTAAACTGGCACTGCTGATTAAATAATGCGAATATTGCTAATCGGAAATTGTAGATATTTGGAGAAAAAGTCGCGGTGCTAAGATCGAGAATTTCGTTAAACAATCACTGATAAAATAATTTCATAAAACGATCCTTGGTTGAATTTGGGAAAATAGGTTTCAAAATGCACAATAAGATGGGCATACGCACTTTCATACTAAAGTTAGTTGCTCTAGATCCCATAATCTTTTTCCTCAACTGAAGCAACAAAATGACCCACACACAAAAAGTAGTTCATATGGATAATAAAGATCAAGAAGAGTCTTCAGAGTGTAAACTGGAGAAAAAATATTCGAGATTCACAATTAAATGCGTAGTTAAAGCTTCAGTAAAAATTAGTGACTCTAGTTTCCATACTCGATTCATAACTAAGCGAACAAAATGATATATACACAAACAATTGATTTTTACACGTAAAATATAGCTCAGGAGCTGTACAGAGCAGAAATTTGAATAAGAACTTTGAAATGCACAATTAGAAGGGTATACGCACCTTCGTGTTACTTTGTTATAGCGCAAGATCCCGTAGTCTTTTCTCAACTGGGATAATACAATGGCATACACGCAAAATAACGATTTTTCTGTAATTAATATACCAACCACTAAATAAGGAATGTTACACACAAAACATATATAACTTTGCACTGATTACCAATAATGAATATTTTACATTAAATCCGAAAAGTTACACAAAAGTTGTAAAAGTATGCCTACTAAAACTAAGGAATGTTAAACAGCAAATATTCGGAACGTTTCACAGTTGATCAGTAATTTCCACTTTCTCAACTATTCCGAAAAGTTACACGACATTGTGGAAGGATTTCTCGGTATTCTTGTATCAGCGAAAATAATCCGAGAAAATCCAGGAATGTTACATAGTAAATGTCAAGAACAATGCGCAGATTTTTTACAGTACAGCGCCAACTGTTGCGCGATTTATGCTAAAAACTAATCAGCATCAATTTATGTCAGAGACTGCCTGAATATAAATTATATGAGATTGATGAGATACGTACAATTTTGCAACAATCCTTTGATGCAAATTTAATTGAAAATGTTCAGTTCCGCCAGTGGGTTTCAGTTGATCGTTGTAACCTAGAGATTTTAGAGAAATCTACAGAAGAATTTACAGATTTATTCTGCAGTAAGTTGTCTTCATTGGTTCGGTATGACTTCATTGCCAAACAACAGAGAGCGTTCCTGAACTTAATTCTTAATTATGTAGTTGTTTCTGATTGCTTGGAGCACAACACAGTGGCTTTTTACACCTTAAAAAAATCTTATCTTTTTTGACATCCAAATTGCACAAACATCCACAGATTTTTTACTTTTCAGACGGATCTTCCGTCCAGTATATGAATAAGAAAAACTTTTTGGACCTCTGCTTTCATAAGGAAGATTTTAAAGTGAAAGCAGAGTGGCATTTTTCGGCCACCTCGTATGGAAAAAGGCCCTTGTGATGGATTAGGTGGTTCAGTAAAAAGACTGGCAGTTCGTGCTAGTTTGCAAAGACCCTCTGAAGATCAAATTCAAACCCCACGACAACTTTTTGAATGGGCAGTCGAAAACATTACTAATATAAATTTTGTCTACTCAACCCAAGAGGAATACGCTGAATCAGAAATGTTTTTGAAAAGTCGCTTTGATCAAACATTAAGGCTCCTGCCCTCGCTCGAGGAAACGCTCGCTAGCTAATGCTATTCCTATGGAGAAGCATTTTTCTAATAACTCTTTCGCATTTTGACATTTTTGAATAATTTTTTTTTTGCATTGGATAGCTGAGGTGCATGCCGACAGCGCACCTTTTTTATATTTTCAATTTTGGTTACAGATATTTTTTACAAAGTTAGTTTCACCTTCAAAACCGGTTTCGAAACTGAAAGTGCTTTTTAAAAAATATATCTGCAACCAAAACCGAAAAAGTAAAAAAAAGTGCGCTGTCGGCATGCACCTCAGTTATCCAATGCAAAAAAAAAAAAATATTCAAAAATGTCAAAATGCGAAAGAGTTATTAGAAAAATGCTTCCCCATAGGAATAGCATTAGCTCGCGAGCGTTTCCTCGAGCGAGGACAGGGGCCTTAACAATCCAAGGAACACAGCAATACCATGCATTTATTTCCATAACTACATCAAAATTATTGGCGAAAATCTTTTCAAATGACCTTAAGGTTTGGGAAAAGAAAGTATCAAAATCTCCAAATAAACTTAAATTAGAAGACATGTCAGGCTATGTTACTTCAGTCTATGAAGGAAACTGGTGGCTTGAAAAATGTTTTACGGAAAAATGTAGAACTCGATGAAGTAAAAATAACTTTTCTTCATCCCTCTGGGCCATCTACATTATTCTCAGATCCAAGAAATGCTGATGTTCTGAGGGTATCAGTAATGGACTTTCTATCTAAAGTGAATTCTATGACTCCAACTGGAAGAAATTATGTTTTACAAGAAAGTGATGTATTCCAAACGAATGTGGCATTTTTAAACTTCATTTTTTAAGCATATCCTACACTGTTAAAAATAAATCTGTGAATTCACGGTGAAACTACCGGCAGCAAAGTAGCCGAACTTTTACCGTTCCGTTGGTAAGATTTTACTTTGTGGGAAATACAAGAAGGGAAAACTCCGTTTGAAGAATCAGTAACTTTACGTTACAAAGTTTGATTTTTAATTACAATAATTTAATATACTTTTTAAAATTAATGAATCGTCAAAGAATTCGAAATTACCGAGTGATTTTAAGGTGCTATGTCATTTTAGTTAATTATTATTTTGTATAATTTAGTTTACGGCGTCCTGAGGATCGAACTTGGGACCTTTAGATTGCGGAACAAATCCTTACGAACAGAGCCAAAGCTTCTGATGCTACATTATACAAAGTATGTCTTTTATAAGTTAGTGGGAAAATCGGTTGTGCTTTTTAAAGATTTCCTTTCAAATATATTCCTTAGAATATTTCAAAACAGTTTATTTTATTTTATTTTAGACTGATGCATAATATTTTTAAAAATCAATTTTAATTTTTTTTAAATAGTTTAATTAAAAAAAATCACTGTTTAAACCACTGTTTTTTTTTTTTAAATAAATGAATGAATAAAAAAGTTTTCATTAACATTTTTTCACAAAAAAAAAAAAAAAAAAAAAAGAGACAATTTTTTGAAATTGTCGTACATTATTTTTTTATTTTTTTTTAGCTAATAAATTAAAAGATTTTTTAATAAGAAATTAGAGAAAAATAAGCAGAAAAAATGTAATTTAAAAAAGATTTTTTATGTTTTTATTAATCCATGTCGCCAGTGGGACCCGAACCCACAATCTGCTATCTCAGGTGATTGGCGATGTGGTGCCTTGACCACTCGGCCATGGCCAAATTTGGCCAACAGATGGCGATGGTGACGGCAACAGGCTGTTGAAATTCAGACATTTTTCTAGTTTTCATATGCATGAGCTTTTGGCTCATTTCGCAGAGTCGAATCTCAGTCAACATGTTGAATCAATCCTCCACTCATCTACAGAAATCGAATTTGTTGGAAAGAAAGAGATTAAAAATAATATTTACGATTGAATAATGTCTACTTTCCTTAATAAAAACAAACAAAACTTATTTTTTAATAAGCATTGACTTTTCACACATTTACCTTAAATAAAGAGTATTGAAAAAAATGTTTTTGTAACCGGTTAATTCTTTTTACGTACAATAAATTGAAAATATGGGCTCTTTTAAGCTAAAAAAAATCTTAATATTTAATATAAACATTTCTTCCATTAAATATTATGAAATTGTATTTAAAAAAATTAGTGATGTACAAAAATTTTAAGAGATGGATCGAGCAAACTCTTCTTGCCTGTACGTCGTGTGGTGAAATCAGAAGTTAAAACAGTGGTACGCAAATAGTGGTGGCAATTTTCCTGTCTAAAATAAAAGCGGGAGAGTGACTTATAAATCAGCACATAAAAACATATTAACCTTAGAATAACGGCTCGTCTATATATTGTCTATAACAAATCCTGTCTTAAACATAAAAAATTATTAATCACGACACAGAAAGTAACATACAAAACTACCTGCTAAGACGAAAACTTGTCTAAAACGAAATATTTTTAATTTTTCCGAAAACCGAATTCATGTCTATGTTATATTCATATTTTGACATTCAACATATCTGCAAAATTTATTACTAAAGCCACGAAGGATTTTAAAAGGCTTTTTAAACACAATCCTTTCCTCTTCTTCCCATGATTTCAAACGCATCTACGCTAAAATGGAAAAATACTTAAAAAGTGAAAAAATAAAAAAGTGACTTACCTGTTTTTATATCCTGCGAGTCACCTTTTTTAAAAATTTCATTACAGAAAGCATAATAGATCCTGAATCATCATAGTTCATATTATTTTAGTTCAATTTTATAAATATTACCAAACTGCTGGATTATTAGTGTTTTTCATATATAATTTTCAAAAAGTTTCTAGAATCATTTTTAGAATAATGTTAAATGTTAAAATATGAATATAATGCAAGGATTAATTTTTGTTTTTCGGAAAAATGAACAATACTTCGTTTTAGGCAGGTTTCCGTCATAGCAGATGGTTTTGTATGTTTCTCCGTCGAATTCAATATTTTTTTTATGTTTAAAACAAGATTTGTTATAAACGGATTCCTTCATTCTAATATTTGTTATATTTTTATGTGCCGACTTATAATAGCATTTATACACACCATATAATGTGCATAAATTTAGTGAAACTTAAATGCGCATATCATAATTAAAATGCATTTCATCCATCTATCAGGCATCATCGGAGATATATGCTGTGTTTCGGAAAGAATATACTATTTGAAATCTTTTGCATGTCCCTTTAAATGCTAAGTACTTCATATGATACAAGATATTATCGTATAATTATTTAAGCCTCAGTAATATATCAATTTTATTAGACATGAAACAGTTTAATATTTTAAAAATATGTCGCACACAATTCCCCCCTTTATCATGAATGCATTATGTAATAAAATTCTTTTGTGTGGCCCTGTAAAGGAATAATAGCTATATTTTCACCGCATACTTTATAGAATGCATATTTTAGTGCACCTCGTGAATGCATATACATTTTAATACGTTTGACAGGGTATAACATCTTTAAAATTCCTTTGAAATGATTTTGTCCCATAGGCCATAATGCAATGGAAAACTTTTGACTCTCCCTGTAAATAAACTAATCATGATAGAAACTTCATATTCAATAGGGTTCGTGCTAGGGTAAACGTCAATAACGTGCATAAATTTCAGGGCAATCCGAGTGTATTTACAGGAGTAAGGGCGCTGCCAGACGGCCAGACGGGCGGCATAAGCACTTTTCAACTTTGTTGGAAAGTGCTAAAAATGCATTTCATCCATATAACAGCCATCTTCCATAATATACAGGACTTCGGATAGAATACACTATTTGAAATCTTTTGTATGTGCCTGTAAATGCTATCACTTCGTTTTATGCATGAAATCATATTAATCCTCAGCAACGTATATCAATTTGATTATATGTGAAATCGTTTACCATCATTAAAATATGTCGCAAACAATTACTTATAAGTCACTGACCCACTTTCTTTTTAGACAGGGCACTTGCCAACAGTATTTCTGTACCACTGTTTTAACCACTTAACTAATTTCACTGCACGACGTGGGCAAGAAGAGTTTCCTTGATCCATCACTTAAATCTTTTTAACCCTACTAATTTTTTTTAATACAATTTCATACTATTTAATGGAAGAAATGTTTAGATTAAACATTAAGATTTTTTTAATTTAAAAAAGCGGTGTTTATCAGATATTTTCAATTTATTTTACGTAAAAAGAGAATCAGTGAACCGGCTACAAAAACATTTTTTGAATACAATTATTTATGGTGAATCTGTGAAAAGTCAATGCTTATTAAAAAACATGTTTTGTTGGTTTTTATTAAATATAATAGACGTTATTCAATTATAAATATTATTATAAATCTCTTTCCATCCATCAAACTCTATTTCTGCAGGTGAGTGGAGAGTCGATTCAACATGTTGACTGAGATTCGACTTTGCGAAATGAGTCGAAAATCTCATGCGTATGAAAACTAGAGTAAATTTCGACAGCCTGTTGACATCGTCAGCGCCATCTATTGGCCGAAATTTGAACTATTTTAAGAAAGTGCATACCTAAAAATTTATTGATTTCCTAATGGGAATACAGCAAACCGAACATTTTTATCTCAAACCGTTTTTTTGTTATTTAGATTCAAAATGGGTCAATCATTTACTGGACACCCTGTATATATATGTGACATTTTGAAGTTAAGGGGGCAGAAACATCATCGCCAGGTTTCCCTTGCTCCGCACAGAAGTCATGGCCAGCGAGAAAAAAACAAAATAAATAAATGTAGAAGGTCAAAATAATCACTCTTTGGCTGCTTCAAGTTCATTTTATTAAACTGTAGCTATAATAGAGGGAAAAGCTCCTGTTGCAGACGATATTTTACCGAAATATCCAAAAAAATATTCCATGCTTTACTACATCAAGTCGTACTCATGCAAGAGCGCACCCAAAAATCCTTCTTCTCATCTCTCTTACCACTTCTCGAGCTTCCTCTTTTAAATCTAAAAAGAAAATTCTAGAACATTCTCTAACCTCAAACCATCATTCTTTTATGTAAACAGAATTCTTGTCCAGCTACGAGACTATTTTCCACAGACGATAATTTTATTTAAAAAAAATTATTTAACCAATTTATAATCGACTCAGAATTTCTTACGCAGACGATTTTTATAGATGATTAATTTTAAGAGAAAAAGAAAAGAAATGAATTTATTGATATGCACGCTATCAAAGGTTGACGGAGGGAAAATAAATAAATAGATAAAATAAAATAATGATAATTTTTGAAAGGTATGGTTTTGGAATAAATTTAATAAGACTTTCTTAAAAAGGGTTGATAAAAACATAGAAGAAATGAGTTTTATTTGGAATATTAAGAAATAAAGTTTAATTAAGAATATTCTTAATTTAGAGCCATCTTTTAAATTTACGCATACTGGAATAATGTTTTTTAAGGCGAATTAAGAATTTATATCGTCTGCATAAAATTAACAGATTAGATCTAGAAACAAGATTTTAATTTAATAATTTGAAGTAAGTACGGATTATTATTATAAGAAAATTAAGATAGTATAAAAGTTAATTTTGGCGAAAAAAATTTAAAATTTGCAATATGATCCCCCTTACCCAAAACTTTGTATGAAATTGATAGTTAAATAAAACTGCAAGTTCAGACAACAGAAATATAATAATTTAGAAAAGTTAAATTTTGGAATAAAACTGTCAAACTCAGGAAGCCAAGAGATGGAAGCAAAGAAAATTAACGCATTATAAAAAATATTAACTATTAAAAAAATAGTTAAGAGAAAATTAAATTGAATTAAATTTAGGTAGGGGCATTTCCCTGAAAGAAATACAATAATGTTACAATATTACTTACTAGTTGTAAGTGCATAGGAGATAATACATACAATAAAAGTAGATAAGTTATAAATATTAATAAGCAAGATATGTTAAAAATACAATAAAAACAATAAGAAATCTTCTTCATTAGAATTTATAGAATTTCACTGACTTAATCAGTAGTTTATTTTAAATAAAGTCCTTCAGGGAAAAAAGTCTTTCAAGAATGTCTAAAAGAGTCTTTTTCAATGTCCAATGAATACAGTCTCTTTAATTAAAGATCTTCAAATCTTGTTTAATCTTTGGTTTTAATCTTATGTTTTTTGTTGGATTCCAACATTTTTTTAATAATATGTCAAATTTCTATTAATAAATATTATCACTTCAAAAATTTATAATAAATAATATAGAAAAATTTAAATAATAATAATAACAACAATAATAATAAGTAGTATAATAAGACTCCATATCCTAATATTTCTCAGTAAGAGTATAAATAATACTAAACTTCATTATAGAACTCATAATAATAATAATAATAGTAAAACAAGACTATAATCAACAGAAAATATCACAATTTGTTTATTATTGATAGGGAAAATATTGGTTGAGGATAAAAATAATTACATAGCAACTAAATAACTTTCTTATCTTCCAATAGTATAAAAAAGTATTTTTTGCTAGCCGAAAGTATACATAAAAAAATAATAATAATTCCAAAATCCAAATAAAATTAAATCTAACTATTTAGAAAATGGACTCTCAACCAGTATTTCCTTACAATAATTCCTCTCTGATACTTTTTTACAAAATTGTCAAATTTGGTTATGCGTTTTAAATGCCAAATGTAGAATAATGTTTTATCTACACATGGTTTATAAACTTTAATAATAAAAAACAAATAGGAATAAAAGTTGTCATTCTTAATTAAGAAATGGAAATAAAAATAGTTTGCTTTTTTGAAAAACTTTTAATATCTGTGGTTTTCACAATCACTGAAAATCACATATTATGTTATAGGTTTGAGTAGAATCATCAGATTTTATAACTGTTATCACATAAATATCTGCTGAATAAATAGAATAATACTAATGTCAAATAAATGAGTAAATATAGTTAGACTTAAATACACTTAAAATTGATTTATCAACATCAATTGTAAGCTTTTGCAATCAAAGTGTACACCTTATGCCTGCATAAGGAGCCCAATTTAACCACAAAAACTCCCAAAAACAAGTAATATTCTTGTAGCGTTCCAAGAGCATACCTGCTAAAGTTGAAAATTATGGTGATAACATTTTTAAAGAAAAAGAATTAAAATTTAATCTACTGTCTTGACTTTAGTTTGATCTAGTGATTGTGATTGTATCTGAGGTTTTGTTTGTTTTTTGTGTTGCTCATGAAACAGTTTAAAATCTTCGGGTGAAAAATAGGGTCTTAATTTAGAAACATGCACAATAACGGAATTCTGTCCTGTCTCATAATTAAATTTATCTATTTCATAAGTTACATCAGAAAGTTTATTTATAATTTTATATGGTCCAGAGAAAGTAGGTTCTAATTTTCGAGTGTTAGGGTATTTAAATTCTTCATAAATTACAGTCTTGTATTTTTAATGGGCATTCGACAAAATTTCGATCATAGAGTCTTTTACTTTTAAGGTGAAATTCACGAGTTCGCGCTTTCGCAATCTTGAGGGCTTTGTCTACTGGAGTTGTATACATTTTAACTGCCTCACACAAAACCATTACCCTCCCTTTTAAAAATCTGAATCAAAATTATCGTGAAAATTATAATTATATTTAGCTGCTAACTTTAACCAGAAATTTTATCTAATAAAAATAGAAATTGTAAATATCATAGTTATACCTTAAATTGGGATCAACTTTTTAATTCTATTATTTTATCAAAATTTTCTTAATTTGTTCATAATCAGTACAATTTAAACAGTCATTGATATAATTTTTTTGCGCTTCCCCTTTCAAATATTGCGCAATAAAATTAAATTTCCATTCTAGATTTTACTTCTCCTTTTTACATGTTGTATCAAAATAAGTTAACCACGACAAAATGTTCATTCCAGAACTCGGATCAAACGGTACGAATTTAGGATCTTCCATAATTTTTTTATTCTTACTCATTAGAATAAATAAAGCACTTCTATTTTCTTTATTAAATCCTGATCGTAAAATCATTCGCAATAAATTTTAAAGTTAATAATTTCTATCAATTACATATTTTTTCAAAATTACTATATCAGATCCATAACATACAATAAATAATAAATAAATAAATAAATTAGTAAATTAATAAATTAACTTCAAATTACTCTCATCAATAAAATAATAAATAAATAAATAAATACATGATAAATATATTTCCTCAATCATAAAAAGAATAAAAATAATAATCAAAACATTTAATAAAATAACTTACAGTTTTCTCGAAAAATCTTCAATAAAATTCAATCATCTTTAAATTCCTCATCAAGTACTTCTTGCATACTCACCACTTTGAAGTCATTAATTTTCAAAAATTTGTCACTATGACCACGAATACTGAATCACAAATTATGCATCGACGGCGACAGATCGACATCAAGCGTCAGGAAATCCACAATCCGACTCGAAGCAAGTACTAATTATTTCAGATTAGCATCTTTCCAAGCATAGTTGTGAAGTTCTTTAGAAAGAACATTCTTTTATTTTAATTAAATAAGAAATTACGGCGATTTTGGCACAAGAACATTCACGAGAAGTCGATTTTTGGTGATTCGCAAACCTATCATCATTTCGTTCCACAGCAGACTCCATTAGCAAGCCGAAACTGCCATATAGAATCCCCTTCAGAACATAGAATTCAATCGAACTTTGGCGATAGCATGTTCTTCTCCGTTCCATAGCAAATTTCTTTAAAATCCAAAAAAGGCATCACAGGCATAAGCTATCCTGTCGGACTTTTGAGTAGATTGTGACATTTTGAAGTTAGGGGGCAGAAACATCATTGCCAGGTTTCCCTTGCTCCGCACAGAAGTCATGGCCATCGAGAAAAAACAAAATAAATAAATGTAGAAGGTCAAAATAATCACTCCATGGCTGCTGCAAGTTCATTTTATTAAACTGTAGCTACAATAGAGCGAAAAGCTCCTGTTGCAGACGATATTTTACCGAAACATCTAAAAAAATATTCCATGCTTTACTACATCAAGTCGTACTCATGCAAGAGCGCACCCAAAAATCCTTCTTCTCATCTCTCTTACCACTTCTCGAGCTTCCTCTTTTAAATCTAAAAAGAAAATTCTAGAACATTCTCTAACCTCAAACCATCATTCTTTTATGTAAACAGAATTCTTGTCCGGCTACGAGACTATTTTCCACAGACGATAATTTTATTTTAAAAAAAATATATTATTTAACCAATTTATAATCGACTCAGAATTTCTTAGGCAGACGATTTTTATAGATGATTAATTTTAAGAGAAAATGAAAAGACATGAATTTATTGATGTACACACTATCAAAGGTTGACGGAGAGAAAATAAATAAATAGATAAAATAAAATAATGATAATTTTTGAAAGGTATGGTTTTGGAATAAATTTAATAAGACTTTCTTAAAAAGGGTTGATAAAAACATAGAAGAAATGAGTTTTATTTGGAATATTAAGAAATAAAGTTTAATTAAGAATATTCTTAATTTAGAGCCATCTTTTTAAATTTACGCATACTGGAATAATGTTTTTTAAGGCGAATTAAGAATTTATATCGTTTGCATAAAGATTAACAGATTAGATCTAGAAACAAGATTTTAATTTAATAATTTGAAGTAAGTACGGATTATTATTATAAGAAAATTAAGATAGTATAAAAGTTAGTTTTGGCGGAAAAAAAATTTAAAATTTGTAATATATATATATATATATATATATATATATATATATATATATATATATAATTTTCGTTATTCTGTGTTAGATTATGCTGAAAAGAAAACCAAAAAAATGTGTTAAAAGTATAGTTAAAAAAATGTTTCCAAACTTAGTCGGATGCCTTAACTTGAGCAGTTAAATTTTCAGTTTGCAGGCGTAATTATTTAATTTCTGAGTTAGAATATTGCAACTGATAAATAGGTAAATACTTAGTTGCTTTTGTTTTGAATTTATGCTTTACTATTGTTCAAAGTGGAACAATAAGAATTAAATTTAGAATTTATAGGTAATTCATTTACATTTATAGCTTTAACTAAGGAATTATTATGACACTTATTTATTTTAGCATTATTAGTAGAAGCAATTACTGAACCTTGTTGTATTATGTCAGTACCAATAATTAAATCAAATTCTATAGATTTGTCATCAATAACAAATCGGATGTTTGAAAATTGGAATTATCAATATCGATTTCAGCCTCAAAATAACTAATTGCATCTGATCTCATCTAACTAATTGGTCTAAATTATTTTGTACCAAATGCTGTCAAAAGTATATTCGTTCGTTGTAAGTTTACATAATCTTTAATTTTATGAAAATTAGATCTTTTAAATAGTTCTTTGACTTCTGTATCAGTTAATGAGATGAAATTTAATGAATACAATTTTATATCTTTAAGAACCAAATTCTGAGAGCAGTTGAATAAACAATTTTATTTTACTTGAGAAAGTGTAACAAAAAATTAAAAACAAATATTATTGACATGTTTCGATTACAATCTAATAAGAACCGTAATTATCATATCATATCATATATATTATAAAGCAGAAATTCTGAAACTTCCAAACGGGTGTTTTCAAAAACTACCCGATGGATTTTTTTGCCGATTGTATCATTCGATAGGAAATATTTTTCCGAAGGTTTATGATTCAAATTTACAGGGATACCTCTGATTTTTCGTAGTAAATTTTGTATTTTTCGGTTATTTTTGATGAAAGGGTTGCCAGTAGTTATTTTTTTGGCGAAAATTATCATTACTAAACAAATTAAAAATGACATATCTGTTAGAAATATTGCAAACATCTTGCAAATAAAAGCAGAAAATAACTATTGATAATAATAATAATAAAGAAAAACCATTTAATAAGGCATGATATTATAAAAAATATATATTTATCTTAAAAGTAATAGAAATATTTGTAACGCTTAAAAAATAACATGAAATATTACATTTGATGCAATATTTGGCGACTTATCCTTGCGTTAGAATAAAAAAAAATAACTTGAAAATTTGATTAAATGAATTTTGAACGATATTTATTTTCCTTTCTATTATTTTCTTTCCCTTTTTTATCAAATTTCGATAGTATATAACTTACTCCAGAAAAAGACAGATCTAATTATAAAAGTAATTGAGAGTTATATATTTGTTTCTTTGAGATTTTTTTTTACTTTTGTCGGCAAAGAATTAAGGCAAAAATGCATATGTCTAACATAAGGTCGGAATAATGTTGTTTTTTCCAAAAGAAGATAATTTTTGGAGTATATTTTATTATTCTATTGTAAATTCAATAAACATAAGTTAATATTTTAAAAATTGTAATCAAATATTTAAATTTTAGCTTTAGTGTGAAATTCTGCCACACACATATATATTGTAAAATAATGTCATTCTTTTTCAAAAGTTTTTCACCGCAATTTTGAAAATTGTAATCAACAAACATACTTTTTTTTGCGCCATTTTGTCAAATTCTCTTCCAGGGAAAATTAGTTTTAAAATTTACAAACTGAACAAAGAAATCTATGCAATTTAAATGAAATTTATGCAATTTCGCGCTATCGATAAATTCAACATTTTGAAATAAAAATTGCCTGCTGAAAAAAATGGCACAGATGTCATACGCACCACATTGGCGCGATTGCAACAAAACGTCGATTTTATGTTCATATGGTAGCTCGGCTATTGTATATTTATTAATAAACTATTTACTCTTATTTATTTTTTTAATGATGTAAATTGTTTTATTTTATAATTATTAACAAAACATTATTTATTTATTTTTATTTCTTTTTTAAAATAATAGAAAACAATTAAAAAATATATATGTAACTGATATTTTATAATGAAGTTTTCGCCAAATTGGCTTAAAAAAGGAAAAAATATGCACAAATGTGGTGCACATAAGGCATTTGTGCCAAAATATTTTACAAGTTTTTTTAATTAGCCATTTCTTCTTCAATTTTCTTCATATTTTTCCCGTGTTTGATAATGTTTAAAATGATATTGGACTAATTTTCAATAATTGAGCACCACCAAATGGCATATTTACTATATTATTGAAATTTTATTGGCACAGATATTATATATCACCGAGGTAACTAATAGACTTTAAATTGGCATTATTTTGTCTGAGATATATTAACCCGACTATTAATATTTATTTATAAATAACATGCTTATTTACTTTATAAATTGTATAAATTGTTTTGTTATATACTTATTAATTAAACTTTTTTCATAAATTTTTATTACTTTTTAAATAATAGAAAATAATTTAAATATACGCATGTAACTGGTATTCGAAAACAATTTTTCCGCCAAATTAGCATAAAAAATTATCGCGCCAAACACGGCGCATATGACATCTTTGCCTTTTTGTTTATGTATTAAGGAGATATCTAGATCATCAACGAGATAATAGAAAATTTGTCAGATTATTTTATTTGAGATTATTAAATTTATGGTTTTTCATTATGAAACAAACGAAGAAAAGAAAATTTACTATTGATGCAACTACAGAATTAACGACTGCTTGGCATTATTTAAAAAAAAAAAATCGAAAAGGCGATTTTTTAATTATTTGTTTACTTTTTTGTTTACATTATTATAAACATTTTTCCATTTTTATATACGCATCACCTTGGCGCGTTTTTTTTTAAAATCTGACATCAGTTTGGCAAACACTGCGTTTTCAAATACCAGTTACATGTTATATTATTTTTAATTATTTTCCATTATTTTAAAAAGGAAACAATAATAAATAAGTGAAGTTTAATTGATAATTATAGAACAAAACAATAAAGAAAGAGAAAATAAAGAAAAGTAAAGAAAGTTTATTAGTAAATAAACAACAACAACCAGATTAACACGCAATCCATAAAATCACAATTTTGTTGCAATCGCACCAACGTGATCCATACATGACAGCTGACCAAAATATTATTGGCTATATTATTATTTATATTTTTTTATATTATTTGGTACTACTTGATTATCCCTTTGACCAAAAAACTGCCGCCAAAATAAAAGATTAAATGTCAATAATGTTAGATCGTAAATGCCACATTCATTTGAAATTAAACATGTTACATGCGTTTGTTACGTCATTAACTACTTTTTAATTCGACGTTTTATTTGTATTTCAATTAATATTTTCGTAATTTATTGATTCTTTGGTTATTTAAAATAAAAGTTATATTCGTTTGTATAATATGGTGAATCGTTTTGCAATATGTATAATTTGACGAAACTGATCTATGGAATAATAAAGTAGTACCTATTATTTATTTAAATTCTATCTGGATATTTAAGTTTACAGAACTGGCGTAATTTTCAAGTCTCCGTAGAGGCATTCGCCAAGTTGTCGTTAATTCTGTGTTTTAGCCTTATTATGTATTTTTCATCTGTAGTTATTTTACTATCCCTAAAAAAGCAATATTTGCAATGTGCAGGAAAAATATTCGGAATATCGATGATATAGAATTAAAAAATATATTTGCAATTAATTTATTAATCATTCAGAGGTTAAAAAAATACATTAAAATTCGCTAAGAAAAAAATATACATTAAATACCGACAGTAGAAAATTTTGTTTATGATGTTTATGTTGCAGGTTTAATTAACATTAAGCCCTATCAACAGAATTTTATCAAAAATTAACTATTAAATACTGCTTCATTACCCCGTCAAACCAAAAAAAAAAAAAAAAAATCGCCAAGATATAAGATTAAATGCCAATAATAGATTATTGTAAACTCCACTTTCATTTGACAATAAACGCGAAATAAGTCTGATACATTTGTAACAAATCGTTATAAGCAATACTAATGTTTCACGCCAAAAATCATAATGGAATTTATTACAAGATGAAGGTTTATTTTTCTACAAAATTTAGCATCAAGATTATTCCCGATTTAACAGCTACATGTTTGCAACTGCAGGGCTGCCACAGGCGACTATTTTTTAACTCTAACTGGCACCACTTTCTTTAAACAGAAATCCTTAACATACACTTTGACAACACTTGCAAGAAAAATATATTTTGAAATTTATATTAGAAAAATAGTGGTGCAAACGGAATATAAAAATAGTCGCCTGTGGCAGCCCTGTAACTGGTTTAAAAAAAATTAAGAGGCAGTGAAACTGATGTAATTTTAATTTTACCCAAATAGTTCAGCTTTAAAACACACCTTTTATGCTTCATTGTTCTAATAAATATATAAGTTAAACACTCTTTTTTACATTTTTTTTGCTATGTATTTTGTTGCAACAGACCAAGGTAGATAGAAAACTGTAGTAGAGTTGCTAGAAGAGGACGGTTATTAAAAAATGTAATGCAACATGTAATGAGATTGTATTTAGGCTACCAGATCTGCACATCTTGCAAGTTCAGATTCGGAAGTTTAAGAATTAACAAATGATAATGTGCTATTTGAAAACTAATAGAGTTTGATAATCATTGCAATGCTTTCTGACAAAATAATGTGATGAGTAGAGAACATTTTGATTCCTGCTGTCACAACGGTCTCATTTTCATATCAAACTCTACTACAAATGATCAAATAAGAGAGATGGTACTTAACTACCCAAATTTTGTCCAAGGCATACAATAGTGCAATATCGCAATGGCATCGGCACTGGCTTCGTTTTCAGCATTGCGGAAGGACATTCCAGGTGATGGTCTACACTGCTTTAAAAGAAATTTCAAATCACTATTTTGTTTGAGTCAAGATTTGTTTGGAAAAATGGACCAGCGCAGCGGGCATAGCCTGCTAGTATATTATAAAGCAGAAATTCTGAAACTTCCAAACGGGTGTTTTCAAAAACTACCCGATGGATCTTTTTGCAGATTATATCATTCGATAGGAAATATTTTTGCGGAGGTTTATGATACAAATATACAGGGATAACTCTGATTTTTCGTACTAAATTTCGTATTTTTCGGTTATTTTTGACGAAAGGGTTGCCAGTACTTATTTTTTGGCGAAAATTATCATTACTAAAGAAATTAAAAAGGATATATCTGTTAGAAATATTACAAACATCTTGCAAATAAAGGCAGAAAATATTTATTGATAATAAATAACTATTGATAACAATAATAATAATAAAGAAAAACCATTTAATGAGACATGATATCATAAAAAAAATATTTATTTTAAAAATAAAAGAAATATTTGTAACGCTTAAAAAATAACGTGAACTATTACATTTGATGCAACATTTGGCGACTTATCCTTGCGTTAGAATAAAAAAAAAAAAACTTGAAAATTTGATTAAATGAATTTTGAACGATATTTATTTTCCTTTCTATTGTTTCCTTTCTCTTTTTTATCAAATTGCGATAGTATATAACTTACTACAGAGAAAGGCAGATCTAATTATAAAAGTAATTGTGAGTTATTTGTTTGTTTCTTTGAGATTTTTTTTACTTTTGTCGGCAAAGAATTAAGCCAAAAATGCATATGTCTAACATTAGGTCGCAATAAAGTTGTTTTTTCCAAAAGGAGATTTTTTTTGGAGTATATTTTAGTATTCAATTGTAAGTTCAATAAACATAAGTTAATATTTTAAAAATTGTAATCAAATATTTAAATTTTAGCTTCAGTGTGAAATTCTGCCACACACATATATATTGTAAAATAATGTCATTCTTTTTCAAAAGTTTTTCACCGTAATTTTGAAAATTGTAATCAACAAACATACTTTTTTTGCGCCATTTTGTCAAATTCTCTTCCAGGGAAAATTAGTTTTAAAATTTACAAACTGAACAAGGAAATCTATGCAATTTAAATGAAATTTATGCAATTTCGCGTTATTACTATCGATAAATTCAACATTTTGAAATAAAAATTGCCTGCTGAAAAAAATGGCACACATGTCATATGTGCACCACATTGGCGCGATTGCAACAAAACGTCGATTTTATGTTCATATGGTAGCTCGGCTATTGTATATTTATTAATAAACTATTTACTCTTATTTATTTTTTAATGATGTAAATTGTTTTATTTTATAATTTTTAACAAAACATTATTTATTATTTTTATTTCCTTTTTAAAATAATAGAAAACAATTAAAAAATATATGTGTAATTGATATTTAAAAACGAAGTTTTCGCCAAATTTGTGTAAAAAAAAAGAAACAAAATGCTCAAATATGGTGCATATATGGCATATGTGCCAAAATATTTTACAAATCTGTTTTAATTAGCCATTTCTTCTTCAATTTTCTTCATATTTTTTCATGCGTTAGATAATATTTAAAATGATATTGGACTAATCTTCGATAATTGAACACCGCCAAGTAGCATATGTACTATATTATTGAAAGTTTTACTGGCACAGATATTATATATCACCGAGGTAAGTAATAGACTTTAAATTGGCATTATTTTGTCTGACATATTAACCCGACTATTAATATTTATTTATAAATAAAATGTTTATTTACTTTATAAATTATATAAATTGTTTTGTTATATACTTATTAATTAAACTTTTTTCATTAATTTTTATTAATATTTAAATAATATAAAACAATTTAAATTTACACATGTAACTGTTTATGTATTAAGGAGACTTCTAGATCATCAACGATGTTATAGAAAATTTGTCAGATTATTTTATTTGAGATTGTTAAATTTATGGTTTTTCATTATGAAACAAACGAAGAAAAGAAATTTTACTATTGATGCAACTACAGAATTAACGACTGCTTGGTGTTTTTTTTTTTTTTTTTTTTTTTTTAATCGAAAAGGCAATTTTTTAATTATTTGTTTACTTTTTTTTGTTTACATTATTATAATCATTTTTTCCATTTTTATATACGCATCACCTTAGCGCGTTTTTTTTTTTTTTTTTTTTTTTTTTTTTTTTTTTTTTTTAATCTGACACCAGTTTGGCAAACACTAAGTTTTCAAATACCAGTTACATATTATATTATTTTCAATTATTTTCTATGATTTTACAAAGGAAACAATAATAAATAAGTGAAGTTTAATTAATAACTATAGAACAAAACAATAAAGAAATGTAAAGAAACAGTTTATTAGTAAATAAACAACAATAACCAGATTACCACGCAATCCATAAAATCACAATTTTGTTGCAATCGCGCCAAAGTGATACATACATGACACCTGGCCAAAATATTATTGGCTATATTATTATTTATATATTTTTATATTATCTGGTACTACTTAATTCTCCCACCGATCAAAAAACTGCGGCATTTAAAATATAAGATTAAATGTCAATAATGGATTATCTTAAATGTCACATTCATTTGACATTAAACATTTTACATGCGTTTGTTACGTTATCAACTATTTTTTGATTCGACGTTTTATTTGTATTTCCATAAATATTTTAGTAATTTATTGATTCTTTTGTTATTTAAAATAAAAGTTATATCCGTTTGTATAATATGGTGAATTGTTTTGCAATATGTATAATTTTGCGAAATTGATCTATGGAATAATAAAGTAGTACCTATTATGTGTTAAAATTCTATCTGGATATTTAAGTTGACAGAACTCGCGTACTTTTCAAGTCTCCGTAGAGGCATTCGCCAAGCTGTCGTTAATTCTGGGTTTTAGCCTTATTATCTATTTTTCATCTGCAGTTATTTTACTATCACTAAAAAAGCAATATTTGCAATGCGCAGGAAAAATCTTCGGAATAACAATGATATCGAATTTTAAAAAAATATTTGCAATTAATTTATCAATCATTCAGGTTAAAAAAAAATACTTTAAAATTGGCTAAGAAAAAAATATACATGAAATACCAACAGTAGAAAATTTTGTTTTTAATGTTTATGTTGCAGTTTTAATTAACATTTAAGCCCTATCAACAGAATTTTATCAAAAATTAACTATTAAATAC
Source organism: Maratus speculifer (assembly GCA_964019185.1). Lineage (NCBI taxonomy): Eukaryota > Metazoa > Arthropoda > Arachnida > Araneae > Salticidae > Maratus > Maratus speculifer. The sequence continues at coordinate 400,269,785 of OZ025294.1, read as the reverse complement.
TACTTTATTACCCTGTCGAACCCCCGCCCCAAAAAAACTATCGCCAAGGTATAAGATTAAATGCCAATAATAGATTATTGTATATTTTACTTTCATTTGACAATAGACACGAAATAAGTCTATCGTTATAAATGTTTGGCGCCTAAAATCATAATGGAATTGATTACAAGCTGAAGTTTTATTTTTCTACAAAATTTAGCATAAAGGTTATCCCCTATTTAAAAGTTACATGTTTGCAACTGGTTTAAAAAAATGAAGAAGCAATGAAACTGATGTAATTTTAATTTTACTCAAATAATTCAGCTTTAAAACACACCTTTTATGCTTCATTGTTCTAATAAATATATAAGTTAAACACTCTTTTTTACATATTTTGCTATGTACTTTGCTGGAACAGACCAAGGTAGAGAGAAAATTGTAGTAGACCTGCCAGGAGAGGACGGTTATTAAAAAATGTAACGCAACATGTAATGGAGATTGTATTTAGGCTACCATATCTACACATAGTGCAAGTTCAGATTCGGGAGTTTAAGAACTAACATATGATAATGTGCGGTATGAAAATTAATAGAGTTTGATAATCATTGCAATTCTTTCTAACAAAATAATGTGATGAGTAGAGAACATTTTGATTCCTGCTGTCATAACGATCTCATTTTCATATCAAACTCTACTATAAATATTAAAACAAGATAGATAGTACTTAATTTCCCAAATTTTGTCCAATGCATACAATAGTGTAATATCGCAATATCATTGGCTCTGGAATCGTTTTCAGCATTGCGGAAGGACATTCCAGGTGATGGTATACACTGCTGTAAAAACGAAATTTCAAATCACCATTTTGTTTGAGTCAAGATTCGTTTAGAAAAATGGACCAGCGCAGCGGGCATAGCCTGCTAGTATATTATAAAGCAGAAATTCTGAAACTTCCAAACGAGTGTTTTCAAAAACTACCCGATGGATTTTTTTGCAGATTATATCATTCGATAGGATATATTTTCCCGAAGGTTTATGATTCAAATTTACAGGGATAACTCTGATTTTTCGTAGTAAATTTCGCATTTTTCGGTTATTTTTGACAAAAGGGTTGCCAGTAGTTGTTTTTGGCGAAAATTATAATTGCTAAAAGAATTAAAATGGCTATATCTATTAGAAATATTACAAATATCTTGCAAATAATAGCAGAAAATAACTACTGATAATATTAATAATAATAAAGAAAGACTGCTTAAATGAGGCGTAATATTATAAAAATATATTTATCTTGAAAATGAAAAAAATATTTGTAATGTTTAAAAAATAAATTAACGCGAAATATAACAATTGGTTCAACTTTTGGCGACTTATCCCTGGTGTTAGAATAAAAACATGAATTTCAGAAATTGATTAAATGAATTTTGAATGATAGTTATTTCCCTTTTTATTATTTTCTTTCTCTTTTTTATCGAATTTCCGTATAATATAACTTACAGCAGAAAAAAGCAGATCTGATTATAAAAGACACTGCAAGTTGAGTTACTATTCGTTTCTATACCAGTTTCATTTCGCTTTTGTCGCCAAAGAATCTGTTTTTAAGCCGAAAATGCACTACTGACTTAATGCCTGACTTAGGTTCTTAATGGTCGAAATAATGTTGTTTTTTTTCAAATGAAGATAATTTTTAGAGTATATTTTAATATTCAATCATAAATTATATAGATATGAGTATAACTCTTTTATTTCTTTTTGCAAATGTTTTTACTGTTAATTTTTCTTGCACCATTTCGTCAATTTCACTTACAGGAAAAATTACAATTTTAAAATTTAGAAACTGAAGAAGGAAAGATTATACCATCGATTAAAAATCTACCGCCAAATTCCAAGATTAAATGTTAATAATGGATAATCATAAATGTCACATTCACTTGACATTAAGCATAATATAAATATTAATTATGTCATCAAGTGATTTTTAATTCGACATTTTATTTCTACTTTTATATATGCTCGGCTAATTTGTTTTTCGTTATTTAAATGAAAATTTATGCTAATCTATATAATCTGGCTAATAGTTTGGCGATTTTTATAATTTGGCGAAATTGGTCGACGGTATAACCAAGTAGTACTGAAGGAAAAATTTAGCAATTCAAAGGAAATTTATGCAATTATGCGTTATTACTATAGATAAATTCAACATTTTGAAATAATAAAATCCCTGCTGAATAAAATTTACAAGTCTTTTTTAGTTAAACATTTCCTCTTCAATATTTCTTCAATCAATATTTCGCTATTCCCTTTCGCGCAGGCTAAAAAAAAATGTATTTTAAATATTTTATTAGATAAAACGTAAATAGCCTTTTTCTAATTAAAAAAAAAATATTTTTAAAATCTAATTCTACCATTATGTGTCTTATAGGACAAAATAGCAGAATTACTTTTAAAAATGGTTTTATCTGTTAATTGTATGTTATTTGTTTATTTGGGTGTTTGAATTTACTTTTGTCATAAAACAATGCGATTTTATACCAAAAAGGCATAAGCCGGAGCGATGTTCGCATTTACTAAATTCTCTCACGATCTTTTAAATGTGTGAGAGCATTTTTAGGATATTTTTTTAATGTTTAATTGTAAATATATAAATAGCAGTTATAGCAAAAAAAAAAAAAAAATGCTTATAATGTTTAAATGTTAGTATAAATGTCTTCCTCATCCAAACTGTAAAATAATTTAATTGCAACTTTTTAAAGTTTTGGCGCAGATGTCATATACGCACCACATTCGCACGATTGCAACAATATGGCGATTTTATGCCTCACATAGTAAACCGACTATGGTTGTCGCGAATTCGGTTGATAATTGTAATTACTTTGGTGTCCACACTCTCATAGTGACTCCATGGTCATAGTTTTATTTTTCGTAGATGATCACGAGCAATGATAAAAAGAGTAGTAGAATTTATTCGGGAATAAAGTTTGTGTTAAGTTTTTAAGTGAAATGTTTTTGAAGCTTCATTTCTTTTGTAAGATATTTTAAATTATTTTTCACTCGTAAAACGAAGATGTCTATATTATCGGGTAGATTTTATAGCTTCGATTTCGCATTGTTTGCGATATGTGGCGCCCGAACAGGGACGTGTGAAAAGTAACTGTTTTTTATTTGTTATCAGAAGTTGTCATTGAGAAAAAATGGATGCTTTGAAAATCAAAAGAACTCCTCTTAGATCTGGATTTACGAAAACTTATAATGCTTTAAATGAAGCTTTAAACGACGCAACTCCAGATACTAATTTAATAGAGAATTTAATGTGTCAACTGGAAGATAAAAGCACAAGATTGCGAGCTGTAGATGAAGAAATTTTGAATTTTATGTTGACAGAGAAAGTTATAGAAAAAGATTATTCTAAAGAATTTGAAGCTTGCGAAGAGTATACAGAAAAATTTATTGCTATAAAGCAAAAAGTAAAGACATTTTTGGTGAAGCCTATCGAAGAACAACTCCGATCGCAGAATTATACGGATGTTGAAAGAACACTGTCGCGACCACTTCGCTTACCAGAAATAAGTTTACAAACGTTTGATGGCGATGCAAGATTATGGTTAACTTTTTGGAATTCATTCAGCAAAATTCATGAAGACACCACTTTAGATGACCATTTGAAATTTGTTTATCTTTTACAGGCGATAACGCCGAAATCCAAAGCAGCACAGATAGTAAATAGTTATCCGGTTTCTGCTGATAATTATCCAAAAGTAATTCTACATCTGAAAGAAAGGTTTGGCAGAGAAGATACACTTATTGAGATATATGTTAGAGATCTTCTTCAATTAGTTTTAAATAATAATCGATCATCAAGCAAGAATTTCAATTTATCGTCGTTATATGATAATCTAGAGACAAAACTTAGGTCTCTAGAATCATTAGGTGTCACAGAAGAAAAGTATGCCAGCATACTTTTCCCACTTGTAGAATCTTGTCTACCTCATGATGTCCTTAAAATCTGGGAAAGACTGCGTGAGAAGACTGCTCAAGGTAAGAATCAATTAAATTCTATCCTTGATTTTTTAAAAAATGAAGTTATTGCGGAAGAGCGGGTTCTTTTGGCTCATTCCAATCTTGGTTTTGAAAACCCAAAGAAATATCATAAATGTAATAATGAATATAATTCAATGCCAACTGCCACAGATTTATTTATAAATAATAAGTCTAATAAGAATTTAGTTAAAAAACGTGAAGATTTATGTATATTTTGTGACAAGTGTCACTTATCAGAAAAATGTTTTAAAGCTAGTTCGCTTTCTTTTGATGAGAAACGTAACTTAATTTTGAAGAAAAAAGCTTGCTTTGTTTGCCTGAAGAAAAACCACATTTCACGCAATTGTAACTCTAAAATTAAATGTTCGAATTGTGGTAAAAGACATTTTTCAATATTATGTCAAAATGTTTTAAATGAAGGTGGTAATGTGTCGTTAGAAAGTCATAAACATGAATCAGGGAGTAGTGACACTGTTTTAACTACTCAAGCTTCGGATCCTACTGTGTTACTCCAAACTTTGAGTGTCCGTGTAAAGCACAATGGAAAAGAGAAAATCGTGCGTGGAGTTATTGACACAGGATCCGAACGTTCCTATTTATCACGAGATGTAATTAAATATTTGAATTATAAAAGTATTGGTGAAATTAAATTAATTCACACATTATTTGGTAATATTGAAACAAGTGAAACAAAGCATAATAAGTATCGAATTCACTTAAGTAGCATAGACAACAGTTATAAATGTGATATGCATGTTTTAGATGTTCCTGTTATTTGTTCTAAAATACGAAAAGTGCCAACTGGGCCTTGGTTATCAGAATTAAATAAATGTGGCATTAAAATTTCTGATGTTGAAAATAGTTCATGTGAAACCGAAAATGAAATTAAATTATTGATTGGTTCTGATGTGGCCGGAAAATTACTCACCGGAAATATTAAAGTTTTAGAAAGTGGTCCGGTTGCGGTAAAAACCCATTTGGGATGGACTCTAATGGGGAAAATTCCAAGTATTAAATCAGAAACAAATAAGGCTGCTATGATTATTTCATCACTTTGGAACAATTTTGCCGTTGCTGATTTGTGGAAGCTGGATATTATGGGTATAACGGATCCAGTTGAATCCAAAACTAAATCTGAAATTCATGAAGAAACTATGCAGCATTTTAAGAGTAATATAAGATTAGATTCAGAAGGGAGATACGAAGTAGCATTGCCATGGGTGCTAGATAAAGCTTGCTTACCTAACAATAGAGAATTGGCCGAAAAGCGGCTTGCTACAACGAGGAAAAAGTTAATTAATTTAAATAAAATTGAGGTATATAGCGAAGTATTTGATTCGTGGATAAATGCAGGAATAATTGAAAGGGTGGTTGATAATAAAGAAACTAAAGTACATTATTTGCCACACAGACCTGTATTTAAAGAATCGAGTGAAACTACTAAAGTTAGACCAGTTTTTGACGCTTCGGCTCATGTTAAAGGTTCCCCTTCTCTAAATGATTGCCTAGATAAGGGATTAAATTTGATTGAAATGATTCCTTCTATATTGCATCGGTTTCGGAAGTATCCTGTTGGTGCCGTATCTGATATAGAAAAGGAATTTCTAAAAATTAGTATTAAAGAAGATGATAGAGATTATTTGAGATTTCTATGGGAAACATTCGTTTTGAATCGCGTAGAAGAAATTAGATTCTTAACTCAAAAGAACCAATGGCGACACATTGCAGGAAAATTTAATCCGGCAGATATCCCTTCCAGAGGTTGTTCGATTGAACAATTTTTACAATTAAGATGGTGGGAGGGACCGGATTGGTTGGCTCAACCTGAATATACTTGGCCTCAAAGTGCCGAAATTCCCGATGAAGAAATTATTAACTCTGAAAAACGGAAAAGTGTCATTTCAGCAATGAACAAGAACACAGAATCTAGTGATTGGTATTATCGACGGTTTTCATCTTTTAAGAAAATTATAAGATTGATCGCCTGGATTTTAAGATTCTTAAACAATTTAAGAAATCCTAATTCAAAAGAAGTTTCTGAACTTACGTGTTTGGAATTAGAACAAGCCGAAAGAAAATTGATAATTTTGATTCAGAAAGACAGATTCAACGAGAAGAATAATCAGAAGATACGTAGCTTAAGACCAATCCTAGATGAAGATGGTATTATAAGAGTGAAAACGCAAGTTATTTATAGAGAAGATGCTTTCAATTTTAAATATCCTGTTCTTTTGCCTTCTGACCATCCTGTAGTCCACCGCCTGATCTCCTGGAAACACCAAGAGCTTTTGCATGCAGGAGTGGCTCTTATGATGACATCGTTACGAGAAGACTACTGGATCGTAAAAGCTAGGAAAACTATTCGAGCAGTAGTACAGAAATGTGTACGATGCAGAAGATTCAGTGCACAAAAGACAGAATCGATTTCTATTGCATTACCAGCAGAAAGAGTTGAAGACGCAGCGGTGTTTCAGATAATTGGAGTTGATTTAGCCGGCCCATTATATTTAAAGAATGAGGAAAAGGCTTGGATTGTTCTGTACACTTGTGCAGTGTATAGGGCCATACACTTAGAATTAGTTACGTCATTATCTACAGATGCTTTCCTCCAATCTTTCAGGCGTTTTATAGCGCGAAGAGGAAGACCAACCACCGTGTATTCTGATAACGGCGGAAATTTCGTCGGGGCAGACACAGCATTTTCAGCCATAGATTGGGAGCAAATCTCTGCCGTTGCAGCAACACAAAAGATTCGCTGGAAATTTAACCCACCTACCGCTGCCTGGTGGGGCGGTTGGTGGGAGCGATTGATACAAATGATGAAACTGATACTGAGAAAAGTTCTAGGTAGAGCTTCATTATCCTACGAAGAATTGCTCACAGTGCTCTGTGATTGTGAACAAGTTGTGAATGCTAGACCTCTAACTTATGTTACTGAAGATGTGAACGATCTAGCACCGTTAACACCATCAATGTTTTTACAGGACATAAGATCTCCAGATGTGAGAGATTTTGATGCAATTGACGCGCAAGAATTAAATAAAAGAGTTAAGTATAGGCAACATGTTCGAGAACTCCTACGTAAGCGATTTCGTATTGAATATTTAGGACAATTGCGCCAGCAAAGTTCTTTGCAAAAGAATGTCAAGCAACTGACCGTTGGTGATGTCGTACTCGTAGAGTCTGATAAGAAACGTGCCTATTGGGCTTTAGCCCGAGTGCAAGAACTTATTTCTGGTTAAGATGGCCACCCAAGAGTTGCACGATTAAAAACTGAAAATGGTGAACTTTTGCGACCTGTCCAAAAACTGTACAATTTAGAGATTCCAAGAGAACTTTCTAGTGACCCAGTATTAAGAACGAGAAGTGGCAGAATAGTGACTGTCCCAAAACGTTATTAACTCTAAATATTGTTTCAACAAAAAACTTTATTCTTATTTTTTAGTATATTTCATAGTGTTAATTTGAATTTGTAATAATATGTTTAATTTTATTTGAATTTTGCAGAAGAAGAATATTTATTTACCTGTTTTGAGAAATGTAATATTGTAAGAAATGTATCTTGTCACTGTAATGTAAGTATTAGTCATATTTTATTTTATATTTTATTGTACCCATTGTTGAGTTTATCTGTCGAAAACTCAAGGTGGGAGAATGTCGCGAATTCGGTTGATAATTGTAATTACTTTGGTGTCCACACTCTCATAGTGACTCCATGGTCATAGTTTTATTTTTCGTAGATGATCACGAGCAATGATAAAAAGAGTAGTAGAATTTATTCGGGAATAAAGTTTGTGTTAAGTTTTTAAGTGAAATGTTTTTGAAGCTTCATTTCTTTTGTAAGATATTTTAAATTATTTTTCACACGTAAAACGACGATGTCTATATTATCGGGTAGATTTTATAGCTTCGATTTCGCATTGTTTGCGATAATGGTTGTTTATTTATTAATAAACTATTTATTAACTTCCATTTTGTTTTTTAAAATAATATAAATCATTTTGTTCTATAGATTTTAATTAAACTTTTTTATTTATTAATTTTTTTTCATATAATAGGAAATAATTAAAAAATATTTATGAAATTGGTAATTAAAAACCAAGTTTTCTCCAAATTGCAGGCGTCAGAAAAAAATTGCGCCAATGTGGTGCATACATGACATCTGTGTCAAAATTTTTTCACTATACATATGTAGGGAAAATGCAGTATAAATACCGATTAAAGTTTTTCCAAATATGGAAATTTTGTCACAGATTTGGTCATATACTCATCGAGGTATCTCACTGGCGCCAAAATGGCATTATTTGCCTTATATGATAACCCAGCTATAGTTCTTTATCTGATAAGTTGTTTATTTACTTTTATTTTCTTTTTTGAAATGATATTTGTTGTTTTGTTCTACAGTTACTTTTTTTATTTATTGTTAATTGCTGTTTAAAATGATAGAAAATAATAAAGTATATATAAATTTCTTTGGTATTCTAAAACGAGGATTTTGCCACATTGTAGTTGCAAGAAAATCGTGCTAAAACTATTGCGTATATGATGTCTGTGTAGGAATCTTTTGTGAAATATGAAAAGTGTAAATTGGCTACTACTTGATTATCACGTCAACCAATTTCGCCAAATCGTTTGCCAAATTATACAAATTTACATAATTTTATCTTAAATAACAAAGAGAAAATGCTTAAATACGAAAGAGCAAATGATTTTGTTTTCATTTTTCAGGAGGAAATTGTGCAATAATAAAGTAATTGCTGTAGTGAGAATTTTAATGTGTTTCTTTTTACCGTTGGAAATTTTCTGTAACGAAAAATGTTTATATTTTTCCTACCATTGTTTTGTAAGAGCTGCTTTTGTGAAAGCCATGTTAAGGTGGTATTCAAATTTTTGAACACTTCCCAATTACCACCCTCCTTGGGCCGATTTTCCTCATTTGCAATTCCCACTGCGATATTAACCATCTCAATGTACTTGACGAGTTAGCAGATGATTCTTGCATAATTGTGCCTTTTATCGAGCGGACACAATTTAATATATATATAAAGTTTTTAGGTGGGAGTAGCTTTGGGTTCCTGGCTTCATATAATGAAAAGTTGTGAAGAAATTTTTCAGAAGTTGTACCGTGGTAACGACTGTAATAATTAATATTTCTTCAGATAAGGGAAAATCTTAAATCCTGTTGCCATAATGGTCTCATTTCGCTTCTAAATGTGCACTGTTAGTAATAAACTAAAATAGTTACTTCTAAATAGCTGGTTTTTGTCCAACGTTTAAGATAATTTAATATCACAATGGTGTCAAAATCGTTTTCAGCAATGAGCAAGGTGCTGCTGGAGGTCCAAATTATTTAAAATGCAAATTTAAATTCACCAGTTCGTTTCATCCACGGTTGATTTTGAAATATTGACCAGCGCAGCGGGCATAGCCTGCTAGTAATAAAATAAAAATACAAATCGTTTTACGGCCAATATAAACGGCACGCGACAATGAGATTTAAAGCAAAAACCACGCGATCTATTGTAAAAACAATAAATTAAAAACAGACCATCATGAAAATTAATTTCCAACTTGGTTCATCCTATTCAAGCTTTCACGAGGATTTCATTCATAAAATCTAACCATAACTTAGCAATAATAAAAGAAAATTATTATTGCAAACAAAATTTTTATGCCTATAAATTTAAATGAATTTAATTTTTTAATTTTTAGTTGCACCTCTTTCAAGTAAAATAAAATTGGGTTATCCCGTCTACCGATTTCGCCAAATTATACAAACTAAAAGCCAAATTATACATATTGACGTAATTTTTATTTTAAATAATAAAAAAACAGATAATTAGTAGGATATTAATAAAAATAGAAATAAAAAGTCGAAATAAATATCCCTTAATGACGTTTTAAACACGAGTATCGTTTTCAACGTCATTGAATTGACATTCACGATCATCCATTAATGGCATTTAATCTTATAATTTGGCGATAATATTTTGGTCGACGGGATAACAGAGTAGTACCTAAAATTGTTTATTCAAATGTTTATATATAAAAGATGAATTTCTTAAAATCTTGTTATTTAAAAATATAAGAGATTTAATAACTTTTTTCTGAGAACAGGTTTAAACATTTATTTAAGAATCTTTAGGAAATTTTATATCTTTCGTTTTACCACATTTGAATGATTTGTGTTTCTTTTTATCCAAAATAATTGTGTCAGTGTTAAAATATGTGAGCAAGCACCCTTTGTAAGTTAATGATAATTTTAAACAAATCATTAATAATATATTCGTTAAGCTACCTAATTCGCAGAAAATGGTTCTATTGTGTCTACTTCGCCAAGAAGGAAATCTCAGGGACTGGAATCTTAATTCTGCTTATACTAAAAAGGTTAAACTCAGTTTAAAAGATTTCTCTTTGCAATAAAATGTTATGGTTTATTATCTCAGGCATTATTCAAAGGACTAATTGACTTTGACATCTGTATACCGCACATTTATTTCATTTTTGTTCTGTCTTGAGGAATATTAAGCATGCAAAATATATAGTCGTCCAGAAGAACGTCATCTTTTAATAAACCTAATAAGGAAACTCTGCACAGCTCAGCTAGAATCAACAATGGATAATAATAGCCATTAATATCTTAAGAATAGCGCGTCAGTCAATGGGAAAAAAAATATTTAGAAAAAAAAGCTGGTTCTTAGAACCATTTCAATTATGTGAAGCGCCATAGACTACAGTTCAGTTCTTCCAATAAATTAAACACGCAACATTTTTCTAATCTTTTAAATGGCTTCTAATGAACATAATTTATTAAATCTGCCCGTCCATGATATTTGCATAATCTGCTAATGGATATAACAGGCACGGAAGTTATAGCAAGAGATAAATGATAAGGAAGTAAAACGAATTTCGAAGAAATAAATTTATTTCATATTGTATACGTGTGATTAAGAGCCTAGTGTTAGCATTAATGAAATTGCCAACATAAAATGCTACTAAGTATTTTTAAAACGGTTGGACTTGATTTATATTTATGCACAAGCTGTCCGAAAAATCTAGAAACGGTCAAATAACTCGAGAAATGCATCGGGTTGTAAAACAGAAAAATATGTATTAAATCTATACACATGTAAAACTTTGTTTGTCCTGTATACATTGTTTGTCCTGAGTGGCTCATAATCAACGCACAGCCCAAACTACTGAACCTAGAAGCATGAAAATAAGGGGAAAATATTTCCTATGATGTAAGGGTGCACTGAGATTGAATTTTTGAAAATTCCCCCTTCCCTTAAGGGGGTTGAATGGGTGTCTCAAATTATAGAATATCTTGCTATATTTCATTAGTCGTTTTAGGTAGGTTCTTGAAATGCAGAAAATAAATCTATTAAAAAAATAATTAAACATATATTTGAGAAATTTTACAAATCTTAATTATACAATTTTACAAATGTTAATAATACAATTTTACAAATCTTAATAATACAATTTTACAAATTTTAATAAAACATGTATGTAATTAAACATGTATATCAGCGATTTTAGAAATTCCCTCCTAAGGATGTTAAAAGTTGATCGATAATTTTAAAACATTAGGTACATCGCAGCAACCATTTTAAAAAGACACGTAAAATTACAGAAAATAAAGCTATTAAAAAATAATTAAACACATGTTTTAGCGATTGTGAAATTTCCATCCATCAAGGGGGTTAAAATGGGGAACGAAAAATTTCAAGCTTTTTTGGGCCTGTCATGTGACATATCATTAGAAAGCCCTCGGACCACGCTTTCATATTATGAAACTTTCTTCCTTCTTGCCTAATTTGGATCCCACGTGGTAGAGAATTTTCGAAGTTTTTAAAATCATGTTTTTTCTTTTTTTTCTGTCATGAATGTTTTTGTCATTTTAGATCGAATTTTCTTACAGAGCCCTCTGACAAACATTATTTATTATTAAAGGACACATAAATTAACATCTGAACTTAATTAATTATTCATTAAAGGTACATATTCATATTAAGACAAATGTGAGCACAATTAATACAATAACTAAAAAAAAATAGATGTTGAAAAAATTAGAGGTGAAAACTCGAACCGGGGTTAGAGGTCTGTACAGGCCAAAATTTTCACGCCTGGTCCCAGCCCGATCCATACAAAAAATGGCCCGGGCCAAACGAGAAAAATATTGGCCCGGCCGAATATAATAACTAAAAACACGGCCCGGAAAAAAAAAAACATTTCGGCTTGAACCCGGACCGGCCTGAGTGAATTTCTACAGGACATTGATTTTTACTCTTTCAGAAGAGTTCAGACTTTTCTTTTTAGGTGCGTTCGTAATTATGTAAATACGTAGCACCTATTGTTGTCGCTCAGTCCGTCCGTCTGTTCGTCTGTCCGTCTGTCTGTCTGTCCGTCTGTCTGTCTGTCTGTCTGTCTGTCCGCATATAACAACGCAAAAACTACCCAACCGAATCGTTTGAAATTTAAAATACATAATTATAACATAATTTTGTCGAGCCATTTCAAATTTTATGAAAATCGGATGGATAGATCAATTACAGGGATAATCAAAAGGATTCCGTTACATTACGGTCAATGGGAAAAAAATTTCAAATGCATTTTAATCGTTTGAAAGTTAAAACATATAATTATTACGTAATTTTATCGAGCCATTTCAAATGTTATGAAAGTCGGATGCATAGATCATTTACAGGGACAATCAAAAGTATTCCATTACATTACGGTCAATGGGAAAAAATATTCAAATGCATTTTTATGATGTTACACTCATTCGGACATAATAGAATTGGCATGAATCTATGAAATATATACTAAAATATGCATTCTGTACAATCTATGATGCAAAGAATTTTTATTATTAAATTACAGGGCCACACAAAAGTATTCCCCTGCATAATGCTATAAGGGGAAACATTGTTTTGGGCGTGTTTTAATTATATTCAACTATTTCACATTTTATGAATAAGATATAGGTTTCTGAGGTGTAATAAAAATTACTTCCTGCATATTTACAGAAACACAAAGATTTCGACTACTATACTGCATCCGAAGAACGCTCTACTATATCAGCAAGATCTGGATATTTTTAAAAATTCGTTACTGTACGAACGCACCTCATTTGCTACGTTCACGTGCAATTTCCAACTTGTTTTCCATGTTTACAATCTTCATTAATGCAGAAGTGCCGTAGGCTGCAATATTTATGTTTTTAATGAATCTCAACCTCTGTTTGGTGTATGCAAATGTTTCAGTTATCATTAACATTATTAATTCATATGCTATGCAATGAAGACTTAAAAATATGAAAAATGGTATAAGGTAAAAGAAAAATTTTCTAAGATGGAATTACATTGGAAAGAAAAATAATACGTTATGAATGAGTTCAAGTCTTTACAGCTGTAGAGGTATAGTAAATATTTTTTTCTCGCTTATTATTGCATTCATTTTGAAAGAAAGAAAACATAAAAGAAAATTCCGTCATAGACAGGTTCTTTTTTCAAGCGATTAACTTTATTTTAATGTGCCCAGAAATCTACGATTCTTTAAAATGAATAAATTTTAATGTTTAGTTGTAGAATATTGGCTATTTAAAGTTTTTGCCTTATTTGCAAAAAGTTTTGGACCAAGGCAAATTTTACTGATTTTTGAATAGACTTGGTCCCATCAAGAAAATTATTTTCATATGGGATGATTCAACCGGGACTGTTTTGGTCGTAAAGACTTGGAAGAATGAAATGAATTCCGAATAGAATGGGAAAAATAAGTTAGGCCCTGCCCGGCCTGATACTTCAGGAAAAAGTAAGTCCTGAGCCCGGTCCGGATCTTCAGAAAAAATTAAAGCCCGGCCCCGGCCCGAATGACGTTAGTGAAAATCAGCCCGAACCCGGCCCGTGCAGATCTCTAATCTGGGTACAATGCTGTTGTTCTACCATCTAACCTACCGGGACGATATCCTACCTGGCAATTTTTCTATAATAAACCATGTTGGGAACGTCATGGGCCGGCAACCGATGATGGGAAATACGATGAATTATTTTAATCTTTCATCGATCCACATTATGCATTAAAGAACACGTAAATTAACATTTGAAATTAATTAATTATTCATTAAAGGTACATATATAGCGGTTGGTTCGAAACTCTTTAGCGGAAATTTGTGAGTTATCTGCGTCTAAAAGTAAATTAATGTGTATTTCTATTAGTACTCTATCATTTTCGTATCTATTCCTTAATGCTTGAAATAAAGATGACAATGCATCTTCTACAGTAATCAAAATCTTCGCATCATTTATTAGTGTTACTGATAAATAATGCAGTTTTTGAGATTCTGACAGTTGCTCATTTGACGTTATTATTTTGTTAAATTGTAATTTAAATGTACTTCATTTTTCTGTCTTCTGCAGAATTTAGGAACACTGTTAAAATTTCGAAACTTTTACTGCACTTTCACTCCACTTCTTTTATAGAATATCTCTATTTTGGTCAATGAGAATGCCCCATATCACAGTGAAATGATCGTTTTCTTTAAAAGCAGTGGAGTGATGATGCAGCAAAAGTTTTAAATTTCTGACAGTGAAGAGTAATTTCAGGTAATTTAATATTTATCGCGTTGTTTATAAGAGCAGTTTTGATTGAATTTCATTGAAAACTTTACGTTCTTCTAAATGCTTAACCTCCTCAGTTCTGAGACAAAAATCACGTGGGACTACAAAAACCAGTTTAAAATTATTATAAAACATCTGCAAAGATGTATCAGACTACATATTGATGCTTCTAATATGCACAATATTAGCACGATATATAATATTAAAGATGTCTAGATATAATTTTAACAATTCTAGAAGCATTTAAATTCGTTAAAAGTGTGTTTTTTAGTGTCACCTCTAGGCGACTCAAGATTGAAGAGGTTAACTTGCTTTTTAATTTGGAATTTAGTTTTTATAACATTTTTATGATATTCTTCATTAGCGTTAATCTCATTCTCATTCTTCACACAATGTTGTTCTATAGTAATACTGGCTTCTATTTATTTATTTAAGTTTTTTAGCAATGGTCTTCTATCAATCAATTGGTCTAGAATTTCAAAGTAACTGTCAATATCAAGGGTTTTTTTTTAAATTTATTAATGTTTCGAATTTACCAATCAATTTTGTGACTGAAGTTCTTAATGTAACTTGTTTCTTTTCCAATTTTTCAATAGGTTCCATTAAAAAAAAACTTATAATACAGCAAAAATAATAATAAAATATTTCACACCTTGTTTCCTGAGCAAATGATTCCTTCTTGTCTATAATCAAAGCGTACACACTTGCGAAATAAACGTTCCACAAAACTTCGATTTGCAAAAAAATGATGAAAATATTTCATTATCACAGAACTTTTCTTTTCTAAAGTGCGAAAAAATACATTTTATTACTCCAACTAGACGATGACTAGCAGTGTAGCGATGCGTATTAACTTAACTCTTCATTAAACAATTATTTCTATTTTTATGAAAAATATTATTTGAAGTCTATATATCGCTCTAATTATGGGAAAAATAGTAAAATAAATAAATAAATTTCAAATTTTCAGCTAAAACTTGATATTTGATGGCGTGTACCTCTATATACACAATTAAGGTTTTTAAATATTATATTGCTATATTTTGCAATTAAATGGACTTTAATTAATAAATTTTATATTCTTAATAATCTGCAATTTTCTTTATATTAAT
This sequence comes from Maratus speculifer, assembly GCA_964019185.1. NCBI lineage: Eukaryota > Metazoa > Arthropoda > Arachnida > Araneae > Salticidae > Maratus > Maratus speculifer. The sequence goes on along the minus strand of OZ025294.1, from coordinate 400,254,037 downwards.
TTTTGTTAGTATTTAGTAAAATTTAAAAAAGTGAATTTTACCTTATTAGTTTGATTGTAATTTTTTGTTTTGTTTTCGAAGTACAAATCTTCATTTTTTGTCCAATGTAGCTATCTGGCGTGGACAAAATAAGTTTTATTCGATTCTTTGGACTGTTCTTGACCAGTTACAGCAATCCTATTGGCCGAATTCGTGCCACATAAAGAGAATTATAATGTTTTACTTACCCATCATACGTAGTACAGGGTAAGTCCCGCAATCGTTTTGAAAATCGAAATTTTTTTTTGACGGATTTACACGTTTTAGATACTGGAGATTCCGAAAAACATATTTTTAGAAATTTTTTTTTGCCGTCCGTCTGTCTGTCTGTCAGTCTGTCTGTATGTAAACGCTCTATCTCCCGAACAAATTGAGATAGAGACTTGAAATTTTGTATGTAGTTAGTATGTAAGAATGGGACGAACCCTATTTAATATCAGCGACCTCGATTATCCGGAACTATTTTTTTCGGACTCCTCGAAAAATTCGTTCTGATGAAAGGTACATAAAAATTTTCATCTTCTAAGGAATGGACGTAAAAGGCAATAAAATAACACACATTTTGCATATAGAACGAAGTCGGTCGGATTATTAGTTGCCGAGATATTTGTAATCCTGTTTTCTACATTCTTCGATTTTTCATGACCCTGTATTTCATTCAAATTTCAATTCAGAAGTATATTTTAATTGGAAATGAGACGCTTAATCCGACGCAGTTAATTGTTAGTTAATATGATTATCATTTTTGGAGTTATAAGGATGTTTCTTTTACGCAGTTCGGTACTACATGAGTAGTTTGGCGTTTTATATAATTTGTCGAAATTGGTACATCAGCAGTTCTTTAATAAAGCATTACTATGTATATTAACAATATTTAAATTTTGTTTATGAATTGCAGTGCATTGTACAAATAGTTTTCACATGTTTTATTTTCATACACATATCCATGATGGGTAAGTATTACGGTGGCCCCCAAAAAACTAGTTTAAGTATGTGCCAGATGTGACACACGGTGTAGTGAATGGTTAATTAATAAACTCACATTCTTAAAAGGACTATATATACTTTATTTATTACACTGCGATGCATTGCGTGCCCTCATGACAAGACAAAAAAAAAAAAAAAAAAAAAAAAACTAGACGATGAAATTGATGATTTGTGGTTTCCTTTACATGCATTAGCAGAATAAAGTGGGTTTCAAAATTTTGGCACACACTAAAAGAAATGGATTCTCAAAATTGAGTAAAAAAAAATATGTGTGCCACTCGGGGACTGCCGCGGTAAAGCTATTGCATAGCATTTTTTATCAACTTATGCAAAAATACCGCGTCAATGTCTGCTGAAGTCTATCGAAGGATACCTTCCCGAAGTCTGCCAAACTGAAACTTCGTTAGCCGGATTGTTAGGAATTTTTCTCGTTGCGGAATTCTTAAATTCAGTCGCCGCGCTCAAAGCCCGCGATAAAAGCTATGCAATAGCTTAATAAATTACCAAACAAAATTTGGTCGCGCTACGAAAATTAGATCGCGAGTTATAAGCATTTTAAATTTTTCGACCCTCACAGTGGGGGGGTCTCCTGTCACCAAAAATTAACACTGTCTCATAAAAAATTACCAAACAAAATTTGGCCGCGCTACGAAAATTAGATCGCGAGTTATAAACATTTTAAATTTTTCGACCCTCACCGTGGGGGTCTCCTGTCACCAAAAATTAACAAAATCTCAAAATAAATTACCAAACAAAATTTGGCCGCGCTACGAAAATTAGATCGCGAGTTATAAGCATTTTAAATTTTTCGACTCTCACCGTGGTGGGGGTCTCCTGTCACCAAAAATTAACACTGTCTTATAATAAATTACCAAACAATATTTTGCCAAGCTACCAAAATTAGATCGCGAGTTATAGGCATTTTTAATTTTTCGACCCTCGCCGTGGGGTGTCTTCTGTCACCAACAATTAACAATGTCTCATAATAAATTACCAAACAAAATTTGGCCGCGCTACGAAAATTAGATCGCGAGTTATGAGCATTTTAAATTTTTCGATCCTCACCGTGGGGTGTCTCCTGTCACCAGAAATTAACAATGTCTCATAATAAATTACCAAACAAAATTTGGCCGCGATACGAAAATTAGATCGCGAGTTATAAGCATTTCAAATTTTTCGACCCTCACCGTGGGGGTCTCCTGTCACCAAAAATTAACAGTCTCATATTAAATTACCAAACAAAATTTGGCCGCGCTACGAAAATTAGATCGTGAGTTATAAGCATTTTAAATTTTTCGACCCTCACCGTGGGGGGTCTCCTGTCACCAAAAATTAACAGTCTCAAAATAAATTACCAAACAAAATTTGGCCGCGCTACGAAAATTAGATCGCGAGTTATAAGCATTTTAAATTTTTCGACCCTCACCGTGAGGGTCTCCTGTCACCAAAACTTAACACTGACTCATAATAAATGAATAAACAAAATTTGGCCGCGCTACGAAAATTAGATCGTGAGTTATAAGCATTTTAAATTTTTCGACCCTCACCGTGGGGGGTCTCCTGTCACCAAAAATTAACAGTCTCAAAATAAATTACCAAACAAAATTTGGCCGCGCTACGAAAATTAGATCGCGAGTTATAAGCATTTTAAATTTTTCGACCCTCACCGTGAGGGTCTCCTGTCACCAAAACTTAACACTGACTCATAATAAATGAATAAACAAAATTTGGCCGCGCTACGAAAATTAGATCGTGAGTTATAAGCATTTTAAATTTTTCGACCCTCACCGTGGGGGTTCTCCTGTCACCAAAAATTAACAGTCTCAAAATAAATTACCAAACAAAATTTGGCCGCGCTACGAAAATTAGATCGCGAGTTATAAGCATTTTAAATTTTTCGACCCTCACCGTGAGGGTCTCCTGTCACCAAAACTTAACACTGACTCATAATAAATGAATAAACAAAATTTGGCCGCGCTACGAAAATTAGATCGCGAGTTATAAGCATTTTAAGTTTTTCTACCCTCATTGTGGGGGGTCTAATGTCTCCAAAAATTAACACTGTCTCCTAATAAATTACCAAACAAAATTTGGCCGCGCTACGAAAATTAGATCTCGAGTTATAAGCATTTTAAATTTTTCGACCCTCACCGTGGGGGGTCTCCTGTCACCAAAAATTAACACTGCCTTATAATAAATTACCAAAGAATATTTTGCCAAGCTACCAAAATTAGATCGCGAGTTATAAGCATTTTTAATTTTTCGACCCTCACCGTAGGGTGTCTTCTGTCACCAACAATTAACAATGTCTCATAATAAATTACCAAACAAAATTTGGCCGCGCTACGAAAATTAGATCGCGAGTTATAAGCATTTTAAATTTTTCGACCCTCACCATGGGGGGGGGGGGTCTTCTGTCACCAAAACTTAACACTGACTCATAATAAATGAATAAACAAAATTTGGCCGCGCTACGAAAATTAGATCGTGAGTTATAAGCATTTTAAATTTTTCGACCCTCACCATGGGGGGTCTCCTGTCACCAAAAATTAACACTGTCTCATAATAAATTACCAAACAAAATTTGGCCGCACTACGAAAATTAGATCGTGAATTACAAGCATTTTAAATTTTTCGACCCTCACCGTGGGGGCTCTCCTGTCACCAAAAATTAACAGTCTCATATTAAATTACCAAACAAAATTTGGCCGCGCTACGAAAATTAGATCGTGAGTTATAAGCATTTAAAATTTTTCGACCCTCATCGTGGGGGGGTCTAATGTCCCCAAAAATTAACACTGCCTCATAATAAATTACCAAACAAAATTTGGCCGCGCTACAAAAATTAGATCGCGAGTTATAAGCATTTTAAATTTTTCGACCCTCACCTTGGAGGATCTCCTGTCACCAAAAATCAACACTGTCCCATAATAAATTACCAAACAAAATTTGGCCGCGCTACGAAAATTAGATCGCGAGTTATAAGCATTTTAAATTTTTCGACCCTCACCGTGGGGGTTCTCCTGTCACCAAAAATTAACAGTCTCAAAATAAATTACCAAACAAAATTTGGCCGCGCTACGAAAATTAGATCGCGAGTTATAAGCATTTTAAATTTTTCGACCCTCACCGTGGGGTGTCTTCTGTCACCAACAATCAACACTGTCCCATAATAAATAACCAAACAAAATTTGGCCGAGCTACGAAAATTAGATCGCGAGTTATGAGCATTTTAAATTTTTCGATCCTCACCGTCTGGTGTCTCCTGTCACCAAAAATTAACACTGTCTCCTAATAAATTACCAAACAAGTTTGGCCGCGCTACGAAGATTAGATCGCGAGTTATAAGCATTTTAAATTTTTCGACCCTCACCGTGGGGTGTATCCTGTCACCAGAAATTAACAATGTCTCATAATAAATTACCAAACAAAGTTTGGCCGCGCTACGAAAGTTAGATTGCGAGTTATAAGCATTTTAAATTTTTCGACCCTCACGGTGGGGGGTCTCTTGTCACCAAAATAACCTCCACCAAAATAAATTACCAAACAAAATTTGGCCGTGCTACGAAAATTAGATCATAAGAAACATAAGTTTGAGACTTGATATTCTAATATCTGAAAAATACCGCGTCAATGTCTGCCGAAGTCTACCGAAGGATACCGTTCCGAAGTTTTCCGAAAGGAAACGACGTTAGCCGAGTGTTAGGTTTTTTCGTTACCGATGTGTTAGGATTTTTCGCGTTACGGAATTTTTGGATTCGGTCACCGCGCTCAAAGCCCGCGATAAAAGCTATGCAATAGCTTAAAAATATTCAATATAAATATCTTCACATACTCAAAATAGATCCGATACAAAAGTTCTCAAAACTGAGAAACGTGTGTACTAATTTTTAATTCCATGGTTGTGTTCAAATACAAATCACTATTATCTGTCTTCTGAATTTACAAATTAAAGTGAAAATATGCTGGTATTTATTTCTTGTTCAAAATTATGAACAATAAACGTTTCATGGATTATTTATTAAGAGAAATAACAAAATTATAAGTAAAATACCCAAATCGAAAATTTTTATAAGAGCATTATTTGCAAGTATACTTTAAAGTTATTTTAAAATAATGTCCATGATTTAATGTTTACATTAATACGCATCTTTTATACCGCCATGAATGAGCTAAACCAATACTCGGTGCGAAATTATCGTTTGTTTGCATTTGGTAACGTATGCTATTTCAAAATTGAGAAAGCAAAGTGTTCATTTTTGATCTAAACATACTCAATTCGATATTAGTACATCGACTTACTCATTTTTGAGTACTTCATTTTTTTTTTTTTTTATTATTATTGCATAACTACAGATAATTTCAACTCCTTACTTAATTAAGTTTTCCCAAAAATTCCATTGTTTTCCATCAGTATATTTTGTTTATTGTGACAGGTAATGCTATACTTAAAGGGAGTTCAGTAGCTGTGATTTTGATCTAAAAGAGATAACAAAAATATCGAATTTCAGATTTTTATTTTAAAAATCGCATTATATAATGGCATAATGGCAATATTTATTTAAAATAGTTTTATGATGCATTTTTCTTGGAACATTCTGTCCGAATTTTGGATCGATTCGATAAATAATATCCTGATTTCCTATTCAATATCAATTTAAATGCCAATGTTTTAACTCATCTTTCTCTGTTTTGATATGCTAAGGCTTCTACAATAATTAAGCAAATTGCCTAGTTAAAAAAAAAATATTTTTAGAAAATATTTCAGAATTTTTCATGTGTTTGTAAATAAAAATAAAAAAAAAATAAAAAAAAGAACTTTAAAACTTTAAAACTATTTTTTACTTTTTTTCATATACGCTGTTAAAATTTTCTGCCAAAACATACACATTCACACACACACACAAAAAAATCGTGATTCTTTGTAAACTTACACTAATTCTCGATTAAATATCTTTTATTGAGTTTCTGAAACAATCATTTTACATAGATTCACCTCATTTTATATCTAATTCCCTGTAGGGATTTTTATATTTGATAAAACTCGTAATTCCAAATACACACTTTTATAATTCTTTTAAAATTTTATCAGACATATTAAAAAAAATTCAGTTTATTTTTTTATTTTTTTTATTTAGAATAATTTAAAAAGAGGAAAATCATATTCTCGGAGTTAGTGGGGATTTTTTTCGACAATCATAACTATCAATAGATTTTCTCCCATTGAACATACTTTGTACTTAACAATAACTAAGTAATAAAGTGTTCTTCAGGAGTCAAAAAGTCTCAGTTTCAAATGTCAGGAAGACTAAGGTACGAATTGTGTAAAAATTAAATGATACAGCAATTCAATTTTACCTGAAAATTTCAAATTCTCTCAAATTATTGAAGATTGGATGATTCACTAATTGAAAAACTAAATTAAATTATTCATTAAAAATAAATTAATCCCCTGACCGACGAGCAGAAGGGCAAAATTGTAGTGTTGTTTACTCTGTAATTTATTTTAAATGTTAATAAATGAAGGATTTTCTAACATGGTATAATTTTTTTGTTACGTATATGTTTATAAACCTTGAAACTGCCATTTATAACTTAATTTCTTAAAACTGGATTATATTTGGGGAATTATATTAATTTAAATAAAGTTTCAATTGCAATGAAACCCGCAGCCTAGTGAACCGATATATCAGGATATATCAGGTCGCGGCAGTGGGAAGGCTGTGTGTGGTGTATTTTTAAAAATGTTAAGCTGCTTAGTCTATTATAAATTAACTGTATAATAACTCCTCTGTTATTTAACTGAAGCTTGGTTTTTATAATCTCTGTTACTTCACATAAGACTTCAGATAATGGATTGCCCGTAGACTATCTGTAATGTCACAAAATGTTTTAACATTGTATACGCTCACTATTTTTTTTTTCTGCTGATCTAATGAACTAAATAAAAATTTGTTACTTAGATTAATAAAACAGTGCTCTGAATATATGCGAAAAAAAATCTATTGCCAAATAGAAAACAAGTAAAGAAAAAGTAATTTTAAAGTTGTTTGTTATTTCAAAACCATTCAAATTTTTAAACAAAATTATTGCTATATTGAGAATTTAACACTTTCTACACCGTAAAAACTATTCATGTGACTTTGCACCAAAAATGGTGGCAAATAAGTTGCCACCAAAAATAAAATAAGAAAACACCACCAATAAGTTGGTGTAAACCTCCAACAATCGATTGATGTAAACAAAACCCACTTTTAGTGGCAGGAATTAGTTGCTACCATTTTTGGTGTAGACTAAGTAATATGTTTAAAATACGTTATAATAAATTGTCTCAATTAAAAGGAAATTTCGCAACCCCTTTGCATTAAGCTATTTATTTTAAATTATGGCTGTGTGCAAATTTAAAGTGTAATCTTTAAATTATTTTTTATTTTGCTACCACTAATTAAAGTATATTAAATAAGTAGTAGTGTCAGTTGATAAAAAACGAAATTTCTTAGTATTTACATGACTTGAACAGCAGAATAAAAAATATTTTATAGATTATATTTTAAATTTAACACAGCCATATTTAAAAATTAATAGTTTCCCGCAAACAAACTCATAAACTTCCTTTTAATTGCGACAATTAATTATAACGTACATTTTAAACATAATAGTTTGTAAACAATGAAATTTCCTATATTTACATGCTTAAAAATATCTTTATCATAGATCCCATAGTGTGTGTGTGTGTGGAGGGGGATGGGAATTGGGGGCAGAATGGATCTGCAACATCTCTAAATTTGATATAGCTTTGTATAGTCTCATTTTTTATACATGTTTAGCATTAAATTAAGCTTGTTTTGGTGTCTCTGACAGAAATTTATTGAACAAGCCTGCCCCCACATGCAAGTATTGGAATTTTCTATTAAAGATAATCAAATGGGCGCTCATATCATTTTAAATATATTTTACAAATTTAATAAACAGAAAAATAAGAGTATGACAATCTCTTTAACTTTTTCAGTATCAACATCTCAATAAACAAAGTTAAAATTTTAAAGATTTTAATTGCTCCCAATATCCTAAAAAACGTGAAAATACCAATATAAATTGAAAAGAATTATTGTTAAAACAAGATATAAAGTAATCTGAAGATTACATTTTAAATTTAACACAGCCATAATTAAAAATAAATAGTTTTCCGCAAAGAAACTGCTAAACTTCCTTTTAATTGCAACATTTTATTATAGTGTACATTTTAAGCATATTACACTGTAAAAAAAATCTGTAAGACTACAAAACTAGTTTTTGTAAAGCTACAGAAATCTGCATGTTTACTAAAATTTTATCTGTAACCAGGTATAATATTTACCACCCGCATAGTACAAATACATGAAATGTCTTAGTTTCACCCGTCAGCCAATTAGAAAGAGCTTCAGTAGTGACGTAATCACTATTTACGAAGCCACAGAGGCGTGAAATGCATCCATCTTGAATCCGGTATTGATAAACATTTCTAGTTACTAAGTAAGTAAAGTTTTATTCTGTATGAGTTACATTTTATTACATTTCCTTTCTGCTTGATTCATAATAATTAAAAATCAAAACTCAGAAAAGACTTTGATTTTTAGTTATTGGCAAGCTAATCTGCCAATTATGTTCTATTTATTATATATTTATCTTTCGGTGAAATAACTATTCTTTACATCTGTGTTTAATACATGTGAAATTTCTAATGTTTTATGTAATAAATCAATTGTATCTGCTCTTTTTCTAAAATTTCACTTCCCTTTCTTGCCCTCTTTTCCACAATACCAAAATTTAAAGTGTTTAAAACTTGCTTTAAAAAAAATATTACTCAACTGTTTCTTCATAGTGAATAAATTTCATTAATCATTCTTACATTATATTCATTTCATTAAAACTTCTTATGTATTTCGCTTTTAAAATTTTGCTTCCGAATTTTCTTCAAAAACTCTTCAAAGTTGCTTAATTTAAAATAACATAAAAAATTACAATCTGTGCTCTATGTGTTAATTTATTGTCGTAATGAAATATCAATTAAGTGTTTCCTGTTCTTCACCCACCCCTTCTTCAACTAAAAGAACGCATAGAATTACACACAGAAAGTCTAAAACTCTTTTAAACCCCAGTGGTAGGAGAGGAAAAAGCCTAATTTGGAATTATTTAGAGGAAAGCTGGAAATTATTTAAATTAGTTTAGTTTAGGTCTAGGATGAATGTATTAAGTTTCCCCCCCCTCTTGCTAGGTTGCGTTAAGAAATATGCACAAATTTATTATTGGAAAATACATTTTTTTTAATTACCATAAAAATATCTATTAAAAAAACCTAAGGAAAAACACTGTCAATGCAAATGTTGTAGAACTTAAAATTATAAATAAAATGATAACCGATATTTAACATTTTTTGTTGAATTTTCCACAATTTTAATTCAAAGTATTGGCTAAATAGCTAAACAAGAACTTGAAACGCGAAAAGACTATTTTACAGTTTACCGTGCTTATTATTATATACATACAAATTTTTTGAGTTATTGATGCATTATTTAGAATGGATATGTTTGAGAATTATGGCTTAATCTCTTCATTGCGGATTATAGCACAGTGGTGGGGTATACAAGAAAGGCCAAAAGTCTGGTTTAATTGCAAGAAATCTGGAAATTGTTTATCGACATAAATTATAAATTAATGTACTAAGTTTCCTCCTTTTGCAGGTGAGCTTTAGCCACTACAAATTAACTTTAAAAAGTGCATATTTTCTTAATTTTTAGAATATTTCAAAAATGACTCGTAAATGATGGGAAATATTGCTTATTTCTTCCGATATTGTATTTGAAATATGTATAGCATTTAATATGATTCATATAGAGTGAACAACAATGCGTATGTATTAAAATTAAGGATATTGAAAATAAAGAGCAAGGGTAGGGGGAAGCGGGGTAGAGCGAACAAATGAGTGTGTATAAGACTTTTCTCTAGAGGAATTCAAGGTCAAATAAAAGCACGATTATAAATTTCGATAGTTGCGTAAAGGACAAAAATGGTTATAATAAAATGATTTTTGACAAGTATACAAGAATCTTCAGTTAAATTCATAAAAGTTTCAAACCTTACAAACATGGAAAAAAAAGTATTATATTCTTTACGTAAAAAATCTTTCACTTTAAACTATGGTTTACGGTTGGCGGTGTTCGCTGCAAAATGAAATAAAAAACAGCTATCATTTATGCAACACTTTCTCGAAAACTACTAAATTATAATTCTCAAAATAGACAAAATAAATTCCTAACATAATTACAAAAACATCGTGAAGGCCTCAAGAATTAAAATGTATCTGTACACGTATGTAACAAACGTAGAGAGGATGAATGGGTAACTTGGTGTCTCCTTGTTCCAAGCTTTGGATTAGCGGTTAAGGCAAAATTTTGAAATAGAATTGCAACAAAATTATGAACATGGGTATTCATTTTATTGCAAATTTGATACTCTAAGACATACCCATAGATCTAAACTGGAGGGATTAAAACAATTTCCAATTTCCCTTAATTAATTTTGAGTTAAACCTCCTGACCACTGCGGTCAAACATTGAAAGAGAATTGTGGCATTAATGTTCAGCAAAAATATTAAATGTAGGTGGTCATTTTACTCAGAATTTTAAACTTTAGAACATCTGTATTGACAATGTTATTTAAAGTTAATTCTATTGAGATATTTTTATGATATTAAAAATACAATTTTACTGTACTTTTATATATTTTTTCTAATTCTCACCTAGTAGGGGAGGAAAATTAAATATATTCATTGTAGATCTAAGCTGAAGGGATTAAACCAATTTCCTACTTTCCCCTAATAACGAGCTCTACAAACTAATCACTAGGATATTAGTATTTTACTTATTTCTAATTTTTAACTAATGTAAATAAGTCATCTAATACCTAATACTCCCCCTTTCTAAAAAAAAGAAAAAAATAATCCTGATCTGTTACTTTATTGTAACAATAAGTAATAGATCATATAGCTTTACCCCTCCTCTCACCGAAAATGACGTTATCTGTTCCCTTCTCTCCTTAAAAGCATACAAAGTTTAGTTTTTTACAGTGATTAATTTTCATTTTTTGCACAATTTGTAAGTCTTCAGTAAGTTAAATTGTCAACCGTTTGGAAATTCCTCCCTCCCCTCCTTCAATAAAAAAAAAAAGAAAATATGGTTATCTTTGTCGCCGTGCTTACTTTTAAAATTATAAATCTTTAAATGTATATTTTCTTCCTGCTGTATTTGTTACTTTATTATGACAGAAATTAACCACCTGAAATCTTCCGTAAGTCTCTCAACCTAAGATTTTATTACTTAGTAAAGGAGAGTGGAGTGGAATGAGACAGGAGATTTTTCTGTTTGTTTCATTTATAAATGTTTCACCAGTCACGTATTAGATTAAGGAAAAGCTTCCCCAATGTTTAGTTGAATAAAGTAGCTAATTTGCACAAACTTGCAATTGTAAAGAGAAAAAATTATTTCAAGAACCAAAAGTAAATTTGTTTTATAATTTTTTATGCTTTCTGTATATTAATGACTTGTTTATGTATATATGTAATTATTTCCCTATTTATAGAGCACTATGCTATATATCATCCATAATTTAAACTAAGTCTAAAAGTAGCATTTCTGTCTATACAAGAAGTTTAACGTAGAGTATAGGGAGGAATGGGACATGCCAGCAAATGAAGAACTAGGACAAGTCCAATTTCTTTATTTTTTTTCTCTTAGTTACAATTTCATTATAATTATAAAATCGTTTTAAAAATTATGTTTCTATAATGTTCAAAAACATTAAAAATGTTTTATTTTGTACTTTATAAATCGAAATTTTGGTTTTTGTGTCAAATTTGATTTCCTCATCTTTGAAAGTTGTCTCATTCCTCTCCACTCTCCCTTTTTTTATATTCAGGTAATTTCAGAGCTTTAAGTGAGTAATTAAGTTGCATGTCTGTTAATTTAATTATTTATGAGGAAGTTTGTTTTTAATGTAAAATTAGAAAAAAGGAACTCTTTATGTTTTAAGAGCAAACAAATTAATCTTTGGGGCTAAACAAATATAACGGTTTTTTTTTTTTTTTTTTTTTTTTTTTTTTTTTTTTTTTTGGCGGGGGGACTGTCATTTGACATCGATGTCATTTCTGATCACCAATTTTTTCTCTTTTTATTTGTAACATGGTCTTTGGTACAAAATAGCATGTTATCTTTTTAGCCTGTTATTTATTTTTATGAAAATACAAAGTTATTAAAATAACTGAATTATTATAAAATTATTTAATTCTAAAATATAGTATACCCGAGCGTTTAAGATTTCTATTTTTCTTCATATGTGTATGCATATGTAATCACAGTTCGAGAATACGTATGAAAAATGTACTTGAAATGAAGCTGTGTTTACTAATAAAGAAAAGGAATGTTGTCCTTCTTTTGCTGATATGAATTTCTATTTGCCCCTCGCCCCTCTCTGTTCGGTGCAAGTACAACAGTTCTTTATTATTGTTGCGAAGTGATATGCGTTCACCAGTGTATTTGAAAGAGTTAAAATTCATATTTTTGATAATCAATTGCACTATCAATTATAGCATTTCAACTTTTAAACATATATTTTGTTTATCGGAACTTTAAAAAAACCATCTTGTAGTAAGTTGCTTAGGGAGTAAAAAGATTTTGGAGAAATAGTTAGAGATTTTTTTTTCAAACGGCTTACTGTGGGGGCTTGTAGATATCAGAAATTTAATATCAGAATATATAAACATGTTAAAATTGGTACTGATGATAGTTTGCGATAACTATCTTAAACTGTATGGGAATAGAAAAATTGCCTATTTTAAAAGATAAATGCATAGCACATATTTATTTACAAATAGATGCAAAAAGCAGCTAATCATTTTTTATACTATTTGCTCCTGAAGAATCTTTTAAATCTGTGTGTATTTTTACTTAATAGAAGTATTTTTAAGCAAGACTAAAAATCAATTTAAAACCATAGATTATAAAACACTTTCCAACACATTCAAAATTGTATCTAAAATTTCCATCGCTTAAAATGGTTAAGTATGATGGCTAAGTAGGCATTTTATAAAACACGTAACGCATTTGAAAACTTAATTTCAAAAATTACTATCAGTTATCGGAAAAATATCCGAATTATTTTGTAGAACACTGTATATGATCTATAGATTTGTATGTACACTACATGGCCAAAGATGACCGGTCACTTGCGATTTTAGACATTTTGATAAATATCTAGAAAAATACATGAGGAATTATCTTGAAACTCTAAATGTGTAAATATAATAGTAAAAGTCATACATTTCCATGAAGATTTTTTTCCCGAAACTCCAAAGGGGAACGTCAACAAATAAAAAAAAAATGTTTTAGCTAACCCTGTCAAAACTAATGTAGCAAAAGCGTTCGAACTGTATATTATGATTAAGTGGGTTATTCTAATAAACTGTGCTAATTTTTATGTGGATAGCATGTATACTCGTAGATAAAATAAGGTTTTTATAAAAACAATCCTAATTTTTTCCAAGTTTTGACGGATTCTATCAACTAATTTTGAAATAGTTGTAACATTGTTAAGATGAATATTGGTTTTTCTATAATAATATTCATTATAAATTTTATTTAATTTTATTTAATTTATGTTAACATTTATCTTTTCTATTTAGAATCATGAAGAAACTGAAGTATATCTTAAAAACAATGTGAGCCTGCTTGACAGCGAAATTTGAGGAAAAAGCTCTATTATCAATCAGAAAAATCTCTTGAACATCATTCTTGCGCTTTAATATATTCTGCAACACTGAAGTTTTCCAGTAGTTTTATTGTAATGACATTTTGACAATCATTTTCTTATAGTGTTTTAACATATATATACATATGAGTTTGAATATTGTTATTTAGACAAAACATGACTTCAAAAATATAAAGTATGAAATCCATAGGCATTTGTATAAATACTAATTATGTAATACTTGCAAAATGTGAGTTGTATAAAAAATATGGTTTTTTATTGCAATGAATTTAATAAATATTTAATAAATTTACTCATATATTTCATTGTATTTTGTTATTTATTCATATTGCATTTATTGGTTGTACAGATATGGATATTATATTTATATCAAACGACAGCTTATAATATTTTCCAAAGCAATATACATTTATTTTTGTTTCCATTTTAGTTGCCATAAGCTTTCTACTTTTATAAAATTGCTTCGTTATACTGATTATAACATACTGATAAACACTAAAAAGTTCGAAACCCGCCCACAATTACTGTTGATGTATCAAAGATGTATTTTTTCCATACATGTGTTAAGATGTATATCAACTCTCATATATGTAACTATTTGAGTTAAAGATTCTAATTCCAAAGGAATGTTAACCACATAACAATTCTACTAAATTCATACATTTGATCCATTCTTCCGGATCTTTAAGCTAGGTTAGTTTTAAATTCGTGGTCTTGTCAATAATTACATTTTTCCTCTTTAATATTTCAATTTGAAACAAAACTCTCAAGCAAATAAAGTATTAAAGGCATATGTAAAATATGTAATGTATTAAGTGTAGGCGGTGCAATAAATATATCAAGAATAAGTCGTGGAAAAACATCACCCCCCCCCTCACAAAAAGGGGGAGGAGAAAGATTCTAATAATTAGTTATAACTTCACTGCATATTCACCTGAAATAAGAATAAGATGTAAAAAAATCTTAAATGCGACATTCAGGTAAATACATTAATTTTTTTGCAGATTTCCTATCTGTTTTTGTGCCATTGAATCGGTTATTATGTAGTGTTCAAATATATGTACCAGGAGTTAATGAAGTTATTACGACCGTAGAACTGAACAAAACTTCTTTAAAAAATATATGACTATATATTTTTTTTTTCTAGTTTAGTTTAGTAGCATATTTACATAAAATGAACAGATAGTATTTTCTCACAATATAAAAGTTTTTAAATCATGTATTGGATTAGATGAGGCACAGTGCTTAATTATGTATGTATATATATATATATATATATATATATATATATATATATATATATATATATACAGAGAGAGAGAGAGAGAGTATAGTCCTTACAATTTGTAAATTTCGTTTGTCACAATTATACCAATAACATATTTTAGGCATATTTTAAAACTCAATTATGTACCTTACTTTGTTTTTATTGGCTTTTTTTAATTTAACTAAAAACCGTAAGATCTGCTTCAGCTTATCTGCTCATTTAGTGCTGTTGTTGTAATGGCCATTTAATATAAAATATGATTTTGTGCCTATTGAAGTGTCTCAAGTGAAACTTTAGTGCGTAACATACAAATATTTATGTCAATTGCTGTGGTAATACAAAAACACATGTCAGGCCATATTGTTTATTTTGTTTCGAAGTATTTTGATACATGAGGAAAACTTCACTCTGAATATCTAAAAAATCAACTTCATATTGAAAGAATTCGTAACAACTCCAATTAATAGAAGTATTATTATACAATATATTTATATACACGTAAAATCTTTTCAGAATATTGCTGGTAAACCACTGGTAATACAACTGCAAAAATATTTTAGTTACAAATATATTTTGAAAGTGCAAATAAAATGCTTTAAATACAATACTAAAAAATCATCAGCATTTTTACTGTATTAATTCTTGTACTGTTGCAAAGAACTTTCTGCCGAGAATACAAAAACTGGCTCAACAACATATAAAACAAAAAAAAGGTAATTTTTCTGACGGTACCTTAATAAATTTTCATTTTTTTATAAGTACATTAAAAGTTTAGTTTGCAATTTTAAAAAATTCTAAGTAAATGTGCCATGAAATCCTCTGCAAATGTACAAGAAAATTCTCAATAAATTTACTACAAAATCCTTTGTAAGAATTCTAAAAATCAATAGAAAACTCACAAAATAATGTTTAGAAAACTCCCTAAAAATCATTTGTACGTTTATTAAATAATTCTTAGGAAATTTACCAAAATATATTTAGTAATCGCCCTAAAATATCGCTAGTAAGCTTACTAAACTATATTTAGTACTCTTATAAAAACTAATATGAGAAACTCCTTTAAAAATCATTAGTAAATTAGCTAAAAATTCTTTAGTAAACTCCCTGAACAACCATTAGTAAGATTACTAAGTAATATTTAATAAATTTACAGGCGATTCTTTGGGAAACTCACTAAAAAAAGGATAGTATGTTTCCTAAACAATATTTAGTAACAGTTACTAAAGCAACTTTTGTAATATTACACGATTTTCTTCTGTTGCGGTTACATAAAAAATTCTAGGCATCCCAGTTTCCTAGAAAATACTTAGTAACCTCACAGAATTTTTTTTACAGTGTAGTAAGTAAACAATTAAATTTACTATATTTACGTGCTTAAAAATATTAAAACCATGTTTTATTAATACTCTTGTAGTTTCAAGTTCACAAAATTTAATGCATGTAAAACACTGTAAAATCAAAACTAAATGTATCAAAGCTCTGTATGAAAATGGCAATTTTACGTGCTTATATTATTAAGTAATTTTGATTTTTAAAATATTGAGATAGCTAGGTTACAAAATCATGTTATAAAAGTATTATGTGTCCATTTATATACATACGTAAAACAAATGTATCATGAAAATACGAGAATTTAGAGTGATTGTATGCATAAACAGAAAGTAAATATACGTCACTTACTTATTTAAAGAATATCCCAAATTTTGTTTTTTCGTGAAAAGAAATCCAACAGAATGCAGAGTAGCAGTTTCTTTTCTTCACTTCATAAATCACCCGTTTATTATATCTTGGATTTAATGTCATGTGTATTTCCTTTTTTTTTCTTTTTGTAAACAGAACACTATGTGGCAGCAGTCATCATACAGAACATCATAGCAGATGTTTACCTTTGATTTCCAATTGTTCAATCCAATTAAATTAATCACAGCTGTAAGTCGTTACAAAGTGGAATAAGAATTATGTCAACAGTTTTTTAATCAGTCATCATTATTGAAAATTTATAGGAAAATCAGATAAATTTTTACCCGGTAAAAATGACTATCAGACATTTCAAAAAGGCGGATTTTTTCTTTTATAATTGGTAATTGGTTTCACTTGAGCTAATGTAAGGCTTGTAATATTTGTTTAAAGAGGTAGAATCACACCCTTTAAAATATTTTAAACCGCTTAAAACTGTGTCGACACGAGAAAAAGGGCACATTTAAACTTTTTTAGGCACTTTATAAAACGAAATTAAATGCAATAATACTTTTTTTTTATATTGTAGGATCTATTATGAGCGTGCTTTATTCAAATGTGAGTATAAAAATATAATACAGCTTACATTTGTAATATATATATATATATACATACTCTCCTGTCCAAAATTATAAACTCACAATTTTTTTTATTTGTTTACATCATAATATAAATAAGCTTAGTTTTACATTAATAAAATAATGATGAATACTTATAATAAGATGTCTAAATTTAATGTAACTCATAAATAAAATGGAGTAGGTAATTTAAATAAAAAAATACATAACTTAAAAAAAATAACATTATGTGAAACCTGGACAAAATTATAAACTCAAAGTTATAAATTTCTATATTCTGGCATATTTCATATAAATAAATGCATTTTGTGAAATGGAGTCATTACGCATCCATACATTTCAATACATCAATGCATATTTTAACTTTTCTTGTAAAATACTATTAAATGAAACCTGGACATAATTATAAACTCAAACTCAATTTCTACACTCTGGTATTTTTGATATAAAGAAACGCATTTTGTGATAATGAATTAATAAATTGAGTTATTAGGGATGAATATATTTCAATACATCAATGCATTTTTATAATTTTTTTTCGAAAAATATGAGTAAAATATATCTATAGTACATGTGTAAATTGAAAACATAAAATTATAGAGTTTAAAAAGTGAACGTACTTTTGAATTCTGGTGCAAAGTAATGATGCATACATTCGAAAATGTGTTGAACAGCCGTTTTTCTGAATGACTTTGAATATGCGACTCAGCATAGATTGAAATTTTTTTTCCAACTTCTCCATAGACAACTGGTTCCAGGCTGAAAGTATAGCAATGTTTAAATCATTTGTGTTTTGATATTGGCGTCCTTCGGGATAGACTATTCGAACGATTGCACTCCAGCAATTTTTAATGGGATTTAGATCAAGGCTGCGGGATGGTCAATTCAAGATTTTTACATACCGGCGCTGCAGCCACTCTTTTGTGCTTTTTGTAGAGTGTATTGCTGCATTATCTTGCAGAAATACCCAGTTTTCTCCAGCGATCAGCGGTCCATATGACAAAAGATTATTGTCCAGCATTAACTGGTAGTCTTCTGCTTTTTGTTTTCAATTAAGAAAATGTAGAACAATTTTACTATTCTGAGAAAAACCAGCCAACACCATCATTGATTGTTCACCAAAGTTTCGACTAAAGATATGCCGTTCTTCAGGCTTAATATCGTTCTAATAGTATCTTATGCCACCTGGGCCTCTAAATTAATTTTCTTTTCGTCTGACCAAATGATTGTGCTCCATTGTATTATCGATGACATGTGCTGTTGTGCAAAATGAAATCTTGGTTTCATGTAATGGGGCTCAAGTTTTGGCTCAGCTTTCATTTTCTTCCATTTCATATTCGGCGCTCATTGAAGAATTCGTCTAACAATTCGAGAGCTTACATTTAACTTTAAAGTATTTACAATTCGGCTAGAAGAAGCTCCAGTACTAAATGCTGTTCATAACATAGATCTTTGATTCCTTTCTGTATCTTTGGAAGTCGACCACTCCAATTTATATACAAAAACCATATTAATAAACCATATTTAACAAAATTGTTTAACTAAAAATTATAAAAATGCATTGATGTATTGAAATATATTCATCCCTAATAGCTCCATTTATTAATTTATTATCAGAAAATGCATTTATTTATATCAAAAATACTAGATTGTAGAAATTCATAATTTTGAGTTTATAATTTTGTCCAGGTGTCACATAATGTTATTTTATGAAAAAAATTAAAACGTGTATTGATGTATTGAAATGTATTGATACATAATGACTTCATTTATTAGCTTTTTATTACAAAATGCATTTATTTATATGAAATGTGCCAGAATATAGAAAATCATAACTTTGAGTTTATACTTTTGTCCACGTTTCACATAATGTTATTTTTTTAGGTTATGTATTTTCTTATTTAAATTACTTACTCCATTTTATTTATAAGTTACATTGATTTTAGATGCCTTAATATAAATACTCATAATTATATTATTAACGTAATGCTAATCTTATTTATATTATGATGCAAACAAATTAAAAATTTTCTGAGTTTATAATTTTGTCCAGGACTGTATATATATTGGTACCGAGACCTCCTTAACAATCCAAAAAAGCTCGTTTAATTTATTTTAATAGTTAGTTCGAGTAAAAGTATGGACACTGAATCAATATTCTACCATTTTTCACCGATTGAAGGCGAAATGTTCCCTTAAAATTAAAACAATTTTTACAGCAGAATGAAACTTAAATAGGTTATATTAAAAGTATTTATTACAACAGAATTATGACCTGTTGATTTTTTTTTAATTTCCCTGTTACTTTCAGTAAATTGCCTCGATTGCATGTAATTTTTTTTTTTTTTTTTTTTTTTTTACAGTTTAATAACGATTGATGTTTTCATTTTTTTGATTAAAACAAAAAAGTTATCTTGAATAGTACTAGATATGTTTTCATAGTGGTCATTAAAAACAATTAAATTACTTATAAATATATAACTAACACAAATTTTAAGTCACATAACACAAGCGTACGCTTTCACTATTTGTCGTTGTTGTTTTTGTTTCGTAAAAAAAAAAAAAAAAAAAAAAAAAAAAAAACATATATGAAACTAGAACCAGGCCAAAGATCAAACTCATATAAGGTGTTTACTAGGTTACCTTTCTGGCCAATCAGCTATGCACATTCCAGTCATAGGTTCAGGAACCTTAGGTCGAATAATCACGGTTCTAAAGATAATGATGAATTGAAAATTTTAGCTCGCCACTAAATTTACTTACTTAGGATTTCTCAGTCGAGAGTTAAACCACGAGGTGAAGGTTGTGGTCAGGTTAGTGTAGTGTGTTTGGATTTTTGACAAAATAAGTGAGTTGAGTCCTTGATTTTCTATTTATAAACTGTTTATCTTGATAAGTGTTATCAGACCTATAATTTTGTAAAAGCATTTTAAGAACACGCTATATTGTAAATTAACGAAATACTGTTGCCACATTCATATGCATTGATCTAAAATAATAAATAAATAAGTGAATAAAATATATCAATATCAAATCGAAGAAGACAGCCTCTGAAGATCATTGAATGACCGCTTTCCATCGACGCTCTCAGTATACAAATGTCAGTGTCTGGTCATCAATCATTAACTTCCAACAAAATATATGATATGAAATTTAATATGTATGAGGAGTAAATGATATCATTTGTTACATAACGTAATTGCTACACAATTTAAAAGGCATTTTTCATCCACAGGAAATGATTTCTACTTCTATTATTCCATGTATGTACACCAATGATCCTTTAACTTCAATCTTCATGTGCGTCTTTCCCCGCATATCATGCATAAATGCTTCGGATTTCATGATCCCGATGATGTCTCTCAGCAGTGACAAAAGATATTAATTTCTAACTATCAGCATAAAACTGTAATTAATCAGTTTCTTGCATAACTGTAGACTACTATTTGTCATAATTAAAGTTAAATTTCCGCCCTAAATCAAATTTCACACGCTTCTTACATTGGAAGAATCCATCAGAAACAATTTTCTCGTTCATAGTAGGCTATTAAAATCACATTAAGGCATTTTCGGTGCAACAAAAAACTGACACTAGTTGTTACTTCTTGCGACATTTTGTTGCTGTAATGAAATTAGTTACATTATTACACTCGAAGAAACAATTTGTCTTTCGCTGAGCAAAGTTCACTGCGATTGGAAGTTTCGCATCTAAAATTTGGCATTAAAAAACTCCTGATCAGTAAGTATGCTTTTTACTTTCTTCTATCTTTACAAGAATAAAGATTTGGAATTTTCAAAATTTTCAACTTCCGTTTTTGCAATGAATTTATACGTTTTAGAAGGTCCTGAACACGATTTGATGTTTTTTAGAAAATGTTTATTTGCGAGTCTGTCTGTCATTCTGTGCGTCTGTATGAGATAAAACTTTTGTGGGTATACTATTTGAAGATCAAATGCATGGATTTTTATCAAACTTCAGATTCCGTTAGTCCTTGCTATATCTTGGTGTTGATTGTTTTAAGGTGTTCATCTCTTCAACGTGGCGCTGCTGTGCTGAACAAGAAGTAATGCTCAAATTTTCATAAAACTTCCGATTCAGTTAATCCCTGATATAGTTTGGTCCTGGTTAGTTTTTGGTGTAAATATTCAAGTAGGTGGTTCTGTTATGCAGAATGTTTTACGATTTCAGCAATAGCTCTATCTTAGAAACTAAAGTACAGATTTTCATCAAACTTGTGATTCTGTTAAAAGTTGGCATAAGTTGAATTTAATAAGATTTTGTTGTTAGAGTGGTAGAGCTGCTATGCTTCATTTTTAGCTTTGCTTCAGTATTAATATGTAAGACATAGAATGAAGTTTTAAGATAGCCACATCTTATTAATTTTGATTAATATAAGGTGTAAAGTTTGTTAGACCATTTAATATTTTGACTCTATCCGAGCTATTTTGAAAGCAAATTAATAAGGATTTTTTTTTAATTGTACGATCATCGCATCGATGCAACGATTTGAAACGCCATTATTCAAATTTTCTTTTATTATATTGTAAACCGCCAGAGTGATCTTTTTTGTTTGCATTATCTAATATTTTTATTATTTTTTTTTATATTGTAATAGTTTCAACTTCAGAACCGGTTCTAACCGGTTCCGAAAGTTAAAGTAATTAAAAATAGCTGAAACCAAAATCGAAAAAGTAAAAACTAGCCTGATTTTAGGTAGTCCTCAACTATCCAAAAAAAAAAAAAAATTGAAAAAAAAAAAAAATAAATAAAAAATCATGTAAAAATATTAAAATTTGAGCGAGATCTTTGAAAAGAACGCCTCCATAGATTTAATATTACCACCCGGGTTTTTTTAAATGACTAGTGGAGGCTCTTAAGTGAGCTTGAGGAACACGTGTATGTGAAATTAAATAAATAATAAATAAACTGCAATTTAATAAATAAATAAACTGCAATTTAAATTTAATAAATAAACTGCAATTTAAATAAATCGGTATCAGTATCGACCAGTCTCTGCAATGGATTTAAGATATTGAATTTCTAGATTCAATGCATAGGAATGAGAGCTGTCGGTAAAGATGTAACTCACAATTTAGAAAGAAATAAAAAGCAGAAATTTTCTGACAGGAACGAAGTGGAAAATAGGGAGGGGTAAAGAAATTACGAAACTTTTAGACAAAAGAAGCAGTTTTCAGTACAAGTCTCAAGGGTACCTAGGAAAAGGAGTGAACCATTGTTATTTGTTTCATAAGTGAATTGAATATTGATATTGAGAATTATTAATATCAATGTGAAATATAAAAGCAGTAAGTCTTGATTACGCCCATTAATTATTACATCACCATACTAATAATATATACCGGGTGTCCCAAAAATGACTGATGGATTTTAAAATTCAATAACTTGCAAACGGTGACAGCTATTTAAAAATTTCTTGCAGGATGGTTATGTATAATGTCAGGAGTTTTTTTACCGTATTTTTTTTATTTTAGTTCGAATTTCAAACAATAGGTGGCGCTGACGGTGATTGAAGGCCAGGTGATCAGTGCTGAGTAAAACGTCGACCTGGCCTTCAATCGCCATCAGCGCCACTGTTGTTTGAAATTCGAACTAAAATAAAACAATTACGGTAAAAAAACTCCTGACATTATACATAACCCTCCTGCAAAAATTTTTCTAAATAGCTGTCACCGTTTGCAAGCTATTGAATTTTTAAATCCATCAGTCATTTTTGGGACACCCGGTCTATTCTACTACAAAAAGACAAAAACTATATAATTATTTTGCTTATAAGGCATCACTTTAATCATAAAACATTTAAAATATATTAAAAATTGACATGTTTCAACTCATTTAATGAAACAATGGTTCAATGAAAATAAGTTGAACATGTCAATTTTTAATATATTTTAAATGTTTTATGATTAAACTGACGTTTTTTAAGCGAAATAATTACATAGTTTTTATCTTTTTGTTGTAGAATATTTAAGGTACTTGTACCCAATATGCACAGATCTCTTAATATGGATACACCTAATATCTTTAAAAGTAACAATTTTGATCAAGAGATTGTGTTACATGTCCGTGATGAAAAGCAGTTGAAAAGATAATTAAGCCTTTAAAGGGCAAAAAAGCGCGCTGTTCGTCATTTAGGAAACAACTTGTTTCGTGGTGTGCTGATCGTAATTAAGGTAAGTTTAAATTCTTATTAGATATAATAAAATTACTTTAAATATTGAAAAGCGGAGTGTTTTTGAAAGCTGATAAAACATATTTTCGACTGCTGTTGCAGATATTGCTTTAAAAAGTTTTCTTTGTTTATTTATTACAAGATTTGATAAAACTATGCCCCAATATGGATACCTTATGCCCACATTGGAAATACAGCTAGTGAATCTCCAGATTCACAAATATGCAAAATATCTGTTTAAAGTTATTTTTTTTTTTTAGCTAATTCATAATTAAATAATATTCCACCGTCATTACCTGCTAAATTATTTTCCATGGAAAATTCCTTCAGCAGAGTGTTATCGACTCTAATTGTAAGAAAAAACAAGATAACGTCATCAGGTGATCAAATCAAAAGGCATCAAAGTGATAAAATCCTTCTCCAACAGAATGCCATCTGAATAACCCTCGAAGAAAAAAAATCCTCCAAAAAAGCCCTTTCGAAAAATCAAAAGATGCTTCCCCTCAGTAAGGTATCTGTCGGCGAAATCGCAGGTACCAGCGTATGATTTCTTCAACAAAGGCGAGCTGCTAGTGCTTCTTATGCAGCATTGATGCTGTTTCAGACATGCGGCAAATATGCCATGTTTAGGACTTACTGCTCATGATGAAGAAGTTTTATTTGTCTATCCTGTGAGAACTGAGTGATAACATATGTAAATTCTGCAGACAGATGTAAAAAAAGCTAAGCAAAACCAATTATACTATTTCATAATATTTTGTAGTAATTGAGATACTTTGCTTGGGTCTTCGGAGAGCCACAACCAAAAATGCCCTTCTCCTTCTAAAGTGCATGTTCTGGAGATATTTACTGCGTCCCCTCTGCCCTGTAATACTTTAAGATACATTTTTTATCCCCTCTCCTCTAAAATCCCTTGGAAGAGTGGCTCTTCCATACACCCTGTGTAGTAAGTAGGTCAATAAGGAGCATCTATCCCTAATATAGACATGGCTGCCCGTGAAAGGGACAGGTGGTTCCTTATATGGACATTTAAATTAAACCAGAATAATTCCAAGGACGCTAATTTTAATAATGATAGTCAAGAGTCCAGAGATAGTCGGTCATATAGTCCTATGACATGTTCACGGGGTGAATAAAATAAACTTTCCTTAGGGTATCCATATTGGGTACAGGTATCTTATTATTATTATTAAGATACAGAACTCTAATGTTAAGATCATTATCAATATATCTGAAGAGAAATGTTAATTAATTCTCCGTTGATTCCAACTATGAGACTTCCGAGAACAGGCATAATGTATGTGAAAGGCACATATTAAGAAATTAACATTAACAATAATTAGACGCAATTCTAACGCTCTTAAGAATGCGCACTAGTCTTTCAAAGAGATCCGGGTGATAATGTTAAGTCTAAGGGGGCGTTATTTTCAAATATCTCGCTCAAATTTTAATATTTTTACATGATTCTTTTTTTTTTTTTTTTTGCATAGGATAGCTAAGAATGATCTATAACCAGGCTAGATTTTACTTTTTCGATTTCGGTTTTACATTTAAAAAATAAAACTAACTTTTGGAACCGGCTTTAAAATTGAAACTACCATAATATAAAAGAAATATAATCAAAATCAAACAAGTAAAAACTAGGCCGGTTATAGATTGTTCTCAGTTTTTCCTATGCAAAAAATCACGTAAAAATATTAAAATTTGAGCGAGATATTTGAAAATAACGCCCCCGTTGACTTAGCATTACTATCCAGGTCTTTTTCAGTGACTCGAGTTGCATCTTAAAGAGATCAGTCACCTTCGTTAGGAACATACAAAGAGAGAATAATTAAAATTTGTATTAGAAAAAAACTTTGCTTTTTAGGTGTGTTCGTAATTATGCAAATACGTAACACCTATTGTTGTCGTTCAGTCCGTCTGTCTGTCTGTCCGCATATAACAACGCAAAAACTACCTAACCGAATCGTTTCAAATTTAAAATACATAATTATTACATAATTTTGTCGAGTCATTTCAAGTTTTATGAAAATCGGATGCATAGATCAATTACAGGGATAATCAAAAGTATTCCGTTACATTACGGTCAATGGGGAAAAAGTTCAAAGGTATTCTAATCATTTCAAATTTAAAATACATCATTATTACCTAATTTTGTTGAGTTATTTCAAATTTTATCAAAATCAGATGCGTAGTTCAATTACAGGGGCAATCAAAAGTATTCCGTTACATTACGGTCAATGGGGGAAAATGTTTCAAATACATTTTAATGGTGTTACACTCATTCGAACATAATAAAATGCATATGTCTATATTATAAAGACCAAACGCATCTGTGCGTAACGCATACGTCATGTTTTGAATGGCAACACTTTCCTATGAAATTTCGGTTTTCCAATTTTTTCTTTTGCAAATTTTTAAGCTTCTAGACATAGCAAATTTTCAATCTTTACACCATTGTATAGAGAAAAAATGCACTTTTAAATATAGTTTGTTACAAAACTGTATCTCAAATTAATTTTAAGATATTGATTTTTTTTTGTAGTTTTTAGTTTAGTTTCTCTAATGGTGGCAACTCGAGTATCGCATTTATGTGGGAAATAAAAGGAAAATAATCATAGAGTAAAAAAAAAGAATAGAGATTCGGTTTGGTGGCTGGAGGTGACGCCAAAAATGTAACTTATAAAATCCGCTGCATAAGTCTCAAACACAACTGCGAGCTTTAGCAAAAAAGGAAAAGTTTTAACAGTACAGTTTTAATTCATAATATAATGAAATGCTACTTTAGAATGCTTAAATATAAGCAGATCTTTTTCATTTAGAGAAAAAAAAAAGCATCCCTGGCGTTAAAGAATTCGGCCCCTGTTCCACGTGATTGTTTTGTTTGGGTCGAGTAAGAGATTTAAATTGGAAGAATAACGAGCATCAAATCGTTTTTATTGCATACTGCACCTCTATCTGTCTCTTTTTCTCCATGAAAAATAACAGACCACTGCTTATTTTTGTTGCCATTTTTTAATAGTAATTGAAAAAAGTAGTAATTAAAAACTGCTATGTCAAAATATCGTCGGCTATAAAAGCCGGTGAATGTTGTTGGTTTTATTTCGTTTTTATCATTCAATTTAATCTCTTTCAGTTTGTTGCAAGCTTATTTTGCAAAAGATACACCCATTAACTTTTACAAAAATGTATTTTAAAGTGTGTGTCATATTTTTTTAGTCGGTTTTAAAAGCTGAAAGAATGCAATTTTATTCTTTGGCAAAATCTTTGGCCAATAACGCCCATCTTGCGTCTAATACGGAAATACCGAATTCGATAATTTTCAGAAATTTATATGATTACATAATTAATACGTTTCATATAAAATTGCTGTCTGGAGTTAGTTGGCAATTTAAAAAACATACTACGTAGGAAAAATTTATCAGACTTTTCAATTTTAAATTTAAAAAAATGTTTTTCACCTTTACTTTGTGACCCGGGAACCCCGGGTTCGGTGTACTAGTATCTATAAAGTACATATTATCTATACATTTTGCACAATCTCTGGTGCAAAGAACATTTGTTATTGATTTACAAGGTCACACAAAAGTATTCCATTACATAATGGTATAGGGAGAACATTATTTGGTGCGCATTTTAATTGTAATTAACTATTTACAATTTCATGAGATTGATAAATGAGAGTGATATTTTAAAACTTTATTATTATGATACGAACGCACCTCATTTGCTTCGCTTTACGTGCGATTTCCAACTTGTTATATTCAAAGTAAGTAACCATGTACACTTTAATTCCTAAGTGAAGGACGGAAACAATTTTGCTGTGCCTGACAGGTCTGTTGCGACTGACGGAAGGTTAAGGCTGTTCTCAGCTGCTCTGTTCAACAAGCAAAAAGCATTTTGACACATTTACAAATTCATTTTTTAAAGTAAAAATATAAAACTGCAAAGCCTGACCATGAAATCGATCAGGAATCGAACTGTGTTTTATATTTTTGGATCCATCAATTACCTATTGAGTTACAAGCTTTTTTGATCACTTGTCAAGGTGATTTTCACAGTTTGGACTGGTTTTTCTTCTTTCGCACGGAAAGTTAGTTCGAAACACCCAGTTTGGTATTGCTATCTAAAATATCTATTGTATCTATAAAAAAAATGGGAAACTGAGACAGTTTCTGAACTACAACACCTGCTAGTTTTATGCATTTCCGAACAAAAATGGGTTTAAACTTATGTCATAAATTTGGCCTTTTTTTTTATTTTAGAACAGACTTAAGGTAAATGCAACATCAAAAGAAGGAAAGGAGAATTTGTTAAAGAGAGTACTTCCAAAATAGTACATATATATCCGGGAATCTGCAGCACAGACAATCATCTACTTTAGTTCATGACTGAAATTCCTGAATTAATTAAAACTCGATTAGCATACTAAAACCCAATCGGTCTGCTAAGTCCTATCTTTGTGGAAAATGTCTGAAAACCCGATTTTATTGTTGACTCGTCGGTTTGCTATTGTGTTTTTCTGTTTACAATTTTCCAGGCTTTCTCAGCAGCCATGAACAGCAACAATTGAAATTTTAAAGATGAGGAAGCATTACTTTTGTGTTTCTTTCCTCCTTTTCATGCATGCTCATATGATTTTGATGAAACCTATACTGTTAAAAATTTTGCTTTAGTTTGAATCAAATATTGGTGTTGTCACCATGGTGAAATCTAGTATTGTGAAATCCCATACCAACGTTTGGAGTTTCCTATTTCAACATCATACCAACTATTGGAAATATGTTTCCACAGGAACTGCAAATATTGGTTCAAGGTTCCTCCATCTTACATTAGCAACTAATGAGCACCGAAATTTGGTTCAAGACTTTTAACAGTGTATGAGCTATTAAATTTTAAGCAGTGTTCTCGCTGTCGCTCGCCAATGCGCCAAATTGCGACTAAATTCTTCATTTGGCGAGTAAACAAGCAATTAGATTCGCCAAATTGCTAGTGCTCAATTTTTGCTTTTTCTTTTTTCATACATATGCATATATCATATATATATTTAATGTATACATATTTTTTATATTTGTAGCGGATAGTTGAAATTAGATTAATAGCAATCGCTGTCACAGTTGTAGAAACTTAGGTTATTTTAGAACATATTGAAAAAAAAAATTACATTAAAGGATTAAAGATATTTTTTGTGCTACATGGAGAATCTATTTTGCTAATACATTTTTCATTTGGCGAATGTTTTTTATTTTTAATTCGCCAAATTACTAACGTTGATCAAATGTCAGCGAGAACACTGCTTCCAAGAAATATATATATAAAAAAACTGTGAAATTTACGAAAAAAATGACAAATTAGGAATTTGATGGGAACTGTTCATCAAATCGTATGTCGTCCGTACATCAGATTTTATTCAAAAACAATTGCTAAAGTTATTGAATTATTTTTTACAGCTACGTCTAACAATTTTACTGGACTTTTTAAAACCTAAAGCAAAAATGTTTCAAAACGTTGAATAATGTTGAATGTTTCGAAAAATATAGCTACCTTTTTTGACCAACATAGCTAAAAACCTTCCTTTAAGCATAAGCTTTAAAACAGTAACAAATAAATATTGGAAAAAGTTAATTGTAACTATCAATGAAATCCCCTTAGTCCTGCATGTTTTCATACGTTCGGGTGCACGCGAGAAAAATCTATTACATTGTAAAAAAAATAAAGAATACTGCCCAGTTAAACTGATGGCATTGAGCTCACAGGCTACAAATACTAATTGTATATTAAAGCCTTATATTTTCAAGGATTAATTCCGTTCGAAAAAAAATTAAGAAGAGGAAACAGCTCTCCCCTTTCCTCTTTTTTTATACTTAATCATTGAACCTCCTATACTATCAAAGGCATGCTTTATCATATAAAAAATCTATATCCAAAATTCAGAGCAAATGAGATAGTTCTTAATAAAAACCCATTTAGCATTTATATAATTTAAAAGGAGTTATCCCCCTCTTTTATAATTAACCATTAAACTTCCAAAACTATTCAGAGATTTGGACGAAATCTGAAAATTCTGCTTGAAAAACCCATTTATATAAATTAAGGGGGGGGGGCATTAGAACCCCTGTTCCCCCTATTCATACTTATTCAATAAACACCTAATAACAGTCACGGAATCGCCTTATCACTATGATCCTAATCTAAATTTTGAACGAAAACTTAATTCTGCATGAAAATCCCATTTATATCAACTAAGGGGAAGGGCATGAGCCCCCCGTTCCCTCTCTTATACATATCGAATGAACTCCAAAAACTAATCAGGGAAGCGCCTTGTCAGAATATACCTACATACAAAATTTCAAGTGGATCGGATATTTTTATCATGAGTTATCGCGTTACGCACGAACATACGAACGTACATACAGAACGGACGGGCACATAAGCTCTCAGGCTATGATAGCCTGTGAGCTAAAAAGTCTGTAATCCTACAGATTTAAAGTTGCCTAAATCTGTATAATTACAAACATTTTATCTGTACGCTATACAAGAAAAAATGCAAATCTACAAAACTAATTTTTTTTAAAGTTACAGAAACTTGTAACTTTACAGACGAATCCACCCACATAGCATTCATGGTCACAGTGACGTCACAGTGACGTCACGTCACATCTGTGACCAAAATGCCACCCCTTAGTGACGTCACATTGTGACTGAAATGTGACCTTCTTAGAAAATTAAAAAATATATACAAAAATTCTTCAAAAGATGTTATTTAATGTAAAAAATATTTTTCTGTCAACCCTCATAGCATGCATGACCACAGTGACGTCACTGTGGTCAAGTCACATCTGTGACCAAAATGCAACCACTAAGTGATGTCACATTGTGACTGAATTGTGACCTTCTTAAAAACTTCCAAAACATGTTATTTACTATAAAATTACACCTTTTTCGACAGTTAAAAAAATTGTAACGTCATTGCATGAATGCACGTCATGTAACATTTGTGACAAAAACAACAACAAAAAACACCATATTATAAAGTTACAGTTTGACAATTTGAACTTCAAAAATTTTTCAAAATGTCAATAAATATAGCGAGAAATATTTTGAACTGTATTTTAATCAAATTTTTTAATTGAATCAGATTGATTTTGTGCGCGTCTCACAAATTAAGTTTTATTTAATATTTAGTAATTTTTTTTCGACATTTCGGAAAGTGATAAAATTTTTTTCAGCAATAACCAAAATTATGAAGACTCACTTATTGCAATGACAATTATCCATTTTCCGTGCCAAATATACAAAACCTAAGGATTTCTTGTCACAAATCTTGTAAAAATCGTGCTGTGAAATATCATTAAAAAATACAGTTATATATTGCATAAAATTTTTACCATTTCAAAACTGTTTAAATAATTTTTAATATTAACGTATTTATGTGTATCTAACATTTGAAATCAAATGTGTAATTTGTTATTTTTGACAGCGAAAATATAGAAAATAGTGCGTAAACATAGAAAATACTTGGATTTAAAAACATGGATGTATTACACATAATTATAAGTAAGGATATTGAAAACGGTTTTTTAGACCGAAATCGAATCACGGTAATTTTCATATTTTCAGTCGAAAACTAAAATGTCCAAAAGTTGTTTTGACTAATTAATGCATACATAATTATGCATAGTTATTAATTAATTATAAAGGTGGTCCGCGGTGACACTATGCCTTTGACAAAAACTTTTTATTTTCATATAACATGAAATGTAATTAATTCATCAGCGACACAAAGTGCTTTTCAAATTATACGAATTTCATCTCATTAAAAAATATTTTAGGCCCAATACCTTGATTTATCTTTTGTAATGATTTTTGTGAATGATCATATAACTATTTATTCATATTTCAAATTTTTGTTTTAGAGGTACGTCTTTAAAAAAAGTTACTTTACAAGACGCTTTATTCTGCAGAAAATTTATATAAAAAATTTACAGATTGACAAATAAAAAACTTTTTATTTCTATAACTCTCCCCCCCCCTCCCGCTCCTTTTTTTTTAAAAAAAAGAAGATACTATGTATGTTTGCATTTGATACAAGTAACTGTAATGAATAAAATGATTATATTACCATTAAAGCTATTATTTTTTCTTTATTAAAACCTAAACAATGTTTTATCCAATAAACTCTAATTATGAATTTTATTATTATTATTTAACAATTTGCTTTAACTTGAATTGTTTTGAAACTAATAAAAATAAAAAGTAAAAATACACTTAAAAAAAAGACATTCTCATAAAATTATTCGTATTTAACTTCCGAAGCTGTTGCGCAGAAAAAGAAAAAACTAAACGGTCATGCGCATTGGAAATGAAAATCGTTTGCAAACGAAAAAATAAATAAACGTAAACAGAAATATTTTAAATTGATGATAGACGCAAGAAGTTAGTTGGCTGGAATTTATGGCAGTTGTGAGTAGTTGCGTATTGACACGAATTTGACAATTTAATCAAGAATGTACACTACAGCTCTTCCAAGCGGCACAATATAAGTCCGAGAAAATTAATGGGGCTTTGACTGTTAAAATAATTTGGTCTTTGCCAGTTTAATTATTATCGGATTTAGTTTGTGCGGCAAAAAGAATAACTAGATCGAATGACTTCGATGGAAAAAAGGTATGAAATTTTTTTTTTTTCATGGTTGCTATTTTAATTACATTGTCAAAAACATTTATAAAGCATTAATGCTTCATTAACTTAATAAAGTCTAATGCATTCATTATTTATTTTGTTGACATAAAGAACTTGATTTTTAATAATTTGGATTAGGTTGTTACAGGTAGTGATTTTAATTTCATTCTAATCTGCGTTGTTTCCTTTTTTAAAATATCTGGTTAAAATAATATGTTTCCATAAACATAAAATCATATGAATATAAATTATAATAAATCGTTAATATAATTATTAAACATTTAAACATAATTATATTTTGTAATAAAGAAGCTTTTTTATCGAATAAAATTATTTACAAACATCCTTTTTTAATTTTTGTATTAAGTAATATCCTAAAACATTGCATAATTTTATTTTAAAAAATGTATCTGCTCAGAAGAGGAATTTATAAGAGAACGAGAAGAACTATTAAAAGAAATCGTAGATGTTTGATATTTAAAATAAAAACAATTATGTTAATGATTGTTTAATGTATTTTTCAACCTGTGAAATGTTGTAAAATTTCTGAATGGATAGTCGATAGTGAAAACGTTTCAGTTGTAAATATTCTTATTGGAATGTTTTCAGAAGGAACTAGAAGTCTGGATGAAAATTTGGAAGTTACGCAATCGATAAGAATTTAAACATGATTGAATTTAAAACAAATAACGCAAATACTTGAGTGGTACGAAGCTAATAAAAAGAATATTGCCCAGTTAAAATGATGGCATTGAGCTCACAGGCTACGCATACTAATTGTATATTACAGCCTTGTATTTTCGTTAATTCCGTTCGAAAAAAACACTAAGAAGGGGAAACAGCACTCCCCTTTCTCCTGTTTTATACTTAATCATTGAACCTCCTAAATTATCAAGGACATGCTTTATCATATAAAAATCTATATCCAAAATTCAGAGCAAATCGGGTAATTCTTAATAAAAACCCATTTAGCATTTATATA
The DNA here is from genome assembly GCA_964019185.1 of Maratus speculifer. Taxonomy (NCBI): domain Eukaryota; kingdom Metazoa; phylum Arthropoda; class Arachnida; order Araneae; family Salticidae; genus Maratus; species Maratus speculifer. Next base: position 400,220,773 of record OZ025294.1, on the reverse strand, counting down.
ATTTAAGAGGAATTATTCCCTTCTTTTATACTTAACCATTAAACTTCCAAAACTATTCAGAGATTTGAACGAAATTTGACAATTCTGCTTGAAAAATCCATTTATACAAGTTAAGGGGAGGGGCATTAGAGCCCCCGTTTACCCTCTTTATACTTATTCAATGAACACCTAATAACAGCCACGGTATCGCCTCATCAGAATGATCCTATATCTAAATTTTGAAGGAAAACTATTAATTCTGTATGAAAATCCCGTTTATATCAATTAAAGGGAGGGGCATGAGCCCCCCGTTCCCCCTGTTTATACTTATTCAATGAACACCTAATAACAGCCACGGTATCGCCTCATCAGAATGATCCTATATCTAAATTTTGAAGGAAAACTATTAATCCTGTATGAAAATCCCGTTTATATCAATTAAAGGGAGGGGCATGAGCCCCCCGTTCCCCCTGTTTATACTTATTCAATGAACACCTAATAACAGCCACGGATTCGCCTCGTCAGAATGATCCTTTATCTAAATTTTGAACGAAAACTGTTAATTCTGCATGAAAATCCCGTTTATATCAATTAGGGGGAGGGGCATGAGCCCCCCGTTCCCCCTTTCTATACTTATTCAATGAACACCTAATAACAGCCACGGTATTGCCTCATCAGAATGATCCTATATCTAAATTTTGAAGCAAAACTGTTAATTCTGTATGAAAATCCCGTTTATATCAATTAAGGGAAGGGGCATGAGCCCCCCGTTCCCTCTGTTTATACTTATTCAATGAACACCTAATAGCAGTCACGGAATCGCCTCATCAGAATGATCCTATATCTAAATTTTGAACGAAAACTGTTAATTCTGCATGAATATCCCGTTTCTATCAATTAAGGGGAGGGGCATTAGCCCCCCGTTCCCCCTCTTATACATATCGAATGAACTCCAAAAACTAATCAGGGAAGCGCCTTATCAGGATATGCCTATATACAAAATTTCAAGTGGATCCGATATTTTTATCATGAGTTATCGCGTTACGCACGAACATACGAACATACATACAGAACGGACGGGCACATAAGCTCTCAGGCTATGATAGACTGTGAGCTAATAAAGAATACTGCCCAGTTAAACTGATGGCATTGAGCTCACAGGCTACAAATACTAATTGTACATTAAAGCCTTATATTTTCAAGGGTTAATTCCGTTCGAAAAAAAAAATTAAGAAGGGGAAACAGCTCTCCCCTTTCCTCTTTTTTTTATACTTAATCATTGAATCTCCTATACTATCAAAGACATGCTTTATCATATAAAAAATCTATATCCAAAATTCAGAGCAAATTAGATAATTCTTAATAAAAACCCATTTAGCATTTATATAATTTAAAAGGAGTTATCCCCTTCTTTTATACTTAACCATTAAACTTCCAAAACTATTCAGAGATTTGAACGAAATCTGAAAATTCTGCTTGAAAAACCTATTTATATAAATTAAGAGGGCATTAAGAGGGGGGGGGGCATTAGAACCCCTGTTGCCCCTATTTATACTTATTCAATGAACACTTAACAGCAGTCACGGAATCGCCTCATCAGAATGATCCTAATCTAAATTTTGAACGAAAACTTAATTCTGCATGAAAATCCCATTTATATCAACTAACGGGGGGGGGGGGCATTAGAACCCCTGTTCCCCCTATTTATACTTATTCAATGAACACCTAATAACAGTCACGGAATCGCCTCATCAGAATGATCCTAATCTAAATTTTGAACGAAAACTTAATTCTGCATGAAAATCCCATTTATATCAACTAACGGGGGGGGGCATTAGAACCCCTGTTCCCCCTATTTATACTTATTTAATGAACACCTAATAACAGTCACGGAATCGCCTCATCAGAATGATCCTAATCTAAATTTTGAACCAAAACTTAATTCTGCATGAAAATCCCATTTATATCAACTAACGGGGGGGGGGGCATTAGAACCCCTGTTCCCCCTATTTATACTTATTCAATGAACACCTAATAACAGTCACGGAATCGCCTCATCAGAATGATCCTAATCTAAATTTTGAACCAAAACTTAATTCTGCATGAAAATCCCATTTATATCAACTAACGGGGGGGGGGATTAGAACCCCTGTTCCCCCTATTTATACTTATTCAATGAACACCTAATAACAGTCACGGAATCGCCTCATCAGAATGATCCTAATCTAAATTTTGAAAACTTAATTCTGCATGAAAATCCCATTTATATCAACTAACGGGGGGCATGAGCCCCCCGTTCCCCCTCTTATACATATCGAATGAACTCCAAAAACTAATCAGGGAAGCGCCTTGTCAGGATATACCTATATACAAAATTTCAAGTGGATCCGATATTTTTATCATGAGTTATCGCGTTACGCACATACGCACATACATACAGAACGGGCGGGCACATAAGCTCTCAGGCTATGATAGCCTGTGAGCTAAAAAGTAATAACTGTATTTTATTAATAACATTTCATTTCAGAAACATTTATTTCCTTTCCTGAATGATTTTACAGAGGTAAATTTCAAATTATACATTATATGTAGTATTAGTGAACATCGTGATTAAAGTGGGTATTATAAATACTCTCTAATATTATAAATAAAATATTAATAATTATAATTAACGTATTTGTTGTTCTATTTTATGTTTATCGCCGGAATTTTTATTAGGTAGATGTGTCTGTGATGGAAAGCCTTGCAGTAATGGATAAGCCCCTTAATGTTTTTTGTTTACAATTATACTAATAAATATTTATCTTTAATTTTTTCCATAATTCCTCTTTGAGTGTTTTAATAATATTTTAATATTCATAGAAGACAGTATGTGAAGACAGTTTGTGATTATTTTTTATTTGTGACAAATTTTTCACTTACTTTGTGACGGTGGCAGCATTGCCAATGTTGTGAAGTCACACTGGGACACAATTATACAGTTATGAACATTGTTATGTAGTGTAAAATCACTTACATCTATAATTTTATTATACTTTGGCGATACATCTCAATTAAAACTTGGGAGTGGCTATAAAAAGAATGTATTAAAAGAAAGTTACCGAATCAAAATGCCATGCAAACTTTAATCTTTGTTACATATTTTTTTTCTGTTGCAATAAATGAGAATATTTAAGACAACTGAATATTTGAACTCTTAAAATTATTTCAAATTTAGCATTTTGTTTTTCTAATAAGCATTAAAATTATCAAAGAAACACTTCCTTAAAGGTGCAACACTAGTCACAGAAAAAGAGCCGGATGATAATGTAAAGTCTGTGGGAGCGTTCTATTCAAATATCTCGCTCACATTTTAATATTTTTACATGATTTTTTTGCATAGGATAGCTAAAGACGATCCATAAGCGGCCTAATTTTTACTTTTTTGATTTTGGTTTCAGATTTAAAAAAAAAAAATATTTTAAATTTCAAAACCGGTTTAAACCGGTACTGATATTGAAACTATCAAAATATAAAATATATGCAAGCAAAATCAAAAAAGTAAAAACTAGGCCGCTTATGGATCGTCTTTAGCTATCCTATGCAAAAAAATCATGTAAAAATATTAAAATTTGAGCGAGATATTTGAATAGAAGGCTCCCACAGATTTTATATTATCATCCGGCTCTTTTTCTGTGACTAGTGTTGCACCTTTAAGGAAGTGTTTCTTTGATAATTTTAATGCTTATTAGAATAAAAAATTGCTAAATTTGAAATAATTGTGATAGATCGAATATTCAATTGCCTTAAATGTTCTTATTTATTGCAACATAAAAAAAAAAATGTATCAAAGATTAAAGTCTGCATGACATTACATTTTGATTCAGTAACTTTCTTTTCGAACATTCTTTTTATAGCAGCTCCCAAGTTTTAATTGAGATGTATCGCCAAATTAGAATAAAATTATAGATGTAAGTGATTTTACACTAAATAACATTGTTCATAACTGTATAATTGTGTCCCAGTGTGACTTCGCAACATTGACAATGCTGCCACCGCCACAAAGTTAGTGACAAAATTTCTCACAAATCAAAATATAATCGCAAACTGTCTTCACAACCTTGTCACTATCGTCACAGAATAATCACAGTTATAATGACAATTTTGTCACAAATGACAAATTTTTCACATTTTGGTCACATCGTGACGTCACAAACGAGCTCTAAAACGGCCATAACGACTTCACATTTCAGTCACTGTGACTTCACATCGATGTCACGTGACGTCACATCGACGGTCACAAAGTCACAATGTGACTTCAAACGACGTCACCGTGACGTCACTATGTCTTACGGGTACTAGTTATAGTTATCTCACTAAAATTTTATTTGTGTCCTGGGTCGCAATTACATAATATAATCTAGAATTCCCAGTTTTCTAAAAAATCCTTTATAACCTTACAGATTTTACTTACCCATCATACGTAGTATAGGGTAAGTCTTGCAATCGTTTTGAAAATCGAAAAAGTTTTTTCGTTTAGATAGTGGAGATTCCGAAAAACATATTTTTAGAAAAAAAAAAATTGCCGTCCGTCTGTCTGTCTGTCTGTCTGTCTGTCTGTAAACGCTCTATCTCCCGAACAAATTGAGATAGAGACTTGAAATTTTGTATGTAGTTAGTATGTAAGAATGGGACGAACCCTATTTAATATCAGCAACCTCGATTATCCGGAACTATTTTTTTCGGACTCTCGAAAAATTCGTTCTGATGAAAGGTACATAAAAATTTTCGAATATTTTTGTTCTAAGGAATGGACGTAAAAGGCAATAAAATAACACACATTTTGCATATAGAACGAAGTCGATCGGATTATTAGTTGCCGAGATATTTGTAATCTTGTTTTCTACATTCTTCGATTTTTCATGACCCTGTATTTCATTCAAATTTCAATTCAGAAGCATATTTTAAATGGAAATGAGACGCTTAATCCGACACAGTTAATTGTTAGTTAATAGAATTATTATTTTTGGAGTTATAAGGATGTTTCTTTTACGCAGTTCGGTACTACTTGAGTAGTTTGGCGTTTTATATAATTTGTCGAAATTGGTACATCAGCAGTTCTTTAATATAGCATTATTATGTATATTAACAATATTTAAATTTGGTTTATGAATTGCAATGCATTGTATAAATAGTTTCACATGTTTTATTTTCATATACATATCCATGATGGGTAAGTATTACGGTGGCCCCCAACGACTAGTTTTGATTTACAATGCAAATTTGTATCTGTTGCATGAATTTTTGTTGTTTTCGTTACATAAAAAGTTCTAGAAATCCCAGTTTCCTAGAAAACTTTTAGTAACTTTAGAGATTTTTTTTTTACAGTCTACGAGTAAAGTGCATACGAGTCGATGTGTGTATGAGTCGCAAGAATACTTGGGAAAAATTTGACCGGCGTATTCATTCTACCAAACAAAGATCTCCTAGACACTTCGTAATTTGAAATTTAGTTTTAAAAAAAATCTGCAATTTTGTACATGTAAAGTTACAGAAATCTGCATGCTTACTAAAATTTCATCTGTACATTGTACAAAAGAAAAAGATGCAAAGCTGCAAAACATGTAGCAAAGCTACAAAAATATGTACGCTGCAAATCCTCAAACACAAAAATAAACACATTTTGGAGCATATATTGTCCCCAAAATTGCTACACTTTAATGTAATGTGGTAATGTTCTAAATGTGTCACAAAAGTACTGTTCTCTAGAAATTTGTTCTCAATAAGGAAAGGGCATGTTTACAAACAAACATTTCTGTTAACCAATCTACCGCTACATTTTTGCCATTGCGATCATTGTAGGAATCATCTTGACGACGTAGCCCAATCATAGCTAGCGTTGCAAAGGTTTGAAAAAAGCCGGTTTAAACCCGGGAGTAAACCGGGTTTGTAGGATTAAACCTGGAAAAAACCCGGGATTTTTTGGAATAATTCGTTTTTTTGGGAATAAACCTGGGAATAAACCTGGTCTATTGGAAATAAACCCGGGAATAAACCGACTCTTTACAACTCTAATCATACCAAGCAGACAACCATCATAAAATTTGTAGACCAATCAGAATGCCTGAATTCATATGTAGAGTCTGTGCTATAAAGAAGCACGGGCGAAAACAGCTTGCCCACACTAATAAGAGCCCACAGTGACGTCAGCTGCCCTTTCCTTATAAATAGCAAAATATTGCTATCTAGAAATGGGTTCTATGAATATTGTCATTTTTTATGTTGAAATAGTGTTGTAAATAATGTTGATGAAAACAGTTTCTTAAAATGGTGTTGTACTGCACAATACTTTGTCCCCAAATTAACGACACATTGTAAACACCACACAGTTTAGAACACTATAAAACAACACATGTAAAACACTTTCAAAATATTTTGTACGTGGTGCCTTTAAAATTACACAATTTTAAAAATGGAAGTTTTAAAATATGTCTTGAAAACACATTTTCTCCTCTTGTAATTTTTACACTTTTTGCACATTCTTGTTATTTCACGCAACACATTCACAACATAATCGGAAACGATTTTAGCTAGAAGTGTGGATTTTTATGTTCAGTTGGTGTTGCGAATGTGTTTTTACACGTTTGCAATGTAGCTTTACAAAGAATCTACTACCCTAATAGCATGCATGGTCACAGTGACGTCACTGTGAGTCACTTTGGTCACATCACATCTGTGACCAAAATGCCACCACTCACTGACGTCACATTGTGACTGAGATGTGACTTTCTTAAAAATCCTTAGAAATTTATAAATATCCTTCAAAACATGTTATTTACTTTAAAAAACATGTTTCTGGCAATTTAAATAGCGTCGCTTTTGTCACAGTTTCGTCACAATGTTAATGTCAAATTAGTCACAAATGACACATTTTACACAAATTTGTCACATTGTGACCACTTTGTGAAACGTCGCAAAAGAGCTCTAAAACGGTCATAACGACTTCATATTTTAGTCACTGTGACTTCACATCGACGGTCACAAAGTCACAATGTGACTTCAAAACGACGTCAATGTGATGTCACCATGTCTTACGGGTAAAATTATACCCGTAAAGCATGGTGACGTTACTGCGACGTCGTTGTGAAGTTACATTGTGACTTTGCGATCATCGATTGTCGATGTGACGTCATGTGACGTCGATGTGAAGTCACAGTGACTAAAATGTGAAGTCGTTATGGCGGTTTTAGACCTCGCTTGTGACGTCACGTTGTGACCACTGTGAAGTCACGGTGTGACAAATGTGAAATTGCGACAATTGTGAAAAATGTGTCATTTGTGACTACTTTGACGTTTACATTGTGTCGAAACTGTGACAAAAGCGAAGATATTTAAATTGTCAGAAACATGTTTTTAAAGTAAATAACATGTTTTGAAGAATATTTGTAATTTTCTAAAAATTTTTAAGAAACTCACATCTCAGTCACAATGTGACGTCACTGAATGGTGGCATTTTGGTCACAGATGTGATGTGACCAAAGTGGCTCACAGTGACGTCATTGCGACCATGCATGCTATGAGGGCAGTAACCTTACACAACTTTTTGCCCATAACTCTATTTGCAGTTACATTAAAAGTTCTAGGAATCCCATTTTCCTAAAACTTTCATATTAAACTTATAGATTTTTTGATTTGCAGTCAAAATCTGTATCTGTTGCAAGGATTTTTGTTGTTGCTATTCGATAAAAAATTCTTAGAATCCCAGTTTCCTAGAAAAGTTTTAGTAACTTTGCAATTTTTTTTTTTTTTTACATTGTAAGATATGGATCATTGGTAAAATTACAGTGAATTTAAGGCCATATCTTTCCCATTTCAATGGAAGTTAAGCAAATTTATTAAAATTATCACCAAAGTATCTTATTTATCATTTATGTTATGCATGCAAATCTAAATTCGAGTTGAAGTGAAACACTTTCTATGTGTTTCTAAAAAAATAGCTTGTGATGCAACATTACTATATAAAAAATTTTCGTTTAAAGTTTGTCCGACTAGTTTTGAATCATCCTACCATGTATATTTGTATGTTCCTGTACACGAACGGTAAATACGATATATCCTATAATCCGTAGAAAACGTATTATGATACGCATTATTTAAGATTTTCAGTTGCATTATGTATGCATCACAACGTTAGTAAAATGCACAGCAAATAGAAACTCTTTTGTATGACTCTGTAAATGAATTGTAAATATTACACGCTTCATTTTCAATACCGTATAAAAATTACATGGTAGTCCAAGTATATTTACAAGAGTTATCACACAGACAGGCGGCCTCACAGGCAAACAAACCGAATTCATAACTTTTTTTCAACTTTGCTTCAAAGTATTAAAAACAAGAAACAAAATGTCGTAGAAGGCAGACTGGAAATTCCGGACATTAGCACTTGGTCATAGGTGTCGAAAATCACAAATGCATTCATTCAATGTTCAGATATAAAAATAAAATAATTAAGCCAGAGTTACTATGTTCAGCAGAATGAGCAATCACCTCAGACAAGTTGTAACACCATTAATAAATCGTTTTTCATTGATAATAATTCCATATGAATGTTGCGCGAATGCCTTGCTTGATATATAAAGAAGAAAACGCAGCCAGAATTTCTGGCGGCCGAAAAATGGCTCAAGTAGCTGATGGCATCTCTTGATAATTATTTAATATCTTTCAAAGTATACCTTCCAGCACCACAAAGCCACCGTGTTAAGGTTTTGAAAAATGCTATGAAATTTATGGTAATGAAGTCGACTACTGTAAAGATAAACTATTAGATCTGAATAAATCAAAAATTGATAAACAGCGACCAGAATTATTTTGTCCTCTATGAAATAATGTTAAAGCTATGAAATAAGGGTGGTCTGAGTGATAATGGATGAGCTAGACATTAATATTGTTCGTGCAATGTGATTATAATGACAAATTTCTTCTTGCTTTGAGAGAGAAAGAGGCAAGAATTAAAATTTTAAATTATGGGCTTTTCCCTGGAGAAACCATTCATATCATGAAATCAATAAACTATAATTATAATTTTTTTTTAATATTAAAAAAGTAACAAAATCCGACTCCAATGGTTTGATGGTTTTCCCCTGCAACAGCCTAGAAACAAAGTCATATAAAGAAAGAGGAAAATCGAAGAATAGTGAATTTTTCATCAAATAACTATGTAACTTGATAAAAATCTTTGAAAATGAAGTATTTTAAGTAGGTTTATTCTGTTTATTTATGTATATATGTTTATATATATAAAAGTATTAACTCATAATTTAAAATAAACACACACACACATATATATATAAGTGTTTATTTTATTTTATTTTTTCTAAAATGAGCCAAATTTGGGGAAATTTCAATGAGAGCAAATCAAGAGTATCCTCTTTCATTAAAAAAAAAAAAATCAGATGAATAATTGGTGAACATATTATATATAAAAAAAAGAAACAAATGGGCACATATAATCATATATCGCACAGATTATCTCGTTTAATATTTCTCTCAAAATAACTAATCGTTTAGCTAATATATCCAAATTCTTAATTTGTAATTATTAAAACCTTACAAAGATACTAGTACAATAAATTTAATTTTAAATTAATTATAATTTAAAATTAATTATAAATTAAGATTTGACGACAAACATGTTAAAAGATTAATTAGAACCTGTAAATAAAGTTTTGAAAGCTTGGTTTACTTTAATGTTATCTATGTGATTCCAACAGAATCAAAGCATTTCATGGTTCTGTCAGTTTAATATACTCAAGTAATCATCTGAAAGAATTTAAGCAGAATTTTAACAGCGCTTGGTTTTTAGCAGAAGGATAACTAAAATTAATTGAACGGATATTTATTTTGGTGAATTTTCTCTGTGTTTTTAAAAAATAACAATGTTTAATATTTTCTAATTTTTAAAATCATATTGAAAAGTTTTTATTAATTTTATTTTTATCAGTCGCATTTTAGATCCCGAAACTTAAAATTCCATGCTACCAAGTAACTATTTATAATATATTTGAATTTTTCATAACGTTTCATACATTATTTAATTATTAAATCATGAATATCACAAAGTAGTTCAATTTTACGTCTTACATGAATTTTTTTCTTTCCCCCTGTTTTCTCTTCTTAATTTTATTTTTGTCCTCCGGAAAATCATTGATACTTTTCCTTATATGCACACAAACATATATCTCCCTTGTAATGCTCATACAAAATGTAACAAAAAATGTAGATTAGTTTAATATATTTAAAAAATAATTAAATGAAAAATACTTTAGCTTAAATATTTTAAGTTAAAATTGTTAAACTATTTCTAAAATATTTTAGCATTACCTCACAATTTTAAAGATTCAGATATTACTTCATAACGACACTCGGGGATTTAGTTAAAAATCATTTAATATATGGTCTAAATGATGTATAACATTTATTTATTTATATAATTCACTTATATTACAGTTTACAAATTGGTTACTTTTTCTAAGCTTCCACGCGCATGACAGGAAAATGGAAAATTGCTGCTACTACCTACCAACAAAATAATGTTTAAATATTTACATTTTTTAGAAAATTAGATTATATATTTTTTAAATATTGCTAGATGTTAAATTAAATTTTACGACATTTCTACAATTTTTATTTGTGTGTGTTGTATTTATTTTTGTTTATTATTTTTTTTAAGAATGCAATTTGTAAAGATTTTCAATAGTTTTATTCTTACAAATGTACCTCTAAAGCCCTGAATTGGAAATTGGCTGTTTATATATAATAATTACTATGTTTTAATTACTTGAAATATTTTAAAAATAAAATTGTTACTTAAAAAAATCATTGTTGAGTGTTAAATTTTATTTAATTATAAAGCATCAAAATAATAACAATAACAAAAGAATAAAAATCATACAACTTCCTCTCGTAGTAAAATGTATCATTATTAAAAGGGAAAAAAATGCCGAGCGTTGGGATCGAACCCTGGTTCTCTACAAATGCTCAGAGCTATAAATCCGTGCCTTAAACCACTGAGCTAACCAGACTTGCTTCGACTTTTCTCTAACCGAAAGGGCTAATAAGTTCAACTTCACGCATGCGCACAGACGAATTTAAGTTGATCTTAAAGAAGTAGACTACTGTTTTAATATATATGATTCCATTGTACTTGTTTCTAATCTTTTAATTGGTATATGTATTTATACATTCTAACTTAATATTAAATCATATTCAAATGATAACAGACGAAATAAATTTTAAAAAAAATAACACTATAACATTAATTCCTTTGTAATAGCACTATATTAAGCATGTTTTCATTCCATATTTTCCATAATTCGAACATTTCTTGTGGTCCCGACGAGTTCGAATAAACGAGAGCTCACTGTATTTCTATCACTTTCTATAACTTATAGTTAGGAAAATGTTGTCATGTGCCTAAGCAGTACACTAAAAAATATCTTTCTTTACTACAAATCATAACTATGCATGGTGGTTTGAATTTATTCTTTTTCATTGTTTTAGGTGCATTAAAAAGTATTTTTTCTGTTGTTCTATTTTAATAATAAGTATACACTTCGTAAAATTAACTTTATGTCATATTCTTTAAAAAAGAAAAAGTCTATTAAAAAAAGTCATTGAATGATTATAACTACAACTGTAGATTTTTTATTTAAATTTAAAACTAAAACAAGTAAGAAATATCATGCGTGAAGCATAAATTTTGAAATACTTTCCAACACTTTCTGAAATATATAACAAAAGCACGTCATTTAGGGAAATAAGTTGTTACTGTCTATAGCCATATATGTATTCCAATACTTTTGAACAGTCCTGTATTTGATCTGTCGATAGATATATATTTTATATAATGGGGAAATTTGGTTCAGCAAGAAAATGCGTAACAAATTGAAATTGCCCTTTCAGCAATTTATACTGAGATGGAAATATACTTGAATACTTTTGTTCATCTTTGTAGTTTACCTAAAACTTTTATTATATGTCAATATTTAGATAAATTTAATTTAAATTAAAACCCTCTTAAAATTATTAAAATCACATTACCAGAAATTATCATCCATAGATGGTCATGAATCCAGTTCTTTTATTCTTCTGTACACCATTTTTTCTATATTCTATAAACATTTCTGAGTAAACTAAATGAAGTAAAAATGCTTAATTTTCTTAAAAACGACATTTAAGTAATTAATGCTCATATTCAGTAACCTTTATGTGTTTTTTTGTATAGCTCTGAATATCAACTTTGGCATTTACACACACCCATGTAATATGCATACATTTATTGAAACTTAAAAGCGAACGTCATAATTAAACATACATTTCATCCATAAATCTGCCATCATTTATAACATACCGTGCTTCGGATAGAATATATTATTTGAAATCTTTTGTGTGTCCGTGTAAATGCTATGCACTCCGTTTTATGCCTGGAATAACTTATATTAAGTCTCAGCAACGTGTATAAATTTTATTATACATGAAATAGTTCAACATAATTGAAATATACCGCAAAATATTCCCCTATTAAGTCGAGAGAAAACGTCTTTTCTGTGGCTCTGTAAATGAATTATTCTTTTCGACGCATATTTGACAGAATGCATATTTAGTGCACTTCGTAGATGCTTATAAATTTTAATATTTTTGATAGGATATAACATCTTTAAAATTCATTTGAAATGAATTTTTCCCATAAGCCTGATGTAATGGTAAACTCCTAACTGTCCCTCTAAATAAATAATAATTAGTATTTTCAACACATATTTTATATAATGCATATTTTTGTGCTCTTTGTAAATGCATCTAAATTTATATATGTTTAACAGAGAGTAACATCTTTAAAATTGATTTGAAACGATTATTTTCCCATAGGCCGTAATATAACAGTAAACTTTTGATTGTCACTGTAAATAAACTCATGTTTGAAACTTCATTTGAAACAGGGCTAGCTTAAACGTCAATAGCCTCCAAATATTTCAGGTCAATCCAAGTATATTTACGAGAGCTAGAGTTCAGAGAGTGCTAGAGTTTGTCTGGCCAGATGGCCAGACAAACCGAAATGATAAACACTTATCAACTTTATTGAAAAGTGTTATAAAAGTTATGTCTTTTACATTCTATAATATATTTGAAGCATTCATATCATTATTCTTCATCGGAAAATTTATATATTTATACATGCATATATCACAGGAGTCGTGGCGAGATAAAAATTAAGTAAATAAATAAATGTAGAGGGTTCTTGAAATTAAACATTTGACAGCTAAAAAAGATTTATTTAAATGAAATCAAATGCAGAGGGAAAATGCTCTCCCCTTCCGAAGCAACATTCCATAAAAAAACATTCGTCTTAACTTTTAAATCGTTCAAACCCGAAACATCAAATGTAAGATTCCATCCATCTCTGGGCCCCCTCACTTAAGTGAAAAAAAGTTTCTAGAACTTCCTATAATCTCTAACCACGATTCTTTTATGGAAACATAATTTAGTGCCTAGCGCTGAGGTTAAAAATAGTAGTCTCGAATCTTCTGCAAACGATAATTTTATTTTAAAAGATTATTATTTAACTAATTTATAATCGAAAGTAATCAAAATTTGAATATATTCCACAGACGATAATTTCACACAAAAAAGAATAGAAATGAATTTATCGATACGCAATACATATCAAACGCAAAGAAAAAACAATAAAAAGTATGATATTTTTGAAAAGTATGGGTTTGGAATGAATTTAACAAGACTTTTTTTAAAAAGGATTGATAAAAACAGGGAAAAAATAAGTTTTATTGGGAATTTTAAGGAATAAAGTTTAATTAAGAATATGTTTAATTTAGAGACATTTTTTAAATTTACGCATAGTGGAATAAATGTCTTTTAAGGCGAATTAAGAATTTATATCGTTTCTATAAATATTAATAGATTAGATCTAATAACATGATTTTAATTTAATAAGTTGAAATAAGTAAGGAATATTGTTAAAAGGAAATTAATATAGTATAAGGCTAATTTTGCAAAAAAAAAAAATAATTTGTAACATATATATATATAAACTAAAGGAAAAGTAAGAATGACATTCCAAGCTGATTTCTGAAAATAGAATTTATATGCGTGCTACTATATCATTAGGGAAAACTAAAATGCCATTAGAACCGCCTCTCTGATTTCATGTTACTAAGTGATGAACAGTCTGTGCTTATAAATTAGAGCAGATGAAATTCAGGTCATTTTCTGTTTAAATGATACAGGTAATAGTTAGAAAGTATGCCCTATATCTATAACTAATAGAACCAACGTAACATTATAAGTTAACATGAATTAAAAACTTGTACTATATTTATTTAATGAAAAAAAAAATGAAACAAGCTTTAACTCTAATTCTAATCAGAGCAAGTAGTACAGTAAAGAAAAAACAAAAGGTTATCTATATTATAAAGCACAAACATATTCGTGAAAAAGATGTTATATTGACACTGGAAATCCCTAAAACAATAAGTTTTCCTTTGACTGCATTTTTTAAACTTCTAAAGCATAGCACAATTTAAATTTTTTTCACCGGAGAATATGTATATAAAAAAACATTTATTTCAAATGCAATTTGTTTGAAAACATTTTTTTATTTAATGATTTATTACGTGCAGCCGGATTACAAAATATTTACCGTGGGTATGTGAAACAATATACACACTTCAGCATTTGTTTTCGACTATCTTTTCAAATCAAAATTAAAGCTTTATTTGTCAATAAACAAAACAATAAAGATAAAACACAAATGTAACCGACATATACACTAAATGGCCACAAAACACTTGTGAATTTTGAAGTTTTTTTTTTTTTCAATATTTAAAAAAATCCTTGAGAAATTATTTTGAAACTTCTGGTGTTTAAACAACATAGTACAGATCATACATTTCCGTGAAGATCTTTTTCCGGAACCCCACATAAAGTTGACCTCCAAAAAGTTGAAGAATGACTAATATCTTTTGGATAACCATGTCAAAACTTACAGTGCGTGTAAAAACTATAAGAACAGCAAAAAATATTAATTTTTTTGATAAATTTCAAAACAATTGAAACTTTTTACCTTATAATATGTACCATCAAGCTGAAAAGCTAATAAAAACGTCAACAAAATTTAACTGTGAGTATTTTATTACGAAAATAAAGTAATTGTACAAAAAATCACATTTTTGAAAACTTTAAAGACAGAAAAAAAAAAATCAATATAGTAACCGAAGAAAGAAATATTTAATGTATTATGCACCCACCTATGAGTTTGATGATTGCAGTGTTCCATCATGCTTCGTCATCATTAATTTTTTGCACAGTTCGGGATTATTTTTGTGCTATTTATGGTCAATTGTAGATCTGATTTAGTATGCTGAAGAAAAATGCCTTCCATTTTGTTAAAATCATCTTGTTAGACCTCCCCAAAATCAAAATATTAAATGGAAAAAAATAATTTCACTAAAAAATATAAAAAAAATTTCTTGAATAAAAATATAATATTCATACTATACATCTAGCAATCCATATAAAAATATTTATAATCGATATTTTTATCCTATAATAGTACTAAAGTGTTTAAAAGTTTAGTATTAATACAGATTAAAAATGTGAATCTATCCACACTCTCCGAAAATAAATCTTTGCGAAATTAACTTCAAAATTTCTATCTTTCTAAAGAAATTAATCAAGCATTGTCCATATTATAGAAATATCATATACAGTTGGCTCTCGTTAATTCGAACTCGTCGGGACCACAAGAAATGTTCGAATTATCCAGAGTTAAAATTATGGAAAATATGAGAGAAAAACGTGTTTAAAGAGATACTATTACAAAGGAATTAAGGTTAATTTTTTTTTCATCTGTTATCGTTAGAATATGACTAAATATTAAATTAAATGTTATAAGGACATAAACTAATTAATAATATTAAAATAATATAAATAAAATATAAAAATTAATAGCATAGTATAAAACAGCTGCACTTTAAATTTCTTACTAATTCTGTTATGATTATCTTACCTGAAATTAGATGAATACATAAGAAGTTATTTACACTAATATTTATCATTACTATGAAAAAAAAAAATATATCAATTGTTTGCTCAGTCCTATTCATTTTTTACTTTTTAGCCAGTTTTTCTTATTTGTAACAAACAGTTAAGTTGTTCGTCCAATAACGGCTGCATCAGGATAAATGTACGCAAATACTCAATTGATTAAATAATTGGCTTTCCTGTGGAGTAAGGAAAGCACATGGGACATAGTAGCAGAATCTGAAGCTTGTGGATAGCAAATACACTGCAAAAAAAATTCTGTAAAGGTACTAAACATTTGCTAGGAAACTGGGATTCCAAGAACTTTTCATGTAACGATAACAGGAAAAATTCGTGTAACCGATTCTGAAAATTGAATTTTTGAGGTTACCTTTACAGGAAAATTTCTTGGCATCCCAGTTTCCTAGAAAAAGTTTAGTACCTTTACAGAATTTTTTTTACAGTGTACATGGGATTCTATGTATACTAGTTCAGAACAATTCTATCAAAAATAAAAGAAAGTTATTTCAAGGATATGAAGTTCGTAAGAAAGTAAAGAAAAATGAAAAAAATGAATTCTCATTACTACCAATTAAACGAAGGCGAGAGAAAACGAGCTCGAATAAATGAACTTTTTAAACGTTATTCTGTCATTGAAAATTTTGGAACCTCATGTTTAGTTCAAATTAAGCGAAGATTCGATTTATCCTTTTTCGAATTAACGAGAACCCACTGTATTTACTTCGCATTATCTTTTTACCGTAAACGGTGACCGGAAGGTTGAGATACTCGTAATTGATAAAAATATCAATTATAAATATTGTTCTAGATGTACAATATAAATATTATTATTTTTATCCGAGAAGATTTTTTTTATTTTTTAGTGAAATTAAATTCTTACCATTTAATATTTTCATTTTGTGATTAATATATATATATTAGTATTTTAAATTTGTTCATTTAAACATCAATTTAAATGCGACTATATTTTTCTAACTATGAAAAAAATTGTGATTACTTTTAAATGATTAAGAAAAATAATTGTAATTTATTTTTTGATTCAAAAACTGTTTTTATTCCTCTATTATTATTCTTAAATAACTTTCTTTCCTCTTCATTCTTCTTTACAATTTCTAAAATAGAAATTGTAATTTATAGAATTTTTTATGTGATTTTTTAAAAATAAATTTTAATTTAGAATTAATCGAGACAATACGCATGGCTGTTGGGAATGAATGAAAATTTTCTCTGCTTTCCAAACTTTCAAAAAATTAACGGAAAAAGATGTTTCTCAAGGAGTACGGAAAGTATTTTCTAGATTTGAAAACTGTTTTTAACAGTAAAGTACACTGTTAAAATTTTTTAACTTTTGCTGCATTTTCACTCCACCGCTTTTATACACTCAAGAGCCAAAACATTATGACCACCCCTACATTTTGCAATGTACTCGCCTGGATGACGTGGAAAGCACGTGATCTGGTGGAAGTGGTATTTAACTGCTGCTGGAGAGTCTGAAGAATCATTCTTTCACTTACTTCTACGTGTGATGAAAAAGGCTGCGGATCTAAGCGACTTAGATAGAGGGCAGATTGTAATGGCTCGAAGGCTCGGAACAAGTATTTCCGAAACTGCACGACTCGTGGGTTGTTCGCGATCTACAGTTGTTAGTACATATGCAAAGTGGATGAATGACTGTAAAACCAGCAGTAGACGACATGATGTTGGACGTCCACACACTATCAAAGAAAAAGGTCGTCAGAGACTGTCTAGCATGATGAAGCAAAACCGGAGCAAGACAGTGGCTCAGCTGACAGCCCAATACAATGCAGGGCCAAGTCGAATAGTATCGGGGCACACTGTTCAGCGAACACTGTTGGATATGGGGCTATTCAGCAAACGTCCCACTCGTGTGCTTCTGCTGACCAAGCGTCATCGCCAACTACGCCTGTGCTGTGCCCGAGAACATCGCGATTGGTTCATGGATCAGTGGGAGAGAATTGCCTGGTCAGATGAATCACGGTTTGTGATACATCACGCCGATGGCCGTGTCAGGATACGCTGTCTTCTAAGCGAACAGTTGCTACCTCAATTTGCTGTAGGTCATACACAGGCCGGTGGTGGCGGTATTATGCTTTAGGGGACGTTCTCTTGGGCGTCTCTGGGACCCGTGGTTGTGGTAAAGCATAACCATGAATGCTACAGGGTATCTGAACATCATTGCGGACCAGAAGAACCTTTACATGGCCTCTGTTTTTCCAGCCGGAAATGGAGCGTTCCAACAGGACAACGCCCCGTGTCACACTGCTAAAATTGTGTTGCAGTGGTTCCAGGAACATGATGCTGAATTCCAGTTAATGTCCTGGCCGCCTAATTCACCGGATGTCAATCCGATAGAACACATTTGGGATTTCATGGGACGGCAGCTCAGAGTTCATAGACCACCAATTCGCAATATCTCGGATTTGCGTGACCGTTGCTTAAACATCTGGTACAATCTGTCTCAGGCCATCTACCAAGAGCTTGTGGCACCCATGCCAAGGCGGGTTGAAGCTGTGTTGCGCGCTAAAGGTGGGACAACTCGTTATTGACAGGTGGTCATAATGTTTTGGCTCTTGAGTGTAGAAAACGATTACTTTACTGTATTATGAGGCATTATCATTGGCCATGAAAATTTTCTTTTTTTCCCAAACTTTCGAAAAATTAACGGCATGTTTCTGAAGGAGTACGGAAAGTATTTTCTAGATTTGAAAACTGTTTTTAACAGTAAAGTACACAGTTAAAAATTTTTAACTTTTGCTGCATTTTCACTCCACCGCTTTTATAGAAAACGATTGCTTTACTGTATTATGAGGCATGATCATTAGTCATGAAAATGTTCTCTTTTTTCCGAACTTTCGAAAAATTAACGGCACGTTTCTGAAGGAGTACGGAAAATATTTTCTAGATTTGAAAACTGTTCTTAACAGTAAAGTACACTGTTAAAATTTTTTAACTTTTGCTGCATTTTCACTCCACCGCTTTTATAGAAAACGATTACTTTACTGTATTATGAGGCATTGTCATTGGCCATGAAAATTTTCTTTTTTTTCCCAAACTTTCGAAAAATTAACGGCATATTTCTGAAGGAGTACGGAAAATATTTTCTAGATTTGAAAACTGTTTTTAACAGTAAAGTACACAGTTAAAAATTTTTAACTTTTGCTGCATTTTCACTCCACAACTTTTATAGAAAACGATTACCTTACTGTATTATGAGGCATTATCATTGGTCATGAAAATGTTCTCTTTTTTCCGAACTTTCGAAAAATTAACGGCATGTTTCTGAAGGAGTACGGAAAATATTTTCTAGATTTGAAAACTGTTTTTAACAGTAAAGTACACTGTTAAAATTTTTTAACTTTTGCTGCATTTTCACTCCACCGCTTTTATAGAAAACGATTACTTTACTGTATTATGAGGCATTATCATTGGCCATGAAAATTTTCTTTTTTTCCCAAACTTTCGAAAAATTAACGGCATGTTTCTGAAGGAGTACGGAAAGTATTTTCTTGATTTGAAAACTGTTTTTAACAGTAAAGTACACAGTTAAAAATTTTTAACTTTTGCTGCATTTTCACTCCACCGCTTTTATAAAAACGATTGCTTTACTGTATTATGAGGCATGAACATTGGTCATGAAAATGTTCTCTTTTTTCCGAACTTTCGAAAAATTAACGGCATGTTTCTGAAGGAGTACGGAAAATATTTTCTAGATTTGAAAACTGTTTTTAACAGTAAAGTACACAGTTAAAAATTTTTAACTTTTGCTGCATTTTCACTCCACAACTTTTATAGAAAACGATTACTTTACTGTATTATGAGGAATTATCATTGGTCATGAAAATGTTCTCTTTTTTCCGAACTTTCGAAAAATTAACGGCATGTTTCTGAAGGAGTACGGAAAATATTTTCTAGATTTGAAAACTGTTTTTAACAGTAAAGTACACTGTTAAAATTTTTTAACTTTTGCTGCATTTTCACTCCACCGCTCTTATAGAAAACGATTACTTTACTGTATTATGAGGCATTATCATTGGCCATGAAAATTTTCTTTTTTTCCCAAACTTTCGAAAAATTAACGGCATGTTTCTGAAGGAGTACGGAAAGTATTTTCTTGATTTGAAAACTGTTTTTAACAGTAAAGTACACAGTTAAAAATTTTTAACTTTTGCTGCATTTTCACTCCACCGCTTTTATAAAAACGATTGCTTTACTGTATTATGAGGCATGAACATTGGTCATGAAAATGTTCTCTTTTTTCCGAACTTTCGAAAAATTAACGGCATGTTTCTGAAGGAGTACGGAAAATATTTTCTAGATTTGAAAACTGTTTTTAACAGTAAAGTACACAGTTAAAAATTTTTAACTTTTGCTGCATTTTCACTCCACAACTTTTATAGAAAACGATTACTTTACTGTATTATGAGGCATTATCATTGGTCATGAAAATGTTCTCTTTTTTCCGAACTTTCGAAAAATTAACGGCATGTTTCTGAAGGAGTACGGAAAATATTTTCTAGATTTGAAAACTGTTTTTAACAGTAAAGTACACTGTTAAAATTTTTTAACTTTTGCTGCATTTTCACTCCACCGCTCTTATAGAAAACGATTACTTTACTGTATTATGAGGCATTATCATTGGCCATGAAAATTTTCTTTTTTTCCCAAACTTTCGAAAAATTAACGGCATGTTTCTGAAGGAGTACGGAAAGTATTTTCTAGATTTGAAAACTGTTTTTAACAGTAAAGTACACAGTTAAAAATTTTTAACTTTTGCTGCATTTTCACTCCACCGCTTTTATAAAAACGATTGCTTTACTGTATAATGAGACATGAACATTGGTCATGAAAATGTTCTCTTTTTTCCGAACTTTCGAAAAATTAACGGCATGTTTCTGAAGGAGTACGGAAAATATTTTCTAGATTTGAAAACTGTTTTTAACAGCAAAGTACACTGTTAAATTTTTTTAACTTTTGCTGCATTTTCACTCCACCGCTTTTATAGAAAACGATTACTTTACTGTATTATGAGGCATTATTATTGGCCATGAAAATTTTCTTTTTTTTCCCAAACTTTCGAAAAATTAACGGCATGTTTCTGAAGGAGTACGGAAAGTATTTTCTGGATTTGAAAACTGTTTTTAACAGTAAAGTACACACTTAAAAATTTTTAACTTTTGCTGCATTTTCACTCCACAACTTTTATAGGAAACGATTACTTTACTGTATTATGAGGCATTATCATTGGTCATGAAAATGTTCTCTTTTTCCCGAACTTTCGAAAAATTAACGGCATGTTTCTGAAGGAGTACGGAAAATATTTTCTAGATTTGAAAACTGTTTTTAACAGTAAAGTACACTGTTAAAATTTTTTAACTTTTGCTGCATTTTCACTCCACAACTTTTATAGGAAACGATTACTTTACTGTATTATGAGGCTTTATCATTGGTCATGAAAATGTTCTCTTTTTCCCGAACTTTCGAAAAATTAACGGCATGTTTCTGAAGGAGTACGGAAAATATTTTCTAGATTTGAAAACTGTTTTTAACAGTAAAGTACACTGTTAAAATTTTTTAACTTTTGCTGCATTTTCACTCCACCGCTTTTATAGAAAACGATTACTTTACTGTATTATGGGGCATTATCATTGGTCAAAATACAGATGTTCGATAAAAGCGGTAGAGAAACTATGCATCAAAAGTTTCAAATTTTTAACAGTGTACTTGGTTTGATTTGAAGGTCAACCACTTTTATTTGATCTCCACTTTTGTCAATACGGATACATCTTACTTAAAGTCACAGGGAAAAAAAAAACAGAGATTCTTCGAATAACGGAATTATCTCGGTAGCATTGCTGTCAGTACATTTTTTGTGAATTTAAAAGGGTATTTTGGAGAATTTGGTGTTTTTTTATGTATGCGTTTTAAAATTTTATTATCTTTATGTATCTCTTCTAATATTTCAAACTCTATGAAACATACTTTTATTTAAGTATCCTTATAAGCTCTCTCATCTAAAACTTAATAATAATTCAATAATAAAATTTTACTTATAAACAAAAATGTAAGTGAATAAGTGGTCACAAACCTTTTTTAGTAACACACTGAAATATAATAATGGAATACTTAGTATAAAATACCTTCTCAAATGTTCCACTAAAAATGCTGAACACTGCAAATAAATCTTTTTGCAACATTCATAAACCCCTTCATTATACGTTCAAGAAACTTGCAGACATTAATAAAGATTCAAGTACTTTAGAATTGAACAGCGTTTTCGATTTTCTTCTATAAAAGTATTTACGTCTTGAGTTGTAATCTACCATTTCCTAATGAAGATATCTGCCTGACTTGTGCTGTACAATTATTTTTTCTTTTGGAAGCCATTTTCTAAAATATCCTTAATTTTTATATGAAATAGAGAAATGCTATATGATTTTTTTAGTATCAGAATAACTGTAATTCAAAAAAAGAAGTGATTTCATGAATGTGTTAGATAGCAGCCATGTTTGAATTAAGGAAAAAACATGCAAAAAACGAAAAAAAAAATATTATACTGAATTTATTCAGCGAGATATTTAATTATATTCGGCGAGATATCAGAAATATTCGGCGGTATATCCCACAATATTCGGCCAACTAGCCTTTAGTATTCGGTCAATTGTATATTTTGCAAAAAGATAAATATTGATCCAATATTCGTCACTTGAATATTCTTACTACCACTACAAATTCTCAACAAATAAAAATCAACGCATTTTGAAACACTTTTTGTCACCAAATTTACAACACATTCATGTGTTTGTGAATTAGAAAACTTCATATATAAAACATTTTTTGTGTTGTAATTGTGTTTTTAATACATTGCAAAAGTGTTGCTATGTAGAAATGTGTTCTTAATATATTGTGAAAGTGTTGCTATCTAGAAATGTTTTTTCCAAAAAAAGTGATGTTAATTGTTTTGAAATAGTGTTGTAAACAGTGCTGAAAAAATATTTTCTTACAATAGTGTTGTGCCGCACATCACTTTGTCACCAAATTAACAACACATAAACACCATGCAATTTAGAATACTATAAAACAAAGCATGCAAAACCTTTTCAAAACACTATCTACATCCTGCCTTTAAAATTAAACAATTTTAAAACGTTTCTTTTTTCTTTACCGTAAAAAAATTGCAGGAGATTACTGAGTGAATTGACTAGTTTTCCAATAAATATCAGTAACTGCATTTCCGGAAAAATTATATAATTTTTAGCAACGCATTTTGCACTATCTTTTTCTTGTAACAACACATTCATAAGACAATCAAAAACGATTTTAGTTAGAAGTCTTAATTATTATGTTCAGTTAGTGTTTCGCGAATTTGCATTTTAGTTATCAAAATACACTACTGGCCATTAAAATTGCTAAACCAGGAAGAACTGCAGATAACAAAATGATACTTATTGAACAAATATATTATGATAGAAATAACAAGTGATTAAATTTTCAAGAAATTTGGGTGCATAGATCCTGAGAAATCAGTACCCAAAACAAACACCTTGGGCAGTATTAACATTACTTATACGCCTGGGCATTGAGTGAAACAGAGATTGGATGGCATGTACAGATACAGATGCCCATGCAGCTTCAACACGATGCCACAGTTCATCAACCTTAGTGACTAGCGTATGGTTATGAGCCAGTCGCTCGGCAACCATTGATCAGACGTTTTCTATTGGTGAGAGATCTGGGAAACATGCTGGTCAGGGCAACAGCCGACCATTTTCCGTATCAAGGAAGATCCGTACAATTCCGAAAACCTGCGGTCGCGCATTATCCTGCTGAAACATGGGGTTTCGCAGGTCTCGAATAAAGGGTAGAGCCACGGGTCGTAAAGTATCTGAAATGTTGTGTGCACTGTTCAAAGTGCCGTTAACGGGAATAAAAGATGACAGAAACATGTATCCAATGCCCCCCCATACCATCACGCAAACTGATGGGCTAATATGACGATAATGAATGAACGCTGTCAATGTTCGTTCACCAACGATGCCGCCAAACACGAATGCGACCATCATGATGTTGTATATAGAACCTGGATTCATCTGAAAAAATGACTCCTCGCCATTCGTGCACCCAGGTTCGTCCTTGATCACACCATTGAAGGCGCTCCTGTCTATGACGCAGCGTCAAGGGAAGTCGCAGCCATGGTCTCCGAGCTGAGAGCCCATGCTACTGCAAACGTCTTTGCGTGCAGACACTTTTTGTCTTGCAAACGACTCCAATTCTTGACTAGGGGTTCGTGACGTAGTTGCACGATCCATGTTACGGATAACATGCCTGTCTTCTCGGCTACTAGTGATAGGGGATCGTTGAGATACCTACGGAATTCCGTATTACCGTCCTAAATTCAAAGATTCCGCATTGAGCGAACAGTCATTGGATCTTAACCAACGCGAGCAGCAATACTGCGATACGATAAACCGCAATCCTGGTAGGGTAGAATAGACTTTATCAAGGTCAGAAACATGCTGATACACATTTTTTCATCTTACACGAGGCATCACAACAATTTTTCAGCAGGCAACAACGCTGAAATGCAATTTCTGTGTGGGAAACCGGCTGAACAATTTCCTCATTTAAACACATTGTAGGTGCCCCTACCGGCCCCTGCTTTGTCATAATACGCTGAAAAGCTAATCATTTGCATATCACAGCATCTTCTTCATGTAGTTTAAATTTCACGTCTATAGCATGTCGCCTTCATGGTGTAGCAATTTTAATGGCCAGTAGTGTAGATTAATTTATTTACGGCGTACAAACTGCTCTCCATTAGCTACAATATATGTTTCGACTTTTGTTTTAAATTACACGAAGCAAATTTGATAGTAATCAGATGATATTAGTAGTACTTTTAGTATTACTTTTCTTAACATTTATATGCACAAAGTGTTTTTATTCTAAATCGATGCTGCTCTATTACGTACTTTTGCAACTGAGTATTTTCTCGTATCTGATTTAGATTTTGAGATCAGCAAATTGACTTTTAGTTTTATCGCATTATATGCAGTCTCATCAAAATTCATAAAAGTCATTATATCTAGACATCAATGTTATCAGCGGCGCAGTTATCTTAATTCAGACGTGAGAGTACTAAAAGTTGCCTGAACAAGAAAATGTAATTTCGTATGTTTACATTTTGCTATAATCACTTGAATTTCAATAAATCAAGAATTCTGTTTTTGGTAACTTTTTAATATTTTTAGGTGCGTTCGTAATTATGTAAATACGTAGCACCTATTGTTGTCGCTCAGTCCGTCCGTCTGTCCGTCTGTCTGTCTGTCCGTCTGTCCGTCCGCATATAACAACGCAAAAACTACCCAACCGAATCGTTTGAAATTTAAAATACATAATTATAACATAATTTTTCGAGTCATTTCAAATTTTATGAAAATCGGATGGATAGATCAATTACAGGGACAATCAAAAGGATTCCGTTACATTGCGGTCAATTGGGAAAAAAGTTTCAAATGCATTTTAATCGTTTGAAATTTAAAACGTATATTTGTTACATAATTTTGTCGAGTCATTTCAAATGTTATGAAAATCGGATGCATTGATCAATTACAGGGACAATCAAAAGCATTCCGTTACATTACGGCCAATGGGGTAAGATAAAAGACGTTCTTAAAAACAACATAAAGATTTTAATAAACGCGCAAAGATTTTAAAAGAACTAATCTTCAATCATCAGGCGCAGAGAACATCTTTTACTATTTTGAATTTTTGCCCATCGTCACTATAGTTATCAGTATAGATTCGTTTATATACAGGGTTCAATACGCTGGCCGTCAGATACAATACATACCTAATATAAGCCTGCATAAGTCGAAGGATATTTAACAAAATTTGGGAGTTGAAAATGTGTGGGGGGGGGGGAGGAGTCAAGTTACAGACGAGTTAATAATAGTAATAAAACGAGTTAATAGAAAAATACATATATTTACTGAGTGGGCAAGTTTTTTAAGTATTCGCATATGGGTATACGTTGGAGAGATAGCTAAAAACAGACAATAGTAATTTTCCTGTGATTAACAAAAAAGTTCAACAGCAATAACCTTGTAATTGTTATGCAAAGATTTACTCTTGGGATAAAATTCTCTTCAATACAGGAGTATTCATTTAAACATTTTAATCTACTTTTTAAACACAGTTCAACTTGAAAGTGCTTCTAGATATTTCTCCTTCAAGTACTACTATAAAAACAAATACCAAATTTTAACAGGCTAAGAAATTGTTTACCTTTGTAAATAAGACTTGAGAAGATTTTTGAAAAAATGATTTATTAGCATCCGATGCTATTTCTTTCAGACAAGCTAAAAATGTCGTGTCATCAGCCCTGAATTTTCTAGTCAACCGATTTTGATAATTATTTTTTTAAATGAAAGCTATTTATTTGTAGTTGTGCCCATTTTAATTATTTTTTAATTTATTTCCATTTTTATATTTTATTTTTAATTTTAAAAGCTTTTTCATGACATTTCTTCAAAATGGTGGCAACACAGTTTAGCTTTTCTCTCGATAATAAAAATTTATTTTCTAAAATGATTGCGTATAATTATGCACTAATTGAGTTAAAAAAATATATTTACTGAGAAATAATATTAATAATGTAAATAAAATGACAGAAAATAATTTATGATAAAAATTAATGTCTAAATCAAAATAAGAGAAATTTCAAATGAGGAAAATTATGTCATTCAGCAACCAGATAAATGGGAATTACAATATTATTATGGATGCCTTTTTCATAAACAGTAACTTTTAAAGAACATTTGAAGAGAAAATGACGTCACTATTTAAAACATCGTATTTTTACTCATAACGATATTAGGTACTACTCTGTTATCCTGTCGACCAATTTCGCCAAATTATACAAATCGCTAAATTAATAGCCAAATTATACATATTGACATAATTTTTATTTTAAATAACGAAAAAATAAATAATTAGTAGAATATTAATAAAAATATTAATAAAAAGTCGAAATAAAAAACACTTAATGACATTTTAAACACATGAATCGTATTTAATGTCATTGAATGTGACATTCACGATCATCCATTATTGGCATTTAATCTTACAGTTTAGCGATAATTTTTTGGTCGATGGGATAACCTAGTAGTACCCAATATTACTTTTTTTTTTTAAATAAAGCTATTTTTCTGTGAGTGCATATAAAATAAAATTTCTGAATTTCGCCGGCACTCATATTACAATTTTAACTGTAGATGTGCGAATATTTGCATGCAAAATTGTAACTGGCAAATTTGACATTTACTTTGGAAATATATTTATTATATATTGATTCATAAATGGAATTACTTTTGCTTTTTTTTTAAACCAAATCGATCGGGTCTTTTAAACATTTCATTCGTCGAATTCGACGGGATTCCATTCGTTTTATTGTTAAATTGCATTTCCTTTTACTCAGAGTCTATAAAAAAGCGTTTAAAGTAAAGGAAAAATCCGATTTTGATGAATCTAGTCAATGAAGAAGTAGCACGTCAAATTATATCTCTTTATTATTCCGCAATTCCAATGTCTCAGAGAGAAATTGCTATTCAATTGGATATTTCACGCCGTTCTGTTTGCTATTATATTGATAAACACAAGAAAAATGAAGTTAGTTCATTGCAATCTAAACGGGGTTGCCCTTCTAAAAAACTTCTATCGATTTTTTTTTTTTTTTTTTTTTTCTAATCGGAGGCGAAACTGAATTCTGCAATGGTAGAATCTACATTCATCTTGTTTTTAAGGTTTTTCTCAACTGCCCTGCTCAACAAACGAAATATGCTTTGACGCATTTACAAATTCATTTTTTTAACGGAAAGATATAAAATTGGAAAGCCTGATCATGGAAGTGATCCGGAATTGAACTCAATATTCTATTTCTTGATCCATCAATTACCTATTGCGTTACCAGCTTTTTTTTTTTTTTTTTTTTTTTTTTTTTTTATATATATAATCTCGTGATAAGGCGATTTTTACTCTAATTTAGACTGGATTTTCTTCTCTCGCGCGAAAAGTCACTTCAAAACGTCCACTTTGACACTGTTTTCTGAAAAATCTATTGTGTTTGTAAAAAAAAAAAGGAAAACTGAGTGCAGTTTCTAAATAACAATACCTGCTCGTTTCATACATTGCTGAACAAAAATTAATTAAATGTTATGTCAAAAAACTGCCCGTTTTGATTTAAGAACAGCCTTAAGTATCATTAAGGGTGTTCTCAACTGCTCCTCTCAACAAGCGCAAAATGTTTTGAGACACATTTACAAATTCATTTTTTAACAGAAAGATATGAAATTGGAATGCCTGACTATGGAAGCGATTTCGAATCGAACTTAATTATCTATTTTCTGATAATTAAATTACCAATCCAGTTCTAAGCATTTTCGATCACATAGTGGTCACCCGTTTTTCTCCTGCTTTATAGACCGGTTTTTCTGCTTTCGCCGAGAAATGTGCTCAAAAACGTCCACTTTGAAAACTTGTTGTGAAAAATATATCGTGTTTTTTAAAAAACAGAAAATTGAGTGCAATTAGACAGTTTCTGTATAACAACACCTGCCATTTTCATGCATTTTGGAACAGAAGTAAATTAAAGCATATGTCACAAAGTTGCCCTTTTGATTTAAGAACACCCTTAAGTGGACGTTTTTGAGCACATTTGTCGACGAAAGCAGAAAAACCAGTCTACAAAGCAGGAGAAAAACGGGTGATCACGCGATCGAAAATGCTTAGAACTGGATAGGTAATTTAATTATCAGAAAATAGAAAATTAAGTTCGATTCGAAATCGCTTCCATAGTCAGGCATTCCAATTTTATGTATTTCTGTTAAAAAATGAATTTGTAAATGTGTCAAAACTTTTTGCGCTTGTTGAGCAGAGCAGTTGACCCCTTAAGGAAAATTTTTGGAGAAAAAAAAATTAATTTTCGTGGATAAGTCGAAACACATTTCTGACAGTAGGTTGAAAAATGTTTTGTAATCTAGGATGAAGAAATTATTAATTTTTCATTAAGATCTTACACTATTCAAAATGAAATAGTTTAAAAAAATAATCTAAGCTTCTTCGGTTTTTCATATTTATACATTTGATACGTTGAAATTTTTAAAAAATGTCTAATAACGTAAAAGTTCACTAATTTAAGAGCCCACACTAATGACTGAAAAACACCCGGATGATAATGTAAAGTTTATGGAGGAGGGGGCATTCTTTTCAAATATCTAGCTGAAATTTTAATAGTTTTAGATTTTTTTTTTTTTTTTTTTTTTTTTTTTTTTTTTTACATAGGATAGCTGAGAACGATCTATAATCGGGTTGGTTTTTACTTTTTCGATTTTGGTTGCAGATTTTTAAAAAAAATTACTTACTTTTCGAAATCTGTTAGAACCGGTTCTGAAATTGAAACTATCACATTATTTAAAAAAAATGTAACCAAAATTTAAAAAGTAAAACCTAGCCCGGTTGTAAATAGTCTTCAGCTATCCTATGCAAAAAAAAAAAAAAAAGAAAAAAGTCCATGTAAAAATATTAAAATTTGAGCGAGATATTTGAGAACACCCCCATAGGCTTAACGATAATCATCCGGGTCCTTTTCGGTGAATAGTGTAAGATCTTAATGAAAAATTAATATTTCTTCATCCTCGATTACAAAACATTTTTCAACCTACTGTCAGAAATGTGTTTCGACTTAAAAACGAAAATTCATTTTTTTTCTCCAAAAATTTTCATTAAGGAGTCAACTGCTCCGCTCGACAAGCGCAAAACGTTTTGACACATTTACAAATTCATTTTTTAACAGAAATACATAAAATTGGAATGCCTGACTATGGAAGCGATTTCGAATCGAACTTAATTTTCTATTTTCTGATAATTAAATTACCTATCCAGTTCTAAGCATTTTCGATCGCGTGATCACCCGTTTTTTTCCTGCTTTGAAGACCGGTTTTTCTGCTTTCGTCGACAAATGTTCTCAAAAACGTCCACTTTGAAGGCTCGTTGTGAAAAATCTATCCTGTTTTTTTAAAAACAGACAATTGAGTGCAATTAGACAGTTTATGAAAAACAACAGTTGCTATTTCCATGCATTTCGGAACAGAAGTAAATTAAAGCGTATGTCACAAAGTTGCCCTTTTTGATTTAAGAACACCCTTAAGAATTCGGGGGAGAGGGTGGTCGACTTATACACGAGTATATACGCTGGTGTTCAAAATTTAAGGACGAAGGGATTTTCAAGCGATAATTTTCACGCAAATATTCAAAAGGAAGTAATATAATTCGAATAATTACTATCCCTACATAACAGCTAGTCCATATAACATCTCATTCAGGTCACACATGGTCACAAGAGTCACAGTCACTACGGCGAAACAAAAAATAGGAAATTCCATATGTCTCTTTTAATGAGTCTCAAATGACTACTACATGTGATTCCACTGTCAGGTCACTGCGACTGCTGCTTTGTGACGAGTCACCTGGTGACTTTACAGTGTCGTTTTATTGAGACTTATGTGAGTATCATTTGGAGGCTCAATTTCAAAGTCATTGTGAAAGTTGCATTATTATAAATAACCAAATAATGACACAATTAAAGTCACATAGTGACTTTCTGTCACAAGACTTAGTCAAATGATAATAGAGACCCTACTGTGAAGTATCCACTGTGAAAAGTGGTGAATTCTCACCATGTGACTTTAATGGGACATCGTTTGGTGATTTATCATAATGCAACATTCACAATGACTTTGAAATTGAGCCTCCAAATGACAGTCACACGAGAGTCTCAATAAAACGGCACTGTAAAGTCACCTGGTGACTCGTCACGAAGCAGCAGTCGCAGTAACCTGACAGTGGAGTCACATATAGTAGTAATTTGAGACTCATAAGAGACCTATGAAATTTCCTATTTGTTTGTTTCATCGTAGTGACTGTGACGCTTGTGACCATGTGTGACCTGAATGAGAGGTTATATAGACTAGCTGTTATGCATGGATAATAGTTATTCAAATTATATTACTTCCTTTTGAATATTCGCGTGAAAATTATCGCTTGAAAATCCCTTGAAAATTGGCATTTTGGGACTCCGTCCTTAAATTTTGCATACCAGTGTACGGTATTTGGACTTCTGCTTTAATTTCAGGCAACTCATTTGACAGTATATTAGATGATATAAATGAGAATTTCATTAAAGTCTTGCTGCTTTTTTCAAAGTAGTAGAACGTGCTACCTGCGCAAGATGAAGAAAGATTAGTTCATTCGAAATGCTTTATGCATTTATTTAAAATTTTACAGAAGTTATTTTTCAGAAGTTCTTATTATTTTAAATATCTTATTGACTTAACTTCTCTCTAAAATTAAAAGAGTCTTTTAAAATTATGCTGTTGAACTGATACCGACGAAAAAAAAAAACTAATAATAAATAATTAAATAAATAAACAATAAATTGCATTGCATAACTTGCATTTAAAAAAGGAAAAAAAAAACCTTTGTATATATCTATCTCAGCTATTCAATGCAAAAATAATCATTTAAAAATGTTGAAGTGCAAACGAGATATCGTTATAAATTTCTACCATAAGGTTAGCATTAGCAAACGGGTCTTTTCACGTGACTGAAGCAACCCTTTAATGAGAAAAAATTCTTCTTACCTACTTGAGAATTATACAGCTTAAAAGTTCGAGGGAATTCATAAATTATTGTGATGTTTTCGCCTTTACAGAAGCTGCTTTGCTATTTTAATGAAGAATGACTATGAAATAGCCATCATTACACAAATATACCAGACATACTGAATATATGATTGTAAATATATTTGTCTATCTCTCACTTAAAATGTTCTACCACTAAATAACTTGTCTATTCTTCATAAATATTGATGGAAAAATACTTTAGTTATCTAATGTCTCCATCTAAATCATTCATTCGATTACTACATTAACAGTTTTCTGTTTAACTGAATCGATTAAGTATTTGATATCGCTTCAATATCTTTTCTTTTATTACTATTAGTGAATGTATGCAAAATATTAGATGCGCGTCTGCTTTTGACTGAAGCTTTGAAGGACATGTGCTAATTTTTATCCTGGAGAAAATTACATTAATCTAAAATGAATGTTGCTTTTAAACATAACATGCACATTATAGCATTAATCCTGAATAAATGCGTAAGTGTATTAAAAATATATTTGGTTCAAGAGGAACTCATAATAACTAATAAAGCGATTAGATTTAACATTGTCAAAACATATTAACCATTCATTATTTAAATCGGGTTGCATGTGTTTCTTTCCTAATGTTTTGCTAATTAAATGTTTGTATTTTGTAGATAATGAAAAATTTTAATTGACTTAAATATACAATTGTCAGTACATACTTCATCAAATAAAGCTGTAATTAATGTTATTTAAAATTTTACTTATTATACCAAGTTTATAAATCATCCGTCATCAGTTTTTTCGGCTTTTCTCACTTCTAAAATCAGCTGTAGGAAAATGTGTTCTATACTAAATAATGGGGGAGGGGATAATCTAAAATGAACGTTGCTTTTAAATATAACATGCACATTGTACCATTAGCCCTCACTAAATGCGTAAGTGCATTAAAAATCTATTTGGTACAAAAAGAACTAAAAGCTGTCAACATAACTAATAAGGCGATCAGTTTCGACATTTTCAAAACATATTAACCATATTCGTTATTTAAATCGGATTGCATGCGTTTCTTTTCTAGTGTTTTCCTGATTAAATCTTCACAGTGTGTAGATAATGAGGAAATTTAAATTGACTAAAATATACAATTATCAGTACACACTCACAAAAAAAAAAAAAAAAAAAAAAAAAAAAAAAAAAAACTGTAATTAATGTTATTTAAACTTTGACTTATTGGACCAAGTTTATAAATTATCCATTATCAGTTTTTTCTGCTTTTCTGACTTTTTCCAAAGTCAACTATAGGAAACTAATTTTATACTAAATAATTGGGGGTACATATTTGGAAACTGGAATCTACGGATACTGTGTGTATGTTAAAAGTAGAAATTAAAGATAGTGATGGTGCAAAGATTAATTTAGAAGATGTTTTTGTCATATGTAAAATTAACGATCTGGTCAAATACTAAAATTTTTCATTAAAGAAGCAGAAAAACAGCATTTTATGCCAATACACATAGAAATGTAAAATAATCATGCTGTAAAAATTATATTAGAAGCGGTTTCTGTTATTTATTAAATCTATATAACTAAATAAATAAACAAAGATAAATAAATAAATAAACTAACTAAATAAATAAATAAAATAAGCCGTGTAACTGAGCTCGCCTTAGCGGCGAGCTCAGTTACACGTCTTATTTTATTTTGCGATGTGACTTTCTTTTACACTTTACACTTTTAGCACTGATGATGGGACTTAAGAAGTCCCGAAACATGTATGCTTTTAACATCTTTAAACATCTTTTATTTTATAATATTTGTGCTCTTGGACGTTGTTTATTTATTTAGTTATATATAAGCACAAAGTACAATCCTCCCCCCCCCCTTCTTATTAAATCTATAATCGGCGTAATTCCAAATTTTTTTCCGAAAAGAAGCAATAAAACAACAACTTTATAACAATATTGCTAAAAGTAGAAATTAAAAATAGTCATTTTGAAAAGTTTACATTAGATATTTCTATCATTTGTAAAATGGACGATTCATTTGAATTCAAACATTTTTCCATAAAGAAGCAGAAAAGCGGCATTTTATATCAATATACATAGAAATGAAAAGTAATTTGATTGATTTAAAGATTATTTTAGAAGTGGTTTTTGTCATTTATTAAGTCGGTTATATTCGGTGAAATTTCTAATAAGAAGCAGTAAAAAAGCAAATTTGTATCGATATGGATAAAAGTAGAAATGAAACTGATAAAAATAAATATTGATGAAAGTAGAAATAAAAATAATTATGGTGTAAAGAAGATGTTAGATGTTTAGATGTTTAGAAGATGTTTCTGTCATTTGTTAAATCGGCTTTCCAGTTGAATACTAAACTTTTTCCATGAAGAAGAAGAAAAACAGCATTTTATGTTAATATACATAGAAATGTAAAATAATTGAAATATAAAGTTTATATTGGAAGCGCTTTCAGTTGTTTATTAAATTTACTGAATTCGGTGGAATTCCAATTTTTTCCTAAAAAGAAGCAATAAAACAGCAATTTTGCTAAAAATCAAGATTGCTAAAAGTAGAAAATAAAAATAGTCATGGTGTAAATGTTACCTTAGAACATGTCCTTGTCATGTGTTAAATCGTCAATTCGTTTGAATACAAACATTTTTCATTCAAGAAGCAGAAAAAAACAGTAGTTTATGTCAATATACATAGATATGAAAAATAATCATGTTGTAAAGATTATATTAGAAGCGGTTTATGTCATTTTTTAAATTTATTGGATTCGGTGGAATTTCAAACTTTTCCAACAAAGAAGCAATAAAACAGTAATTTTGTGACAATATTTCTAAAAGTAGAAATTAAAAATAATCATTGTATAAAGGTTACATTAGAAAAGTTTTCTGTCAGTTATTAAATAAACAGGATTCTATTGAATATCGAATTTTTTATAAAGAAGCCGAAAAACATCCTTTTGTGCCAGTATCTCTAAAAGTAAAAAATAATTAAACAAAACAATAAAATTAAAATAATCATACAATTTTTTTTTTTTTTTTTCAATTTACTAAACCGGCCAGATTCTTCTGAATATCGAAATGAAGCATTAAAAGATGATTTTGTATCTGTATCGCTAAAAGAAGATATTAAAAATAACGATAGAACTGTTTCTGACATTTACTAAATCGACTGAATATCAATCTTTTTCATAAAGAAATATGAAACTGCTCCTTCTGGGATGTGCTTATTCAAAATCTGGTACATGTTTCAAAGCGTCATAAATATTTTTGTAAACAAGAATGAGGTACCAGAAGATACTGAAACATCTTCCATGAAACACATATTTCATTTTAACCCTTTATCTACCGATGGTACTTATAAGTACCATTGTGGAAAATTTAATAAAAAACGTTTTTAAGGGTGTATTCGAAAAAACGCTTTTCCATCTTCGATAGCTCGAAATTTTCCGATACAATTTCAGACACACTTTTAAAAGTAGAAACATGAAACTTGCTAAGGGGATTTTTGAAGAGATGTATAAGGTACCGTGTGATTTTTTTTTAACGCTCAATTCATTAGAATTTGATTTATAAACAATTACCTTCTCAGTGTGACCCCCTTTTTCGCTCGCAGATCTCCCGCTACGGAAAATTTGGTTCAAAACGCTGCTTTTGATAGCATTTTCTGCAACATTTTCTACATTTATCAAAAAATTGACAATCGCGGCACCTTGTGTATAAGAAAATTTGAAAGTTTGTTGCATTTGAGAGCAAAAATAAATTTAAAAATAAATCTCAAAATAAGCAATTTGAATCGAAATACACAATTAATTAGACTATTAATAAAAGTTGTTTCTTTACCACACAATATGCTTTACTCGATCTAATTTAGGTAGAACAGAAAAACAGTCGAAGTTAAATAAGGTACCCTGGGGTAATAACGCCAGGCGGGGTAATAACGCCAAGTGCTTATATTTTGCATAATTATGAAATAATCAGGTAAATGACACCCATGTGCTCTGCACAGAAGGGTTTTGAGTCATATAAATCGCAAAAAACAGCTTCAAGTTAATTTGTTTCATTTTTAGGTCTTATTGTTTTTACAAGCAACTAAAATTAACGCTTGATCTAAAATTTGCGAAATAAGGTTTTTGATGTGAAGACTATATTTTTTATCCAGAAATACTTTGTTTATTACATAAATTTGTAGTGTATTTCATGTACTTTCAAATTGTTATAGAAGATTTTGGATATCTTCTCGAGATAATTTGTAGTTTAGGATTTACTGCGCAATAAGTATCCAGGGGTAATAACGCCAGGGATTGGCGTTATTACCCCGGTTGATTCCCAACAGTGGCCGAACTATATCCGAAGAGGGTTTATATATTAATATGGAGCAGCATTATCATCATTGTTGAAATGGTAAGATTAAGGGGGGGATGCCCAATACTTAAAAATAATCTCTCTATTTTATTTTTTATTATATTATTATTTTTTTACTAATAAAAAAATAATTTTTAACTCTTGTAAATAAAACTATATCAAAATGTTTTCGAGATTCAAATTCGAACATCTTCAAAATCAGGTTTCTATTAAATTTCCAATGGATTGTTCAATTGAGTACGAAATTTTAACTGTCCGCTTTCTCAGCGTTCGGTTTTTCAAAACTTTATAAATTTAACCTTTAACTGATGTGACAGAAATTGTAACGTATGAATGTGATGCGGTTTGTCAGACTGCAAAATTGAAAGATGAATGAAAGGCGGGAATAACTCATATGATTGTGTTTTTGTACTAAAGTTTTTATACAAGAGTATTATACTTAATATTCACCTATTTAGTCTCTGGTGATAGTATTAAAATTCCAAATGAAACAAAATTTCGGTAGTGTTTGCAGTTAAACTGAAAATTACAAGTTAAACTAAAAAATTAAAAGAAAAATAGTGGTCTACGAGACCGGTAACATAAGTTAAAGGTTAATAGGCGATCCATGATTAAAAATCATAGAATATTGTTCCTGCGCTAAACTTTTTGTACAGAATTAATTCTAATTAAGTTTAATCTATTCAAATATTTCTAACAATATTAGGAGAACTCCAAACGAAAGAGAATTTCAGTTGTAACTATAGTTAAACTGGAAAATACAAGTTAAACGCTATTTTTTTTTGGGGGGGGGGGGTACAGTGTTCAATCAGATTGCTAACAGCAGTTAAAGGTCAATTTTGTTGCTAATATAGAGATAATGATGTATAACCATATGAATTATGTATAAAATTGAATAAGAGATCTCTTTGGGATAATATTTTTTAATCAAAAATTTTATTCAGTTTATTAAAAATTTATTAAAGCATGTTCTTTAAAACGTCGACAATTTAATTGTAGGTTTGGAGAATCCGCATTAGTGTGGAGTTATGGGTTAAAAACTATTTACTAGATTACTATAATAATATTAACCCTTAACTGCTGCGACAAAAATTGTCGCATAACTTACTGTGAGCGGCCTGTCAGACCACTTAATCTAACGATGAATAAAATGTTAAATTAATTTTTAGAATATTATTTTTGCATTGAAATTTATATACAGGACTATTATAAATAAAATTCAGCTATTCAAAAGTCTCTAGAGATAGTAATAGGACTCCAAATGAAACAAAATTTTCCCGGTATCTATAGTTAAACTAAAAATTGCAAATTAAACTCAGAAATTTGAAAAACTCAGCGGTATGTGAGACGCTAACAGCAGTTTAGCTTTAACAAAAATATTTATTACATATAACTCTAGTTATTATAAAACTTCATATGATTAAAATATTACATTATGAATGGTTGAAACCATGCATTGTTTCTTATAATCATATTTAAGCGGGATTTTTTAAGCACAGGGTGTTGTATTCTGTTGAAGCTCCCCCTCACTCCCTTTTCTTTCACTTTCACAAAAAAATCAATATTTTCTATCGCATAGAATGCATACATGAGAATATAAATACTGATTCAAATAATCCGTGCAATGTTTCTAATAATTCTATTTAAATGGTTATTTTTAGGCAAACATTAGCTTAGAATCTGATATTCTTTTGCCTCCTCCCCCCGCTACCACCACACCTTTCTTTTTCTTTCAGAGTCACAAAAAAATTATACATTTTCAATAGCTTAGATTGCAATTTGTCAATTTCTAGAGCTGTAGAGTTTGTATTTTTAGAATTGGGTAATCTACATGCCATTATTCCATCTTATTTTATAGTTTTGTTTGCATGGCGTTATTACCCATATAGGTGGGTAATAACGCCAAATAGCATGGGTCAAGAAAAAACGCCATTACGTTTTATGAATACATATCTGTTAAATTATTTTATTTTATATAGATAGTCAATGAGTTGCTGTATCAGATCCTATATTTGTTTGAAAAATACAATCTAAAACTAAGCCGTGAAAATTGGTAGAACCTTAACGTGGCGTTATTACCCCAGGGTACCTTATTTAAAAAAAGGGGTAATTTTCTTAATAATTTTTATAGGTATATCCTTTTTATTTCTTTGAAAAAAAGTTACATGAAATATTTTCGACAGTAAAATACTTTCCATTTTAGAGTATTATAATACATTTACATACATTGCTTTTTTATAAAATTGTAAAATTTCCAGAAGAGTATTTTTGGTTAATTAATTTGATTATTTTTGTAAATATTTTACGAAAAAATTATAAAAACCGACGTATTTAATCAGTTTTAATGAAAAAACACGTCTAAATTTCGCATTATTATTACCTAAAAGTTCCATTATATCTTCAGATATTAAAGAAGACAATTATTGATGTGAAACCATTTCTTGATAAATAATTCGGTAGGTAAAGGGTTAAAACGCTAAATTTATCACTAGACAAGATTAATTTTCTATATGATACCCAAGATTGTTAATTTTCAAACTATTCAACATCACATTTGCTTGAGCCAAAGTAAACTGTGATCAGTTTACTTGATGCAATAACAATAATCCTAACATATTTTAAGAATGTTGATACACAATTATAGAATGTTCGCGAAGGAAGAGTGTAAATTTTATCTGGTTAGTGTCTCGTAATATTTCGTCACCCCTGGCTGTGTGTTTTGATTAATTAAGGAAGAATAATTGAATATTTAAAACTTTTTTCCAACACAAACCTTTTTTTTATATAAACATTTTACAACCAAAATTAAATGAGAATGTATTTCTTTTTGAGGTATAAAAAGCAAAGAAATCATGGAAAAAAAAAAAACTAGTTTAACAATAATCCTGTTAGACGATGTACATCTAAACCTAATAAGGATCTATACATGGGAAGGTCTATCGGAATATAAAATTGGAAAATTAATTCCAAGCATAAGCTCTTGAGATAGAGCTATCGTGGAATCATGAAAAGTGAAGTTTAAAAGCACCACCTATTGAGCGATTTTCACCAAAACCTAGTCAGCATCTAATACATAATTTATTGAATCTGAAGTTGGTTGAAATTCTGTGCATTAGTTCTTGAAACACACTATAAAAAATCCTCTGTCACATACAGACAAACTCACAAATTTGGCAGGCAGTGTCTAAAAACTGTCAAATCGTATTAGAAACCTTTTATAACATATAAATCTATTGAAAACGAAAGTCGAAATTTCTCATGAATTCAATATTGAACACTTGAGATAGAAAAAAGTAATAACCTTAAAATTATAATATTAACCCTTTTGGAACGAGCGACCAGTATATGTGCCGCATAACTTCCTCAGAATCGTTGATTATTCCTGTCGGACGTTCCTCTCAGCCCGCACAACTTAAGAAAGTCCGTGGTAGTTTTAGCTGCCACCACCGATATTATTAGGTGATATCGGTCACCCACTGTGAGGATTGTGTAAATGAACACTGACGCTGTCAATTAACTGAATTAACAGTTTATTTAGAATATATGTACACACTAAATACGCTATTTACAATTATATACAATTATAACTCGGATATAGGTGATCCGGTTCAACATTAAATTAAATACAGTAAAGGTTGGCTGTGTACTGTTCAAATTACACCTTCTTCCTCACACTCAATGCACGTTAGATTCACTTGACTGGAGATCAATTTTGAATCTCCCAACACAAGGATACTCGGCCTATACTATCCGGCCCAGAGCACAACACACAAGGATGTCTGTGTCCTTTGCTCTCCAGATACGAACTGCTTACGCTCTACAACATAGAGCACTCTCTACCAGGACCTCTGTCCAACACACTCTCTAGGTACGAAACCCAGATACGAACTGAACTCATCCGAGACAAGACTTGCTCTTCTCAAATCACTGTGTTTCCCCAATGTCAATCCCCTTTGGAGCTTATTCATTGGACACATTCCACATTCCTTTCTTGATTAGTGACATGTTGCTTGTTTGCTCATCATCCACATACATCCCTGACGGATGAACACGCCTCTCAGCAATCGCCTCTTTCTCACTCACCACCTGTACAGGATTACCTGTCAATTCTCCCTTCAACAAAGAAAGAATGTCACCTTGAAAATTCTAGTACACAGCCAGTACAATACACAAAACATTAAGATAGATAAATAACGGAAATTCCAATCTTCAGCAGAGGTGGTCTCAGAACCTGACAATTCCCACCATTAAATTTTGCATTATTTAATCCGAGGATTTTCTCGATTCAATTAGGCAAAAATTTTGTGTTGGAAAACCGGTGATAAAAAATTAAAAATTCTGTAAAAGATGCTCGTCTCGAAGGGGTTGAGAAAAAGGATATTGCTGCCTCCATAATATCAAAAAAAAAAAAAAAAAAATTCTGGAAGTGAAAAGTAGTTCTCAAAGGTTACTTTTCTATAATTTTTTAATGATATTTTCATTCAGGGGTATAAAAAAAATTGCAGGAAATAGAGGAATTTTCATTAGAAATTAAAACCTTTGTTCTTCTAGATAAATTTCTGGACAAAATATGATGGACATTTCATCTCTCTTCTTGAATGAGAAGAATTCAGTAACGACTAAAACTTCAATCAACTGAAAGTGTTTACAAATTTGATTCTAAATTACTCCATATATATGTATGTATATTAATATTTGTCATACTCATTTTAATGCAAAGATATAAAGACATTCAAACTGTTTGCTATATGAAACTCAAATATTGCTCAAATATTGCTCAAAATAAAACAAGCAAGTAGAACTACAACTGAAATTATTGAACTAGGAAAAGTTTTCAAATCGAAACTTGTTTTCAAATCGAAATTCGTTTGGACCGAATTGTGACCTTTTTTAACTGTTTCAAGGTCGCAATTTTACTTTCATACCAAACCAACATATTTCCTGTCTATTTTTCTCTGAACTCTATTGTTTGTTTGGAATCAATTTGGGATTTATATGTGGAGTTGATTTACTTGTTACGTCATCACTGATAGGTTCTGTCGCAGTCAAAAATGTCGAGCAAATGCATATTGTTGACGCGTATAATACACACGAGCCATTAATTCCAAATTGGCTCGGTCGAACTCAGCAATCTGATTGGCTGAAACTGAAGGAAGTGACGTAGATTCGAACCGGTGCTAAAAAAAAAAATAAGCACAACCGGACTCGATGCGGGAATCTGTTCAATGAGATTTATGCTATTCAGAGGTTTTACTATATCTGAATATCAAAGAATACATATTTGTCCATGTTTCTATATAATACATAAAAATTTGGGACTTAACGGCTCGTATAATAGACACTTTTACCACTTTTCTTTTATACACTGGGTTACAAAATGATATGAACATACAGTTTTTCGAGCATAAAAAAGAAAGTGTTACAAAGCAAATTGAAATCTAATCAATGTTAGAAATAAAACAAATCGTTTTATTTTATAACAAGTTAGAAATTGCACGTGAAGCGTAGCAAGTGAGGTGCGTTCGTACAAACGAAGTTTTAAAAATATTCAGATCTTGCTGTTATAGTAGACAGTACTTCAGATATAATATAGTGGTCGAAATCTTGTTTGTGTTCCTGTAAATATACAGGAAGAAACTTTTTTTACACCTTAGCAACGTATAGCATATTCATAAAATGTGAAATAGTTTAATATAATTAACACACGCCCCAAACATTGTTTTCCCTTATAGCATTATGTAGTGGAATACTTTTGTGTGACCCTGTAATTTAATAATAAATATTCTTTGCATCACAGATTATACAGAATGTATATTTTAATATATATATATATATATATATATATACTTCATAGTTTCATGTATTCTATTATATTTAAATGAGTGTAACACCTTTAAAATGCATTTGAAATACTTTTCCTCATTGACCGTAATGAAACGGAATACTTTTGATTGTCCCTGTAATTGATCTATGCTTCCGATTTTCATAAAATTTCAAATGACTCGATAAAATTATGTAATAATTATATATTTTAAATTTCAAACGATTCGGTTGGGTAGTTTTTGCGTTGTTATACGCGGACAGATGGACAGACAGACGGACGGACTGAATGACAACTATAGGTGCTACGTATTTACATAATTACGAGGGCACCTAAAAAACTATAACTGAAACAGAAACTTGTGTATAAAATAAACTGCATTTTTCCATTTCGAGGTGTAGCGTAATTATAGGAACATTGGCCAAAAATATAGATTAACAGCCTGTGTATGCGCCATATCTTTTAATTAATGTAAAAGTGCGACCAGGCATGGAGTGGAGCAAGCTTTTTAATATATTCTGATCGATTTTAATCTAGTGGAAGATGATGGCAGCTTTTAATTCTGAAAAATTTCCATACTGTTTTCTATTTGCATAAACCAGCATCTAACCAGCAGACTCTACATTTTCCATTGGATTTAAAGCAGGTAAAAAAGATGACCTATACACCTTTATTAAGAAACCATTCCCAAGTGCTGTTTGCCATGTGGATGGATACATCGTCTTGTTGGAACATTCAGAAAGGTTTGCCGATTTCCTAAGCAGTTTTCTTCAAGTAAATCTTGGTCGGTTATTGCACTCATCCTCTCAGAGGGAAACGCAACATTGATATTAATATAAAGTCCAAACTCAGCCCAAACTATTAGTGAACCGCC
This sequence comes from Maratus speculifer, assembly GCA_964019185.1. NCBI lineage: Eukaryota > Metazoa > Arthropoda > Arachnida > Araneae > Salticidae > Maratus > Maratus speculifer. The sequence goes on along the minus strand of OZ025294.1, from coordinate 400,177,910 downwards.
ACTCTGCTGCCGTTTCGAAATCATTTCTGGTTTCTCGCGCAAATCATGCTAATTATAAGAAAAACCGTCGAGACCATCCAAATTGAACTTTTTTCATCGGAAAATGCTATTTTTGCATATTCTAACTTCCAGGACCTGCGATCTTTTGCAATGGATCCTGGCAATTCTCTTGATGAATTTTAGCCATACGTGATTGGGGATTTCTGTCCTTGTATTTCATAATCGTAAAGCTCTTCACTACTCTAGACAAGGTACTTTTTGACATTGCTTTCAGTGGATTTCTTGAAAGTTTCCCGAAAGTTTTTTTTTCCATTGCTTTATATAATGGCCCTTTTATGGCTTTTGGACAACTTTGGCGGACGTTTCGGAGACTTCTTTGCTCCAAAATCCTCTTTTAACCGAAGAAAATTTGGCCGAAAGTGCTTGATCATTAAAATCCATAATTCTTCCTTTCGCGAAACCATTTAAATCGTCTTAACGAACCATATATCCAAGATTCACTTTGCGATCAGATTTGAAAATTTCCCTGCCTGAAAATTATCTTTATATGCTAAACAATTTGCATATTTCGGTTTCTTCATCTCGAAGTGATATTCAGCGTTTCTGTATAGTTTCTATCCTCATTTAGCGATAATTTCAATGTTCTTGTAAAAAATGGTGTTTGCAACACCATTTTTTTTAAAAATAATTCATATTTTCAATGAATTTAAAATTTCATATTTCTTTCACAGCTGCGTAGTAAATAAAATTATTGTATTTGTTTTGAGAAGGGTGTTTTCTGATAATTATTTATGAATTTATGCCAGGATATCATAACTGTATTAAGTGTTCATATCATTATGTATGGTCACATAATGATATGGTCACATTTACAATGTATGGTCACATTTACAACAAAAGCGATCATGTCAATTAAAACTTTCATTAATCTTTTCGTGTCAGATGTATTATTAATAGTACATGTCATTTAATGGAGAGTTATTTTGTTTAAGAAATAATTTTGCTACTATTTACAAGTAGTAATGCTAGTATGTGTCTATGCAATTATTATATGACTTAATTTATGTTTAGGCAAATAGTAATTATAAATATTATTATTATTTGCGTCGATTGCGATTCTTTTATTTTAAACATACATTTCACTTTTTAAATTTAAAATGAAAGTTACTTTACTGAAAAAAATCGTGGTAATAAAACTCAAAATTATTAGAAAATCGTAATGTGAGTTAAATCTTACTCTAATTACAATATTTTCTAAACATCGCCAAAAAAATTTCCTTAGACTATTGTCAGATGAATAAATATATTCAATCAATTCAATAGTATGCAAGACAACAGCATTCGATATCTTTCATACAATGAAATGTTCGTTAAACACCAATTAATCTATTTCGTTAGCTAGCGTTAATGTTATTAATGTAAAAATATTTTTTTCTAAAAACTAAAAATAAATCGGACCCGAAAGGGTTAAAATGTACTTACTAAAATGTTTTCTGAAAGGTATTACAGCAACATAAGTTCAGTTAGGATAGAAATTTTGATTAAATTTGCGATACCATGATCCATGAAAATTTTTGTTTTTAGGTGCGTTCGTAATTATGTAAATACGTAGCACCTATTGTTGTCGCTCAGTCCGTCCGTCTGTCCGTCTGTCTGTCCGTCTGTCCGTCTGTCCGCATATAACAACGCAAAAACTACGCAACCGAATCGTTTGAAATTTAAAATACATAATTATAACATAATTTTGTCGAGTCATTTCAAATTTTATGAAAATCGGATGGATAGATCAATTACAGGGACAATCAAAAGGATTCCGTTACATTACGGTCAATAGGGAAAAAAGTTTCAAATGCATTTTAATCGTTTGAAATTTAAAAATATAATTATTACGTAATTTTGTCGAGTTATTTTAAATGTTATGAAAGTCGGACGCATAGATCATCTACAGGGACAATCAAAAGGATTCCATTACATTACGGTCAATGGGGAAAAAGTTTCAAATGCATTTTAATGATGTTACACTCATTCGAACATAATAGAATTGGCATGAATCTATGAAATATATACTAAAATATGCATTCTGTACAATCTGTGATGCAAAGAATTTTTATTATTAAATTACAGGGCCACACAAAAGTATTCCCCTACATAATGATATACGGGGAAACATTGTTTGGGACGTGTTTTAATTATATTCAACTGTTTCACATTTTATGAATAAGATATACGTTGCTGAGGTGTAATAAAAATTACTTCCTGCATATTTACAGAAACGTAAAGATTTCGACTACTATACTGTATCCGGAGTACGCTAGCAAGATCTGAATATTTTTAAAATTTCGTTATCGTACGAACGCATCTCATTTGCTACGTTCACGTGCAATTTTCAACTTGTTGTTGTCTACTGACACTTCTTTGAATTTGTCGGTTAAATTCGACAACACATATACCAGATATTTTAAGTCACACCAAAAAGTTCTTAATAACAGCCAGCAGATAAGAAAATGCCAGAACAGGAATACAGAGCAATAACATGGAATTATGGATTTCGTTCCCTAAGGTAATTTTATTTTGAAAAGACATTCAACTCCTTCTCAAAAAGGGAGACAAGTATAGAAAAAAAAAATGCATTTCATGCGGAAGTTGATTCCATTACCAGTTTCAACTCGTTAATAAAATACGCATTTTTTCTTTTCAAAAATAGACCTACGCGAAAGTTTATTCTTAAAGCTGCCTGTTAGAAGAAAATTGTCAAGTGGAATGCTCTTATAAGTCGTATGTATCTCAAAAGCATGTTTAAAAGTATTCAATAACAATATGAAATTACTTATAAAAAGAAAACGGAGGTGTGTACAGTAGAATATCCAAAAATTATAGACCTCAGGTGAAAAGTGAATTTAACATCAAACATATTCCGGTACTTTCACCCAGCGAGAAATACAAACACGAAAACAAGTAGATTGTTTAAAAGGCAGAGTGATACAAGTCATATTTTTGTAAATGATTAAAAACATGGGTTTTCTGGGTGAGGTACATTGATTTTTTGGTGCGATCGTAATTTTGTAAATGCGTTTCACCTATAGTCGTCGCTTAATCCGTCCATCTGTCCGCATATAACAAAGCAAAAACTATGCAACAGAATCGTTTGAAATTTAAAATAGTAATATTAAAATTATAATATTATTAAATAGTAATATTAAAATATAATTATTACATAATTTTGTAAAGTCATTTCTAATTTTATGAAAATCAAATTTATAGTTCAATTATAGGGACAATCAAAAGTATTCCGTTACATTGCAATCAATGGAGAAAATAGTTTCAAGTGTTCTTTAACAATGTTAAACTCTTTCGAATATTATAAAAATTTTCCAACTTGTTCACATGGAGTAAAGCAACTTCAGATGATATTTACTAGCAAATTTCCTCTGTGGTGTAGTCGTAAAAAAAAATCTGAGAGCACACGTTCTAAGCAGTGGGTATATGGCCAAAACAGAGAATATACCCTATAATGTATAAACATAGCTTTCTTGAGAAACACGGGGTATACGGTATTCCTTAAAAAACTCCAGAGGGTATAGGACGTGCACCCGCTTATAACCTCCACTACATCCCTGCCTAAAGCTATAAATTATACCATTTATATTAATTTCACTAGATACCATAAATACTTAACTAAAATTTTCAAAATTAGTGATCTACACCACTTTAACTTTAAGCGACAGAAATATCATCTGACGCGTTATGTTTATTTTTGTTTATTGCAAGGAAAGTTGTTCGTTTCTTGGTTTGTATAAACGTTGTCGGGTGTTAAAATTATACCCCATAGAAATAGTAGTTTGAGTTGAACGCTTCTTAATGCTGGTATTTGACAACTACCGCTGTGTAATTTTGCAGTTGATGAGAGATTTTTGCCTCTTACAAATAATATTGCTCTTATTGTTAAGGAATGGTAATAATATGAAGCTTTGGTGTACACGCTAGAATATAATCCCAAGTAACCCGTGTGTTATTAAATAATTCATTTTCAAACCAATGAGAAAATAATTTGAGTTGCTAGGTAAAAGATACACGAAATAGGATATTCACATTTAGCGAGTTACATTCCTTGAGGGGGATTCTTCACACAATTGAAAATATCCGCTCGGTAATGTTAAATTTATGGGCAGGTTATTTATGAATTCCTCGCTTAAATTTGAATATTTTTAAGTGATTTTTTGCGTATAATAGCTGAAATTGATTTTTCAAGAGCTACTTCAAGTATCTGGAAAGTCTAGCTCGCCAATGCTAATTCTATAAAAGAATTTTTTTCAGTTATCTCGTTTTCATTTAAAGTATCTTTATTTTTATTTATTTATTTAGCGTTGGATGGTGGAGATTTATACTTCTGCCTTTTTTAAAAAATATTTTGATTCGTTTGCAAATTCTTTTCAAGATAATGCTTTCACTTTCGATACCGTTTCCAAAAATGAAAGAATCCTATTTAAAGATATCTTTTAAAAAATAGAAAATGTAATTACGACCTTTGATCAATCTCAGCTAGTCAATGCAAAAAGAATTAATTGTTTTAAAAAAATTGAAATGCAAACGAGGTATCTTTAAAAATGTCGTCCATATAATTAGCATTATTGAGTGGCTCTTTTTATGTGTCTGAAGTTGCTTCTTAATATGACTATTTTTATTTATTCGATTTCGGTTTCAGATTACTTTAATAAAGGTACTTTCACTTTAAGAATGGTTTCCAAAATAAAAGTAATTTTATTTAAAAAATCTGCAATAAAATCGAAAAAGTACAGAATGGCTCTATCAAGCTCAGCTATCAAAAGCAGAAAAAAAAAATGTTTAAAAAACTTCATATTTACAGAGAATCCGTTTTCGCGGGTTTTTCTACATGGATCTGGGGGGAAAAACGTACTACATGTGTTGTGTAATAAAAAGTGTACTTCTTATGATGGAAAAATGGAATATTTCGTTTGTTTTAGTCTCTTGCAATTTTTTATGTTTTATTGAAAAAGGTTATTCTATCTAAATAATAGTTCCAGTTTCTGAATATACATTCAATAAATAAAGACACAAGAGCCTCTCACTTTTAAAGTTAAAAATATGTCACTTGAAGTTATAGATTGTTTTAAATAAGTCAATTAGTATAAGTTAAAAATTACTGCACTAAAATTATTATAAATATCGATAACATTTTGAATAATTTTCATCATTTGTAAAGCTTGTGCCTTGATTGATTAAATGCTTATTTAAAAAATATTAAGTAACATATTTTTTTTATGGTATACTTATAATATTTTTGTATAATTTGTGTTCAGAGCTGTGACTAATCGAGGAAGGAATTTAAAATTTTTTTATGGGGCTAATTCATAATTTTTTTCGGTCTCTTTAGTAATAAATAAAATAAATTGTACAGGGAAAAGAAAAACTTTACTTTTAAACCAGAATTTCGTTATAGATTCAGTTTTCACAGGATTTACTGTATTTTAAAATTGTTTTATTAAATCATCTATAAAAGAGTTGTTAAACTACTTTTGAATGTAATGAAGGATCAGACAAATTTAACGGCGGAATTACAATAGAAACTTTGTAAAAAAGTAAAATACTTTCGAAAATTTTGCGTGAAAACACGAAAGCGTCACACGACTTGGTGAGTAGCATTTTTCCTCGCCCAAAGGAAACGATTTTCATGCAAATGAAAATTGTTTGTTAATAGATTTTTAGAATACTTGTAAATGGTATTTGATGAATTTAAACTTAATCAATAGAGAATTTAATATATATATATTATATTATATTGCATATATATTATATTACATGTTGCTGCAGCAGTTATTTTATTTTAATACTGTAAAAATAATTATACATACAAAAAATATTTTCATATTGAAAAATATATTTTCATATTTTTAAGCGTATTCCAAAATAAAGACTAGATGAAGAATGCTGCTACAATTTAATATCAGATAAGTCTTTGTTTCCATAGCAACGAAATTGAATAGACAGTCTCAACTGGACTTAATGAGATTGAACTAAATTTAATTAATTTAATTTTCGTTTTAAGAGTCATAAAATTTCATAGCTAATTTTTATTATAAATATCTATATGACAAAAACTATAGTTATAGCAAACTAAAACTGAAAAAAAAAATAAAGTTTTTTTAAATAAATATTTTTAAAAATATATCAATATGAAACATTTTGACCTAGTACTTGACAAAAAAAGTATTTTTTGAAATTTTATTTCGTCGCCAACCGGTGATAAATTGCCAAATAAACGAAATGTTCATTATTTTTTCACGAACATTCTATCGCGGTTCTGCCAAATTTTTTTTTATAAATATATATATCCACATGAGAAAAACATTCTGTAATTTTTTGAGAATTTTCTGAGTATGCCCGTATGCAGTTGTGATTACATGTTTTTTCTCTTGATCGTATGCAAAGTTGCCTACTTTTGTTTCCGATCCTAAAATTGTTTCAATTTATATATCTTTAGTTTCTTTTTTGTAATAAAAATGCTCTCTTGTGCTCTCTGCCTTTTGATCCAGGATTATTTCTTAACCCTTTTGGGTCCAAATTTATTTTAATTTTAAGAGAAAAATTACTTTTTACATTAATAATGTTAATACCAGTATCAAAATAGATTTACTGAAATTTAACATTTATGTCGTTGTTTAAAATCTAATGAATGTAGTTATTTTGCGTCCTATTAAATCTATTTTCGTTTGAAAACACATTAAGGAAGATTTTTGGAGGCGTTTAGAAATTTATCGAATTGCAACAAAATTTAACAGATTTGATAACTTCCTAATATTTTTTGAATTTTATCACATATTGATTTTTAGAAACGTAACCAATATTTTAAATTTAAAGCGTGAAATGTATGTTTAAAATAAAAGAACCGCCAATGATTCAAAGAGAAATAAGCAAATATTTATTATTATTATTACTAAATACGTAAATGTCAATAAAGTCATATAGTAAATACACAGACACATTCTGACATTATTACATGTAAACAGTAACAAAAGTATTTGTTAAAACAAAATGATATTCAATTAGAAAACACGTACTTTTAAAAGTACACCAGACCAGAAAGGGTTAAACGAATTTTCGTAATTAGAGCAACAGCCAGTATGTTTGTACAAAAATATTTAAGGATCTTAACTACTTAGGGGCATAAAGTTTTCCCTGAATGAGGGCGCACTTTCATAACGCCATGGGCCGATGGGGCAGTCCGAGCCTGAGAAAATCAAGTCAATCATGGCAAATGCATGTGTATAAGTTGCTCTAACAGTTGTGTTATTATCATTTTGAAATGTCACCAGTAGATGGCGATGCTATATCAACATCTAATTTTTTTCAACCTGTGCTTTCTCTATATTCATCAACGACGTTATCAGGAATATGAATCAAAAAGGTTTTGATTTTGCGGTGCCGATACACACTCAGTCTGAAAGTTTAAAAATTTTATTAGTATGTTCTTGAAAAGAATTCTGGTGAAAATAGTTTGCAATTTGAATCAGATTCTAAATAAAAAATAAAAAGAACATTGTTTAAGAATTAATGTAAGAACTACAATTAAAAATAATAATAATAATAATAAAAGAAAAATAAAATAAATAAAGAACTAATTGTTTTTTTATGTATGTCAAAAAATTACTGCCTGTGATTTAACAGGAAGCACGGTATCCTTTCCTTCCTTCCACGGTTCCCAACCTTGTAGAAAAAGTTTTCTAACATTACACATGCACGCAATGGGCCGTGGGGCTTGAACCCACTTAAAAATTTAGAATTCTAATGTGCCCAGTTTTCATTTTATATTTCGTTATTTATTTAATTTTTTATGATAATTTTTTCTTCCTAGAACAAAATTTATTTTGCCAATGATTATGTTTTTTAATTCGCCGACTGATACCCATAAATCTCAAATGACTCAAATGCTTTACACCATGTTTAACTTTCTGCTATTTCAATTTGTAATCATGTTCATGATACGATGATATTACAATAAATATTAATGTCTTCATAAGGAAAAACGCACGAAAGTATAATTTAATACAACTACAACTTTATTATAACAGGATAGTTTGACTTAAAATTCTCATCTTTCATCATCTGTCCACCCTTCAAAGGAAAACAACTGATCGGACCATTTTATCAAAATATTTTTGAGTCCACCCAATATTTTTGAACTAACCCAATATTTTTTTTAAGTTGGCGCCACTGCATGCACGGAAATTGTGTGATATCTATGCTTCATATTAGATCTTAGATTTTCACCCGTAAACTCGATACGGTGATTGTTTGTGTTGCTAAAGAAACTGGACATTGTAATATTATTGGACATTACAAACTGGACATTGTTTATCCGTTGTATCATGTTCTTTATGTGCTGCCGCTTTCTGGTCTTACATCGAAACCTGCAACTCTTACACGAATTTTTTTTGATTGGCAACATTCATTTTATGAGGCATTTTTATTAGTCTTTAGATAAAATGTACAAAAAAAGTGTACTACAAAATATTCTTTTATAGTATAGTGGCGCAAGTAGAATATAATATAGAATCATATATAAAAACCTAGCGTCTGGTAAAGGCTAAAAGTAAAGTTCGAGTTTCTTGAAGATTAATTTTTTCGGAAATAAACAATTCCTTAATTTAATTACGTAATTATGTTTTGAAACACAACACATATTTTTGAAAAATTAGCTTTAATAACTGGGTTAAAAGATATAAATTTAGCATTTATATTTAGATCAATAAGAATGACACCATGCTCAATTTGTAACAAAAAGAAAACTTAGATATGTATGAATACATATTAATTTATATTTTAATTATTTGTAATAATTAAAAATACGTGTACAATGCCTTTCTCCCCGTCTCCTACCGCAATAAATTCATCGAATTATGGGTTTCAAAAGTGTGCCGCATTGCTACAAATTGCAACTTCAAGTTCACACTCTGATTGTGAGACAAAACTAATCGTTGGGGGCAACCAAAATACTTACCCATCATGGATATGCATAGAATAAAATATGTGTAAACTATTTACAAAATGCATCGCTATTCCAAAGTAAAATTTAAATAAGCATTTATATATTTTTAATACATCGAATACATACATACAATGAGTGAAATCAATGTATTAGTACCAGTGTCTTGATGAAATTTTACACCTTGTTATTAAATTTAAAATACTTAAATAAATACTTTAAAGGTGTTGCAAAAATATATATTATTTATTTATTATTTACCTTATATCTTTCGGATGCCCTCGCATCCATTTTCAAGTAACTTGATTAGTCCTGTTACATTATCTCAAAATATATTTGTGAATTTTTAATAATTTATAAATATGTGGATTAATAATCTTCATTACGTCCCCAAGTTTGAACTTTTGAACATGCCATAGTTTACGAATAAAATTTATGTGACGCACAAACACAGAAGTGGTCTTATAACGGTTCCATTTTTACATTTTAAATACAGAATCCTAAAAATTAAAATCATTTCGAATTCAACTCTGTACAAGTCGGAAATTGCGCATTAAGCGTAGCATATTAGGTGCGTTTGTACTATGACGAAGTTTTGAAATTATTCAGATCTTGGTGTAATAGTATACAATACCTCGAGTACAGCATAGTACCCGAAATCTTTTGCCTATCCCTGTAAATACAATCTGCTTTCTATTATGCAGGATGTAACTTGAAATGAATCTCAGCAACATAAACATCAGTTTCATAAAATGTGAAATAATTTAGTATAATTAAAACGCGTCCCAAACAATGTTTCCCATTATACTATTATGTAATGGAATACTTTTGTGTCGCCCTGTAAATGAATAACAAATATTATTTGCACCACAGAATATACAGAATGTATATTTTAGTATATACTTCATAGATGCGTATCAAATTTCTTATGATCGAAAGAGTGTAACATCATTAAAATACACTTGAAACTTTTTATCCCCCATGGACATAATGTAACAGATTTTCTTTTACATCATTTTGATTTTCCCTATAATTAAACTATACATCTGATTGTCATAAAATCTGAAAGTGATTCGACAAAATTATAAATTTAAATTTAAAGCGATTCTATTGGATAATTTTTGCCTCGTTATATGCGGACGGGCAGATGTTACAAATTTACATAATTACGAACGCACCTAAATGCATAATCAATTATCAAAAATTAACAAGCACAATCGTTGCAGGTTTGTGTAATAATAACTTCTCAGTAATTGAGACATTACTCAGTACATTATCATTTACATATTTAAAAAGCTGCTGATGCCTGTAATTTAAGGTTTTTAGTACCTTGGTTCATCAAAGCATAAAGGACTTGTATTGCGAACTGTTTTGAATAATTACGCAATAAAATACAAGACCATATCCTTTCAGAAGAATGCTTAATCGCAACCACTACAACACCTTTGAGTAATTTCTTCCACACAGACCTAAAATTACTTGAAGTTACACCTCAAACTTTGTCATGATAAACGCAATAAAAGGAGTATTTAATATAGGAGAGGGATGGGTTTGATAAAAGCGTGAAGTACTTTTCACTACCATTTGAGAATTCGAACAAGATTGAGTGTGATTGGCACTTAGCAAGAACTCTTCATCTTGCGCAAATTAAGAATGTTTGCATATTCTATTTTCGTAGTTTCACACATAATGATAAGTTTGTACTGCCGGCTATATTACATGTTGTAAGCAAGTCTTAGCTGGCTGCAAAACATTAATATTATCAGAGATGGGAGGAAAAGATGTGGACGTGCCGAAGATGGTAAATGGCAGTTTAATCGTAAGTTGCTCCAAAACTCCAACGTGCAAAAAAGAAAAAAAAATCCATTATTTAACAAGATTTCCGTCATATGATGATGTTTACCAGGAAATTATGCCATCAATCGGGGCTACTTTGGGATACTTTTTCCTGGTTCCACTAACTTTTCCATTATTAAAAAAATATGATACATGGTTATTCAACGTCAAAATTGAGCTGTAAACAATTAACATGAGACAATGTGTAATTTTAAAGAGGGCTTTTTTAAAAGTATTTTTAAATTTTTGGAACTAATACAGCCCTTGCTGTGGGTTTGTTCGATCCATTCACTTAATTTCATATAAAATGAATTCATTTCATATATAAATGAGTACATTTTTTGTTTAAACTTTCTTACAATACCATCTATTAATTAATACTTAAAACTCAATAAACAAATGTTTTTTTTTTCATTTAAGCAGAATAAACCAATTGTTAATATTAAAGAAACGACAAAGAATTTTTATCATGTCATTCTCAGCAACTGTAACAAAAACAATTAATGTCACATTTTGCTGCAGTAACTTTCGATTATTAAAAAATTTGATATATGGTTTTTCAACGTCAAAATTGAGTTGTAAACGATTAACATGAAACAATGTGTAATTTTAAGAAGGACTTTTTTAAAAATATTTTTAAACTTTTGGAACTAATATAGCTCTTGTAGTGGGTTTGTTTGATCCATTCACTTAGTTTCATATAAAATGAATTCATTCCATATATAAATAAATGAGTATATTTTTTGCTTAAACCTTCTTACAATAACAATCTACTAATTAATTCATACTTAGAACTCAATAAACAAATGTTTTTTTTTCATTTAAGCAGAATAAACCAATTGTTAATATTAAAGAAACGACAAAGAGTTTTTATCATGTTATTCTCAGCAACTGTAACAAAAACAATTAATGTCACATTTTGCTGCAGTAACTTTCGAAAAAAATTGTTACTTAAAATATTTTTAAGAGATTTGGTTGTATAAAAGTCATTTCTAAGCAATTAGGGCTATTTTCGAACCAAGAAAGACCTGGAACAAAGTATGCCTGCATTAGTTTTCATATTATCTTTATGAAAACGTAAACATTTTTTGTGAGAATAAATTGTGAAAGAAAAACCTATGAACACGTATGGGTGACAGGTTACTAAAGGTGATAGTTTGAAACTTTTAACCTTACTTGTAGTTTTGTTCAGATTGTTTTACTATAGAAAGTTTGGAGGGTTAAAATTTACATACAAAAACAACTGTTTACAAACGCATCCAATGTTGCCGCGAAAAAAAATTAATTATCCGAAACTATACAAATACCTATAGTCGAGTGTAAAATATTTTTCAAGGGCAAAAACTCCAAATTATCTTGCATTGTTTGTTTAGTACAAAGAATATAAACTTTTTGTAAGATGGATCAAAGTAACCCCTCAAGGGGCTCCAGTTGATGCTTACTTTAAAACTAGAAACTTAGAGAAAAAAAAAAGTTCTAATCAGGGGTCGATTTAGAAAAAGAAAGTTGCATATCAGTAACTGCTATACAAAGTCAGTTTTGAATAGCAGTTAGACATTTTTGTATAGCAAGTAAAAAATAGCTAACGTAACTTTTAAATCTTGAAAATTTACAATTTTTTCTCAAAGCAATATAAAGTAAAAGGATCGTAACAGTGAGTGTTCATTTTAGAACCACTACAACACGCACGTCAAACCTCTATGAGCAAATGCCGTGATTAGCGAGTAACAGTGATTCATTAATCAATCACAGCGTCAAGGCGGGAACAAATCATGTGTTTACTGGGAAAACTGCGCCCAGCAATGGCGTCTCGCTGTACTTCCATTGTAAATAAATACTTGGGGAGAGTGAAAACACAACGTATGTCGTGTAAATTTTAACTTTAAGTGTACATGACATAACAAAAGGTGTGGGAAATATGCATAGCAAAGATTGCGATTTAATGCATTTCTTGGATCGCATTCTAGTTAAATTTGAATCGCAAATTGCGATGCGATACCGCTTAAATCGAACGCTGGTTCTAATCAATCTTTTAAAATTTACACCTTTCATTTGTTTGTATAGTGATATAAAATATGCTTTTTGATAAAGTGCTATTGATAGATTTATATCTGTACCTTGGTAAAAAAGGAACAATATCCAAAACTTCCATCATTTGGACTGTTGAAAAATCAGTTTAAAATAGCCATAGATAAAATAAAAGCGTAAGTGTATTAAAAGTATATAGGTATAAAAGTAAATAAATATTAGGAATTAGTTTAAAGAAAATTACTGTTGTCTGATATCTCCTGCCAGCCCATTCCTGTCTCATATCCATTATATTTCGTCTTTATCTAAAATAACAGGTTGTTATCAAGCTGACTAGTTTCCCTTAATCAAATGCCGAATTTATGCATGAATTACATTTTTTAAACAATTACATATTGATATACCTGCAATTTAGTTCACCACGCGATATCTCGTAACATATACAAATTTTTTATGAAAATGCGTTTTACATGTGTATATTAATCATAATTTACTTTAAATTTTGACTGATAAAAATATTTGTCTCAGATAGTAATTTGTTATGATTACTGTACTACAAGACTTTTGCCGAAGAAAAATAAATTCATCCGGAATATCTTTTGACCACACCGTTGATAATTCTTACGTATTAAAGATCTATCGATATTATTTGATTAAAACAACAGCTTATCTTACTCTGCGGGTGTGCCTCTTCTCACAATGTGAAACTTGCTGAGTCTTTATTTGAATAGCAATTTACTTAATGTACTTTTATAAGAATGGGGGGAAACAGCAATTTTGTTCATCTTTTAGTTTTTGTTTTATAATAAATATTGCCAGTACATTTATACCGTTATACGTGCATTGTTGAAAAAAAAATATTCAGTTTTATTTTAATTGCTGTATTTTCAAGATTATTAATTTTGTCTAAGAAAAGTAAATTTATCCAGATTATATCCACACCGCTGATAATTCTTACATGTTAGAAATCTGTCAATCCTTACTAATATTATAAATCGGAAAGTGAGTTTGTTTGTTTGTTTGTTTGTTCCGCTTTCACGCCGTAACTACTGAACCGATTGCTTTGAAATTTTGCAGACGTAAAGTTAGAAGTCCGGATCAAATAATAGGGTAATTTTTATTTATTTTATTCAAATATTTTCCTTAATAATTCAAAATTTAATTATTTTTCATACAAAATCAATAGGCATTTTTCAGATAAAATTTAACCATTTTCCTTTCCTGTTGCCAAGAAAATAAAAAATTGGAATAATAATTTTTCAGCGGCAATGAATTTTTAATAGAAAACTTCCACGCGAAAAACTATAATAAAATAATTTAAAAGAAATAAATATGACGTCATCTTTGAAATAAAAATAAAAGGTGTATTTTTTATAATACATTTAACAAGGATATTTGTTTAGTTAATGGGAATTTTTGTGTAAAATATGGTGACATAAATTAAAAATAAAAAGAATGAAAAAGAATTATATTTTTAATAAAATGGTTCACTCATGAAAATGTGACGTCATAGTTGAAATAAAACAGTTACTTTATAGCAGTCGTTAAAAATACAAGGGGTATGAATATCAGTAGCTAATGGAGCGAGATAAATAATGACGTCATATTTAAAATGAATCAGAAATATTTTTTACTTATACTAATTAATAAGTTATAAGTTACATACAAATGAATATTTTTATTCAAAACTCATAATTATCAATGGAAGAAATTTTTTGTGGGGAAAAGGTGGAAAATAAAATCACTGATTAATATATTTTTGGCTCGATTTTTTAACACTTTCGAACAAAGTTGAAAAGTTATTATGCTTTCGGTTTGTCAGTCTGTCTGGTCGCTTTCTAACTTTCGTAAATATACTCCGATTTCCATGAAATTTTTGGACGTTCTTAACGTTTACCTAGCACGAATACCTATTGAAAATAAAGTTTCTACCATGATTAGTTTATTTACAGGGATAGTCAAAAAATTTCCTTATATTACGGCATTATGGGGAAAAATCGTTTTAATTAAATTTAACGATGTTACAGCCTGTAGAACATATTCAAATTTATATGCATTTACAAAGTGCACTAAAATATGCATTTTGTAAAGTATGTAGTGAAAAGGGCACTTACTATTCATTTACAGGGTCAGACAGAAGAATTCCATTGCATAGGAATAAAAGGAGGAACAGTTTCCATATTTTAATTATGGTAAACGATTTCATGTATAATCAAATTGATATATGTTGCTGAGGCTTAATGTAAGTTATTTCCTACATAATACGAAGTGCATAGCATTTACAGGGACACACAAAAGATTTCAAATATATATTCTATCCGAAGTACTGTATATCATGGATGATGACTGTTGCATGGATGAAATGCATTTTGAATTATGATATGTGCCTTTGATATTCAGTATTCAGTACATGTACTGAATACTGAATATGTATCATGTTCCTTTGATCATGGTCTATTTTTATTTTAATTTAATTTTTTACAATAGCGCGCGTGTTTTTTTGGTGTTTTTATATCTCTTTGTCGCGTGTCATTTGTATTGACCGTGAAATAGTTTGAAATTTTTATTTTTAGTTAAGTTTAGATCATGGTCTATAGTTTAATTTAATTTTTTGCAATAGAGCGCGTGTTTTTTGTTATTTATATCTCATTGTCGCGTGTCATTTGTATTGTCCGAGAAATATTTTGAAATTTTGTTTTATTTATATTATGACTATGGAACTTATTTGACGGTTCCGAAACATGTCAATGTATTTTATTTTTACTATAACACCTTTCTTAAGAAAAATTAAAATTGTTATTAAAATGTTTATATAAAAGGTGAATATTTTAAAATCTGATGATTTAAAAAATCAATTGGATTTAATTAAACTTTTTATCATTATGATATGTGCTTTTAAGTTTCTCTAAATGTATGCATATTAAATGGAGAGTATAAATGGTAATAGTATAAATAGTTAAATTTAGATATACAGAGTTACACAAAAGATCTCGGAAAGGTTACTGAATATGAGCGTAATTTACTTAAAGGTGGTTTTTAAATAAAATATGCATTTTTATTTTGAGCTGCATTTAGTAAACTAAGAAATGTTTGTAGTATATATATAAAATGATAAACAGGGTCCCGCAAAGAACTGGATACAATGTTGTCTTCGGATGATAATTTCTGAAAATGTAATTTAGGTAGTAATAAGAAATATTTTTGTTTGAAATAAATTTTAGAAAGATACTTTCGTGTATTAAAGGCACTTGGAAAACTACAGGGCTGAACAAAAGAATTCAAGAATGTTTCTATCTATTAGTATTAATCGCTGAAAGGAAAATTTTGACCAGCAAACAAATTAGCAAATAGAGGTTATCAAAAGTTTTTTACCATAAATTCGCGATAAAAAGTTAATTACACATGCTTTTCATCATCGAAATTTTTTGCTTGATTGATCAATTATTTCTTCTTTAAATGTTATGTGAACGAAGTCATGGGTAACTGCTAGTATTATATAAAAAAAAAGCTTACCTTACTTTGCGGGTGTGGCTCTTCTCACAATGTGACGAGACTTTATTTGGATTCCAATTTACTTAATGGTACTTTTATAAGAATGGAGAAAAATAGCATTTTATTTAGTTCGTGTTTTAGTTCTTATTTCATAATAAATATTGCCAAATACAGTTTATACCGTTATACGTTGTTGAATACAAAATTAAAAAAAAATATTTTTTTATTTTAAGGAGTAATCTAATCCAAACTGCTTATTTTCTGATTTATTTTTAAATTCATTTTTACTTCCAAATGCATCAAACTGGCAAATTCTTTTATTTAGAAACTACACAATGTGCTGAGCTTGCTGGTTTTTTCATAAATGCAGAAAATATTGAATAAAAATCTGTCATTTTGAGCAGAATTTTCCTAAGCGGAAGATCTGGCAACGAAAAAAAAATGGTCATACTCAAAAAATAATATTTTATAAATCAAAATCTAACGAGCTGAACGAAAAATGAAATCACACGGTCTCTTATAATCTCTTCAAAAATCATCTCAGAAAGTTTCAGGTTTTTGCTTCTAAAAATGAGTATAAAAATGTATCTGAAAATTTCGAGCTGTTGAGGGTGGAAATATATTTTTTCGAATATACACCCAGAAAAAAGTTTTGTTGATTCAACAAAAATTTGTTTGGTCCAACAAATCTTTTCATTTAAATATGGGTCAATGGACATTTTGTTTAAATAAACTGTAAAATATTGTTGATTTTTTTTTAAACTTTCCGTCCACAATTTTCATCCGAAATGCATAATAATATAACAATAACGCCATTAATCCGTCTTCATTTGAAAAGTTTTTATTATCCAAAAAATGACGTTAATCCTTTATAGCTATATAAGTGAATTAAACAAAATTACGTGAGACAGTTATGGCTACTGCACACCCATTCAAATTTTGCAAAAACAACAAAATTTTGTTGGAATTACAAATTGAAAATACAAGACTCAAATAAAATTGATGAAATTTTGTTAACATTTTATAAGAGTGTCAACAATATTTTTTGTCTGAGCAACAAAACCGATTTTTTACTTTAACTGAAAAATTCGCTTTAAACAACCAAAATGACAACAAAAGATTTTTTGTAGTTTTAAGGGGGCTCAGGTTTGAAAGCTTTTCAAAAAATCGATTTTTTATGATCTAATTTGATTATTCATTTAATTCTTAACTCAATGCCAAAAACCGCATAAAAATATTTGCATTTTTAACGGAGTTATAAGCATTTATGTATCAACACTTTCATAGCCGCATCCATATAATTTCAACTTTAAGTCGTGTTTTCTCAAAACTTGATTTTTGAAGACTAACACCAAGATTAAAAAAAAAAAAAAAAACTATTTGATGGAATTGCTTAATTTTTTTTTTGCATGCATATAACATCATTATCTAGATTATGAATTAATATATTTTAGATAGTTTAATATTTTGAGTATTTTTAATGGAAAAAAAGTTGTGTTTTTTAGGTTTTTTTTTTTTTAAATTTCAACTTTGGGAGATTTTTTTAATACTGTTCTTATAAAGTGACTAGCGAGCTACGCCCGCTAGCTGGACCACTTTTTCCAAACGAACTTCGATATTAGGCAATATATAATAAAAAAAAAAATTCATTTAATAAGCAAGTCTTGGTGTTCGAATCCTCAAGCACAAGAAAAGTAAATTAAAGAGCTATGGTTGTTATGCGCCCATTATCCCGTTAAAAATATGTGATTTCGCACAGTGGGCCCTACGCGCCCACCGTGCGAAGCCGGCCCACCGGCGCTACGCGCTATGGTCGCCATCGTCCCGTTAAAAATATTTGGTTTTGCACGGTTGGCGCTGCGCGCCCATAAGAGACATTTTCTCGTATTTTTTGGTTCATCAGAAGCAGACTTTTACGCAGATTCTGAATATGTAAGCAGTTTTTTTCTACTTTAAAAACTGTCTGCATGATGGTTTAAGAAAAAACGCGCAAAAAAAGTTTCGGTATTAAAAACTGCAAAAGACTGCTATTAAAAAAAATAAGTAATTTCATTAATGTCACAAACAACATAACTAACAAATAATTTTGGCAGCTCGTTTTCCGTTTGTACTAACAGAAATTAGTATTAATCGCGTAAATCTTAGGTTACACAATATTCGTGTATGCTAGCAAAAAGAAAAAGTATGAAAATGAGCTACAACGATTAATACTCACATACAGAATAAATAGCCAGTTACATCTGAGATCCTCAAAATATTAATTAGCAACACGATTACCTCTTAGTGAACATATCTTGCGGTGCTTAAATAGTTGTACTTATTATATTAATTAAACCGTGTTTAACATTTTTACCAATTAGTTCTTTTTCTCTTATACATTTATTGACAAAATGACGAAAGAAAAAGCGGTTTTCGGCTGCTTCTTCTTTTAGCCAAAGGGGAAAAGTTCTCGTCGTTCACCGCAAGGTGGCGCTGTGTTCTGCCTGAGAGCTCCGTTTGAGCTCCGATTGGGAATTTAGACTTTTCCGTTCCGATTACTGACCGGTTTTTAATTCATAACTTTTTTAATTTTGGTCCCACGGTCTCGAAAATGCCCGAAATGACTTTCCCGGAATTTTTCGAAGCAAAAGACACCTCTCGCGACTTCCAACTCGCCCGCGTTGCGAACTGTAATCGGCTTCAAGCAGACAGACAGGCAGAGGCGCACGGATTTTATTAGTATAGATAGTTATATCCTTAATTCATAATCTGGATTATGATGTTATATGCATGAAAAAAAAAAAAAAAAAAAAAAAAATTAAGCCATTTTATCAAATATATATTTTTTTAAATCTCGGTGTTAGTCGTCAAAAATCAAGTTTTGAGAAAACACGACTTAAAGTTGAAATTATATGGATGCGGCTATGTAAGTATTGATACATAAATTCTTATAACTCCGTTAAAAATACAAATATTTTTATGCGGTTTTTTGCATTGAGTTAAGAATTAATTGGATAATCAAACTAGATCATAAAAAAATCGATTTTTTGAAAAGTTTTCAACCCCTGAGCCCCTTTAATCAATTTCTTTTTCTGGGTTTTTCATTTAATATGTATCCTTAAGCACCGTATTTACAAGATTATTAATTTTATGAAAGAAAAGTAAAATTTATCCAGGTTATATTTTAACCACACCGCCGATAATTCTCCTTTATCAAAGATTTTCCGATACTACATAAATATAAGTCTCTTTACCCTGAGGTGTGCCTTCTCTCACAAGCTTGCTTATAGTTATAATTTACTTAATTGTAATTATACTTAATTACTTATAATTTTACTTAACTATTTATAATTTTATTTTACTTAATTATTTATGATTGTTTATAATTTATTTACCTATGTACTCGTGTATAACACGCACCCCCTACTGTACAAGAAAAAATGGCGATTTTTTTAAAATCTCGTAAATAACGCTCATCATGAATTGGATATTTAAATGAATGAATGACTAAATGAATTTCAGTAAAAAAAAGTCGAAACAAACATTACATTAGGCCAAAAACAAGGCTAAAATACATTTTTAGAATTCGGGTAGGGGAATGAAAGACGGGCAGTAAGGAATGAGTGAAGGCAGTGAGAATTGCTAATTAGAGTTTATATAATGTTAATGTATATAGAAGTGCAAGGAGTGAAATAAAGATTCATTAATATTGCAATTAAATAAGATTTTCTGAGTAATTATGTATTTTTTGAATATATTTCTTGATTCAGAGGTACATCGTCTGATTACATCCAGCAGTAAAAAAATATTCCGTGTATAACGCACACCTAGGAATTTTGCCCTCTTTTTATTTTATTTTATTTTATTTTTTTAATGGCGCATTATACACGAGTAAATAAGGTAATAGTTCTTTTATGAGGTTTGCCGAAAGTAGGATTTTATTTAGTTGGTGTTTTAGTGCATATGTCTCAATAAATACTGATAAGTAACATTTGCATGCATTGTTGAATAAATCCATCCTTAACTATAAGTAACACTATATCAAAAGGAAAATGTCTTTATAATCCAAAAGCAGACAGCACAAAACCTTAAAGTATCAAGCAGAAAAGAAAAAAACAAAATTCTATGGATAAGTAGAAATAGGACAATCTAATGAGCCATATATGCCAGAAGTGAAATGTTGCATAAGCCAAAATTTAATAATATGAGTAGTCGACTCGTAAGTTTATTATTGAGTTTTCCTGCCTCAGTCCTTCATACTTTCATACTTTTGATTATAGAGCAAATACAATGATAAACCTACGAATCAATCTCTGGTAGTATTAATTTTTCGCTTATGAAGTGTTTCACTTCCGACAGACATGGATCATTAGATTCCCCTATTACTACTCTTCCATAACATAAAGGATTTTTTTTGTTAATACTTGATGCCTTAGGTTTTTGTGCTGTCGTCTTTTGGATTCTTTAAACTTCAAGACTGTAAGATTGTTCTACAAGACTATTAAAATTTTGTCCGTCAAAAGTAAATTTATCCAGAATATTTTCTGACCAGAACGTTGATATTCTTCCTCATTAAAGATATGTTAATATCATTTAATTATAATTAATTATTAGCCTAAAATTACTCTTGAAACTTTTGAATATTTAATATGTGGCTATCACATTGCAAACAAATCGTAGAACCAACATAGTGAAAAACGTCCATGTCGGGTATCGAACCCGAAACCTTTGGAATAGCTCTCCAAGTGCTCTACCATTTAAGCTACGAAGACGATGCCCAGCTTACTATTTCTCACTTACACTTTGTTGGCTAAGCTGCAACTGCACCACAAGATGTAAGTGAAAGTGACAAGATGTAAATGAAAGTACAACAAAGTGTAAGAGAAATGGCAAGCCGGGCATCGTCCTCGTAGCTTAAATGGTAGAGCACTTGGAGAGCTATTCCAAGGGTTTCGGGTTCGATACTCGACATGGGCATTTTTCACTATATTGGTTCTACGATTTGTTAATAAGGTGATAGTCACATGTTAAATATTCGATATGTTAATAGTTCTAGAATAAAGCAATCGCTTGCCATACTCTGTAGGTGTATCTATTCTCACAAAGGGAAGCTTGGCCCTTATTTGGATCCCAATTTAATTAATCGTATTTTTATAAGAATGAGAAAACGTAACATTTTATTTAGTTGATATTTTTTGTGCTTATCTATACTAATAAAATCCGTGCGCCTCTGTCTGTCTGTCTGTCTGCTTGAAGCCGATTATAGTTCGCAACGCGGGCGAGTTGGAAGTCGCGAGAGGGGTCTTTCGATTCGAAAAATTCCGAGAAAGTCATTTCGGGCATTTTCGAGACCGTGGGACCAAAATTAAAAAAGTTAAGAATTAAAAACCGGTCGGGAATCGGAACGGAAAACGTCTAATTTTCCAAACGGAGCTCAAACTGTGTTCTCAGGCAGAACACTGCGCCACCTTGCGGTGAACGACAAGAACTTTTCCCCTTTGGCTAAAAGAAGAAACAGTCGAAAACCGCTTTTTCTCCCGTCATTTTGTCAAAGAATGTATAAGAGAAAAAGAACTAATTGGTAAAAAATGTTAAACACGGTTTAATTAATATAATAAGTACAACTATTTAAGCACAGCAAGATATGTTCACTAAGAGGTAATAGTGTTGCTAATTAATATTTTGAGGATCTCAGATGTAACTGGCTATTCATATATTTATTCTGTATGTGAGTATTAATCGTTGTAGCTCATTTTCATACTTTTTCTTTTTGGTAGCATACACGAATATTGTGTAACCTAAGATTTACGAGATCAATACTAACTTCTGTTAGTACAAACGAAAAACGATCTGCCAAAATTATTTGTTAGTTATTTTGTTTGTGATTAAATTGATGAAATTACTTATTTTTTTTAATAGCAGTCTTTTGCAGTTTTTAATACCCAAACTTTTTTTTGCGCGTTTTTTCTTAAACCATCATGCAGACAGTTTTTAAAGTAGAAAAAAACTGATTACATATTCAAAATCTGCGTAAAAGTCTGCTTCTGATGAACCAAAAAATACGAGAAAATGTCTTATGGGCGCGCAGCGCCAACTGTGCAAAACCAAATATTTTTAACGGGACGATGGTGACCATGGCGCGTAGCGCCCGCTGTGCGAAATCATTTTTTGTGCTTGAGGATTCGAACACCAAGGCTTGCTTATTAAATGAATTTTTTTGCTTATTATATACTGCTTAATATCGTGGTTCGTTTGGAAAAAGTGGCCCAGCTAGCGGGCGTAGCTCGCTAGTTTCATAATATATACTGATAGGTACAGTGCTGAAAAAAAATTGAGACCTCATGCTAATTTTGTTGCTTAGAATAACATTCCAAAATTAATTATATGTCTTGAATCTAGACATAATATGTTAATTTGATTCAACTGAAAAAGTTTTTCGACAATTATTAAAATCTTGTAATGTTAACAAATGGAAATAATTTTAGGACGGTATGCAGTATTTTATGTGGGACTCATATCTATGAAGATGTTCATAGGTTAGTAGGAACTAGATTTAAAGGTATCATGTATGTAAATACTGCTTTGAGCTGGACCCGCGGGAAATCATTGACTGAAGAAGAAAAGGGTAAAACAAAGATTTTTTTTTTTCGGATTGCCGACGAATTGAAAGACAATAATTTATTTATAAAAATAAATACATTTAAAATTGTTGTATACAATTTTCTTTGTAATACATTGAATTATGATATAGAAATTTAAAAAAAAAAAAAAGTGGATGGCTATCGAAACTCTTGGATAACCCTTTATCTATCGCATTATGAATTCATGAAAATTTTACATTCTGAAGCATTTTACGAAAATTGTTTAAACTAAATTAAAAGATTGAGATAATCATTTAATAAATATTTGAAGAATTTTAGAAGGATTGAAGGATTTATAAGGATTAATTAAATTTGAATTTACAAGGATTTTGTGCAATTTTTATAACCCCACTCAAATCTTTTATTTTTAATTATCTTCTAAGTATTTTGTAGAATTATAAAATATACAAGTATGATGTTCTTACAATATAATTATAGAAATATTTCCGCATTTGAAAAATCTCCATTCCTCTCCCTCAGCGCCAAGAAAGCTGAAAAGTTGTAAAGACAAAAGAAATAATCCTTTTTCAATATTGTTGTTTTGTGTAACCAATAATGCTTTTGGAACAAGATAAAGTAATGTATCTGTAACTCATTCTAAGCAGTATTACAACTAACTGATGAAATGAAAGAATTTTATAATAAGTTATTTTAACCCATTTTTGGCCAAAGGTTCGTATACGAAACATTTCGATAAATATTTTTTTTTAACACTCTGACACATTTTTTTCAAGAATTTTATTTTTCTTCTATTTTTTAAGGCTTTTGAAGACATCCATAAAATATTAGTAATTCAATTGGAGTAAACACTTTCTCTTAAAAAAATTTCAAAATACGCTAGAGTTTTAATTTGAAACGCCTTTGACAAATTCGACTTTTTAAAAATATATTATTATTCCAATTGAAATGAATTATATGTTTTTAAAATAGATTAAAGTTGCAAATTCTGTATATCAAATAAGAATAAAACAAAAGTCATAAAAATATTATTCATATTCATATTATTCATTATAAGAAATAATATTTTATATTATTATATAAAATATTATTTCTTATATAAAATATTATTTTTCATGCACGAATCTTTTTTTGTGTCTTAATGTATGTAATTTAAGCATATTTCAATAAAAATAATGCTACATTTTATAAAAATTCTGTGCTTGGCCTAAAATGGGTTAATGGTACTTACAAGCATCGTCTATAGATAAAGAGTTAAACGGAACGTCATTAGAATGGCTGTTCAAGATTATGCATATACTTCAACTATAAAATTTGTTCTAGAATACTCAGTAACTTCCAGAACAGTTAAAAAGCTTCAAATGCTTGAATTATGCTAATTAAAGATCAAGCAAAAATTACAATAATATCATATTGATGCAAGAATAACATCCGCATATTCAAATGTTCTAAAAATTATAATCTATTGTGCAGATTGGTTTTTACTAGTTAGATTCTAATTACTAATATTCAGCTTTGACAAAGCCGAGACAAAAATAAACTTCTTTGACTATCAAAATGTTCTTGATAATAATTTCAGGGCTGCCACACGCGACTATTTTTTAATTCTAGCTGGCACCACTTTCTTTAAACAGATATCTTTCACAGATACTTTGACAATATTTGCAAGACAAATATATTTTAAAATTTATATTAGAAAATTACTGGTGCGAACGGAATATAAAAATAGTCATTTGTGGCAGCCCTGTAATTTTATTCCACCGCCGGAAATTTTATCCAAGTGTTATAAAAATATTTTACACCAGAACTTTTACCGAAACTATTTAACTTATTTCTCAAGAGAATACATATAATTTATTGTAAATACAAAATTCTGGTTCGAATCGAAATATTTTCATTCTTACCGGTCAAATTGATCTCTACGGCGGTTCTAGTGTTAAAAATGACTTTACGGATTAGAATTTGGCGTACTTCAGGAAAAAGCTTTCATTCGAAAGTCTGTGTCAACTTCAGATTGCTTATCTGCAAACCACATCAAAACTTTAGACATTCCATATAAAAGTCCTGACATAAAATCCTCTAGAAAACATGTGGGGAATTTCGGTTCGTCAAGTTTAGGCCAACAGAAAGAAGTTTGATTTCGTTGTTAAATTAAATGCAGCCATTTTGGAAATATACCGACTTCCACACAGGGCCGTAGATAAGCAGGTGTTATGGACGGCTCAGCCCCCCCCCCCCCCCTTAAAATATTTTGAGCCTCTCCTGCAAAAGATTCCAAGGTCACTAAATGAATTCCTGTTCCGAAAATTCAGAGGGAATTCTGTTCAAAAATCTAATTTACTTTTGAGGTTCTTTCACAGTTTTGCAAAATTACTAAATTGTATCTAAATTGTTTGCAGTGTTTGTACCTTGTTTGCAGATATAAAAATAACACGATGTTTAATTTTGAACTAGTTATATACTCAAATTTTTCATCGTCATATACTTTTCTTAACTTAAAAAGGAGCTATTACAACACTTTAATAATAAACATAGTACCTGCAATGTGAACATACACTAATTTATCATTCTGCGTCATAGAGAGAGACAGAAAAAAAAATGAGCCCCTCCTAAATTCTCTTGAGGCCCCCCCCCCCCCATTGTTCACTTCTAGCTACGGCCCTACTTCCGCATCTAAATACCTGCCCATATCCTTCACAAAGCGTCTCTTGAAAGTCATCCGAGTTATAAAGAAACAAACAATGTACCGAAAATTAATGGACAAATCATTTACATGTCGTCACCTGAGAATAATAAGGTTCTATCTGTGTAAAAAATTGACTTATCGATCAATAAATGTTCTATTAATATTTATGAAGACATTTCTTGATTAAAATAATGTCGTAACATAATCGTTATACCATATGTAAATTATATATATAACATCATTTTGATACTAAAATGCCTTCATAGATACAAATAGAGCCTTTCTATATAGGTAAGCCAATTTTTTCAAAAACACAGGTAGAACCTTATTATTTATTCTCAAGTGACGATGTATGGCTCAGAGTTTTTACATACTGGTCCTAAACCTTTTCACACTAAATTGTGTTATCTAGAAATTAACTGCTTCTTTTTTTTTCAATGAAAGCATCTGCAGGATACTTAAAATGTTAAAAATATTTTGGAAAAAATTTACTTTACTTCCTCAAAACAAATAGTCTTGATTCACAGTGATGGATTCAAAATTATTTTCATTCGGTTATAGAAATGTCACCTTAAATATGTCTAAATTCAACAACACCTATAAACAGTGCTTACCAGTATTTGTTATACAATAAAGAAAATATTTGTTAAATTTATGTACTAAGTTTATACTAAAATGTCAACTAAATAAAATGATACTTCTCCACATTCTTATGAAAGTACGATTACGTAGATTAGAATTCAAATAAAAAGTAAGCGAGTTTAAGTTTGTGAGAGAAAGCACACCCACAGAATATTGTAAGCTGTTGTTTTATTCAAATAATATCAACAGACTTTAAGAGCTCACACTATTGATTGAAAAGAAACCCGGATGATAATGTAAAGTCTATGGGAGCGTTCTTTTCAAACATCTCGCTCTAATTTTAATATTTTTACATGTTTTTTTTTTGCATCGGATAGCTGAGGATGATCCACAATCGGTCTAGTTTTTTATTTATTTTTTTATTTTAGTTATATTCCTTTTATATTAGAACAGTTTCAGTTTCATAAGCGGTTCAAGCCGGTTCTGAAAGTTAAAGTATTTTTTAAAAAATCTGACACCAAAATTGAAAAAGTAAAACTAGCTCGGTCGTCGATCGTCCTCAGTTATCTTGTGCAAAAAAACTCACGTCCAAATATTAAAATTTGAGCAAGATATTTGAAAAGAGCGCCTTCATAGACTTTACATTATCATCCGGGTCTTTATCAGTCAGTAGTGTGGCGTCTTAATACAGCTTCTTCAGACCTACTATATTCTACACTTTACACATCTTTACAGTTTTTTTTTACGTTCATAAATAATGTTTAAAAAAAAAAAGAAATTAGTGTGAATAGAGCTTGACAGATCGCAGAAATAAATAAAATAGTAATTTGTTTCTTATAGCTCTGTTTTAGCTAGCTCTATGTTAAATAATAAGTTGGTGAGTGTGGCCGCAGATCGCACAGAGAGTTTCGTTTAATATTACTTTCAAAACAGCTTATCCATTAATTAATAAATCCAAATTGTTAATTCATAATTATTATTTTCTTACGTAGAGGGCGTCACCAGTAAATTTAATCTTTAAATAATTATAAAAGCGAGTTATTTATTTTAATCAAATTAAAAATATTCAAATCAAATTATTTAAGTAAATTATAAAATTCCAAATTTTTTGAAATTCCAAAATTTAAAAAAATCAGAGGACATATAAATAAAATTTTAAATTTCTAAAATAAAATTAAAAAACCCCTCAGAAACTGTGTTAGTTACAGACTTGAAGTTTTGCATGCTTATAGCTAATTCTTTCTGCTTCAATATATTTGAATTCGTCACTACATTACAACCCATTTCTTTTTTATAAACCGAAATTTTAACAGGCAAGTTTTGCTGCTCATATAATTTTTCTTCCCCTAAACAACACATAATACCCCTCTGAAACACAATGGGAAAATTCCACGCAGCTAATCTTTCTGGATGTTTCTGCTCCAGAATAGTAAAGCTGTATAATGGTTAGCTATCCATTATATACTTTCTTTAAAATAACATCCTTTAACACCTAAATGCTGTATTAGGCGTCGACGTGGTCTTGCTTTTCATCAAGTGTTACGGGGTCAACTCAGATTATAAGTGTTGAGATGAATTTCCAAACAAAGTGCTTTTCTAATAGTTTTAAATAAAGAGCCCACATTAGTCGCTCAAAAAGATCAGGATTACAAGGATTTTGTGCTATATTGTGTGGATATGTTAAATCTATGAGGGTCTTTATATATCTCGCTCAAATTTTAACAATTTTACATGATTATTTTATTTATTTATTTATTTATTTATTTATTTATTTATTTATTTATTTATTTTTGTCTTTTTCTTTTGCATAGAATAGTTGAGGACTGTACTACAATCCGACTGTTTTTTTTCTTTTTCGATTTTGGTTTCAGATTTTTCTTAAAGAAAAATCTGAAACCAAAATTACTTAAAATTAAAATATTTAAAAATTACTCAATATTTTGGAACATGTTGAATCTGGTTCTGAAATTGTATCTATTATAATATTAAAAAATACATAATCAATATCGAAAAGGCAAAAAGTAGCCCGGTTGTAGATCGTCCTCAGTTATCCTATGCACAAAAAATCATGTGATAAGTGAGTGAATCAAGTGAGATATTTGAAAAGAACGCCCCCAAAGACATAACATTATCATCCGATTCTTTTTGATTAAGGGGGACCCGTAAGAAGAAACCCAAAATTTTTATTATTGATTTTGAAGTAATGAATTTTGGTGTACTATTTAAGAATCTTCTTGTAAAGTATAATTAGCAAAAAAATTCACTTTTTATTAAAAAGTATATTTTTTATATCGATTTTTATGATTTTTTGTGTGGAAAAATACACTTTTTAAAATTACTACTCCTCATACAATTTTCAATATTTTGGTATTACTAAAATTTCTTAAATATTGTTATAGTATATGCAGTGGCGCAGCCAGAATTCGGCTCTGGGGGGGGGGGGGGATAGAGTTGCTTCAGGGGTGATTCTGGTAGAAATTTTTTCAAGGAAATTGGCGGGGGGGGATTCCGCGAGTTACCTTCCCCCCCTTTAAGAGGGTTTATCCGCGATTTTCAGACGAAATCAGCGATTTATTTGCGATATTTTAGCAAAATCGGCGGTTTTCCGCGATTTTTTGACGAAATCGGCGTTTTCCGCGACCTCTAGCCCAAATCAGCGATTTATCTGCGATATTTTAGCAAAATCGGCGATTTATTGGAATCTTTTGTCGAAATCGGCGGTTTTTCCGCGATCTTTTTACGAAATCGGTGTTTTTCAGTGGTTTTTTTTTATGAAATCGGCGTTTTTTCGACGATCTTTAGACAAAATTTGCAATTTTAGGCGTCTTTTCTTGAAAACAGCGTTTTATCCCCACGGTCTTTCGACGAAATCGGCATTTTTTCCGTGATCTTTTGATGAAAGCGGCCTTTTTTTCAATGATCTTTTGACAAAATATTTTTAAGCAATCTTTTATCGAAAACGGGGTTTTCCCCCGATTTTTTAACGAAATCGTCATTATATCAGAAATTTTTAGACGAAATCGACGTTTTCCCCGCGGTCTTCAGACGAAATCAGCGTTTTATCTGCGATATTTGGTGAAATTGCCGTTTTCTCCGCGATCCGCAGAGGAAATTCGCGTTTTTCGGCGATCTTTTGACAAAGTTCGTTGACAAAAACATTGACGAAATTGTCGTTTTTTCACAAAATATTAACGAAATGTGTGCTTTTTCGGCGATCCTTTCATCAAATTTGCATTTTTCCGCGATTGTTTTATCCTTTGTTTTTCAGTGGTTTTTTTTTATGAAATCGGCGTTTTTTCGACGATCTTTAGACAAAATTTGCAATTTTAGGCGTCTTTTCTTGAAAACAGCGTTTTATCCCCACGGTCTTTCGACGAAATCGGCATTTTTTCCGTGATCTTTTGATGAAAGCGGCCTTTTTTTCAATGATCTTTTGACAAAATATTTTTAAGCAATCTTTTATCGAAAACGGGGTTTTCCCCCGATTTTTTAACGAAATCGTCATTATATCAGAAATTTTTAGACGAAATCGACGTTTTCCCCGCGGTCTTCAGACGAAATCAGCGTTTTATCTGCGATATTTGGTGAAATTGCCGTTTTCTCCGCGATCCGCAGAGGAAATTCGCGTTTTTCGGCGATCTTTTGACAAAGTTCGTTGACAAAAACATTGACGAAATTGTCGTTTTTTCACAAAATATTAACGAAATGTGTGCTTTTTCGGCGATCCTTTCATCAAATTTGCATTTTTCCGCGATTGTTTTATCCGCGCGCAAAACCGTACAGGTTGGCAATTGTGAGAATCGTCTTCTGAAAAATCTTATCAAAGAATGAAGAACATTTCTCATTTACATAGCTTTTTAATCATGATATCTATACTTGCCTGAATCTAGGAAAAAGAGTTATCGGAAAAAAGTGACAAACTACAAAAGCGGAAGAAAATGACACGGAAAAATTACCGGAAAAAAGGGACAAGATAAAAATGTTACCGGAAAAAAAGTGACAAGGAATCGATTTTGGGGATTTATTGACTAAGTATGAAAGGGAGGGAGGGGGAGATCGGGGGTCGGCTTTTAATTTAAGTGAGTGTTTTTTTCATGCTGAATTAACTGCTTTGATTCAATTTTTGGATATACGTTCATACTGAAAAGATGCTTGCCTGATTAGTTTTGGGAATGGACGATTACCCCCTCCCCTCCGCCCTAAATAAGATAAATGGTTTTTAAGCAGAATTATCCAACGTGTTATTTCAAACAATTTTGGATATAGGTTCTTTCTGAAGAGGCTTATATATAGTATTGTGGTGTCGCGCCCTGAGTTTCTCTTTACTAAGTTGGTTTATTTGTTAAGTTCATCAATAACACATTTTTAATTCCTCAAGTTCTTTATTAGAACCATAGACCAATTATTAAAAAAATAAATAAAACGCCATTACAACTACATAGGAGCCTCACTCCAATATTACATTTCTCTTAGCACGTCTAAGCCATCTTACATCAATGTACTTTCTTGTACATTACCAGCACATGTCTCTCTTCCAACTACTTTCCTTCCCTCTCGATGCGCAATAATCCCAGTGTCCCCCTCAGCTCATTGCCACTAGACCAGTGCAATTATTTTCTAGGCATATCCCTTGAGGTCAATAGAACCTGTTCTTAACAGCTTTTGAATGAAGATACTTTCAACTATGCATACTTTTTAAAATAAGACTTCGCTATCTATCTTCTGCCACGATTAAAGTTGCCAGTACGTCGTCACAGTATATAATGCCTGAAGAATTTTGGGAGTTTAATGGTTAAGTATAGAAGGTGCATGGGGGATAACCTCTCTTAAATTAAATAAATAGCTTTTTACACAGAATCATCCGATTTGCTTCAAATTTTGAATGTTGGTTCATTAAGATAAAGGGTATCTCTGATTAGTTATGGGGTTCTTTTGCTAATTAAAAAGGGGGGCCACGATTATTCCCCCCACCTTAAATTAGATAAATTATTTTTTATGCCCAATTATCCGATGTATTTCAAATTTTGGCTATATGTTCTTTCTCATAAAGTGAATCCCTGAATAGTTTTAAGTGTTTGTTTATATATCCTCAATAGCTGTTTGCATTTAAAATTGTGATTTATGTTGCTGCATAGTATTTTTCAGTATTCTGTAAATATCGTAACAAAGAAAAAAATATCCTGTTTTTCTTAAAATCTTTTTTTCCCTTTAATTTAAATCTGTTTTTTTTTTTTTTTTTTTTTTTTTTTTTTTTTTTTTTTAAGCTTTCAAACCTGAAGATCTATCAAGAACTATAGGTTTTTAAACAATTAACTTTCTAATTACTAACATAAGCTAGTAATTAAAAAAAACTATTTTTATTACTACAAATTAATGAATTCACTAGTTCATTCGTTCGTGGCATACAATATAGTTTGTACATTAAAGTTTTCTAACATATATTTTTTTATGTTTTATATTATATTTTGTGATGCGTAATATGGGACATTAATTAGTAAAAATCCAGTTTTAAATGATAAATATTTGGCGTAAATTAAAATGACAATTACAACAAATGATTTAGTATATTATTTTTTTCACAAATAAAAAAAATAAATAAATAAACCAGTTTTAAATGCAAAATGAATGGAAATTAATCATTATAAGAAAAAAGGTAAAATGTGTTATAATGTTTTCTGACATAATAGTTTTCAATCATTAAATTAAAAAATAAAGAAAAATTGTTTTTATTTGTTTTTTGCGTTCAATTGCATTCAACTCGCTTTTTTATGTTACTTGAATATTTTTGCGTCAAACCTTTACCGGGAAATCCCCTGATCGACAAATTTCTTAAGAGACTAGCCGCCCGCGATATCTACCGGAAATCCCCCTCCGTCGAATGGGGAAAGCAAGCTTCTTTCCCCGAAAGAGTTTCCTGAAGGGACTGCTGCATCCCTCCCTATTTTAACTACATTCATTAGCTTATACGCCTTACCATAAGGAAACTATATCCAAAATTTGAAGCAAATCGGATAATTCTGCTTAAAAAGCCATTTATCTAATTTAAGTGGGGTTATCTCCAGTTCCCCCTTCTATAATTAGCCATTAAGCCCTTAAAACTATTTAGGGATCCACTTTATGAGAAAAAATCTATATCAAAAATTTTAAATACATCGGATAATTATGCATAAAAAACAATTTATCTAATTTAAGGGGGGGGATAATCGTCCATTTTCCTATTTATAATAAGCAAAAGAATCTCATAACTAATCCGGAATACGCTTGATCATAAAGAAGCTACATCCAAAATTTGAAGCAAATCGGGTAATTCTGCATAAAAGCTATTTATTTAATTTAAGGGAAGTTATCCTCGTTTTTGCCTTTATACTTAGCCTTTAAACCCTTAAAACTATTCAGGGATTCACCTTATCAGAAAGAACCTATATTTAAAATTTGGAATGCATCGGTTAAAACAACGATTTGCATAAAACCGATTTATCTAATTTGAGGGGGAAATAATTGCTTGCCCCCTTTATAATAAGGAAAATAACCCCGTAACTAATCAGAGAGACGTTTTATCATAATGAACCTATGTCCAAAATTCGAAGCAAATCGGATAATTCTGCGTGAAAAGCCATTTATTTAATTTAAGAGGGATTATCCCCCGTCCACTCTCCCCTTTATACTCATCTCATCCTCATTCTCATCCTCATCTCATTCTCATCATCAACTATCCCCTTACTCATTAAACTCTTAAAACTATTCAGGGATTCACCTTATCAGAACGAATCTCTATCTAAAATTTGAAATACATCGGATAATTTTGCATAAAAACCGATCTATCTAATTTGTGGGGGGAGGGGGTTAATTGACCATCCTCCCTTTATAATAAGCAAAAGAACCCTATAACTAATCAGAGATACGTCTTATCATAATG
Organism: Maratus speculifer; assembly: GCA_964019185.1. Lineage (NCBI taxonomy): Eukaryota > Metazoa > Arthropoda > Arachnida > Araneae > Salticidae > Maratus > Maratus speculifer. The sequence goes on along the minus strand of OZ025294.1, from coordinate 400,144,791 downwards.
AACCTATATCCGAAATTCCAAGTGAATCGGATAAATCTGCGTAAAAAACTATTGATTTAATTTGAGAGGTTACGGATGGTGGGGGGGGGGGGGGAGTTATCATATGTCCAAAAACTGAACCAAAACAGTTAATTCAGCATGAAAAAACCATTTACCTAAATTAAGAGCCTCCCCCTGATCCCTTCTAAATATTAACCAATGAATCCTCAAAATCAGTAATGAATTCCCAAAATCAATAATAATTTCCCAAAATCAATTCTATGTCCCTTTTTTTTTTCCGGTAACATTGTTTTCGCTTTTGTAGTCATGTCACCTTTTTTCCAATAACTGTTTTTCAGGTAACTTTTTTTCCGTTTACCCACTTTCGGGCGTTTTTTAAATAAGAATTAATATTAATTAAAAAAATTGTCTGAAAGTAGCCCCTTTAAAGTAGTAGTAAGTAGAAAGTAGTTAGAAATTTCACGCCCCCTAAATCTCTGCGCCCTGGGCGACCGCCCTCCCCTCCCCCTTTCGCACGGCGCTGTTAATATATTTCCAGAAACATAAATAGAAACGAATTATATACTTGCCAAACATACCTGGATTTCAAGAATGCTTGAAGGAATTCGAAAGATTAAAAAAAATGATCTCTTATATCCATCTTTTTCATAATTTTCTTCTCTGAAGAGGATTTAATATCCTCCATAGCGAAACGCACAATAAAAAAAACCTTAGCACTACAGCAACTAACAACACAATGTTTGTGGAATTAAGTCTATCCTTCAAAGCATGCGAGCATGTGTTTTTGTGTTTTTCCTGGAATTCGAGAAGTCCAGTCCCGTTTTCAAAAAAAGAGCAAGAAACAGATGCAACTAATTAAGACCCCCCCCCCACCCCCTAGTGGTGCAGTATTGAAAAACCCGAGACAGCATTGGCAGCGGCAGGAAATGACCATTCCTTTTAGCCTTCGGCTGATTTTCAATAATATAAATGAATGCCGACCTTTTCCGAAATTGAGCGACCAGTTTTCGATACTGATACTGTTGCTATGTGCTTTCCCTATTTTTCAAAGAAAATACATTACTGCCGCTTAAACGAGTCAAATTTTTAAATAAAATTTGATTCAATAAAGCGACAGATTTCAAAAACAAAACAAAAAAAAATTCTAACTTTAGTTTTTCTTTTATGATTCGGTTCATAAAAGTGGAAATTTTCGTATTTTTGTCATGGCTCTGGGGGGGGGGGGGGGTTTAACCCCCAAAACCCCCCCTCGCTGCGCCACTGGTATATGGAAACGACCTAGGGAGAGATATTTTTAATTTTCTATTTTAAACAGCTAAAAAAAAAGAAAGAAATTGCGCATGATAAATTTCCTTAAATTTGTTACAATTTTCATGTTTACCATTTTATGTAAAATTTTCAGAAATAGTTAAAAAAAAATATCTCTCCTTACTTCTGTTGCAAATTTTTTTAAGATTCTAAAAACATAAACACTTTGTTTATAAATCATTTTACCACTGAGCCTTAGTACTTTGAACTTAGGCAAAATATGGAAAAAGTCATTTTCAGGAAAACGCATTTTAAATGACCGCTAGTCCTTTAAACTCTAGTGATTGCAATTAGAAAAAGCTCATTTGCTACTTATTCCAAGTGTCCCCGAGTTCTGAAATTTCGCATGGATATTCGCAAATATGTATTTTATCGTTTTCTGAGATAAAAAAAAAAAAAAAAAAAAAAAATTGAACTCTTGATAATTTTTTGGCTGAAAATGGGGTTCGGGTCTCCCTTAACTAGAGTAGCATCTTAAGTATGCTTGTTCTGTGTTCTGCCGTAATTGTTTTTCTCAAAATAAGTTTTGAACAGCTTGGTGGAAGTTTACATTTCTTATAGCAAGTGCTTGGGTGTTTTTTTTTTAATTTTATAATTTTTTAAAACTTTATTCTATATATTTAAAATTTTTTGTAATTTTTTCAACTTTTTTGTAATTTTTTAAAATTGTATACTTTAAGTTTTTTCAATTTTTCATAACTTTTTTTAAAAAGATTTCTGCATTTAAATTTTTTGTTTGAACATTTTTTAAAATTTTTGTAAATATTTATACAAAACTAAAATTATTTTACTAGCACATACTTTTTCAGTCATCTGTTAATTTTTGTGGATTCTTGTGAAATTTTCGACACTAACTTGAGCCTTTTTTAAAAACATGCTTAAAAAATATTTATAACTTTTCTACTATTTTGTAATATAAAAAAAAATTGCTTCAAAAATAGTCGAATACGATTAAGAATAACCAGTGTTCCATTTTGCAATAAATTCATTAATGCCAAAGAAATGATTCTTCAAACTGGATCTTAAATTTTTTTCCTGGCACCGAAGAATTTTCAACTTTTATCAGCCTCTATCTATTAACCCTTCATCTACCGACGGTACTTATAAGTACCATTAAAATTACTTATTATAAAATTCTTTTAATTCATCATTTAGTTGTAATACTGTTTAGAATGAGTTACAGATACATTACTTTATTTTGTTCCAAAAACATTATTGGTTACACAAAACATGTATCTTTTCAGCTTTCTTGGCACTGAGGGAGGGGAATGGGGATTTTTCAGTTCGGGAATATTTCTATATTTGTATTGTAAGAACATCCTATTTGTACATTTTATAAGTCTACAAGATACTAAGAAAACAATTTAAAATAAAAGATTAGAGTGGGGCTATAAATATTGTACAAAACCCCTGTAAATTCCAATTTAATTTATCTTTCTAAATCCTTCAATCCTTCAAAAATTGATTCAATGATTATGTAAATATTTCAATTTAGTCTAAATAATTTACGTGAAATGCTTTAGAATGTAAAATTTTCATGAATTCATAATTCGGTACATAAAGGGTTAAACATGCCTATCAAACCACGTTTTCAAACCATTTATTCATAATAAGTTGAGTCATCCTTCAACTTTCACCTTTAGAAGATGCAATGACAAGTCAGCACTCTTGTGTAATAAGCATTGGTAAAAATTCTAAATGCATAAATTTAATAATCGAATCATTTTATTCTTGAATTAAATATTTAAAATTTCAAGTTATTTTAAAAAGTCAAAATGTTTTTAAATTTCGCTCAGTTTTTTTACATAAATAATTTACAGGTATTTATATTCTGCACATATATTTCACAATCGTAATTTAATACTATAATATTACTAATTTGGTACATGTCGGTTTTATTCGTTCGATGTTAAAATTTTTGCATGTAAATCATTAATTGGCTGTCACACAATTATAAGGCTAAGCTTTTATACAAGAAAATTTATTCTAAAGTGTTGCTGCAAGTTCGAAAATATCACTGGAATTAAGAGAATTAAAAAAAAAAAATGTTCAAAATCGAAAACAGACCCTCTTGTTTTGGTGTAGTTTTTTAATCACCACATATCATAAATTAAGCACCAATTAAAATTGAAATTACCGTTTTACAAATGTAATTAATTAAAACTTCTCTCCATTTTTAAAATGAATTAATTACTTAATTTCTTTAGTGATTAATATGAACCACATCCCATTTAAAAATTGCCAGCTCCTTTCAACCGTTAATAAAGTAATACAAAATTAGTTTTCTGATTCTAAAACTTCAACAGTACAGACGCATACTTTTCTAAGCTTTATAATTAAATTAATAAATAAAAAAAAAAGTTTTGTACAATATGCCTTTTCTCACGCAGTAATCGAAAGCTTATTAAGGCTAGCCAACTGTACCCTAGTCAAGTGATAGTTTTACTCATAATTCTTTGATTACTTTACGATAAAAGGCAGCGTACGTCTCTCATTGTACACGCGAATATAAATTTTCTCAATACTCTACTTAACATTCTAATGAGTATGTTATAATTTCAGTTACACCAATGAATAAGTTGACTGGTTGAATTTAAATTTAAAGTTTATATTAACACGTTCGCTGCCGCTTACATGAAGATGTGATGATAGTTTTTGCCACACTATAGAAGTGGGTATTTCCCAGAAGCCAATTTACTTTTTATAACAAAGAATCAGTGAAAGATTTTCCCACGCCAGCGCGTGACTGGCTATTGGACATCACCCCACATCACGCGCTGGTGCGTGAGTGGCCCTTAACGTTGGCGCCATATCAGGCGCTATCGCGTAAGCGGCAGCGAACGTGCTAAATGAGTTATCTTATAGGATTATTATAAGTCAAGGTTTCCACTATTCGCTTTATACCACACCAGTCGGAGATCGTAACTGTTTATCATTCTTCTTAAGACCATAATTTAGATCAGACTCTTGTCTCCGGGTTACCTAGCTTACTCTCTTATCTTAAATAAAAGCCACGTGCACTTTATTGCATTAATAAAATATTATTGTATTTCTCCAATGGAATGCATTATTTCGAATTGCCAATGTACATGTTTAAATGTCTAAATTTGTAGAAATGAAAACCAATAAATAATTTATGTCATTCGGTTTTACGAGAGACACCATTTTTTTATTCCTCGCGAGAATTTTGTTTCCGAAACAAATGCATCTATCTTGCTCTATTTTTCAACATGCCACCGACTTTCAGACAATTGTGGTAAAGTGCAACCAGTTTAAAAAAAAAAAAAAAAAAAAAACCACTTAGTAAAATTCGCCCCCCCCCCCCTTGATACAAGAAACTGTTGTACACCCTGCTGAATCACAACATTGTTTTGAAAGGGGCATCCCGAGAGTGTGGCTGAGTCCTGACCACGGACAACGGATTACAAAAATGGGAATCAGTCTTCATCATTTGATGCTTCCAAAGCAATGATGAGTAAAGTAGGCTTCACGTCAGTTTCTAGCATCTCAAGGCACCAAGTTTTACCAGAGTGGTTTCTTCAAACTGATTGCACGCTACAATAAATGTCTCAATGTCAGTGGCAACTATGTCGAAAAATAGTTGCCACTTCATTCACAAAGACATCGAGTTTTACCAGAGTGGTTTCTTCAAACTAATTGCACGCTATGACAAAAGTCTCAGTGTCAGTGGTAACTATGTCGAAAAATAGTTGCCTCTTCATTCACAAAGACGTCGAGTTTTACCAGAGTGGTTTCTTCAAACTAATTGCACGCTATGACAAAAGTCCCAGTGTCAGTGATAACTATGTCGAAAAATAGTTGCCTCTTCATTCACAAAGACGTCGAGTTTTACCAGAGTGGTTTCTTCAAACTAATTGCACGCTATGACAAAAGTCTCAGTGTCAGTGATAACTATGTCGAAAAATAGTTGCCTCTTCATTCACAAAGACATCGAGTTTTACCAGAGTGGTTTCTTCAAACTAATTGCACGCTACGACAAAAGTCTCAGTGTCAGTGATAACTATGTCGAAAAATAGTTGCCACTTCATTCACAAAGACGTCGAGTTTTACCAGAGTGGTTTCTTCAAACTAATTGCACGCTAAGACAAAAGTCTCAGTGTCAGTGATAACTATGTCGAAAAATAGCTGCCACTTCATTCACAAAGACATCAAGTTTTACCAGAGTGGTTTCTTCAAACTAATTGCACACTATGACAAAAGTCTCAATGTCAGTGATAACTATGTCGAAAAATAGTTGCCACTTCATTCACAAATACATCATACACATACATAAACCAAATTTAACTAAGTAACCGGCGCTATTAAAAGTCTGTTTCAATATACTGCATAACTATTTCAGCAATAATCACAGATAATGGTGATCCCATTGGAGTACCATTTATCAGCTTAAAATAATTTTCATTATAAATAAATCTATTGGAGGCCATACAAGATTGAAAAAAGGCTTAAAATGTTTGTTTTGTCTGCAGAAAAATTTAAATGTAAATTCTAAACAAGGCAGATTTCTTTAATAAATGAACAAGCATAATCAATCGGAATGGATGTAAAAAGACTAACGACATCAAATGAGGCCATCACACAACCGGAAGAGACTCAAAATTTTTAATGTCGTTTAAAAAAGTGGGGGGGAGAGGATTCAAACTGTAAGAAGAAGTTAAAAATAATGGTTTTAATAGGGATGCAAGATATTTTGAGAGTTTATAAACAGGTGAACGAGTAAAGACAATAATCGGGCTCATATCAAAGGAATGCCAGCCTTGTGTATTTTGGGTAGCTCATAAAAATTAGTAACAAATCCTGTATAGCAACGTAGATATTGGGCTGAGAGAGTTTATTTGATTTGTATACTTACATTTAGGTACATTTTGGTTCATATAAAGCAAAAATGTAATATTTCATCTACGGCATAATATGGTATAATATTCTTATAATATGAATACGATCTAATTAAACAAGGGCGAAATTGCACGTCAGACTTAGCAAATTAAGCAGGTGAGTTCGTACTATAACGAAGTTTTAAATATATTCAGATCTTGGTGTAATAGAATGCAATAACCAAAATTTTTTGTGTGTGCCTGTACACACTATCTACTTTCCATTATGTAGAAAATGTTTTGTAGTAAATCTCAGCAACGCATTTCAATAATAGTTTAATATTATCAAAACGCTCTAGAAATAATGTTTCCCCTTTTACTATTAGGTAATGGAATACTTTTCTGTGGCTCTGTACATTAATAAAAGGTATTATTTTCATCACAGAGTGTACGGAATGTATATTTCAGTATATACTTCATAGATACATATCAATTTTATTATATTCGAAAGAATATAACATAATTAAAATTCACTTGAAACTATTTTTTCCCATTGACCGTACTGTAACGGAATACTTTTGATTGTCCTTGTAATCAAACTATACATCCGGACTTTCATAAAATTTGAATTGATTTGGCAAAATTATGCAAGAATTATATAGTTTAAATTTCAAACGATTCAGTTGGGTAGTTTCTGCTCTGTTATATGCGGGTAGAAGGACGGTCTGAACGACGACTATAGGTATTATCTACTTATAATAAAATTCGTTCTGGAGAGGTGTGTGGAACAGTTCCAGGATTCGCCACTCCTATCTGTGAATGGACCCTAGCAATACGCCACGTTAGGCTTAATGGAAAACAAATGCAGACATATGACAGCTAAAAGATAATTTCTTTTACTTAAAATAACGTTTAAACAGCATATTTTTCTATAAAACATGTATATTAGGGTGGAGCGAAAAAAATTTTTTTTTGAAAATCAAAAACGGGTAGGTGCCAAAAGTTGCCTTTATACTAGTACATCAACTGCGTGAAATTTTACCGCTGAAAAAAAATGGCTTGAGTCTGCGCTTTTGCTCCAAAAATCGAAATTTTGGGTAAAATTTGTCATTTTTTGACATTTTTTCAAAAAAATTAAAAACTTCCTACAGAGCTGGTTAGTATTTAAAAGTGTTGCTTAGACCTTTATATTTATCTGCGTAACATATTTAAACTATAAAACAATATCTGTAGTCTGTATAATTGGAGCAAATCTGACAACTTTTTGTGAAAAATCAGCGTTAACCTCTCTATTGGAGCATACAACGAAATGTTGTTTTGAATGCATTTCTTGCCTAGCTGCTTTCAAAACTATTGTGTATATAACTCATAGAGGTGGTTGCATTATCCCACCCGTCTCAACCACCCAATCATCTAGGCCCAGTGTTTTATTTATGTATTGAATTGTTATTTTTTTTCCGAAGACGAGTATAAGTTTTCTATATATCAAAGTAATTTATCTCTTCTTTGTATTCACTGACTTTGGATGATTTGGATAATGCTGGTGTGACCTGTTGCACGTATATTTTTATACCATGTATAACAGAAGAGAAGCTGAGTAATGTATTGTTTATGTTCTTAAATGAACCTATTCAGCAGTCTATTATCTTCATTAAAATTTCATGCAATTAGTACATTATGATTGGAAGTTCTGTTATCACAACATTCTTTCATTCAATTACATTTTATATGCAATGATTTGCCTAATAATTGATTGTATGAATTCAATTTTTAGTATGTCATCATTTATTGAACCTATTACATCGAATATATGCTGAGAAGTTAGCTGTTTAATATTATGACGATCATTACAGAGGATTGCAAACAAAATTAGCGTGTAAAACAACAATATTTCTAAAGAAGTTTTAGCATGCTTTATGTCGTTTCCTGTGTTGTTCCGTAGTCTAGTAATTTCTAATAAGATTTTAGATCTATTATTCAGGTGTGTTGTACATTTGGTATAAAACATCCCGCGGTATAAACTTGGATTATACATTTTGTGAGTGAACATATAGACGCTGATTGCCAATCTGTGCTTATATAAAGCGGAAATTTTTATTAACTTTATGAGCTGTCTTTTGTGTGAGATGTTTTCTAAATTCCTATTCCCCATTCTTTCTGAGAAATAGCTTTCCTTATGAATTAGCTTTGCAATCTCCGACAGAAATTTCTAGTCTGTTCTGAGTATCTTTTTCTCAATTTGAGAAAATAATTTTTCAAAATTATTCTCTATTTTATAAAAAAAAATTGCAATAGGAAGTGAATAGTACGTAGACAAAGATTTTCCTTATTGATCCAGTGAATCCATGTAGCTTAGAACGTTTTATATCGACTTCTATAATAATTGACGCAGAGAAAATTCACTGGAGTTGAAGTAGCGAATGATTCAATATTATACACAATTCTAAGCTTACCCCATGCAAAATGGTTCACAGTGACAAATAAAATTCTCCTAATTTTAAATGAGCACTTGTAGTCGATTAGAATCCGTACATTCCCTCATAAAGTACTATGCATTATAAGTTTATGCCCAGGACATTTCACCATCAAATGTTGTCCATTCATAAAAAGAGGATCTAAAAGTTAATAGGAAATTACCTGGATACGAAAACACTTAGAAAACGGCATAAAACTAATGCAAAAAAATATAGGTTATTTACAACAGCGGTTGCTTTACACATGGAGAACAAATTTTCATTGCAATTCTCTCTGACGATCACCATCACATTAAACAGCTCGCTTCTCAACATATAAAAAAATGCAAAAGTAGAATAAATGATGGCATACTTATAGCTGAAATATCTGAAATCATCTTTGAAGCAAATCATTACGTAAAAAAGTACAATTGACTGAAAAAATGTTGTGGTAACAGAACTTCCAATCACTATTCATCAACTGAATGTAAGTTTGATAAATATAATAGATGGCCAAATAGATCCCTTTAATAATATTCCCGTACATTACTCTGCTTGTCATTTTTTTTTTTATAAACTGTAAAAATATACATGAAGATAGTTACAGCAGCATGTGGATGCAAAGAACAGATAAACAAGGTGGAAGCATCGAAAACATGCCAAATTTTTATAAAGAAAATCACAAATCAATGTATAAATAAAACACTGCACTAAGATGATCGAATAGTTGTGCCGGGTGGTATAGGAAATATAGCCACCTCCACGACCCATGTCCAAGGTAGTTTTGAAAGCAAGAGCTGTATTAAAAACAACAATTCGTTGTATGACCCAATAGAGTGGTAATACTGTTTTCTTACTAAAAGTTGTCTGTTTTGCTCCAGCTATAGGGAATAAACATATTCTTTTATAGTTTAAATATGTTAAGCAGATAAATATAAAGGTCTAAGCAACACTTTTAAATACTAACCAGCTCTGTAGGATTTTTTCAATTTTTTTGAAAAAATGACAAATTTTACCCAAAATTTCGATTTTTGGAGCAAAAGCGCAGACTCAAGCCATTTTTTTTTCAGCGGTAAAATTTCACGCAGTTGATGTACTAGTATAAAGGCAACTTTTGGCACCTACCCGTTTTTGATTTTCAAAAAAAATTTTTTTTCGCTCTACCCTAATGTATATCATATCCAATTATAATGTATTAGGCTCCAAATTAAAAATAAGTAATTGTAAACATCAGATTACGATATAAACAAACGAACTCTGTTGCCATTCAGATTTTCCAAATCTTGAAACAAATGAATGACTCTTTGAACGCATTATTAAAAAAAAAAAAAGAATACACGTCAATTATCTAATTCTGTTCTTAAAATATTTATAAAATCATATTAAACTCTTTAAATAATTTGATTTTGTTTAAAACTGTCAAAAACTCTTTTTGCAATCATCTATTGGCAAATAATATAAAGAATCGAACTTTGTAATAAACACGAGTTAATGTTCGGCATATCAAAAAGTTAATGTGATATTTTCGGAAATTACATTTCACTTTGCTAATAATTAATAGAGATCTAAATCAGACGCATGCATTTTTAAGAACTTTTCACTGTTTCTTAAAATGCAGAATTCTGATTGGTTAGTCACGTTTCGCTATCAGCGAAAGTAGCCTGGATCGTGGTATTCTTCTCGCAAAAAATGTAGTGAATCAATCACGTTTGAGAATCGTTCAATCAAAATTATTTGTACTTGAGAACGCACGTGTGTTTGTTGATCTTTTTGAATACCTACGCAGACACCAAAATGGCAACCTTTTCGTAGGCCGACATGTCTGCCTTCCGTCACTTGACGGAGGGCAGATTTAGCACGCCAAACTGGTTTTTCTCCCGCCGAAACTCATATTGCTATGTTTGTCTTGAATTGGACCGCACTTCTTCTTTTCTCTTTGTGAAATCTGAAAGTTGCCAATAAAGCGATCACCGCCAAAAAACAGCATCTTTTCGGCAAAGATCTTGGATTCGAAACCATGCCGAGATAACTATGGGATTTGGCGTCTACGTATATGAGAAAGTCAATGGTTTATATATATTTTCAAGTAAATCGTTGTTTCTGTAATTTAACGATAATTTTAGCAATGCCTGATGAAAATAACGAAACGCCGATTGAACGTAGACGGCGATTAGCTCGCAAAAGAAAATCGAGATGGCAATACTCGAAAAATACTCGAATTTTATCGAAAAATCGTGTAATATACTCAAATTTTGCAGAAAAATCGTCCGAAAATACGCGAATTTTGAAGAAAGATCCGGGAAAATATCAAAATTTTATAGAAAAATCGTGGAAAATACTCACATTTTGTCAAAAAATAGCGGTAAATAGGCGAATCTTAACGAAAGATCGTGAGAAATACGAGAATTTTGACGAAAGATCAAGGAAAATACGCGAATTCTGTCAAAAAATCGCGGAAAATACGAGAATTTTGTCGAAAAATCGGGGAAAATACGCGAAATTTGTCGAAAAATCGCGGAAAATACGCAAATTTTGTCAAAAAATCGCGGAAAATATGCGAATTTTCTCGAAAAATCAAGGGAAATAAACAAATTTTCTCGAAAAATCAAGGGTGTATTGGTGTGTATTTTTTGTCGTCCGATTATCTGCGCTAGGGATATAGGACCAGGGGGAGTGCCCTTCGTGGGGGTCTTTCTAAGGGAACCTAACCCGTATTTACGCAAGGTTCGAAGAAAACCACGAAAACTCCGAACGGTTAGGCCGACAGCCGCGATTGGGTTCGAACCCAGCACCTGCCGTCTACCAGTTGAAAGGTCCGTACCTCTCGGCCACTGGTGGGGCAAGAAAAATCAAGGGAAATAAACGAATTTTCTCGAAAGATAGTCGAAAATATGCGAATTTTCTTGAAAAACTTGCTATTTTCAAAATAAAACTGCTATTTTTTAAAAAAAGTTGTTTTGTTTATATTAACTGCGTATAGATAGCGCCAAATCCAAATTTAAAAAACAAAACACAAAGCTTCTTAATTCATGCCTAAAAGCATCGAACTAAAAGTATCATATGCCCATGATTAAAGCCACTGCCGAATCATACTTTTAATAAAAATAATGTATTTTAAAATTTAAAATACTTCAATATTTAATTTTAATGCTTTGTGAAATCTTCAGAAATTGAGTTTCATTTTGCTAATTATTATTATCATTATTGTAATAAATACTGCTCTTTGTTTTGAAATTAAAATTTGTTCAAAAACTAAATATCAAGTTAAAAAAAAAATTAAAAAAAACTTTATCATTTTTATTTGTAGAAATCTATTGTTATTTTTAAAATGTGCTCTTCAATACTCTTCAACTCTTCAATACTAAAATCTTCATTCTGTTTGTATTATTATGAAAATAAAATGAAAATGAAAATTCCGTCATTTTTGACGGGGTTGTTATACTAGTGTACGAACGCACCTAAAAATGCTTTAGATATACATACCTCGATTTATCTTTTACAATGGTTTTTAGAATAATTTTAGAAAACTTCTAATCTTAGAAAATCTCTAAATCTTTGCATCTCTAATTTTAGAACACTTTCTCTAAGTGTATTCGAAACATTTCTGTGGTTTTAAATCTCATGTCTTGAGTCACTAAGGACTAATAATTATAAACAGTGAAGTTCCTAGCCATAAATAATAGTCCAAGAGGCGGCAGTACAAAAACCCTAGGCATCGATCTCAAGAAAAAAACCCTTTATTTTATGAAAGAGTAAAAAATGCTCTAATGATCGCATCTATTCGATTTGTCCTTACAATAAAAGCTATGAAATGATTGTAGGTTAGGTTAATTTTTGTCGTCTGATTATCTACACTTGGGATATAGGACCAGGGGGTAGTGCCCTTCGTGGGGGGTCTTTCTAAGGGAACCTAACCCGTATTTACTCAATATTCGAAGAAAACCATGAAAACTCCGAGCGGTTAGGCCAACAGCCGCGATTGGGTTCGAACCCAGCACCTGCCGTCTACCAGTTGAGAGGTCAGAACCTCTCGGCCACTTGTGGGGAGAAATGATTGTAGGACAAACACAATCATAAGCCTGCGATTAAACAACTGGTGGTATTAATTTTTCACTTATGCACCACTTCACTTCAGGTAGACGTGGATCACTGAGCGCGTTCAGGACTATTTTAACACCTTCGGGATAATTTCGTTACCTTGTAGACGGACGGATTTTTTATTGTTATACACACATATATATATATATATATATATATATATATATATTTGTGTATTTTATGCATGTGATTAAATCTCACTTTTCTTATAGGTCTTGGGCAGTAAATGAAAAATGAGGACCTTCTAAAAAACACCAGGGCTGCATTATCGTTATTATACCGAAGAGAATGTGGCAAACGCAGTGGCAGTTGTGAATAATGGGATAAGTAATAAAAAGAATATTGCTCAGTCAAACTGATGGCATAGAGATCACAGGCTATGCACACTAATTGTATATTACAATCTTATATAGTAATGCCCTTCGAAAAACAAATTAAGTCAGAAAATAGCTCATCTCCCATTTTCTTTCTTTATACTTAATCATTCAATACCCAAAACTAATCAGGGACACGTCTTATGATATAATAAACCTGTACCCAAAATTCGAAGAAAGTCGAATACTTCTGCATAAAAACCCATTTATGTAATTTAAGAAACGTTGTCCTCCATTCTCTCCTTTATACTTAATTAATAAATCTCCAAAACTGTTCAGAAATTCAATTTATCAGAAAGAACCTACATCCAAAATTTAAAGCAAATCGGATAACTCTGCATAAAACTCTATTTAGCTATCTTAAAAGGGAGGTAATCACACGTACCCCCTTTATACTTAACAAAAGAATACCACAACTAATGAGGGATGCTTCTTACCACTATGATATCTATCCAAAAATTGAAACAAATCGGTTAATTCTGCATGAAAAACCATTTGCCTAAGTTATGAGAGGTAGTTGCCCCTATCCCGCTTTTATACTCATCCAAAGAATTCCAAAAACAAATCAGGGTTTCATCTTTTCAGATAGAGCCAATACAAGAAATTTGAAGCAAATCGGCAAATTTTACGTAAAAAACCTAAATTAAGAGGGGGGAGATTACTCCCTATTCCACCTCTTTAAACTTATCGAATGAACACCCAATACTAATCACGGAATCACCTCTTCAGAATGCTCTTATATCTAAGATTTAAACGAAATCTGATAATTCTGCATGAAAAATCCATTAAAATAAATTAAGGAGAGGGACATTAGCCACCGTTCCCCTTTTTAATCTTATCCAATGAACATCCAATACTAATCACGGAGGTGCCTCATCAAAATGATCCAACATCTAACATTTGAACGAAATCTGAAATTCTGCATGAAAACCTAATTTACATAATTTAAGGGGTGAGGCATTAGCCCCCGTTCCCCTTCTTAATACTTATTCAATGAACACCCAATACAAATCACGGAGGTGCTTCATCAGAATGATCCTATAACTAAGATTTGAACGAAATCTGATAGTCCTGCATGAAAAACCCATTTATATAAATTAAGGGGAGGAGCGTTAGCTCTCGTTCTTCTTCTGGTACTTATCGAATGAACTCTTAAAACAAATCAGGGAAGCGCCTTATCCTAATAAGCCTACATACAAAAATTCAAGTAAATCGGATATCTTTATCACTAGTTATCGCGTTACGTTCGTACACATATGTGCATATACATACAGACATGCAGAACGGGCGGGCACATATAGCTCTCAGGCTTCGATAGCCAAGAGCTAAAAAACTAGTCGGCGCAACATTCTAAATGTCACGTAACACTCTTGTCAATAAGTATCGTGGAAGATGCACCAAATCTGTAAGTTGTCTGACAATCGTTACTCATGAAGAAGAGCAGATTATTTCTAAGATCTTGGGAGTCATAGCTGACTTGGGTTTTCTCTTAACCAAGCGTGATGTCACGGTAGTAATTAAAAATACTTTAAAGAGAAGAGTGATAAAATCCCTATATTGACTAACAACATTCCAGGTGACACACCTGGAAAATCATATTTTTCGCAATATATCGTAAAATTTAATAGATAAAACAACCCTAGAGAATCTGCGTGGTGTACTTTTTAATTTTACATCGATATCTGAGGTGACTGTGGCATAAATCGGCTTTGGGGAGCAATTGAAGCACATTTGTAGTAAGATGACTAAGCTACCCCAAATGCGGGATAACTTTGTCAACTTATTTTTTACCCCCCCCCCCCTCCCTTACAATACTTCTCGAATAAATCTGAATCCACTTTGATGATAAAGGGAATCGTTAGATCAATAAGCCTGTATTATTTATTTATTCTTTTTCTAGACCCGAATTCGAAGAATAAAAAATGTTACGTACACAAATATGTCTAAAACATGATAAATTAACCCCAGTTTAGAGAAGAAGGATTTAGTTTTTAGGTGTTGAAATTTATTCTGCATGGTTCCTGTAACAGCAGTTAAATAAATCGTGAATCTGACAACTTATCCTTAAGACTCATCTATCAAGATTACGTCACGATAAAAATCTTCATTGGTCAATTCTGCAAGTGACATCTCTATTCCTCGGCGTTAATCACTCAAAAGTATTGAGTTGTGAGCATGCATCATAAATGTTTTTCTTAAATTTAAATTAGTACACATAAAGCAACTGTGTTTAAAATAGATTTGAAAGTTTAATTAATTCAATTTTCTCTCTTTGAGCATTTTGAAAACAACAGTAAAATTTATTATTCAAAAAGTATTTAAAACAATCAAATATTAAAAGAAAAAACTAAGAATTTTTCACCAAGGGAAAAGGGGGGGGGGGGGCAGAACCTCTTTTTCTGTAGTTATGTTTTTCTTTTTAGATTTACATTTTTTAACCTATCTAAGGAAGGGGTTAAAGCAGGCAGAGCTATTGAAAAAGAATTCACAGTTTGAATTTTGCATTTTATCTTAACGAAAGATTGTGCCATAGAGCCATTTTTACTTAGATAAAGTGTGTTAAAAATAGATTTGGAAGTTTAATTAATTCAATTTTCTTTCTTAATGATGTTGTAAACAATAGTGAAATTTAATCTTCAAAAAGTATTGAAAACAATTGAATATTAAAAGAAAAAACTAAGAATTTTCACCAAGGGAAGGAATCAATTTTTTTTTTTTTTGTAATTATATATATATATTATAATGTAATTATTATATATATATATATATATTATAATGTAATTATATGTAATATATATATATATATATATATATATATATATATATTACATTTACGTTTTTTAACCTATCTTAAACGAGAGTGATTAAGGCAGGTAGAGCTTATGAAAAAGAATTTACAATTTGAATTTTACATTTTATCTTAACGAAAATTGTATCATAGAACCATTTTTACATAAGACAACTGTGTTGAAAATAGATTTGAAAGTTTAATTAATTTAATTTTTTTTCTGTGATGATTTTGAAAACAATAGTAAAATGTATTCTTCCAAAAGTATTTAAAAAACAATTGAATATTAAAAGAAAGAACTAAGACCTTTTTCATGAAGTGATGGGTTCAGAACTTACTCTTTTGTAGTTATGCTTTTCTTTTTACATTTATAACTTTAACATATCTTAAACGAGAAAGGAGAGGGGATGGTGTTAAGGCAGGGAGCGCTGATGAAAAATAATTTACAGTTTGAAATTCACATTTTATCCCAACGTAGATTGTGTCATACAGTCTTTTTTACAATTGGGCGATTCCATTTTGAAATGAGCCAAAGTAGATAATAATGAAAGGTGTATAAATTAATAAATATGAGAAATTTGATTCACCAAGTGCCAATATGCCAGTAAAGCTGTAGTAAAGCTTGTGTGGTCTTCAAATGATGTTTCAATGATCAGTAAAGAAAAAATACTATGATTACTTCTAGAACCTTCGTTCGACAACAGGGGAAGACTATCATTCGAACGTAACTTCACAGAGTATAACTTGAAATTATTTGTAATTGTTTAATGCTAATAAATATACTTATATAAACTCAACTTTTTTCTGCTTACTAGAAATAAGCTGTAACTATCATTTAAAAGAAATAAATAAATCGATAAATTTAGAACTGATACGTCCGTTACAGCAAGTGTTTATGTAAATGGGATAATTTACTCCAATATCTTTTGTTCGCAAGAATCTTATGAAATCATATGTAAGTGCCATACTTTGGTTGTTTGAAATAAATTACAATTAATTTTCTTGCATGTATTTTTTCAGAAATTTTTAAATTTTTATAAAAGCATAAAAATAACATTTCATTTGTGAGATACGTGCGTTGCTGCACTGTAAAAAATTTTCCCGTTAAATAACGGAAATAGTTCTGGTAATCTAGACGCCAGTACTATTTCCGTTATTTAACGGAAAAAATTTTCCGTTTTTTCCAGCAATATTTCCGTTTATTTTACAAAATGTTTCCGTTTTCATATTTTTTTTATATAAAAATTTTAGCTTGAAAGCCAAAAAAGAATTTTCAAGGACAAACTGGCTTTTTTATTCTTTAGACAAGGACACATCAGATTAGAACACATACATTTAATTTAAACAACTTTGAATGAATGTCACTTACCCTCGATGGGGATCGAACCAAGCACCTGTGCCATGGCAGCTTGTAGTAGTGTAATACCATTACGCCATAGTTACGCATACAGTGCTTGCAAATATCTTTACTTATTTCGAATGATTTTATAAATCAAAGACCTTATGTTGAACGCGGCATTAATTTTTATTGAGAATTATTTTCTATATGAGTGTATAGTTCTAAATGTTTTAACAGATTTTATTCCCATAATTTCGAATATTTAGTTTTTAATTTCAGTTCTATACAAAACAAATTTTAGACTTTAAAATATTACATATATTAAGAGTTAAATGCATTAAAAGGTTTTTTTTTTTTTTTTTTTTTTTTTTTTTTAAGGAGATTTTTAAAAGTTTATTGTAATATTATTCATATTTATTTACTTATTTATTTTTGAAAGGATAATCTTAAAGTAATATTAAAATATGTTAAAATTAAAGTTATTTTCTTAATATTTTAGTATTACTTTTATTAAAATATATTAAAATTGAAAGTCGAACGATTTTCCATTATCCAGATTCCAGATTTTATTTCCATAATTTCGAATATTTAGTTTTTAATTTCAGTTCTATATAAAACAAATTTTAGACTTTAAAATATTACATGTATTAAGAGTTGAATGCATTAAAAAGTTTTTTTTTTTTTTTTTTTTTTTTTTTTTTTTTAAGGAGACTTTTAAAAGTTTATTGTAATATTATTCATATTTATTTACTTATTTATTTTTGAAAGGATAATCTTAAAGTAATATTAAAATATGTTAAAATTAAAGTTATTTTATTAATATTTTATTATTACTTTTATTAAAATATATTAAAATTAAAAGTCGAACGCTTTTCCATTATCCAGATTTCAGATTTTATTTCCATAATTTCGAATATTTAGTTTTTAATTTCAGTTCTATACAAAATAAATTTAAGACTTTAAAATATTACATGTACTAAGAGTTAAATGCATTAAAAAGTTTTTTTTTTCTTTTCTTTCTTTTCTTTTTTTTTCTTTTTTTTTCTTTTTTCATTTTAAGGAGACTTTAAGTTTATTGTAATATTATTCATATTTATTTACTTATTTATTTTTGAAAGGATATTCTTAAAGTAATATTAAAATATGTTAAAATTAAAGTTATTTTCTTAATATTTTAGTATTACTTTTATTAAAATATATTAAAATTGAAAGTCGAACGTTTTTCCATTATCCAGATTCCAGATTTTATTTCCATAATTTCGAATATTTAGTTTTTAATTTCAGTTCTACAAAAAATAAATTTTAGACTTTAAAATATTACATGTATTTAGAGTTAAATGCATTAAAAAGTTTTTTTTTTTTCATTTTAAGGATATTTTTAAAAGTTTATTGTAATATTATTCATATTTATTTACTTATTTATTTTTGAAAGGATATTCTTAAAGTAATATTAAAATATATTAAAATTAAAATTATTTTATTATTATTTTATTATTACTTTTATTAAAATATATTAAATTTAAAAGTCGAACGTTTTTCCACTATCCTACGCATATTTTAAAAAATAGGCTATAAATGTGGTAAACATTATTTAAAAATGATAATGGAAATAAACTAACTGAAAATAAACTAACTAACTAATCTCAAACTTAAAAGAGATTAATAAAATTTTATAATTTTAATTATTTTTTTAATATTGTAAAAATATGTTCGCTTTATATTATTAAAACAGAAAGAAAGAAAGAACATTATTATACAAAGTTGTTCATGAAACAACTTTATAATGTTTCTGTATCCCAGATATAGATGGCGACACTGGTGTTATTTATGGAATTTATGCTGTTTTAATACGGAACTCCTCCGTTTTCAGAAAATTTTACGGAAAAGTTACTGTTTTTATAATCTCAAAATATCAATAACGGAATTTCTGCTGTTTTTTTCGGAAAAACGGAACTATTCCGTAGAATTTTAGGGAACAATTTCTGTATATTAACGGATATTTTTTACAGTGTGAATAACAACAACAATAAATAAATAAATAAAATAAAATAAAATAAATTATCATTTTTGAAAAATTTCAAAACTTAATTGCTTTCCATAGAAGCGTCCTTGTTCTTTATAAAGTTCATGCAATAAAACGAGAATCTAACATATTTAGTATCTATGATATTTTATGTACCGACTGATACGTCCATTACCGTGGAATTACCCTATTTTAAAAGCGAAGAAGTTTCATGGGAACAGAGTTAATAATTCCGAAGTAAAACAAACGTGATTATAACAAAACTTTATGAAATTGTAACGATCTCCTAAAATTTTCAAGTTTATTTTCATCATCTCTGATATTCAGTGCATCGAATACTAGACAACCAGGAAAAAGACTACTTGCTTTAGAGCAGGAAGCTTCGTAGTGTTGACGCAGTACTGAAATTTATTCAGCATGGCTCATGTAATGATGCTTAAATAAGTGGTGGAGTCTGACAACTTACCGCGAAGTCTCATCCATCAAGATTACGTCATGATAAGAATCTTCAGTGGTCAACTCTGCCAGTGACATCTCCATTCAATGACGGCAAAGCAAACGATCTAGTCAACAGGTCTGCTTTTGAGCTAGAAACCATAGTACTACAACATTACATCATAAGTGTATTCCTAAAACTTGCGCTATTGCACGTAGAAAAAATTGTACTCGAAGCGATATTTCTACTTGATTACCTGATAACTTACAGCTACCCTGCGTTGCACTGCTTTGTAAGTGTGCCATGCATATGACATATTTTGTCAGTGGAGTATATATATTTTTAAAAGCATGATCCTAAAGAAGATTGTGTCGTGAACCTATTTTTACATCCATAAACTAGGAGGACAAGCTTTCGGTCTTATAAAAATATTTAAAATAATAACAATAATAATAATAATAATAATAATAATAATAATAATAATAATAATAATAATAATAATTTTATTAAAAAGATGTTTTACCGACAGTTAGATCTTTAAATATACATTATTACTTTAATCTACAATAAAAATAAAACGGATACAAATGTTATAATATTAAAAAAACACATAGGTACATTGTAAAAAAAAAAAAAAAAAAAAAAAAAAAAAAAAAAAAAAAAAAATGGAACTGTTACGCCACATAATGAGTTAGGAAGGTGGCTCTAATTTCGTGTAACATTTCAGCCTATTTCAGTAAATTATTCGGAAACGTTTCCTCATATTTATAGTATATCCGGAAATGTTTCTGCATATTTCCTAAATGTTAGCATATATTTCGAATATGTTTGTACGTGTTTCGTAAATGTTTCTATACATATTAAAAACATGTTGAATACGCAAGGTTCGCACACTCCTTGGAATTTACAAGGACTCTCGCACCACTATTAAAATTAAGAAAATTTACTTTTAATTTTTAAACTACAATATCCGCAATCCCCACCTTCATTCACAGATTTTATGATATTTTTCTGCAGTGAAATACTCCGAAAATATTCTTAAAATTTCGTGGTAGAGCTGTGCGAACCCTGAATACGTCATATTTTTCTTTTATCTTATAAAGTAATATGCTTTTTTAATGGAAATAATGCTATCCGATTAAATTTTTGGTGCATAAAAATAATAGAGCAGATGTTTATCGTTTGTTCAACATACAATGTTAAATAACTTGTTTTGAAATAGTAGAGTATATGTTAATCTTTTGCTGAACATACAAAGTTAAATAACTTGTTTGAAATAATAGAATAGATGTTAATTGTTTGTTGAACATACAAAGTTAAATAACTTGTTTGAAATAACAAAGTAGATGTTAATCATTTGTTGAACATACAAAATTAAATAACTTGTTTGAAATAATAGAGTAGATGTTAATCATTTGTTGAACATATAAAATTAAATAACTTGTTTGAAATAATAGAGTAGATGTTAATCATTTGTTGTATATACAAAGTTAAGTAACTCGTTTGAAATATATACTCTTTTCCACGAATCTATGATAGATATTAGATATTTGATTAATGAATAATAATGCAGTACTTGTATTAGTTAAGAACAGATAACATTGTTTATACGTCATTATCATCTTTTCGTTTTGAGCTTATCTTCCGATTCACAACTTTTGTAATGATGAAATATAGCGTTTATGAGACCGAAAATATTCATAATGTGGTTATGACACTCAGTGTACTGTACGCATTTAACCTGCCTATTTATGAATCACATATTTGCAAAAAAATATTGTAGAAGTTTTATTTATGTACCTTTAAAAATTAATTTCTAAAATACTGTATCCTGAGGTCCATCTGGTAATTAAATACATTATTAAAATATTTATTCCTCATGGTATTGACATTGAATCTGTTTGCAATGCTTGAGAAAATTGACCGTTAATTCTAACTCTTGGCCTTCTTTTCAATGTACAAGTTTGTCCAATGAACCAGATCACTGGCTACTGCACAAGAGGTGCTATGTTTGAATGCCGACACAGCCATGGATGTTTGAAGTACTTGTACTGTAAAAAATGTGACAATTTTAATGCATCGTCACTCCATGGCTTTTATAGAATATTTCTCTTTTGACGCATTAAAGTGCTATTACACGTAAAAATTCCAAGCGACAAAGATCGCCTGCGTCTTTTCGTTTTCTAAGCATTTCATTGGCTGTTCGAGAAGAGTCTTTACCATCATTTGAATTTCCAAGCATTTGATTGGCTCTTACTAGCAACTTGCTTCGTTCCACGCATCAAAGACGTTCCGACAAAAGAGAATCGCGCGCTACCAAGCGACTTCCCTGGTCCCATAGGATAACATGGAGACGCTTGCAGCACGACACGTGTAATGGCACTTTTAGAATGCTCCATAATAGGGTGAAGTAATCGTTTTCTATAAAAGCGGTGGAGTGACAATGCAACTAAAGGATCAATTTTTTAACAGTGTGGGCTTCCCTTTTAATATGGTGTATGTAACCTTCGTGTACAAAAGATAACTTTTACATTCCCTTAGCACTGATATCAGAAAATCGGATTAGCGAAACATTGTTAGCAATTCAACCTACTTTATAAAGAAGCTGAAATTATTCAAAAATGCAGTTCAGTTTTGGATCTAAATTTTTACGAAGCTTACAATATTCATCAACATATTTCTTACTTGGTTACCAATATGACTAGCACCCCTTCAAGAATCCTCGCGAAGACTTTTTTATTGGTGGGGGAGAAGCCTTAAATTGCCAAGTCAACATTCAATATTTGCCAACTCAGTGAAAAGCAAACATAAATAATTCTCGGCGTTTCCCAACTAGTTTTATAATTTTACCAAGTTATCCCAATTAGAAAATGTAATACAGTTTTTATTTGTAAAAAGCTTAATAACATTTCTAATTATATTGGTAACTTTAATCAAATTTATCAGAAATAGAAAATGTATTATAGTTTATTATTAAAGTTTTGAAATAATTTGCCAGTTCCGTTTGTAAATTTTCCAATTGTAACAGCATGTGAAAATATTTTTTTGGGGGGGAGGCCCCTCCCTGTTCCCCTTCTTAGCGAGGCCCCTGCCCATATCTCTCAGCACTGTGTGAGGGATCCTAGGCAGTGGCTCTTTTTTCAGATATTTTCAGTCAGTTGCATCATTTCTTTGAGATAGATAAACTCCTGTTTTCGCCAGTTCAATCAATTCATTCAGCCAGTACATGCGGCTATAATTCTTTTTAATTCATTTGACTTTTTTTTCTTATTACTGAAGTATTACATACGGCCGTATGTAATAATTGGGTGGCTTTACTTTTAAGTATTTGAGCACTATAACGTTGTTTTATAGTTTCTACTATATGGAATATTAATAAAAATATTTATATTAGTTAATTAAAAAAAAAAATAGCAAGTACTCAATTATTTAAATTTGGTTCTATGTTGTTTATTTTCATTTGGTTACTATTGATGATTTATGATTGCATGTCGAAACGCTCACAAGATATTTACTTGTCTTTTATTATGTTTTTATGCATATTTTTAAATTTATGTTAAGTATATTCAAGTCTGTCTGCTTAATTTTTATCAAAGCCATAGGTTTCAATTATGTTGGAAAGCTTCAAAAATGACAATCTAACGAGAGAAATGTGACAATGATACTTTAAAAAAATAGCGTTTAATTTTAGACATCCAGAGAAGAAATGTATAAAAAATAAATATGCATACATTACATTAATAGGGCCTAGTTTAAAAAAATTGCCAAGTATTCAACTGTTTAAATTTGGTTATATGTTGTTTATTTTAATTCCATTTCGTATTTTGTACTAGTGATGATTTATGATTGCTTGCTGAAATGTTCACAAGATATTTAACTGTCTTTTTTATGTTTTTATGTAGATTTTTAAATTTATGTTGCGTGTATTTAAGACTGTCTGCTTTTGTGTAAGATTTTATTCAAGCCATATTTTTCAGCTATGTTGTAAAGCTTTAAAAGTGACATATAATTATAATGTCATCTTAAAAAAAATAAAGCAATATGACCATGATAGTTTCAATAAATATCATTTTGATTTAACGACATCCAAGAAAGCAGTGCATAAAAAATAAATATGCATATATGATAATAATTAAAGCATTAGAAATAGCTAGTTAAAAACTTTTACTGCGATAATTCATTTTGCGAATAAAAATAATATATATATATATATATGTATATTTGCTGAACAAAAAATACGAAGTAATTATAATGTCGTCCAGAAGAAAAGGAGATTGCAATGAAGTGGGTTGTTAACCAAAGGTTCAAAAAAGCTAACAACTAAATAAATGGTTGGAATGTTATTTTGAAGTCTACCGGCATAAGAAGTATTGTCTGCTTCCCTGTCTTAGCAGCCCATTTATCAAGATTAAAGAAGATAAAATCTGTGGTGGCCTACAGAAGGAACTTTTGTTTTCTAAAAGACCGGTATTTTCTAAATTGCTTTCTATCATCGTGAATTATTTTGATTGTATAGGTCTCGATGATAGCGATTTGACTATCGCCAGAAATCTCGTGTTTTTACTGAAGATAACATAAAGAAGCAGAAAATCAGCATGACAGGTTTGGGGATAGTCTATAAAACATGCTAAGTAACAAGACATTTTTTGAATTTAATTATCTAAATTTATTTTATTCTCATAGTACTTTAAAAAAGTATAAATAAATGTTTTGAAATTATTTGCAGGTTCATACATATAACATAAATATATTTAAAATATATTAAAACATATTAAAGTATTTTATAAACCTCAAAATCTTTTCAACCATTACACAGACGTCACGGTTTCTGTTAATCTTTATTAATGTTTTTAACGTATTTTAAGATTTTTTTAATATATTTTAAATATAGTTTTTTTTTAATTATATGAATGCACCGGAAAGAAATTTCAGTATATTTATTTGCACTTTTTATATTAATTTTTATTTTTTAACTCACGGTGGATTTAGTACCAAGTACCAGTGTTGAATTCAGGGCCCGGAACAATAAAATTCTCTCCACCACCCTCCAAAAATGTAAGATTTTCTATTTTCAAGGTCTTTCCCCCACTTTAAATTTCTATAACTTCCTACAGAAGTCCTTCCTTGAGAAATTTGTCTGAATTCACCACTGTTTAGCACTAGAATTTTAGTTTCATTTGTGTCATTTTTTTTAATTTTCAAACTTCACTTTGCAATGTAAAATTGGAAATTTCGCTGATTTGGTACTAGAATTCACCCCATGAGTGACGTATTTCTGCATTAATCATTTAACAATTAGAACCAAAGAATTTAGCGTACGTTTTTTGATCTGAAAAATCTTGTCCACAACGCTTTTTTAAAGATGGTAAGAAAAAGACAGTCCCATTTTAGAATTAAAATTACTGACATTATTAAAGCGATTATATAGGATACCGTAAAGGTCTTATTTATTTTAACTTTTTATAATTGTAAAGTTTGTATGTTGTAATTATGAGTTAAATGGTTTTATGTTATTTATATATATATACTGATTTGGAATTGATTTCGTGATTGGAGAAGCGATTTTATTCTACTATATGATAATTTGATCTATTTGTCATCTCCTGAAAACAAAATTTTAACGCATGAATGAGCTTTCATGTACCATTCATAGTATAATGTAAGCATTAATCAGCTGTGAGATAAGATGCGTTGAAACAGTGATTTGTGTTGTTCTTTTCCTTTTGTCGATTTTTTACTGTTTTCTTATTACTGACATTTAAGTCATTATTATTTTAGAGTTAAATATGATAGTTGATTATTATGATATTACGAACAAGTTTCAGATTGAAAAATAGCATTAAATTGTGAAAATGTCTTTTAAAATATTATAGTTTTTAATTTAAAAAGTGAATCTTTTGAAAGATTTTTTTAAATTGCTAATAATATTTTAAATTATTATTTACAATCATAAATCTTCATGCCAATGTTTCCAGATTTAATATCTACCAAATGAATTTGGTAGAAGAGGAATTTTTTATAACACATGTCAAGATTTTTGAGAAGTTGTTAAATCTAATAATACATTTAATTCATCTGATTGTCTGACTGTTTAATAGAACAATTTTAAAATACTAATTGTTCAAATTGGTTCATTTTTTTTTTGAAAATTGTATGTAAACGTTTTTTTTTTTTTTTAATTTTTAATTTTTTACTCTTTATGATTTTAAACAAACATTTAACTGTAGATATTCTTAATCAGCTACTAAAGTATATTCTATTGTAAAGTCATTATTGGTATTGAATTATTTAAATATTAGTGGTGAATTACTTAATTATTGGTATTTAAAAAAAAACATATTTAAGCATAAACATATTTGAAATAAGGTATTTTTATGCCTGATGTGAAGTTTATAGTTAAAACTGCTCAATATATTTTTTAAATAGTTAGTATAATTTATGTCATTTAAGATAAGTATATTTTAAAGATATTAATAACTACTTTTTACATTAAAAAGGTTTTTCGAACAATAAGTAGACATTTCTTTTCTTTTTATATTTCTTGCTTTTTTATAATTTCCCAGATCAGTCTTTTTTTTATATATATATAAAACATAAGAAATCTGTTTAGCTCATATTCACATAATACTATACGGAAATAATTTTTTTAATTAAATTAGGGCTTATCACGTTGTTACATGATTTAATCGTTGTATGAACATCGGTGTTTTGGGAATAGCGGAAGAAAATTCGAAATCCCTATTAAGTTAAAGAATACGTAAAAAACAAAACTCCAAAGAATTAAAAAATTTAGGTTGATAAAACAATGATAAATCACATCACATAAAAAATAAACTATACATTCAGAAAATTTAGACCAATGTAGATATAATTTAACAGTAATGATTACTGAAATCTCAATATTTAAAATTTGAATTGCACATAAAAAAAGAGCGTAATTAACGTACATCATATAGAAATTATTAAAATACTAAATACAAGTTCATGGGTGCTTGAAAAAAAAGTAATACTAACTGTTAATAATTAGGTTAATTACTTGCCAGTATGGATATTTAAGAAATATTTTTGATTTGTAGCGTATGCAATAAAAGTAAACACAAGAAATAAAATTTCAATAAAGTATTTTACAACTTTTCTATCGGTATTTTAATTGAATTCAATGTAATTTTAATTAAGTTTTTCCTTAAAATTTAAATTAATGTCACAAATGATGAATTAAATAAATGTGATCAATAAAGTATTTTATTCCAATCTTTGCCAAAATTGTATCTATTTTCATTGCATGCTCAAAACATTTTTTTAAATTCCCATAAAATTAAAAAAAAAATTCTTTCTAAAAAAATAAGCATATTCTCCTATGAAAGAGTGACTATTCACTCCTACCAAGAGTTAAAAAACGCACTTATTTAGTAAGAGTGATTAGTCACTCCCCAAAGAGTAAATATTAACTCCTGTTTAGAGTGAATATTCACTTCCCAGGAGTGAGTATTCACTCCTTCAGAGAGTCAACAATTCCACTTTTGCTCAGAGTATGTAATCACTCTAAAGATGTCGGGCATATTTTGAGTCTGCTATAGAGTGACTATTCTCCTTAGTGAATAGTCACTTCCCATAAGACATGCTGACGTCAATGCAACGTCGTTGTGAAGTCACATTGTGACTTTGTGACCATCGATTGCCGATGTGACGTCACGTGACGTCGATGTGAAGTCACAGTGACTAAAATGTGAAGTCGTTATGGCCGTTTTAGAGCTTTTTTGGGACGTCACATTGTGACCACTTTGTGACGTCACAATGTGACCAATTTGTGAAAAGTGTGTCATTTGTGACTACTTTGACATTGACATTGTGACGAACTGTGAAAATGTTTTAGAAAGTCACATCTTAGTCACATTGTGACGTCACTGAGTGGTGGCATTTTCGTCACAGATGTGATGTGACCAAAGTGACTCACAGTGACGTCATTGTGACGTCACTGTGAACATGCATGCTATGAGGGTTCTTTTTATTTAGAGTGCAGTCTCCCTTATATTACTCCGTTTTAAAGCCGGGACAAAATCTGCCATTTTAAGATAGGTAAATATTACGCCTGAACAACGTCATTTTTAATTAAAACATTTTAATAGTCAGACAATATAAAAACCCTTTAAAAATGCATTAACTCTTTTGAATCTGGCGTACTATTAATAGTACATTTCTTTTCATCGACTATTATTTTGTCTAAAAAATTAATTTTGTTACTTTCAACATATAAAAATGATAGTACTATGTCTTTCTTATTATGACTTCATTTATGTTTTGACATTTAATAATAATAATAATAATAATAATAATAATAATAATAATAATAATAAAAGTTTTCCTAATTCTCTTTGCGCTATTAGCAATGCCTTTATTTATTGCATATATTTCATTCGTTCTTGTTTTAATACATTATTTCCCAACAGACTTCAAAAACTGTTCGGTAGTGTATTATTATATAAATATGATTTGAATAATACCGAAAGTAAGTACAGTAAAACCTTTTTGAACGGTCACCTCTAAATAACGACAATCTCCTAATATCGGCCATATATTTAAAGAATGAAAAAAATTCCATAGCATTGACATTATTACGAACCTCTAAATAAGGAATTCTGAACTGCCGCCACGGAAAAGTCACGATGAAAAAATAAACACTTCTTGTTACAATTTTCTGTTTATTTGCAAATAAAATCTGAAGCAGATCAAACAAAATATACTTTATATGCAAAAAAAAAAGTTCATTTATTCTGTTAAACACTTAATTCTTTTCCCAAACTATATAGAAAATGAAAACATTATTAATGATGGGGAAAATTTACCGGCCATTTTCAACTTAGTGTCAAGTCTGTTACCGCATGGTTTTTTAATGATTATCATTTTTTCATCATTCTACTTTTATTTTTTATTCAAGTAAGAAATAAATATGCAATTTTCTTAAAATTTAATAATTTACGTGAATATATACTGTAATTATTTAAAAAAGTTCTTGAATAATTTCTATGTGATCAAAATGTTGTGGCTAAAACTGTCTCTCATTTCAATTTAATTTAACTATTATTAATACAAGGTAGAACCCGTCGAATTTCGACGAAAGAAAATGTTTATGTAGGAACTGTTTCATTGATTTATAATAAATCAAAGAAATTAGTTACAATAAAAAATGCACCTTATATTGGTAAACAAATGATATTTAACCTAAAATTAACAAAATACTATTTCTAACTCAGTCGTAGAAATTAATAAATTTAAACTTTAATCGTATATGTTAGCAGAAAAATATGATAAAGGTCACTTATTGTAATGTAGTTATCAATTAAGGCCCGTATGCTTGGTATTAAAAAAAGGAAAAACAGCAAAATTTATTCCACTTTGACTGAATCATGGATTTTTTCCCCCATGAAATCTAAACCCGACATTATTTTCGTCATTTCAAAATTTACTTATATTTTTAACAGAGCACCTATTTTAATTTCAAAAATTTTCACTATCTATACTAATAAAAGAAGAAAACGCTCTGTCTGTGTGTGTGTCTGTGTGTGTGTCTGTGTGTGTGTCTGCGATGGCTAGCAAAATCTACAGCACGTACAAAGCTCAAAATTTTTTTGAGAGTAGCCCAATATCTCTCCTGATGCACCTGAGCTTCAGAATTTCAAAATTCCAATTATTAACTGAGTAATTAATTAAAATCAAGAGGTCACTCTCATAAAAAATCATCTTTTCCCAATTTTTTTCTCTTTGATTTGTTTACGGTTGGTTGGTTGTGTAAAAATTTTCGCAGAAGTAATAAGAAAGCTGAGACAGAATTAAAGAAACCCATAGAGGAATAAGATAAGTGGAGGTGAAGTAAGCTCAAAAAAGGTTTGCGATATAAAACCATTTATCGCTCAAATTTAATGTGGCAAACAAAAGGACGTGGAAGAGATTTTGTATTATAAGACGAATTGAAAGAAATGAATTACAGTTGAAGCATATTTCAAGAGGAAATAGCAAATTTTTAAAATGGTCTTCGTTCTATTATTATTTATTAGAATAAATATTCGCTTTTAAAATGAAGGAAATTGGAAAATTAGCAATAATTAAATATCAAATTAAAATTAAATAAGATATTGAAAACATTGAATACGAATTAAAAATTGTATAACTAAAAGTTTCCTTCATTAATGTAATTTTCAATACTTTATAACGTAGATGAAAAATGTTTATGACTTAATAATTGCATGTAAATAAATATTTAAAATATAATGATGAAAACATTCTTTTAAAATCATGTATGAAAACTTAAGTAATAAATATTAATCTAAAATATAAATTTCTGACTGCAGACGATTTTAATGTACTAACAAAATAATGTTATATTTTCAAGCAAAACGTTAAAATAATTTTATATATTGATATTTAAAACACATATGATAAAATAATTAATAAATTTTTACCGGTGAAGCGATAAATTAGTTCTTTTTTTAAAAACGAGAGAAAAAAAAATACAGGTTTAAACCTGTTTCAATTGATAGCGAAATTTTAAAATGGAGGGCCAAAATCACAGTACGGTGAAATCCAAACACCTCATTGGTCATTGAGCCGCGTCCTTTTCAGGGAATAATCTCTTAGCAGTTGGGTAAATGTTGTCATACTCCTTTTTCCGAGAAAAAATCGTAGCGGCAGTTTTGAAGTAAATCTTATCTCTTTTCATTTATAATCTAAATTTTTCACTCTCATTTTATAAAATGGCATCAAAATATCTTAATTGAGTTAATTTCGATGGTTTATCTTAAATAAGAACAGACGGTAACAATCGCTTAAAAAATACTTTCCCCCTCACCTTTTTCAAATGGAGAAACAAGTTCGTGATTTTCACCCTTACCACTCGACCAATGGGGTGGCTGGATTTCACTTGACTGTGATTTTGGCCCTTCATTTTAAAATTTCGCCAATTGATAGGCGTGTCAAAGCACGTGCTTTTGTTGGTACTTAATTGGACTTAATGTAGGGTTACATCTTAAGCATCATCTCCAGAGATAATACCTCCACTCTATTAATTTCTTTTTACTCTATGAAAGAAACCAATTTGAGATTTTGACATTTCAAAAGTGACTGTTTTTTTCCCAAAGACCTTTAAAATTCATAGACTGGCAAAATGTCAGTTTAACTTAGGATTTTTGAACATAGCTATTACGTCAGATCGTTGGTACTTCGTACATTAGAATGTATTTGTGGTTGGCTATGTTGCAGTTAATATATGTATATGTATATATGAGGCTTTTTTAGCAGTTTTTTTAAATCATTGATTAAATTTGAATGCATTTATTTAAGTTAAAATTTTATTAAGACTTTAATTTGTTTTTAAAACAAAAATGAAATGGCTCTTTGACGTACAATTTTTCGAATAGGCAGACGATTCATACACAGTAATAAATTATCAAATAGCAAAATAAATTATATATAAAAAATAGTCACTAAAAGAATAGTAGCAAAACATAATGTTTAGGCGTATTAACACATAACCCGATCCCAACCAGAAAAAAACAGACTATACTCCGATCCAAGCAAGACAAAAATTTCATGAGCATAAACGCGACCCGAACCTAAAAATTCCATTTGAAAAAAAAACTATGGATTTGATATTTGACCCGAATCAAATCTGAATCCCACAAAAATATTCAAATGAAGCATACCCCAATTCGATCAAAGAAAAATAATGTTCGTGTATATGCAACCCGACCCGAACCTAAAATTTTTCTCTGAAAAAACCCAAAAAATGACCAGAACGAAACCTGAAATCAATAAAAATATTCCAAAGAACTATAACCTGATAAGAGCAAGACAAAAAAACTTCCATGAACATAAACCTGACTCGAACCTAAAAAATTCCATTTGAAAAAAAAGCCTGAAGTTTTATGCAAACTACATCTGAATCCGATCAAAATATTCGAAAGAACCATAACCGGATTCGAATAAGAGAAAATAATTTTCGTGGACATGAAACCGATCGGAACCTAAAATTCCATTTGAAAAAAATACCTGAAATTTGAATCGACAAAAATATTCCACAGAACCATACCCGGACCTGAACAAGACAAAAAAATTTCCATGAACATGAACCCAATCCGAACCTAAAAAATGAACTAAATCTGAATCTGACAAAAATATTCCAGAGAAGCATATCCTTATTCGAACAATGCAGAATAATTTCCGTTGATGCGCAACCCAACCTGAACCTAAAAATTCCATTAAAAAGCCGAAATCTGAATTGAACGACATCTGAACCCGAAAAAAATATTCCAAAGAACCAAAACCCGATCCGAGCAAGACAAAATAATTTCCCTGGACATGAATCCAACCAGAACCTTAAAAATCAATTTAAAAAAAAAAAAAACCTGAAATCTGAATCCGACGAAAATAGTCCAAATAACTATAACCAGATACGAACAAGACAATATAATTTCCATGGACATAATCCCCATTCCAAACCAAAAAATTTGTAAAAAAAAGAAAAAAAAATCCCGAAATTTGAACCAAACTTAATCTGAACCTAACAAAAATATTTCAGTGAAGTATAACCTCATTGGAACTAGGTAAAATAATTTCCATATAAGTACAACCCGACCCGAACTTAAAAATCCCATTTGAAGGGAAAAAAAAAACCCCACGAAATCTGAATTGAAACGAATCTAAACTGAACACAAATATTCCACACAATCATAACCGTATCCGAAGAAGACAAAATAATTTCCATGAACATGAATCCAATCCGAACCTAAAATTCGGATGTTCTACAAAACATAATGCGCTCCGTAGCGGTGGAAAGTGAAACTAAGTACTTAGCGCGAGATGGTTAAAATATTTTGTTTATAGTTAATGTTAAATTAGAACTAGGTTACGGTTAGATAACAGTTAGGTTGCAATTACGTTCCGGTGACCCTTTTGTTATTTTATTTTCCGGTTAGGTTACAGTTAGGTCATGGTTAAGTTACAGTTAGTTTAAGGTTAATTTGCGGTTAGGTTGTGGTTAGATTATGGGTAGGTTATGATTAGGTGACGGCCAAGTTACATTTACGGTATATTTAACTTGCAGTTAGGTTACTGTTAAGATACAGCTAAGTTACAGACAAGTTATGATTCCGATACAATTAGGTTACGGTTAGGATTTTGTTCATAGAATGAACATTACGCATGTTTGATAAAAAATATACACCTATTTTTGTAAAATGGCTCTGAATTTATAATATTATATACTAACCTTTTAGCGAATCATCGAGAATCGATTTCATTCACGGTATAGTCAGATTTAAGAGTGATATATAATTAGTTTGAATTTCAAAATATTTCACTTGGGATATCTATGTGAAAAAAGTATTTAGTTAAGTCACTTAACAGTAATTTTAAGGATAAATATCAACACGAAATCGTTGGACACATATTCCCTCCTGCGTTTCCCATTGCAGTCATTTTAGGTATTTTTGCAGCTAAATATTAGTTTTTTAAAAAACCAATTTTTGACACAGTCAGGGGGCACGTATTTAATATAATGTACACTGTAAAAAATTTGACCCTTTTGCTGTATCATCACTCCCCCGCTTTTATAGAATATATCTCTTTTGACCTATGACAATGCTCCAAAATAGGCTGAAGTAATCATTTTCTATAAAAGCGGTGGAGTGACGATGCAGCAAAAGGGTCAAATTCTTAACAGTGTATTAACACATATTTTGAGTTGAAGATAAAATCATAAAAATTTCAAGTTCGTTTAACATTATTATAACGGACCCGGGCAACGCCGGGCGGGTCAGCTAGTCTATACTAATAAAAGAACAAAACGCTCTGTCTGTGTGTGTGTCTGCGATGGCTAGCAAAATCTACAGCACGTACAAAGCTCAAAATTTTTTTGAGAGTAGCCCAATATCTCTCCTGATGCACCTGAGCTTCAGAATTTCAAAATTCCAATTATTAACTGAGTAATTAATTAAAATCAAGAGGTCACTCTCATAAAAAATCATCTTTTTCCCATTTTTTTTCTCTTTCATTTGTTTACGGTTGGTTGGTTGTGTAAAAATTTTCGCAGAAGTAATAAGCAAGCTGAGACAGAATTAAAGAAACCCATGGAGGAATAAGATAAGTGGAGGTGAAGTAAGCTCAAAAAAGGTTTGCGATATGAAACCATTTATCGCTCAAATTTAATGTGGCAAACAAAAGGACGTGGAAGAGATTTTGTATTATAAGACGAATTGAAAGAAATGAATTACAGTTGAAGCATATTTCAAGAGGAAATAGCAAATTTTTAAAATGGTCTTCGTTCTATTATTATTTATTAGAATAAATATTCGCTTTTAAAATGAAGGAAATTGGAAAATTAGCAATAATTAAATATCAAATTAAAATTAAATAAGATATTGAAAACATTTAATACGAATTAAAAATTGTATAACTAAAAGTTTCCTTCATTAATGTAATTTTCAATACTTTATAACGTAGATGAAAAATGTTTATGACTTAATAATTGCATGTAAATAAATATTTAAAATATAATGATGAAAACATTCTTTTAAAATCATGTATGAAAACTTAAGTAATAAATATTAATCTAAAATATAAATTTCTGACTGCAGACGATTTTAATGTACTAACAAAATAATGTTATATTTTCAAGCAAAACGTTAAAATAATTTTCTATATTGATATTTAAAACACATATGATAAAATAATTAATAAATTTTTACCGGTGAAGCGATAAATTAGTTTTTTTTTAAAAAACGAGAGAAAAAAAAAATACAGGTTTAAACCTGTTTCAATTGATGGCGAAATTTTAAAATGGAGGGCCAAAATCACAGTCCGGTGAAATCCAAACACCTCATTGGTCATTGAGCCGCGTCCTTTTCAGGGAACAATCTCTTAGCAGTTGGGTAAATGTTGTCATACTCCTTTTTCCGAGAAAAAATCGTAGCGGCAGTTTTGAAGTAAATCTTATCTCTTTTCATTTATAATCTAAATTTTTCACTCTCATTTTATAAAATGGCATCGAAATATCTTAATTGAGTTAATTTCGATGGTTTATCTTAAATAAGAACAGACGGTAACAATCGCTTAAAAAATACTTTCCCCCTCACCTTTTTCAAATGGAGAAACAAGTTCGTGATTTTCACCCTTACCACTCGACCAATGGGGTGGCTGGATTTCACTTGACTGTGATTTTGGCCCTTCATTTTAAAATTTCGCCAATTGATAGGCGTGTCAAAGCACGTGCTTTTGTTGGTACTTAATTGGACTTAATGTAGGGTTACATCTTAAGCATCATCTCCAGAGATAATACCTCCACTCTATTAATTTCTTTTTACTCTATGAAAGAAACCAATTTGAGATTTTGACATTTCAAAAGTGACTGTTTTTTTCCCAAAGACCTTTAAAATTCATAGACTGGCAAAATGTCAGTTTAACTTAGGATTTTTGAACATAGCTATTACGTCAGATCGTTGGTACTTCGTACATTAGAATGTATTTGTGGTTGGCTATGTTGCAGTTAATATATGTATATGTATATATGAGGCTTTTTTAGCAGTTTTTTTAAATCATTGATTAAATTTGAATGCATTTATTTAAGTTAAAATTTTATTAAGACTTTAATTTGTTTTTAAAACAAAAATGAAATGGCTCTTTGACGTACAATTTTTCGAATAGGCAGACGATTCATACACAGTAATAAATTATCAAATAGCAAAATAAATTATATACATGGAGGAAGAAGATAGGTGGAGGTGAACTAAGCCTTAAAAAAGGTTTGCAATGTGAATCCATTTATCGCTCAAATTTTAGTGTACCAAACAAAAGCACGTGGAAAATTGGAAAGCTTCCAAAAAAGGAAGGGATTTTGTATTAATAAGACGAATTGAAAGAAATGAATTACAGCTGGAGCATTTTTTAAGAAGAAATAGGAAATTTTAAAAAAGGTCTTTGTTCTATCATTATTTATTAAAAGAAATGTTTACTTTTAAAATAATTGAAATTGGGAAATTATTATTATTATTATTAAATGTCATTATTATTATTAAATTTCAAATTAAAATTAAATAAGAAATTGAAAACGTTTGATACGAACTAAAAATTGTATTATTAAAAGTTTTCTTTTTACAGTAATTTTTATTAACACTTTTCAAAAAAATTGAAAAATGTTTCTGCATTCGGTTTGTCTGTCCGTCTGTCCGCGCTCTAACTCTCGTAAATATACTCGGAATGCAAAGAAATTTTACCATGTTATTGAAGTTTACACAAGCACAAACCCTATTAAAAATGAAGTTTCTACCTTGATTAGTTTATTTACAGGGACAGTCAAAAGTTTTCGATAATATTAGAGCCAATGGGGAAAAATCGTTTCAAATTAATGTTAAAGATGTTACGGCCGGATAAACGTATTCACATTTATTTGCATCTACGAAAAGCACACTAAAATATGCAGCTAAAAGAATAGTTATTCATTTACAGGGCCACACAAAATAATTCTAATACATGATAATAAATGAGGAAATTGTTTGCGACATATTTTAACGATGGTAAACGGTATCATGTGTAATCAAATTGATATACGTCGCTGGGACTTAATATGAGTTATTTCACGCATAATACGAAGTGCATAGCATTTACAGGGACACACAAAAGACTTCAAAAAGCATATTCTATTCGAAGTACTGTATATTACGCATGGTAGCTGTTCCATGGATGAAATGCATTTTTAATTATGATATGCGCTTTTAAATGCCACTAAATGTATTCACATTATATGGCGTGCATAAATGCTATAATAGTTACAGAATTAAGATATATAGGGTTACTCAAAAGAACTCGGAAAAGTTACTGAATGTGAGTGCAATTTACTTAAAGGTTTGTTTTTAAAAAAGTTTTGCATTTTTACGTCGAATTGCATTTAGTTTATCGTGAAATGTTTTTAGAATATAGATTAAATGATATACAGGTTCACGCAAAGAACTGGATACAGGTTTGTTTAAGGATGATAATTTCTGGAAATATGATTTAAATAGTTTAAAGAGTATTGTTGTTTGATTAACATTATTTATTTATTTTTTTATATAATTAATTTTAGCAAAATACTTTCGTGTAATAAACGTACTAGGTAAACTGCAGGGCTGAACAAAAGTATTGAAGTATGTTTTACATCTATTCGCAGAAACTGCAAAAAAAAAAAAAAAAAAAAAAAAAAAAAAAAAATCATCCAGCTAGGCATTTTTTTGCTAAACTAAATCTCTCCATGATATAGTATATATATCAACCGACAAATCAAATACAGAGCTGTTCAAAAGTATTGGAATACATATTTGGTTATAGGCAGTAACACCTATTTCCCTGATTAACGAAGTTTTGTTAAAGAATTAAGGAAATTTGGATAGCGTTTTATAATCTATGCTTAACGCAGGATTTTTTTTTACTGGTTAATACTTTATAACGTAGATGAAAAATGTTTATGACTCCGGTTTGTGTGGCCGAGTTCTAACTCTTGTAAATAAACTCTGATGCTCGTAGCATTTTTTAAATGTTATTGACGTGTACTACACCGTGATCGCTATTGAAAAGGAAATGTGTAGAATTTATAGTTCATTTGCATAGACAGTCTAAAGTATTCTGTTACATTATGGTCAATGGGAAAAATCGTTTCAAGTTCATTTCAATGACGTTAGACCATTTAAAACATAAAGAAATTTATATGCATTTATAAACGGCAGCATAACAAGCATTTTGTAGAATATGGGGTTTGCTAAACATTTATTATTTAAAGAGCCACACAAAAGAATTCCGTTTATGGGGTGGGGATAATGATATATGGTTGGGAGTTTTTAGCGGCCAAAATATGTTACTAAATTATAGTGAAATAGACATAAATTATTCACTGATTTTCCTCAACACTACATTTCCGCACCCACATTCCTTTACAAATCTGTTCATTAATGTTCCCGCTAATTGCCTTTACATTTTTGATGCATAACTTTGAAACACACTGTATAGGCATATTCAAAATGTGAAGAGTGTAGCTCAATATAGTTTAAAACCGGGCTTTTTCAATATTTTTCGTGATGATATAAAATTTCACGCAAAGGAAAGTAAGAGTGTTTAAAATGATATAATGTTGCTTAAATTGTAATGTTGAAAAATTATAATATTGAAACATTATAAAAAAATGATATTATAATTTTGCTTATTTGCTCAACGCTTAAAGCTGAACAAATAAAAATGTATGTTAAATTTGCAGCGAGACTAGATCCTTGAATGGGTCTGGTTGTATTTTACCTGAACACGAAAATTCTATTCAAATCGGAATCCAACATAAATGTTTTTTATCGATCTGAACCGCTAATATTTGAATTCGAATCCGACACATAAACAGTATTCCGCCTGAAACAGAGCTAATTTTAATACTTACAACTTTATTAAAAAATTCCAAAATATGTTTTAAAACAAATATTGTTAGCATATAGTCATGCCTTACATTAATAAGAACAATTTTTGACAAGTATAAAAATTTTACTTCTTCAAAATAACAGCATTATCAATAAAAAATTTTGAGAAACAATTAATAAACAAGTTGGAAATTACACGTGAAGTGTAAAAAATGAGGTGCGTTCGTACGACAACGAAGTTTTTAAAATATTTAGATCTTGCTGATATAGTAGACAGTACTTCGGTTACATTATAGTAGTAGAAATCTTTGTGTTCCTGTAAATATACAGGAAGTAATTTTTATTACACCTCAGCAACGTATATCATATTCATAAAATGCTAAATAGTTTAATGTAATTAAAACACGCCCCACAAACAATGTTTCTCCGTATAGCTTTATGTAATGAAATACTTTTGTGTGCTCCTGTAATTTAAAAACAAATATTCTTTGCATCACAGATTGTACAGAATGTCTATTTTAGTATATATATACTTCATAGGTTCATGTCAGTTTTATTATGTTTGAATTAGTTTAACGCCATTAAAATGCATTTGAAACTTTTTTTCCCATTGACCGTAATGTCATGGAATATTTTTTATTGTTCCTGTAATTGATTTATGCATCCAATTTCTATAAAATTTAAAATGACACGAGAAAATTATGTAATAATTATTTGTTTTAAATTTCAAATGATTAAAATGCATTTGAAACTCCCCCCCCCCCCCTTGACCGTAATGTAACGGGATACTTTTGATTGTCCCTGTAATCAGGGGCCTCGCTAAGGGGGGGGACAGGGGGGAGCCTCCCCCCCAAACATTCGCAAATGTTGTTACACTTGGCAAATTTAAAACTTTTATGGCAAATTTTATTAAAATTTTAATAACAACTGCAATACATTTCCTATTTTTGATAGAATTTGCAAAAGTTACAACTCCAATTTGGAATATTATGAAACTTTTTACAAATAAAAACTGTATTAACTTTTTCTAAGTGCATTAACTTGGCAAAATTATAAAACGAGTTGGCAAATATGAAAATTTGACTTGGCAATTTAAGGTCTTCTCCCCCACCAATAAAAAGTCTTAGCGATGGCCCTGCCTGTAATTCATCTATGCATAATTGATCTATCTTAAATTTGAAATAACTTGAAAAAATTATGTATTAATTATGTATTTTAAACTTCAAACGATTCGGTTGGGTAGTTTTTGCGTTGTTATATGCGAATGGACAGACAGACGGATGGACTGAACGACAACTATAGGTGCTACGTATTTACATAATTACGAAAGCACCTAAAAACAACAGATATAAAGCATAATAAAATTTGAGAGCTGTAAAATAAATGAGCTGATTTTCACGCAATAAAAATTTCGATTCTTATGTTTTTAAAATTATTAGAAAATAAATTACACATCTTTTAAGATTAATAGCATTTAAATGCGAAAAATGAAGCGTAAATACAGGGTTTCAATATCACAAATAGATTTATTCTAAATAAATAATTCAGGGATAAAAAAAATCAAGATGAATATACATATATATATATATATATATATATATATATATATTTAATTCAAGAATTTTAAAACAATTTACTAGAAGTCAAAGGCTGATATATATAATATCTAAAGGTAACTGCTTTTTTACTATAGAGAGCAATACAGATATGGATTTTTTTTTTTAATCAAAATGCAGAGTGCTTAAATTTTAAATATAAAGCTAATGTTGATCAGCGTCTTCATCCTCCATGACAGGCGATGAATATAAAAATTTTGTGAAAATAAAATTTTGTATCATAAGATCAAAAGCAATTATTCAAATGTGAACCAAGCATTTATTGATAATAATTTCAGTATTGCAGCTAAACTTTTCCAGTCTGATGAACTCATTTTAATCGCAAATAACAATACGCATAAATAATTCAAATATTTCAAAATAGTTAATAAATATTCTCTTTTATGGAATGAAATTTTTAAATAGATCTCCATTTTGCCTACGTCAATCGCTGCTAATTTACTTAAACATCTTTATTTATTTTTGTTAAAAAGAAATTTGTTTTGTTACATATTAATAATTGCATTTAAATAATATTTAAAATATAATAATGAAAACATTCTTTTAAAATCATGTATGAAAACATAAGTAATAAATATTAATCTAAAATACAGATTTCTGACTGCAAACGACTTTTAGATATTAGCAAAGTAATGTTATCTTTTCAAGCAAAATATTAAAAGATTTTCTATTTTGATATTTAAAACACATGTAATTAAATAATTTTTACCTGTTTTTCTACCTGTCAAATTTTTACCAAAGAAATTTTTATCTGTGAAGCGATAAATTTGTATTTATTGATCGAGTATTACAGCCAATAATCGCACAAACTTCATTGTTTACGAAATTTTAATTCGCTGTCTAATAAAAAATTCGACGATAAAAAACAAGAGCAATCAAATACGGGTTTTAACTGGTTTGAAATGATAGGCGAATCAAAGCACGTGGTTTTGTTTGGACTTAATGTGACTTAATGTAGGGTTACATTTTCGGCATCACCCAAATCATTATAGTTCACCTCCAGTATATTCTTCCTCCATGATTATATATAAAAAATAGTCACTAAAAGAATAGTAGCAAAACATAATGTTTAGGCGTATTAACACATAACCCGATCCCAACCAGAAAAAAACAGACTATACTCCGATCCAAGCAAGACAAAAATTTCATGAGCATAAACGCGACCCGAACCTAAAAATTCCATTTGAAAAAAAACTATGGATTTGATATTTGACCCGAATCAAATCTGAATCCCACAAAAATATTCAAATGAAGCATACCCCAATTCGATCAAAGAAAAATAATGTTCGTGTATATGCAACCCGACCCGAACCTAAAATTTTTTTCTGAAAAAACTCAAAAAATGACCAGAACGAAACCTGAAATCGATAAAAATATTCCAAAGAACTATAACTTGATAAGAGAAAGACAAAAAAACTTCCATGAACATAAACCTGTCTCGAACCTAAAAAATTCCATTTGAAAAAAAAGCCTGAAGTTTTATGCAAACTACATCTGAATCCGATCAAAATATTCGAAAGAACCATAACCGGATTCGAATAAGAGAAAATAATTTTCGTGGACATGAAACCGATCGGAACCTAAAATTCCATTTGAAAAAAATACCTGAAATTTGAATCGACAAAAATATTCCACAGAACCATACCCGGACCTGAACAAGACAAAAAAATTTCCATGAACATGAACCCAATCCGAACCTAAAAAATGAACTAAATCTGAATCTGACAAAAATATTCCAGAGAAGCATATCCTTATTCGAACAATGCAGAATAATTTCCGTTGATGCGCAACCCAACCTGAACCTAAAAATTCCATTAAAAACCGAAATCTGAATTGAACGACATCTGAACCCGAAAAAAATATTCCAAAGAACCAAAACCCGATCCGAGCAAGACAAAATAATTTCCCTGGACATGAATCCAACCAGAACCTTAAAAATCAATTAAAAAAAAAAAAAACCTGAAATCTGAATCCGACGAAAATAGTCCAAATAACTATAACCAGATACGAACAAGACAATATAATTTCCATGGACATAATCCCCATTCCAAACCAAAAAATTTGTAAAAAAAAGAAAAAAAAAATCCCGAAATTTGAACCAAACTTAATCTGAAACTAACAAAAATATTTCAGTGAAGTATAACCTCATTGGAACTAGGTAAAATAATTTCCATATAAGTACAACCCGACCCGAACTTAAAAATCCCATTTGAAGGGAAAAAAAAAACCCCACGAAATCTGAATTGAACCGAATCTAAACTGAACACAAATATTCCACACAATCATAACCGTATCCGAAGAAGACAAAATAATTTCCTTGAACATGAATCCAATCCGAACCTAAAATTCGGATGTTCTACAAAACATAATGCGCTCCGTAGCGGTGGAAAGTGAAACTAAGTACTTAGCGCGAGATGGTTAAAATATTTTGTTTATAGTTAATGTTAAATTAGAACTAGGTTACGGTTAGATAACAGTTAGGTTGCAATTACGTTCCGGTGACCCTTTTGTTATTTTATTTTCCGGTTAGGTTACAGTTAGGTCATAGTTAAGTTACAGTTAGATTAAGGTTAATTTGCGGTTAGGTTGTGGTTAGATTATGGGTAGGTTATGATTAGGTGACGGCCAAGTTACATTTATGGTATATTTAACTTGCAGTTAGGTTACTGTTAAGATACAGCTAAGTTACAGACAAGTTATGATTCCGATACAATTAGGTTACGGTTAGGATTTTGTTCATAGAATGAACATTACGCATGTTTGATAAAAAATATACACCTATTTTTGTAAAATGGCTCTGAATTTATAATATTATATACTAACCTTTTAGCGAATCATCGAGAATCGATTTCATTCACGGTATAGTCAGATTTAAGAGGGATATATAATTAGTTTGAAATTCAAAATATTTCACTTGGGATATCTATGTGAAAAAAGTATTTAGTTAAGTCACTTAACAGTAATTTTAAGGATAAATATCAACACGAAATCGTTGGACACATATTCCCTCCTGCGTTTCCCATTGCAGTCATTTTAGGTATTTTTGCAGCTAAATATTAGTTTTTTAAAAAACCAATTTTTGACACAGTCAGGGGGCACGTATTTAATATAATGTACACTGTAAAAAATTTGACCCTTTTGCTGTATCATCACTCCCCCGCTTTTATAGAATATATCTCTTTTGACCTATGACAATGCTCCAAAATAGGCTGAAGTAATCATTTTCTATAAAAGCGGTGGAGTGACGATGCAGCAAAAGGGTCAAATTCTTAACAGTGTATTAACACATATTTTGAGTTGAAGATAAAATCATAAAAATTTCAAGTTCGTTTAACATTATTATAACGGACCCGGGCAACGCCGGGCGGGTCAGCTAGTCTATACTAATAAAAGAACAAAACGCTCTGTCTGTCTGTGTGTGTGTCTGTGTGTGTGTGTGTGTCTGTGTGTCTGCGATGGCTAGCAAAATCTACAGCACGTACGAAGCTCAAAATTTTTTTGAGAGTAGCCCCGAATCTCTCCTGGTGCACCTGAGCTTCAGAATTTCGAAATTCCAATTATTAACTGAGTAATTAATTAAAATCGAGAGGTCACTCTCATAAAAAAAAACATCTTTTTCCCATTTTTTTCTCTTTCGTTTGTTTACGGTT
This sequence comes from Maratus speculifer, assembly GCA_964019185.1. Taxonomy (NCBI): domain Eukaryota; kingdom Metazoa; phylum Arthropoda; class Arachnida; order Araneae; family Salticidae; genus Maratus; species Maratus speculifer. The sequence continues at coordinate 400,101,452 of OZ025294.1, read as the reverse complement.
GGTTGGTTGTGTAAAAATTTTCGCAGAAGTAATAAGAAAGCTGAGACAGAATTAAAGAAACCCATGGAGGAATGAGATAAGTGGAGGTGAAGTAAGCCTTGAAATTTGCAATATGAAACCATTTATCGCTAAAATTTTAATGTGCGAAATAAAAGGACGTGGAAGGGATTTTGTATTATAAGACGAATTGAAAGAAAGAAATTACAATTGAAGCACATTTTAAGAGGAAATACCAAATTTTTAAAATGGTCTTTGTTCTATTATTATTTATTAAAATAAATGTTCGTTTTTAAAAGGAGCAATAATTAAATATCAAATTAAAATTAAATAAGATATTGAAAACATTTGATACGAACTAAAAATTGTATAACTAAAAGTTTCCTTCATTAATGTAATTTTAAATACTTTATAACGTAGATGAAAAATGTTTATGACTTAGTAATTGCATGTAAATAAATATTTAAAATATAATGATGAAAACATTCTTTTAAAATCATGTATGAAAACTTAAGTAATAAATATTAATCTGAAATATAGATTTCTGACTGCAGACGATTTTTATGTATTAACAAAAGAATATTATATTTTCAAGCAAAACGTTAAAATAATTATCTATATTGATATTTAAAACACATATGATAAAATAATTAATAAATTTTTAAAATTTTTCAAAAGTGACTGTTTTTTTCCCCAAAGACCATTAAAATTCAGAGACTGGCAAAATGTCAGTTTAACTTAGGATTTTTGAATACAGCTGTTACGTCAGATCGTTGGTACTTCGTACATTAGAATCTATGCGTGGTAAATATATGTATATGTATATATGAGTAATATAGGAGTAAATATATGTATATAGGAGTGAGGAGTATAGGAGTATAGGAGTCCTATATACTCCTACATGAGTATATAGGAGTAAATATATGTATATGTATATATGAGGCTTTTTTAGCAGTTTTTTTTAAATCATTGATTAAATTTGAATACATTTTATTTAAGTTAATATTTTATTAAGACTTTAATTTGTTTTTAAAACAAAAATGAAATGGCTGTTTGACGTACAATTGCTCGAATCGGCAGACTATTCATACACAGTAATAAATTATCAAATAGCAAAATAAATTATATATCAAAAATAGTCACTAAAAGAATAATAGCAAAACATAATTTTTAAGTGTATTAACACATAACCCGATCTCAACCAGAAGAAAAAACAGACCATACTCCGAACCAAGCAAGACAAAAAATTTCATGAGCATAAACTCGACCCGAACCTAAAAATTTTCTTTGAAAAAACTCGAAAAATGACCAGAAAGAAAACTGAAATCGATAAAAATATTCCAAAGAGCTATAACCCGATAAGAGCAAGACAAAATAATTTCCGTGAAAATAAACCTTACTCGAACCTAAAAAATTCCATTTGAAAAAAGTCCTGAAATTTTATGCAAACTACATCTGAATCCGATCAAAATATTCGAAAGAACCATAACCGGATTCGAATAAGAGAAAATAATTTCCGTGGACATGAACCCGATCCGAACCTAAAATTCCATTAAAAAAATATCCGAAATTTGAATTTAACCAAATATGAACCTGACAAAAATATTCCACAGAACCATACCCGGCTCTGAACAAGACAAAAAATTTCAATGAACATGAATCTAATCCGAACCTAAAAAACTGAACTAAATCTGAATCTGACAAAAATATTCCAGAGAAGCATATCCTTATTCGAACAATGCAGAATAATTTCCGTTGATGAGCAACCCAACCTGAACCTAAAAATTCCATTAAAAAAACCGAAATCTGAATTGAACGACATCTGAACCCGAAAAAATATTCCAAAGACCCAAAACCGGATCCGAGCAAAACAAAATAATTTCCCTGGACATGAATCCGACCAGAACCTTAAAAGTCAATTTGAAAAAATGCCTGAAATCTGAATCGAACCAAATCTGAATCCGACGAAAATATTCCAAATAACTATAACCAGATACGAACAAGACAATATAATTTCCATGGACATAAACCCAATCCGAATCAAAAAATTTCTAAAAAAAAAAAAAAAAAAATCCCGAAATTTGAAATAAAACCTAATCTGAACCTAACAAAAATATTTCAGTTTAGTATAACCTCATTGGAACTAGGTAAAATAATTTCCATTGAAGTACAACCCGACCCGAACTTAAAAATCCCACTCGAAGCAAAAAAAAAAAAAAAAAAAACCCACGAAATCTGAATTGAACCGAATCTAAACTGAACAAAAATATTCCAAACAACCATAACCGTATCCGAAGAAGACAAAATAATTTCCATGAACATGAATCCAATCCGAACCTAAAATTCGGATGTTCTACAAAACATAATGCGCGGAGGAATGTGAAACTAAGTACTTAGCGCGAGATGGTTAAGATATTTCGTTTATAGTTAGAGTTAAATTATAACTTGGTTACGATTAGGTAACAGTTACGTTGCAATTACGTTCTGGTGAGCCTTATGTTATATTTAATTTCCGGTTAGGTTACAGTTAGGTCACGGTTAAGTTACAGTTAGGTTAAGGTTAAGTTGCGGTTAGGTTGTGGTTAGATTATGGGTAGGTTATGATAAGGTGACGGCCAGGTTACATTTATGGTTTATTTAAGTTACAGTTAGGTTACTGTTAAGATACAGCTAGGTTACAGACAAGTTATGATTGCAATACAATTAGGTTACGGTTAGGATTTTGTTCACAGAATGAACATTATGCATGTTTGATAAAAAATATACACGTATTTTTGTAAAATGGCACTGAAATTATAATACTATATACTAACATTTTAGCTAATCATTCAGAATCGATTTCATTTCGGTATTGTCGGATTTAAGAGTGATATAATTAGTTTGAAATTCAAAATATTTCACTTGGGATATCTATGTGAAAAAAGTATTTAGTTAAGTCACTTAACAGTAATTTTAATGATAAATATCAACACTTTAACACGAAAATCACGCAATCGTTGCACACATATTCCCTCCTGCGTTTCCCATTGCAGTCATTTATGGTATTTTTGGAGCTAAATATTAGTTTTTTTTTTTTAAACCAATTTTTGACACAGTCAGAGGGTACGTATTTAATATAATGTACACTGTAAAAAATTTAACCCTTTTGCTCCATCATCACTCCCCCGCTTTTATAGAATATCTCTCTTTTGACCTATGAGAATGCTCCATAATAAGCTGAAGTAATCATTTTCTAAAAAAGTGATGGATTGACGATGCAGCAAAAGGGTCAAATTTTTAACAGTGTATTTACAGGTATTTCGAGTTAAAGATAAAATCATAAAAATTTCAAGTTCGTTTAACCTTATTATTACGGACCCGGGCAACGCCGGGCGGGTCAGCTAGTTTATGATAAAATGGCAACAAAAAGGTACAATAATCTCCGACTTTTTTACCTTTACTTTTAATAGAAATGGTGTATTTCTGTTGCCACAATCACAAAAAAAGTACTAAAAACTATAAAAAAAAATTAATATCTTAAAAACAAATTAAGATACAGTTTTCAAACAAATTGCATTTAAAAGTGCATTTTTCTCTATACAACGGTCTAAAATTTGAAAGTGTGCAGTTTTTAGAAGTTTAATAATTTGTATTAGCAAAAAATACAATCTTTTGTATTTTGAAGTTTCATTTCAAGTTTCAAAGTGTTGCCATTCACAAAATGACCTATGCGTTATGCACAGATACGTTTGGCCTATATAATATAGAAATAACATGTTTTGAAATTTAGGGATATAAGTCACATTAAATTAAGTTCATTTTAGGAAATCTGAGAAATTTAAAGCTGAGTATTTTCAGTAATTTTGTATGGTAACGGACTTGACAATTTGCCTTACAATTCAACTTTAAATAGCATTTACATGTTATACAATAGGGCAAAGTGCACAATCAATTTTTTTTCATGTACCTTAAATATTTACTTAACACCTATCTCCATTTTTAAAATAAATTATTAAGTTTGAAAATTAAAAATAAAATTCTGAAATGTAAGCGAATAGTGAAAATGGCCCTTATATAATAACTAACACTAAGCAAGTAAGTTTGTATGTCTGGACAAAGATTTGGAAGTTATTACCACATTTGATTTATACAGAAAATTGTGGAAGATAGGAGAGACGAAGATAAACATGATGCGAAAGGGAAAATAAAAGGAATTAATCGGTCATTTAAAATTTCTAATATCAATATTACACAAATACCAAATTTTTGACAAACCTTCGTGAAATCTAAAATTTTGCATTAAATCATAAAGATGATGAGTTGTACAGCAAAGCAATCCATATTATGTTTTCTTTGGTAAAAGATATTTATCGAAAAAAATACTAACTCTAAATTAAAGTTTTTTAATGTATTAAAACAATGATAATAAATTAAAATAACTGTATTTCAATTTGATATTTACCAAAAAAAAAAAACTCTAAATGAATGTTTTTTAATGTATTAAAACAATGATAATAAATTAAAATAACTGTATTTCTATTTGATATTTACCGAAAAAAAAATACCAACTCTAAATGAATGTTTTTATGTATTAAAACAATGAGAATAAATTAAAATAACTGTATTTCTATTTGAAGTTATGTAATTCTTGCCTGTATCAATACAAGTCTAATACATAATTATACTGCTATATGCAGAGATACTATAGCAACGCTGTGGAAGATACCTGTAATAAAACTGTGTTGAATCTGAGAGACATCGAAGAGCCAGGTTTTTGATGACGACAGTTATTTATTAAAATTCAATCAATCATGTAAACTTGATTTAGAAATATTTCCATAACAGCATTCAGTTAATTACTATTCAGAGCAAACCTTGTTAAAAATGATTAAGGAAGTCATAAAAATACTTCTTTAAAAACAATATTGAACTTTATTACACCGGGAGCTTTTCAAAACTAACTTAAATTTAAATTATAAAGGAAATCATTCTTTAAAACATCATAAACGAAAACTAAATATCTTATTCGAACTTAAACTATAATAACTTAAATCATAACAACTTGACGGAAACGAAAAGAGAGAGCGAGCCATGAAGTCGAATAGAGAATGGCATTTATACTATCTCAGGAAGGGAACGGGACAGACGATTCCACTTCTGGAAAAGGGAAGGTCTAAAACTAACCGATTACGGAACACCTAATGCCATCTATCGAAGCCTCATGTCGAAACTTCAGTTAATTTATGTTTTAAACTCAAAATATAGCCATAAGTGACAAGTAAAACCGGCTGATTAGCCAACAAAGCCCCCCCCCCCCCCACTTGTCACTTAGGAAAGACTATTCAAACAACAGTTTGAAAAAAAAACTAACTGGATTCCCAAATTTCGCTCTGAATTTACAAAGGTCAAACAAAAATCCAGTATAAATTTACCATTGCATCTTCAATCTTCTTATTAAATCAAACAATTCATCTAAAAAAAACATGTCGCCATATAACAGTAACATACAATCTATAAACATTAAACTTTAACAAGAATTATAACATTAACAAACATTTACCCTCATGCATCTAAAATGCAATATTTCCAACCAAAGTACCTAAAACTTAACTCTGGTTTAAACTTCATCAACAGTCCTTCGGCTTCAATTAACATTTCTAATACATTTCTAGATAAATTCAAAATTTCCTGAAAAGCAAATCTTTTAATACAAAGTTTTACATAATTTTATTTGAACAGTTTTAATAACTATAAACTTTTGATAAAATCAATACATGTTCAAAAATTTTAACTATCACATTTATCCATCATCTTTCATTCTTCATCATACATGGGCCCATGATTCCACCCTCTTTCATAACACACAATATACTCTATAAATGTTTAATTCGTACAAATTCAGGTTTTACTATATAATATGTAAAAATTCTCATAGCAAAAATTCAAATAACATTCAAATCTATTTTATAAAAACTGAAAAAGGATTACTTTCCTTAAAATCAAATTTAACATAAAATATATTAAAGCAATAAAGTTCAAAGTTTATATCAATAAATTTTTAATCATGTTAACTTAATGAAGTCGACTTCATATGTAATTAAACCATTAAATTCAAGTTTCACAAGTGAATCCATATAATAAATCAGTTCACAAGGATAAATTGAATTTAATTTCTATACATCAAATTAACCTTATACTTAAGTTTATATATTCAAAACCAATCTTTTACAAAGAAGCTGGACTATCTAGTAAAAATACATTTTATATAAATGCATTTTAATGCAATGAGGGATATTTAACAAAATTTAACAATAAATTTAATATTCCGAGAAAACTTTCACTTTAAACCCAGACAATTCAAATTTACTAAGCGGTTTGGTGAAGATTGTCGCATAATTTTCTTTACTTTTAACATATTTTACTTCAAAAATATTTTTATATACCAAATCTCTTATGAAAAACAATTTTACATCGATATGTTTTGATCGATGGTTTTCAATGGGGGATTTGACAAAACTAATTGTGGCCTGATTATCAACCAATAATAAAGATTTTTCCTTTCTATCACAAATTATCTTTCGACAGATGCATTCATCTATTATCCTATCGAACTATAAAAGTTCTCTAGCAGCTTCTGTCATCGCAATAAATTCAGATTCCATGGTTGATAAATTTATACATTTTTCCTTAAAGGACCTCCACATTATTGGTGATTTGTCTAACATTAACAAGTGACCTCCCATTGAAGTTCTATCATCTCTGTTCGTGGCAAAATCGGCGTCTGAATATGCAATTAAATGTACATTTTTACAATTTAAACTTAACTTTAAAGATTTAGTTAAACAAACATACCCTAGCAGCTTTGATAATCCATGCCAATGTACTAATCCAGGATTATTCTGGAATTGACTGAAGATATTCACTGCATACACAATATCAGGTCTGGTTCTATTAGCTATGAATGACAAACATCCCAAAACACTTCTATATGGAATCTTAGACATTTCAAATATTTCACTATCAGATTGAGGAGATTGGGTCTTTGAATAAACTACACCTTTGCTTATTGGAAGCGAAGTGATAGGGAACTTAAACTTTTTAAATTTTTCACAAATCTCCTCGATATACGGAGTTTGGTGTATTGCTAAAAAGTTATCCCCCTCCTCAAATTCAACTCCCAATAGTTTCCTGGTTTTTCCTAATATCTTAAGATCAAAATAACCAGCTAAATGTTCAACGACCTTTTCTACCACCTTTTCATTTTTACCAAAAATTACGATGTCGTCTACATATAGAAGCAGGATAATGTTATCACCAAAACCATATACACAATTGCACCATTCAAACTTTTTAAAACCTATATCATGTAAAATTTTGTTTATCTCAAAATACCACATTCTACCAGACTGATGCAGTCCATATAAAGCCTTTTCTAGTTTACATACCAAGTTTTCATTTTCCCTAAACCCGGGTGGTTGGGACATATAGATTGTTTCTGCCAAAGGTGCGTATAAATAAGCACATTTTATGTCACATTGCAGGTGTGTCCATTTTTTACAGGAGACTAATAGGGAAAAAAATCTAATAATGGCAAAGTTTACAGCTGGGGAGAAGGTTTCATCATAGGTTTCCCCTTTTACTTGTTTGAAACCTTGTGCCACCAGTCGAGGTTTATACCTTACGATTTTACCCTTGTCATCCTTTTTCAATGTGAAAACCCACCTACAACCTAAGGGTTTAGTATTGTTTGGTAATTTAATCAATTTTCATACTCCTCTTTCCCCCATAGTTTTCATTTCGTCTCTCATGGCCTGTTCCCAAAATCTTCTTTGTGGGGATTTTAAAACTTGTTTGTAGGTATTTGGTATTTTGATGTCATCTAGTCATATATCTTTATTATCAGAAGTCTCTGTATTTGAGCAAGAACTATTCTCTTGACCTGAAACCAATCTTTTAAATTTATTTGAACTTTTAAAACAAAAAATGTGAGGTTCAAACTTAAGGTGATGCTTTTTACAATACTTTTCTACATAATTTAATGATCTTAACCTCTCAGTCTTTCCTTGTTCATAATAATAAGTATAGTTACGACTACCATTAGCACTCGGGACAACTTTCCTTAACCAAACAGTATCTGAGAGTGGAACTCCTTTCAAAACATCTTTACTTGATTTTATTTCCTCTTTAGGACTTTCCTCCTCTTCCGAAGAAGATAAATCTGGAGGATTATACGAAGGGAAATAATTTATATTAGGGGCATCATTATTCTCAACCTCACTTTCGAACTCTTCATCAGATTCCTTATCTAAAATAGAAAATCTTTGTTCTTTTGAGCCCATCACGACTCCACTGCGACGGAGACTATCAGGGATTTCCTCATTGAAAGAAACATTAATGGTTTCAATAATTTTGTTTTCTTCGGGTAGCCAAATCCGATAACCTTTAGTAGTAAGGCGTAAGCAATCATTACCCCCCTTTTTGCTTTTGCATCAAGTTTAGATCTAAGCTGTTTGGGAACACCTATGTATGCTGTGGCCCCAAAGGGTTTTAAATGTCTAACGGATGGTTTCGACTCACTGTAAAGTTCGAAAGGGGTCTTCGACTGAGACTTGTGGCAAATACGATTCCAGGTGTATGTAAAATACAACGCTGCATCTGGCCAAAAACTTCGTTTCAAACCACTTTCACTTAAAACTGACCTGATACCGTTAGCAATCGTTTGATTGTATCTCTCAATAGTGCCATTCTGTTCAGGTGTATACACGTCCGTAAATTCGTGTTTAATACCTTTCCCCTCACAGAAAACCTTAAAATTATCATTCTTAAATTCTTTCCCATTATCAGAACGGATATATTTTTACCTTAAGATCAAGAAATCTCTCCGCTCGGGTTATGTGATTACGTACAATTCTAAATACCTCGGATTTTTCTTTTATGGGGAAAACTGTGGCCTTACGAGAAAAATCGTCAATAATCGAGAGAAAATATCTCTCACCATTTCTTCCTTTCTCTCTTACAGGTCCCCAGACATCCATAAACAACAACTCGAGGGGACGTTTAGATCTAATCCTATTAATTGACTGAAATGATGTTCGTCTATGTTTACTCAATTTACATGTTTCACAAAAGAAATTACGCGATTTAACCCGGGGAAGACCTCTAACACTTTTATTTTTCGCCGTATTTTCTATCAGATCTGGACTTATATGCGCAAACCTGCGATGCCAAATTCTGAAATCATCTTTAGATACATGGGATACCTCAAACTTAACTTTCTTAGGGGTTAAATCTGGTATTTTAGGATACAAATGATAAGTACCATCTTTAAGAAAAGCAGTAAACAAATATTGACCATCTTTGGACACCTCCACCTTACCACCTTCACCAGTAAATTTAACTCCTTTTACATCTAATTTTGGACCTGAAATAAGGTTTTTTCTTAATTTAGGAGAATACATTACATCAGAAAAGATAAACAACCTTTGACCAAATTTTTACTTAATATTTCCTTTACCTTCTATTGGAAAAGTAACATCATTTACAGCAACAAACATTTTTTCATTTTTCAAAGGTTTAAATGTATAAAAAAAACTTTTATCACGGCAAAAGTGGTGTGAAGCTGCGGTATCAAACAACCAACTATTTTCGCTTTCACTACCACTCAAATTTGCCTGAATATAAAACAAAAAAGGATTGATTTTACCTTTTTGTTTAATGTTGTTACAGTCTGATGTTGATTCCTTCGTTTTGCGTCTGTAGTTACGGTTTTTCTTTACTGGAGACTGGACACGTTCAGGAGGACTGGAACAGCTTTCAGATGCATCTGAAACACTAGAAACAGGTGGAACACGACGGCTATACTTCTTAAAATCTTTTCGGTATTCTCCACAGTCCCTTTGTAGATGGTTTCTTCTTTCACATCGGAAACACCTTAATCTGTTTCGCTGAATATGTTGAGTTTCCACAAAAAGTTCTTTACTTTTGTCCAAATCTCGTAAAGCTAACCTTGATTCCTCGGCGATTAATTCTAACAGGATATCATTAAAAATAAACTTTTTATCCTCCCAACGTAATACTACTTGTACGATACTGTCAAAATGACTTGGAAGGTGTCTTAATAATTGAAATGACTTATATATTTCCTTAACCGGATGTCCAAGGTCATTCAGCTGATCTGCAATTCGATTCAATCTTGCTGCAAATAAATCTATCTTCTCCTCTGGCTTAATTTTACACGACATAAACTCTGAAAACAGGAACATGTGACGTGATCTATTATCAGGCTCAAAATGTTTCTTTAATGTGTCCCAGACATCTTTAGGGTCATCCTTGTTTTCTATAAGTCCATTTCCATATTTAAGTAGATAATAGATAAAGCAAGCCTCTTCCTAGTATGAAAATCCTTTACATCTTTTGCTGTAATTCCCTTGTCGACATCAATTTTAGGTTCCTTCTCAATTCCAGTGACAATATCGAAAGCATTCTTTTCCATAAGTAGATACTTTATATCTATTTGCCAATTTGAACAGTTTAAAGCTCCAAGTTTGTCAATTTGTATCGGTAACGTCGCCATCATCAATAAACTTTATTAGCCTCCCCGTCTTAATACACACAAATGTCTTTGGAGTGGGGGGAACGGGACAAATTTATGAATTTTATTATTCAAATACAACACGCCTATTTTCTTCAGGTATAGCATTAGCTGCCCATAACCTCTTCTCTTAGCCTGTATCAATACAAGTCTAATACATAATTATACTGCTATATGCAGAGATACTATAGCAACGCTGTGGAAGATACCTGTAATAAAACTGTGTTGAATCTGAGAGACATCGAAGAGTCAGGTTTTTGATGACGACAGTTATTTAATAAAATTCAATCAATCATGTAAACTTGATTTAGAAATATTTCCATTACAGCATTCAGTTAATTACTATTCAGAGCGAACCTTGTTAAAAATGATTAAGGAAGTCATAAAAAAACTTCTTTAAAAACAATATTGAACTTCATTACACCGGGAGCTTTTCAAAACTAACTTAAATTTAAATTATAAAGGAAATCATTCTTTAAAACATCATAAACGAAAAACTAAATATCTTATTCGAACTTAAACTATAATAACTTAAATCATAACAACTTGACGGAAACGAAAAGAGAGAGCGAGCCATGAAGTCGATCAGAGAATGGCATTTATACTATCTCAGGAAGGGAACGGGACAGACGATTCCACTTCTGGAAAAGGGAAGGTCTAAAACTAACCGATTACGGAACACTTAATGCCATCTATTGAAGCCTCATGTCGAAACTTTAGTTAATTTATGTTTTAAACTCAAAATAGCCATAAGTGACAAGTAAAACCGGCTGATTAGCCAACAGTAATTATGATTTTTTAAAATTAAAACCTCTGAATAACACCCATATTTGAAGAGCGGTCCCACTGGTAACCATTATTCAGTCCGTAGCTGTCTATATTTCAGTCTGACACGTGTTGGATTAGCTGATGACGAGCTGTTATTGTTGTAGCTCGAAACGCGTCCTGATTAATTTCCTTTTTTATGGTGATTTTACAAAGTTTTTTAGCTTATTTATATTTCAGTCTGTATATACGAATGTACAGTACGAAAGTACATTCGTTATACTGTGCAACGAATGTACAGTAGGTTACATTGTACATTCGTTAGATTTTAGACAATGAGATTTTTTTTTTAACTTCACTAAGTCTATTTGGATAGATACGATTAAAATAAAACTAATTTATGTTCTCAAAGTGGAAAAAAATTCGGACCCGAAAGGGTTAAAATCAATTAAAATGCAATTTGTAGACGTTTCGAACCAAATACTGGTTCCTCCTCAGTACAAAAAAAAAAAAAAAAAAAAAAAAAAATTATTGTAACAATAGATGAAATTTCATCTTTCATTGCTATAACTTTTTTTTTTCTTTTATACTAGGAGGGCCCAGTTTTTTGTCCGAAACGTTTGCAAATTGTACTTTAATTGATTTCAATGTATTTCTACAGTGTTTTTATATTGTATGACAATTAAAAAAGGAAAAAAAAACGTTTTAATTAAATTCTGCCATTGATTCAAGAATTTATACGAAAGAAATAGTTTCCTAAATTAAGGTTGTATAAGATAATGAATGTTTATTAAGTTTGATTCTTTTCCATTTAAATATTAAATAATGAATTGAATAAAAGGAATTGAAAAATACCATTTCATAATTATTCCATTAATCTTAATTAAATTTGATTAAAAAATATAAAATTTTTTTAGAAAGAATACAGATGTTCTATTTCGATACGAAATGTATTGTGTAACGTTGATTTTCGTTTTCCATTTAAAATATTGTATTATTTTCTAGTAACAAAAGTCTACTCAAGCATATCAAAGGAATTAGAAGATCTAACATAATTTCAGACGAAATACATTTTTTTTTCTTTTTTGTATAATAAAAGCATCAGACAGATCGACCTTTCGTGCTCTATATTAACACTTCCTTAACTTTTGCCATTCGATAATTAGCAATCATTTCGGCGTATTTAGCATGTCAGAAGTTTTCAATTATTCCTTTGTTGAGAAATGTCATTTCGACCAGACGTCACTGTTTTGATAAGGTAATGTCGTTGCACTCAAATAGCAATAAAATAAAAATTCGAACTTTATATTTTTATCAATTACTTCGACTTTTGTTTGAGGGTATTAATATCTCAGATAGCTAAGCAGTTGTTCTTTTCAGTCTGAACATCGGCGTAAACGCCCATTCAGCGGTTAGCAACGTATCAATAAGCATTTGCGTTTTTGATTCCTGTTGAAATTCAGCTTGAAAGCTGGGGAACACTAATTAGCGTCATTATCTCTTAATTCAGTTGGAAGGTTTCGCACTTTTTAGAAACTAATAATAACTCGAGATGGAGAGATAATTGACGTAATTGGTTCGCTAATAATTCTTTGCGTTATGATTGAGTAGCCTTTCTAATATAAAACATAAAAATTTAAAAATTATTTTCAACTGTTTTTCTCTATATAACTTATAAAAATAACGTATAATGATTAGCCCGAAGCAATTTTTTTGAGGAATGGCGTTTCGGCTTGTCTTACTCTATTCGTCTGCACTCAAACAGGTATAAAATATATTTCAATTTTATATATTTCACATTTATTTAAACTGTGGGTAGTAGCATCTGTGATGGTTAAGCAGTTATTTCTTTCAATCAGAAGCTAACTTTAAAGGCCCATTCATCGGTTATCAGTGAATTATTATACATATGCCTTTTGTTTCGTATCGTATTTATACTGAACACCTTTAAGTAGATATTATTAAACATGATTTTCTCTTAAAACCTATTATAATTTATATTGAATGTTGAGACATTAAACAGTATCATAATCCATTATTCAGTTGGAAGGTTTCGAGCTTTTTTAAATCTAATGATAACTTGAGATGGAGAGTTAATTACGTAATTGGCTCACTAATAATTCTTTGCGGGACATGGTAGCCTAGATGTTATAGCATCGAACTCCAGACTGAAAGGTCCCGGGTAAGATGCTAGATTTCAACAAAGACTCACCGAATGTATGCAATGTTGGCGCTCGTTAAGGGTGTATTTAAAAAAAAAAACGCTTTTCCACCTTCAACAGCTCGAAATTTTCTGATACAATTTCAGACACATTTTTAAAAGTAGAAACATGAAACTTGCTGAGGGGATTTTTGAAGAGGCGTATATGGTGCCGTGTGATGTCATTTTGCGCTCAATTCATTAGAATTCGATTTATAAACAATTATCTTCTCAGTAGGACCCTTTGTTTCATTCACAGATCTCCCACTTCATAAAAATCGGTTCAAATTGCTGTTTTTGATTGTTTTTTCTTTTTGCAATATTTTCTGCATTTATCAAATAATCGACAATCACGGCACCTTGTGTACTTTCTAAATATGTGAATTTGTCAGTTTGATACGTTTCAGTGCAAAAATGAATTTAAAAATAAATCGGAAAGTAAGCAGTTTGAATCGAAATACAGCCTTAAGTAAAGAAATTTTGAAAGTCCTGTGGTCGATCGCAGCAGTTACCATGGGTAATTTCTCCATCTCTGGAGAAATTTTCTCTTCCCTTCAGAGACGTGTCGTAATTAAGGAAGAGGCGATGTTTGTTGTTGACATCGATTGGGGCTTTGCCGAACATCCTTTGCTGCCGAAGTCTGATTGCCAACTCTCTGGATGCAGACCAATAGAAGGTCCAGTACCCTTCGGGCACACCTCAACCACAGTAATTCCTTGCGTTTTACCGATTTTATGATTGATCAGCCTCTTGATAATAAAGCATGAAAATTTTAAAGTTATTTTTAACTGCTTTTCTCAATAAAGCTTATAAAAATTAATGTATGATAATTAACCTGAAACAATTTTTCGAGGAATGCCATTTCGATCTGTTTTCATTTTTTTGACAATGTCGCATGGTTGCACTCAAACAAAAAAAAAAATAAAATTCAATTTTATATATTTCACATTTATTTAGATATTTTTCGGTAGTAATATTTGAGATGGTTACGCAGTTGTTTCTTTCAATCACAAACTAATCTAAAAGGCCCATTCATCAGTTATTAGTGAATTTTTATGCATGTGCCTTTTATTTCTTATCGCATTTATATTGTCATATACTGAATAATGGCTTGGTAAACATTATTTAACATGATTTTCCCTTAAATAATATTAAAGTTTAAATTCAATTGTAGAGGACGATAATTAGAATCATTATCTATTAATTCTGTTGGAAGGTTTCGCACTTTTTTAATCTAATGATTACTCGAGACAGAAAGATAATGATTCTAATAGATCTTTAAATAATAGATCCTAATAGATCTTTAAGTTTATCAAATTTCTGATTAAGCTGCTTTCTAATACGAAATTTTTAAAGTTATTTTCAATTTTTTAAAACATTTTTATACACATAGTTTCAATTAATTCACCGGAGCATTTTTTCCATTCCGGCCTGACTTCATTTTTTTGACAATATTGCGTCGTTGCATATAATAGAAATAAAACAAATTTGAACTTTATGTTTTTCCCCAATTACTTGAACTTTTCTTTATCGGTATTGGTAAATTACATGGTTAAGCATAGTTGTTTCTTTCAATTTTCATTTTCTTTCTTTTCTTTCTTCAACGCCCATTCAACGGTTAGCAGTGTATCGATAAGCATACGAGTCTCTCATTCCAGTTAAAAGTCATTTCTGATGTTGATGAACACTAATTAGCATGTTTTTCTTTTAATTCCGACGAGTTTAATGATAGCTCGAAATAAAGCGATGACTGACGTAATTGGTTCGTTAATAGTTCTTTGCATTTTATTGAGCTTATCCTTGAGTTTCATTTCTGTTAAGAAAAAAAGAAATGTTTAAAGTTATTTTAATTTATGTATATGTAATACTTTTTTTTACAATTTATTTGCAATAATATCATCGAACATGTTTTTGAAAAATGTCATTTCTATCTGGATTCAATATTTTGACAATATCGTGCCGTTGAACTCAAATAGATATAAAGTATGCTTGAATTTTATATATTTTTCAATTACTTGGACTTTTTTTCTGTGAGCAATAATATCTCAGATGTTCAGCAGTTGTTGATTTTACCTCGTCGCGCCGTAAACACTCGTTCATCAGTTAACAGTTTATAATTATGTACGAGCCTTTGATTTTTTATAGAATGCACAATGAATATTGATTAAGTAAAACTATTTTACATGAGTTTTTCTTAATTCCTATCAAAAATTTTGCACTCGTTTGCGATTAATGATGAGACACAAACATATCGTTAAAGGGGATTGCTTCTGTCCTTGCATGTAGTTACCGTGGTCCTTTACATTAAAAATTGTTTACTCTTCTACAAATAAGGTAAGTGTCAAAATATTACTCTTTAATAATTTGTAACCTTATGTGTGATCATAGATTTTCCTTTAACTCTTTACTTTGACAGGAAATGCTTACGTTTTAAAACAGCTAACATGAAAATTAATGTTCGGGACTATTTTCTGTCAGGTCTGGTGTGCTTTGCAGTAGCCCGAGTTTCTTAAAAATGCCATGTTAAAAAAACATTTGTTTAGAGATTCTGCAGTGTCCATTCATTAGTTGATCCTATTGCAAGAAGTTTCAATTGTCGGACATGTACAATGTATTCATTTTATATAAAAATTACAGAATGGTCTAAAGACGATACCATCAGGGGCTACTTTGTTCGAAAACTTTCAAGTTGATTAAAAAAATAAATTTTTAGAAAAAATTAAATTTTAAAACCATACAGTTTGCTTCATTGTTTCATGTTAATTGTTTACAACCCAATTTTGATGTTGGAATGCATAATTACTTTTTAATTATGGAAATGTTAGTGCCATGTCAAAGGGGTCAAAAGTGGCCTTGATTGACAGTAATTCAAAAAATTTGTCCGATATTGACTATTTGTATTTTACTGAAATTATCATTGAACTGTTACATTTCGGTTAAGAATAAATAGTTATTCATTGAATGTTAAATGTATATTGTCTCTTCGCGTGTTTCTAAAATTATCTTTGATGCTTATTGCATTTTCGAATTTGACTTTCTGGAAAATATAGTCGACTAACTTAATCATGATGTAATTGTTAATGATAGATCTGATTGAATTATGTTCGTTGCAGCATGGAAAGTTTTATTATTTTTGTGGTATCTGTTTACTTTCGAGGATAATTTTTCTACATTTTAAAACTTTTTGTTAATGTGTATTACACTATAGAATAGCAAGGAAACGGGATTTATACAAAACCTCTAAACGCAAATTTGATTCAAGTTATTTTTTTTTAAATTTCATTACTGAAATCTCTTTCGGAGAATGATTACCACTCTTAATTTTAAACTTTAAACTTTACAGACCGGGAGGTGACAGCACAGACATTCACCTTATTGTGTTCACGGGAGAAAATCTAGGATTAGTCAAATCGCGATTCACATATTAAAATGCAATCGGTCTGCCACGTCCTATCTTGGTGTAAAACACCTAAAAACTCAATTTTAGTGGTTGACTCCTAAGTTTACCACTATGTTTTCCTGCTCCCAATCCTCTTATGTTTTCATTCGTCTGGGTGCAGGAAAACTCAATGATAAAGTCGGGTTTTTAGGTGTTTTTTACCAAGATACGATTTGGCCGATAGATTACGAGATTTTCAGCCATGAAATCGATGAGATGATTGTCTATTCTGCCGTCTCCTGGTCTATTATCTTTTCAGTAGAAAACTACGATTTCTTTTCTGTGACACAGGTGAGTAAGCCAGTATATTTACATTTTAACACTTACTTCATGGAAATAAAATCGTATGTATACCGAGGTTTATTCAGGATAACTCCATAAAGAAAGTTGCGACATACACACTGTATGCCTGCTAAGACTGAGGTTTTATTATGAACAATGACAAATAAAAATCCAGAACTTGACAATATTTTCTTATATGAATGGTAAAAGTCTTGAAACATTATCTTGGTAATAATAACAGGCACGTAAAAATACTTGGCTATTCAATTTTGTCAGAAAAAAATTTCTTCCAATCAAGTTTTTCCACGTATGTCACCACTTTCTTATAGAGGAAAGCTAGATTTATCAATAGTTTTTGAAATGCATTGATGAATGTTTTTAGACACACTACAGGCCATACACGAAAAAAGTACATACAATCATTTAGTATTATAAACTATACTCAAACAGCTTGATAAGGTCAGCCTTGATCAATGAAAGTTATTTTGTGAAAATACTAGAATGTTTGAAATTTTGAATACCCACCAGCATTGTTGAATTCAGAGGGTGGCCCGGGAGAACATCCCCCCACCCCACCCGCCTAGAGCAATGATATTTCTTCCACGGGAAATGTAAAATTTTGTGTTTTCAATGGTCATAAAGTGCAACCCCCCCCCTCCAGAGGTCTATAATGTCCCCGCCGAAGCTACAGAAGTCCCTCCCCGGATGAAAGCGTTTGAATTCAACACTATCGATCGCTACAGGTATGGACGGGCATGAGGTTTGTACCGGGCCGGTAAAATGAAAGTACAATTTTCTAACTGGGCGGGGCAAGCAGATACAAAAAATTCGGCCGGATGTAAAAATTAAAAGGATCAAATTAAGCTAGTAAAATGTGAATAGTTTTCAATAGACCTGGTTCAGTATAAATATGTTTCACGAGGTCGATATTAGAATGTTAAAATCAGTACAAAGGTATAACATGTCCAGCATAGAAAGGGTCATTGGACATTGGGTATGGAGTCTGGACAAGAGCGTAATTATTATTTTAGCAGACTGCTCCGTACCAGTATTTGGGTAACACTTTCCTTCTACATACTAGGGACTATATGAAGATCCGGCACTTCTCTCAATTTGCGAGAGAATTTTTAAATTAAAATTTAATTATATATTCAAAAGAGCTAGACTTTTTAATGAGGATTTATTGAAAAGTTTATGAGGCACACAACTTAAATTTATCCTCTACAGAAGATATATAAGTGAAGTATAAATAATGCTTCAAATAATGATTCAATCTTTTTCACGCACAAAATCGCATCAAAGAAGATAGAAAATAGAACTATTCTGAAATTGATACTTTAGGATAGGGATCCACAACCTGTGGCCCGCGAATTTCGTCAATTTATACCTTTAAAAAAATTACAATTTTTGACTCAGGGCCCAGAAAATTAATTGTGAATGGAAATAACTTGTTCGCAGTCAGCTAATCTTATTAGATCTTAAATCTTAATTAAATCTTTTCATTTAGTATTGGAAAAACCAACTAGGACGGAATTTCAACTGATGGGGAAAATGTTAAATTTGAGATAGGTTTTAGTCTATATAGGTTTTTAATTTGAAATAGGTTTTAGTCTGTATCGTATCGTATTTCTACCACAGTAAACAGAAATTTGTTGTGTTTGTAGTAGAATTTCTATTATAGACAGGTTCCTTTTTCATAGAATTTACTTCATATTTATGACCCGATTTAGAAGATCGTGTCCCTCTTTTATTATCAATTTGTCCCGTTTATTTGTGACAGTGAATCTGGTAACTCTGCCTTCCAGACGCTACTGTGCAAATTACATCTAAGTTCAAAATCCTGACTAGAAAGTGATTACTCTTTCAGATTCTTCTAAGGGATATATTTTCAAAGATTGTACAGGTCTAGAATTCATAATTAGATCCAACATTTGTTTCAGTTGCCCACTTGACGCAAGTGTAATGTAAAAAAAAAAAAAGGTTTTTTATTTTTATTTTTATTTTATTTATACACGTCTTTCTAGGAAGTCTTATACGAACTTGAAAGGACGATATCATTATTTCAGTGCCTGACACTAAATACTTTTGTGGTTTCTTTAGTTCATTGACAGTTAATGTCATGAGAAATATTTTACGTTTTATTTATATAGTGATAATTTCTGCATCGATTTCCGCATAGCTAACTACAGTGTTTTTAGTTTATTAAGACATACATAAAAATTATATCCCATAAAAAAGTGCGTGATTTTTTTAATGATTTTTTTCTTTTTTTTTCTTTTATTTATCTTCATTTCTTTTTAATCCGTATTTGGTAATTTTCTCCTTTTTAGGTGCTTTCCTAATTATATAAATACATAGCACCAATAGTCATCGTTTTATCCGTCCGTGCAACCGCATACAATAACGTAAAAATTACCCAACCGAATCGTTTGAAATTTAAAATATATAATTAATGCATAATTTTTTCGAGTCATTTCAAATTTTATGAAAATCGGATGCAAAGTTTAATGACAGGGACAATCAAAAGTATTCCGTTACATTACGGCTAAAGGAAAAAAAATAGTTTCAGTTGCATTTTAATGATGTTGCACTTTTACGAACATAATAAAATTGATATGCATCTGTGAAGTATTTACTAAATTGTGTACAATCAGTTGTGCAACGAATATTTGTTTTTCATCTACAGGATCGCACAAAAGTATTCCAGTACATAATGGTGTCGAGAGGGGGGAGGGGAAATTGTTTTGGGCGCGTTTTAATTATATTAAACTATTTCACATTTTAGGAAATTTATACATGCTGATGAGCTCTTTTGCAAGTTACTTCCTGTATAATAGAAAGCATATAGTGTTTACAGAGACACACAAATGGTTTAATATATAGTATGAACGCACTTCATTTGCTACGTTTGGCGTGCTATTTCCGACTTGAAGTAATTTTCTAAAGATAAATGTCAAAAGATCTTATTTCTTAAAAAAAAGAAATGAAATACATTAAAATTTTGAAAAATAAACGATAATTTACTTTGAACTGCCAGAATAAACAGTCTTAAAAAACACTTTTGTACACAAAATTTGATGATATTACACGGGGTCTCAAAAAGTATATATTTTGGTAACTTCTTTCTTTCTTTTTTTTTTTACTTTTTCTCATTTTAAAAACATTAAATTAAATATATATTTAATAATTTTTTATTATTAATGGATTCTACAAATAATAACGTAACGCAAAGTAAAATTACGTTTTCATTTTTGTACATTTTGTATATTTCTGCTGCAAAGCATTTTTATATAACACGCAGTTCGTTACAAAAGTGTCATAACAAACAAATTGCTATTTTATTTGGTTCTGCTATTTGTTCGGCTCCATTCACCCCAATTTCTTTCTTTTTCTTTCCTTTTCTTTCTTTTTCTTTCTTTTTCTTTCTTTTTTTTACATTATTTATGTACGCGCAAAGAAAAAAAAAAAATTGTAAACGTATGTACATTATAAGGTACAACAGTTCTGAGGAGGATATGAAATATAGAATTTATATACAACGAATATAAAATGCAATAATAATAATAATAATAACAATAATAATAATAACAATTCCAAAGCGCATACCGAATTTTAAAACGCATTTCCAGACATTGTTACTCAAAGACAGTACTTTTGTGCGTCTCTGTGAATAAACGACAAATGCTATGAATGCAGTATTCCATCTTAATTATTTTGTAGTGAAACTGATTAATTTATATCAGTTTCAGTGCATTTGAAATAAAGTAATGTCATTAAAATACTCTGCAAACTTTTTTCGCCATATACCATAATGGAATGGAATTCTTTTGAGTGGCTCTGTAAATTAACTATTAATCCCACATATTTCCTATACAATACCAAACATTCTTTCGTAATCCTAAATAATGTTTATCAATTGCATGAGAATCCGTATATATTTATATAGGAAGATAACGCATAGACAAAAGACGGACAGACAATTTTTTGTATGTGATAGTGTTTTTTTGGTGCAGATTTACCAATAAAATAGACTAGTAGAGAAAACTCGATTTTTAAAATTTGGGATAAAGTGAATTTTGAAACTCACGTTTTTATATTCATTTAATATAAAAGAATAAACTATTTGATTAAGTAAAGTAAATTATGACACTGCAAATTATATTGGATTTCGATGTCATTTTTAAATGGATTGTTTTCAATGCTAGGATTTATTTATTTATTTATTTACAAGCTTACAGTATATAACTTGTATGTTCTGTATTTATGGTATGTTTGAATTTTTTACTTTCTTCTATCTTTACAAGAAAATATTGGATTCGTAAAATTTTCAGAATACTACTTTCGACTGATTTATACGTTTTAGGGGTCAGCTAACTTGAAAAACGTGTTTTTGCAAAACGTCGTTCTGTCAGTCTGTCTGTCTGTATGTGACAAAATTTGTGTGGGTGCTCTATCTCAAGAACTAATGCATGGGATTTCACAAAACTTTAAATCCTGTTAGACCTCGATATGTACGATCAGATTAGTTTTTGGTATATGGGTGATTCTCAAAATAGGGAACAATTTATGTCTTTCAGCATACAAAAAAAATTGAGAGGTTTTCTGTCATGTTTTTATACTTAGATATGTTTGTCTTAATATTATTCATTATTTGCACTCAAGAGTTACTCACTTTTTAGTTAAAAACACCTTAAAATAACAGAATAAATGTTCAAAATGTCATTAGCATGGATGTCCACAGCAGCTGTGCCTTATATATACTAGCTTTTTCAAGAGTTAATATCATGTTTATAAAATAAAACAAATGTTATTCTTTCTTTAAATTAATCAAGGAAAGGATTTATCCAATAAATTTATTTTTAAAAATAAAATTATAGTACATAAAAAGAGAATTAAAGTTTGTCCTCCATATTCTGTTTTCAAAACAAGGTCATACTATAACAGCTGTTTATTAATCAAAATTTCATTTTCACATATGACAATACTTTGAAAATATAAAGTTTCTCCATGGCAACAAGTAGCCATTTTATTCCAGCCTGAAAATAGAAGCATGTATTGTATTTTAAGAATAGAAGTTGAATATTAGGCGAGTACATCAATTGTATGTCATTAGAATGGATAATAATTTTCATGTTTATTTTATAGTCAAAATTTTTATTTTACTTATTTGCATAGAACTTTTGTGTTTTAAAAAGCCCCAGAAAGGACTATTGCATTGTGATTATATTATGGCTCATAATCTTATTTAAATTAAAATTTGTCATTAGCACGGACAAATATCAGTGTCATTAGCATGGTTTTTCTGTCCATGCTAAAGACTCCTATATGCATAAATGTAACCAGTACTTATATTGTATCCTTTTTAAAGTTTCATTTTACATATAAATTTAGGTATTACATTTATTATCCCTAAAATATGCATTAAATCTGTCAGAAAATCACTAAGACAGCTTCTTACACTGTTAGTGTCAGAATGTTGTTCATGTAAACAAAGTTTGCTCTTTGGTAATGTTTTTATTCTCCTTATATGTATATATGTAAAAATGGAAACTATTTGTTGGAAAGGAAGGCTAATAAACGTAGAAAAAAAATATTTAAACAGGAAGAAAATAAAAATTTCTGAATATATGTATTCCATGCAATTTGTTTTGTCATTAGCATGACTCAAAAAATACCAATTATTTTTTTAAAAGTTAATTTATAAATATTTAGCTCTGCTGACTACATGTAAAGTATACCCAATACTATATTAACAACACATATTTTTTTCAGAAATTTTGCTAACAGTAATTTTTTTAAGATTTCATTTTTGAAATTGTCCCCTATTTTGAGAATCACCCATATATCGCTCAACAGGTAGCGCTACTAAACAGCATTATTCACAATTTCTGCAATAGCCATGTCTCAAGAATTAGTGCATGGATTTTCATAAAACTTTAGATTTAGCTAATACTTGATATCGGATGGTGCTAATTATGTTTTGGTGTAAACCGCTCAACAGGTGGCGCTAGCATGATGCTTTATTCATCATTATTGCAATAGCTCTATCTCAAGAAATAATACACGGGATTTTACAAAACTTTAGATTCTGTGAGACCTTTATATAAACTATATCTGATTAGATTTTAGTGCATATTGCTCTACAGGTGGCGCTGCTACGCGGCATTATTTACAATTTTCACAATAGCCATATCTCAAGAATAAGTGCATGAATTTTCATAAAATTTTATATATAGTTAGTACTAGATATAACATGGCTGATTACGTCTTGGTGCTAATCGCTCAATAGGTGAAGCTGCCATGGCACATTATTCGAGACTATCGGAATGGCTTTATCTCAAGAACTAATGCAGAAATTTTATAAAACTTCAGATTCAGTTAGTTCCTAATATAGATTAGTGTTGCTTAGTTTTTGGTTTAAATCGCCCTAGAGTTAGCGCTGTTACGCTGCACTTTTCACGATTTCGCAATAAATATATCTCAAGAACTAATGCATGGATGTTCATCAAACTTCAGATTTAGTTATACCTGATAAAAATATTATCCTGACTCCTTTTTGGAATGGCACAGTTATGCAGATTTTTTATAAGATTTTGCAGTAGCTGTATCTCAAGGATTTTCATCAAACTTCAGATTCAGTTATAAGTTGACGCAAGTTGTTGCTGCCTATATTTAGTGCTAACCAGTGGTGCTGCTATGCTACATTTTTCAGGAACTAATTACATGCATAAAATAGAAGAAAGTTTTTGAAATTGCCACACCTGAGTAGTGTTTTTTTTTTTTTTTTTTTTTTTTTTTTTTTGGCACAAGTCTAAGGAATAGTATAATAGTCTAAGCTTATAAATAATTATGTAAAGCTTTATTTTTGTTTATTTCTAATGCAAATTACTTATGAAAATTACCCAAATAATGTTTATATTAGATTCTAATACATTCTAATGCAATTTTAAACATTTAGAAAGTTTATAATCGTAAGTATAGGTTAAAAAAAACAGTTGATTAAGATCCCGATAATGATATATTTAAATCTTCTAATTAAAATCTTTGACTCTCTGCTACAGACCTGTTTATAAATAATTTATAGAATAACATTAAAAATGCGAATATATTAGGCATATTTTTTTTCTATGTCTTCGAGTTAAATTGATATATTTTTCCCCATCGCTTTTATGTTCGACTAATTTTTTTATTTAGTATTTTTTTTTTAATCCCATTTACATGTTGATCTACAAATGCGACATGTTGTGCTATCATTATTCCTTGTATTATCCGGTTGATACCGGTTAAAACTTGCACTGAATATAGGTTTCACCATATTCCTCTTGATACAGAACCAGATATTATTTGAATTAGGGTATAGGTTTTATTTTGAGGTAAATACATGAAATTTCAAATACAGTCGAGTCTCTATATAACGAAATCCATCGTTCCAGTAAAAAATTCGTTATATAGAGAAATTCGATGTATAGAAAATGATGTTAAAAATCATATTTAATGTGTACATTTTGAACAAATATTATTTTTGATGTTTTTAATTAAGAATTTGAAATGTTTAAAAGTAAATATTAACCTAACATTTTATTTCTTAATAGAGCAGTTCACATCACTGACTTTTACCGGAGAACAATGAAGAAAGCTGTAGGACACACAAATACAAAAAGCATTGATAAAGGTAGCGATAGTTGTCCTACAGCAGCAGCAAAAACCTGTTCGTGACGTCAGATTGTACAGCTCTATTATTTAAGCAGTTTCAAAAAAGAGAATAGACATTTATTTGAAAGCTTAACGAAAATCAAATAAGGAAGATTTGCATTAATTTCAGACGAAAAAATCTGTAATTTTTCGTTATTTTTATTTTAAAATTGTTACACTCTCAGAAAAAAAATGCTCAAATTTTAGCAAGGAATGAAAAATTGTAGTTAACATTTTCCTCCATTTGAAGGCTTCTCTTACGCGCCTCTCATTGATTCTTCTCTTATATGTGTAACAATCTAATTGACTCTGTTTTGAGAAGGATGTTGAAAGGTGTGTGGGAGGTGGGATGAATTCATTGGATTTAAAGAACAAGGAGAGAAGTAATATAAAAAAAAAACTCAGCACTGAACGATAAATCAAGAATAAGTGATGGAAAATTGATTCCATATGATTTCGAAGATTTTTTAAAACTGAATAAATTAAGACCAATTTATGAAAAAATTCGTTATATAGAGATAGATATTTCGCTATATAGAGACTGTTTTTAATGTAATCATACGAAAAGGGGACCGTTCCTATAAAAAATTCGTTATATAGAGAAATTCTATATATGGAATTTCGTTGTAGGGAGACTCGACTGTATTTAAAATATACAATTATGAATATACAATTATGAACATTTATGAATGAAATAAAATAATTTTATCTAGGAATAACTCAATAAGATCTTCAAATTATTATCACTTACGGTATTCTTTCATTATTTAATTTATAGTCATAGTTAAATTAAATAGTCAAATTATTACATACTAGCTGACCCGCCCGGCGTTGCCCGGGTCCGTATTAACAATATTAAACGAACTTGAAATTTGTATGATTTTATCATTAACTCGAAACATGCAGAAATGCATTGTCTGAAATACGTGGCCACTGACTGTGTGAAATATCGGTTTAAAAAACATCTAATGTTAAGCTCTAAAAATACTCAAAATGAGCGATGAGAAATGTGTCCTTATTCTAACCATATCCTTATTCTAACCATAAAACAAATGCGATTTAACTTTAACCTAACTTTAACTTAACCGGGACCTAACTGTAACCTAACGGGATATTAAATATAATCAAAGACTTACCATAATGTAATTGCAACCTAAATGTTACCAAACCATATATTGGTTTCATGTCCATGGAAATTATTTTGTCTTGTTCGGATCTGGTTATGATTCATTAGAACATTTTTGTCGGGTTCAGATTTTAGGTATTTTTTGATATTGAGTTATAATGTTCGGGTCGTATTCATGTCCATGGAAATTATTTTGCCTTGCTCGGATACAATTATGGTTATTTGGAATATTTTTGTCGGGAACAAATTTGTTTCAATTCAGATTTCGGCTTTTTCTTCAAATGGAATTTTTGGGTTCGGATTTTCTTGCGTGTTCACGGAAGTTATGCTGCCTTGTTCGAATAAGAACATGCTTCACTGGAATATTTTTTTTTCAAGTTCAGATTTGGTTCAGTTCAGATTTCGTAATTTTTTTCAAAGAATTTTTTTAGGTTCAGATTCGGTTCAGGTGAAAGGAAATTTTTTGTCTTATTCAGATACGGTTACGATTCTTTGGAATATTTTTTTATCAGGTTCCGATTTGGTTCGATTTAAATTTCAGGTATTTTTTCAAATAGAATTTTTAGGTTCGGATCTCGTTCATGTCCACGGAAATTATTTTATCATACTCGAATCCAGTTATGATTCTTTCGAATATTTTGGTCGAATTTAGATGTGGTGTGGGTCAAATTTCAGTTTTTTTCAAATCGAATTTTTTAGGTTCGAGTTGGGTTTATGTCCATGGAAATTATTTCGTCTTGCTTGGATTGGGTTATAGTTCTTTGGAATATTTTTGTCAGGTCCAGATTTGGTTCAATTCAGATTTCGAGTTTTTTCTTCAAATATAACTGTTCGGGTCTTCTTGCATGTTCACGGAAATAATTCTGTCTTGTTCGAATAAGGACATGCTTCACTGGAATATTTCTGCCAAGTTCAGATTTCGTTCAGTTCGCGATTTTTTCAAAGAAATTTTTTGGGTTCGGATTGTGTTCATGTCCATGGAAATATTTTATCTTGTTTGGATCCGGTTGCGTTTGTTTGAAATAGTTTTGTCAGATTCAGATTTGGTTCGATTCAAGTTTCAGGTATTTTTTTGAATGGGAGTTTTAGGTTCGTATCGGGTTCATGTCCAAGGAAATTATTTTGTCTTACTCGAATCCGGTTATGGTTCTTTCGAATACTTTGGTCAGATTTAGATGTGGTTTGGGTCAAAGTTCAGGTTTTTTCAAACGAAGTTTTTTAGGTTTGAGTCGGGTTTATGACCATGGAAAATAATTTTGTCTTGCTGGGATCGGGTTATAGTTCTCTGGAATATTTTTATCGGTTTCAGATTTCGTTCGAGTCATATTTCGGGTTTTTTTAAAGAAAATATTTAGGTTCGGGTCAGATTTCATGCCCACGAAAATTATTTTCCTTGTTTGAATCGGGTTATGCTTCACTTGAACATTTTTGCTGGGTTCAGATTTGGTTCGGGTCAGTTATAAAATCCATAGTTTCTCCCAAACAGAATTTTTAAGTCAGGGTCAGGTTTATACTCACGGAAATTTTGTGTATCACGGATCGAAGTGTGGTCTGGTTTTTTTTTTTTTTTTTTTTTTTTTTTTTTTTTTTTTTTTGTGTCTGGAATCGGGTTATGTTTAAATTAGTCTAAACATTAAGGTTATAATCAGTTTTACTACTATTCTTTTTATGGCTATTTCTGATAGATAATTTACTTAGCTATTTGATAATTTATTCTGGTGAATGAATCGTTTGCGGATACAAACAATTGTACGCCAAACAGCTATTTTATTTCTGTTTTAAAAACAAATTAAAGCCATATTACAATTTTAAATTGAATAGAACACATTTAATTTTAATCAATGAATAAAAAAATAAACTCATAGAAATGTGTTGTGTAATGTTTTTTATTGCAACACAGCTAATGACTCATACATTCTAATGTCCGAAATGCCAAAAATATGCGTACAACCATCTAGTAAAAAGAAATTAATAGAGTGGCAGTATAATGTCTTGGGGTGACGCAAAAAATGTAACTCTAAAATCCGCGACATTAAGTCTAAATAGGCACCAACATAACCATGTGCTTTGAAACTCCGATCAATTCAAACTGGTTTAAACCAGTATTTCTTTGTTTTTGTTTTTTACTTTTTAAACTGTTATTGTATAGATGACTAAAATTTCGTTTAAAAAATAACGTTTTGTGCCATTATTGCCTGTAATGCACGATCAGAATGCATGAAAGATACAATTAGATCAATCATAGGCAAGAATTATTTGATTATTTTTATCATATGACTTTGAAATATCAATATAGAATGGCATCATTTAAGACTTTGCTTGAAAAATCAACATTCTTTCGTTAATGTCTTAAAATCGTCTGCACTCCGAAATCTAGATTTTAGATTAATATTATTATTTAAGTGTTCATGCATGATTTTAAAAGAATCTTTTCATCACTATATTTTATATATTGATATGGAATTATAAATATGTTGTTAAATCATAAACATTTTTCATCTACGTTATAAAGTATTAAAAATGTCTGAAAAAAAAGAGAAAACTTTTAGTAATACAATTTTTTACTTCAAATCATATGTTTTCAATATTTTATTTAATTTTGTTTTGACATTTAATTATTTTTAATTTTCCAATTTCAATTATTTTAAAAGCAAACATTTATTTTAATAAATATTATAATTGAAAAAACATTTAAAAAAATTACGATTTCTTCGTAAAATATGCTTCAGCTATAATTCATTTCTTCCAATCCGTCTTATTAATACAAAATTACTTTCTCGTGCTTTATTTTGAGACATTAAAATTTCAGCGATAAATGGTTTCCTCTTGCAAATCTTTCTTTTTTTCGGTTTACTTCGCCACCACCTATCCTTTTCCTCCATGGCATACAGGAGCTGTGATTAAAAAAAAAAAAAAAAAAAAAAAAATCCTCATTTAAACTGACAGTTTGCCAGTCTATGAATTTTAAAGGTCAGTCTCAGTTTTTAAAATTATTTCTGCGAAAATTTTATGCAACCAACCAACCATAAGAGAATGAAAAGGAAAAACGCTAAAAAAAGCAATTTTTTATGAGAGTGAGGTTTGGAATTTAATTAATTACTCAGTTAATAAATAGAATTTTGAAATTCTGAGCGTCAGGTGCATCAGGAGAGATATTGGGCTACTCTCAGAAAAATTTTGAGCTACGTACGTACCGTAGTTTTCGCTAACTATCGCAGACACACACACACACACACACACACAGAGCGATTTGTTAATTTATTAATATAGATACTATTAATTGAAATCGCGCCCACAATCTTTTCATATAAATTTCCAATGGTAATATTTTTATTGCAGAAAAAATGTCATGAAACCATAATAAGTCAAATTTTTTTTTTTTTTCTAGAATTTAATAGAGATTTTAATGTAAGAAGGATAATCCTTAATTTAAAAAAAGTAGAAACTTTAGGAACTATGCTAATTTGAAAATGTTACTAAAATACTAGCATAAAAACACATTTTATGTAAGTTTGGAAAATATTATTATAGAAATATAATAAATGTTCATTTTAACTTAAAAAATAACTCGTATAAAATTTAAATTTTCCTTAGTAACCCTTTGTTGCATGGTTTTTTCTATTTTATGAAAAAAAAATATTTGAAATCTCTATATTGGCCTAACAATGGGAAAAATACTAAAAAAAAATTAAATTTCAAAATTTTAGCTAAAACATAATATTTTAGGGCTTGTACCCACATTTAGGATTTTTAAATATTATACTGCTATATTTTGCAATAAAAATGGACTTAAGTTATTAATTTTATGTACTTAATACTCTGTAACGTCCTTATTAATATTTTTAAGTACTCAGTAATAATAACAAGAAGAAATTTTTCCTTAAGAGCCCACAATAGTCACAGAAAAATTAGTCAAAAAGACCCGGATGACCATGTAAAGTCTATGGGAGCGTTCTTTTCTAATATCTCGCTCAAATTTTAATTTTTTTGCATGATTTTTTTGCACAAGATAGCTGAGGGCAATCCACAACCGGGCTAGTTTTTACTTTTTCAATTTTTGTTTCGGATTTTCTTTAAAAAATTATTTTAACTTTCGAAACCGGTTTAAACCGGTTCTGAAACTGAAACTATCGTAATATAAAAAATATATAACCAAAATCGAAAAAGTAAAAACTAGCCCGGTTGTGGATTGCCCTCAGCTATCTTGTGCGAAAAAATCATGCAAAAAATATTAAAATTTGAGCGAGATATTAGAAAAGAACGTTCCCATAGACTTTACATGGTCATCCGGGTCTTTTTCTGTACTTTTTCTGTGACTATTGTGGGCTCTTAAGGCCCCACAATAGTCACAGAAAAAATGCTCAAAAAGACCCGGATGATAATGTGAAATCTATGGGAGCGTTCTTTTCAAATATCTCGCTCAAATTTTAATATTTTTACATGATTTTTTTTTGCATAGAATAGCTGAGGACGCTCCACAACCGGCCTAGTTTTTACTTTTTCAATTTTGCTTATATATTTTTTATATTATAGTAGTTTCAATTTCAGAACCGTTTTAAACCGGTTTTGAAAATTAAAGTAATTTTTTTAAAAAAATCTAAAACGAAAATGGAAAAGATAAAAACTAGGCCGGTTGTGGATCGTCCTCAACTATCCTATACAAAAAAAATCATGTCAAAATATTAAAATTTGAACGAGATATTAGAAAAGAACGCCCCCATAGACTTTACGTTAGCGCTCGGCTTTTACCGCGTGACTAGTGTGTGCTCTTAATAGCTTGCTCGTAAGGCATGGTGACGTCACTGCGACGTCGTTGTGAAATCACACTGTGACTTTGTGACCATCGATTGTCGATGTGACGTCGCGTGACGTCGAAGTGAAGTCACAGTGACTAAAATGTGAAGTCGTTATGGCCGTTTTAGAGCTCGTTTGGGACGTCACATTGTGACCACTTTGTGAAGTCACGGTGTGACGAATTTGTGAAAAATGTGCCATTTGTGACTACTTTGACATTAACATCGTGACGAAATTGTGACAAAAGCGGGATTGTGACAAAAGTATTTTTTAAAGTAAATAACACGTTTTGATGAGTTTTTCTAATTTTCTAAAGAATTTTAAGGAAGGCATATCTCAGTCACAATGTGACGTCACTGAGTAGTGGCTTTTTGGTCACAGATATGATGTGACCACAGTGACGTCATTGCGACCATGCATGTTATGAGGGTGATTATTATTATTATTTTTTTTTTTCCGAAGAATAAATTCAATTTTTTTGTCAAGTGCAGCTATCTGACATGGATATTACTGCATTCTTTGGACTGTTCTTGATGAGTTGCCACAATCATATTGGCCAAATTCTTGGCGCATAATGAGATTTATCGTGCTTTTAGGTATGTTCCATAAATGCCCCACCGAGAAGTAAAAGATTAAAATTTATTTAAAATGAAGTATTATTTCAATTAGTTTAGTTATAATTGTGAATTTTTTTATTTAACTTAATAACAATTAAAAAACTACAAAGGAGCTGCTAATAATGGTCTTCTATTCTTTTTAAGCTGACTTAAAAATATCTAAAAGAAACATGTGATAATAAGCATAACCGAGGACAGAATTTGCATACTGAAGATTAGTAGACGATCGCTTTTGACCGCTCAACAAGTTCGTTCGCAATTACCCCCCCCCCCTCCTCCCTTATTCAAATGAAGAAAAAGAAATAATAAACTAATTTAATAAACTAAATTTAAGCAGCTACAAATCATTTATCCTTTTAGAATCCCTGTGCTCCCTCTTGGTACGTTTTTAGAACACCACTTTATTTTAAGGAGGCTCAGAGGTTGATCGATACCACAGAACATGTAAACAGAGCTCTCGCTTCGAGTCCATATAAAAACAGAAGTATTCAATGTAATTAATTTAAACTTTCTGATATTTTAAAGGTATGTTTGTAGTCTTATAAAATTATAAAATGAAGTACTTAAATGTAATATAATAAGAAAAATAGCAAAATTTATGTAACACAATTTTCGAAAAAAAAATATTTGTTATATCACCAACACCAAGATATCTTAACATTGAATTGACATAAGAACCTAATTTTTGCTTTAAAATGATTCGGAAACTTTACTCTATAGAATGAATTAAGGATATAACTATCACTTAAAAACAACATTATTAAAAAATCTCTCATGTTTGAAAATTTAAAAAACTCCTAAAAAATACAACTTTTTTTTCATTAAAAATACTCAAAATATTAAACTATCTAAACTATATTAATTCATTCTATAGATAATGATGTTATATGCATGCAAAAAAAATTAAGCTATTCCATCAAATAGTTTTTTTTAAATCTTGGTGTTATTCATCAAAAATCAAGTTTTGAGAAAACGCGACTTAAAGTTGAAATTATATGGGTGCGGCTTTGAAAGTGTTGATACATAAATGCTTATAACTCCGTTAAAAATGCAAATATTTTTATGC
This sequence comes from Maratus speculifer, assembly GCA_964019185.1. Classification (NCBI taxonomy): domain Eukaryota; kingdom Metazoa; phylum Arthropoda; class Arachnida; order Araneae; family Salticidae; genus Maratus; species Maratus speculifer. Next base: position 400,068,904 of record OZ025294.1, on the reverse strand, counting down.
GGTTTTTTGCATTGAGTTCAGAATTAATTGAATAAAAAAACTATATCATTAAAAAATCGATTTTTTGAAAAGTTTTCAAGACCTGAGCCCCCTTAAAGAAAAATATTATTTATAATATTTGACGAAACTTACCCCGCAAGGCATTTGTTTCTGTTGCAATTGTTCCAAACCCAAACCACGTATATCTTTAAAAAAAAAAAAAAATAGTACTGGTTTTCATAAACAGAACAGTGGGAGCCCTGCAAATTCATACGGTATTTCAAAGCATGGAATATCGTTTGGTCACGTGGTAAAATATCTCGAGGCTAAACTTTGTGCAGCCAGCAAACCACATAACTTTCAGACTTTTTTCAGTTTTTTCGCTATAACTCGAAAGTTATAAAAATTTTGTGTGCCAAACTTAATCACAAAAAGAAAAAATACCAAATTCTCTGCAAATTTCATAATTTTTTTTCTGTACACATTATGAAGCGCGCTAGTTTTCTGAAAATGACACTTTTCTTTTCTAACTTTGGAGAAAATCGGAAAAACCAATATTTGATATCATATTTTATTCATTTTATCCTATTTAAGGGGGCTCAGGGGTTGAAAACTTTTCAAAAAATCGATTTTTTTATGATGTAGTTTGATTATTCAATTAATTCTTAAATCAATGCAAAAAACCGCATAAATATATTTGCATTTTTAACGGAATTATAAACATTTATGTATCAACACTTTCATAGCCGCACCCATATTATTTCAACTTTAAGCCGTGTTTTCTCAAAACTTGATTTTTGACGACTAACACCAAGATTTGAAAAAAAAACTATTTGATGAAATGGCTTACATTTTTTTTCATGTATATAACATTATTATCTATAGAATGAATTAATATATTTTAGATAGTTTAATATTTTGAGTATTTTTAATAGAAAAAATTTTATTTTTTAGGGGTTTTTTTAAATTTTCAAATTTGAGAGATTTTTTAATAATATTTTCTTAAGTGATAGTTATATCCTTAATTCATACTATAGATAATGAAGTTATATGCATAAAAAAAGGCCACTCCATCAAATAGTTTTTTTTTTAAATCTGGGTGTTAGTCGTCAAAAATCAAGTTTTGAGAAAATGCGACTTAAAGTTGAAATTATATGGGTGCGGCTATGAAAGTGTTGATACATAAATGCTTATAACTCCGTTAAAAATGCAAATATTTTTATGCAGTTTTTTGCATTGAGTTAAGAATTAATTTAATAATCAAACTAGATCATTAAAAAAAATCGATTTTTTGAAAAGTTTTCAACCCCTGAGCTCCCTTAATGTAACTAGTAGAGCCTTTCCAGTGTTTTGGATACCACTATTTTAATACAGAGAATGTTGTTTAATTTAATTGGAAGATTTCAGCGATTTAAAGAAACCTGATTTATTCTAAAATGATAGTGGTGTGCAAAAAGCCGGAGACTTGGCAGTTCTGAGCTATTTTATGTTACAGACATTTGCATGATAGCTAGATTTTTATGATTAATTACAACGATAAAATAGTAAAAAAAATAATAATAACTTTTGATACTACTCTGTTATCCTGTCGACCAATTTCGTCAGATTATACAAATCGCCAAACTAATAGCCAAATTATACATATTGATGTTATTTTTATTTTAAATAACGAAAAAACAAATAATTAGTAGAATATTAATAAAAATATAAATAATAAAAAGTCGAAATAAAACTCTTTTAAATGTGTGTATCGTATTTTATGTCATTGAATGTGACATTCATGATCATCCATTATTGGCATTTTATCTTATAATTTGGCGATAGTTTTTTTGGTCTACGGGATAACCGAGTAGTACCAAAAATACAAATAAGAAGTCGAAATAAAAATCTCTTAATGACATTTTAAACACGTGAATCGTATTTAATATCATTGAATGTTACATTCACGATCATCCATTATTGGTTGACATAGTTTATTGGTTGACATTAGTTGACATCTTATAGTTTGACAATAATTTTTTGATCGACGGGATAACCTAGTTGTACCTAACTTTTAAATTTAGAATTTAAGTGGAGATAATTAATAGTTAGCATTTACGTAAATGACTTAAAAAAGACTTATGGTAACATTTTCAATGTATTTTGTAACGTCTGGAGCGCTTGCGGGTTGGTTCGTCAGCCTTTGCTTGAGAGGCAAACGTGAAATATGCTTGCTGTTCAACAACTTTGATCTCCTTTGAGCTTATTGCGACACCATTAAGAGCCCACAATAGTCACAGAAAAAGTACGCAAAAAGACCCGGATGACCATGTAATGTCTATGGGAGCGTTCTTTTCTAATATCTCGTTCAAATTTTAATATTTTGACATGATTTTTTTTGCATAAAATAGTTCAGGACGATCCACAACCGGGCTAGTTTTTACTTTTTCGATTTTGGTTATATATTTTTTATATTACGATAGTTTCAGTTTCAAAACCGGTTTAAACCGGTTTCGAAAGTTAAAGTAATTTTTTAAAGAAAATCTGAAACAAAAATTGAAAAAGTAAAAACTAGCCCGGTTGTGGATCGTCCTGAACTATTTTATGCAAAAAAAATCATGTCAAAATATTAAAATTTGAGCGAGATATTAGAAAAGAACGCTCCCATAGACTTTACATGGACATCCGGGTCTTTTTGAGTAATTTTTCTGTGACTATTGTGGGCTCTTAAGGGGCTACTTCAGTCAAATTAAAAGACCTGTTCGCTAATGCTAATCTATGGAAGAAATTTATTACAATTTTATTTCAATATTTTTAAATTATTATTATTTTTTTTTTGATTTTTGCACTGGATGACTGAGATTGATCTCAATGCAAGTTTTTTTTTTTTTTTTTTTTTTTTTTTTTGGGGGGGGGGGCGGTGTTTTTGCTTTGCAAACCGGTTCCAATAATGAAGCGTCTTAAAAAAACATCTCTGTAAACATAATCAAAATAGTAAAAAAAGACCTGCATACAGATCGATCTCAGCTATCCAATGAAAAAAAACTATTAAAAATATTGAAATGCAAGCGAGATATCTTAGCGAACGGTCTTTTCATCTGAATGAAGTCGCCTCTTAATCTGGTCGTCAAAGTCATCGACATTACTGTTTTGGTCGATGGTTTCCCAGGTATAGTTTTATCATCTTGTCCTAGTAAATAAAGTCGTCAACATTTTCGTAGTTGATCCCGTTACAATTTTTACAAAGTGCCGATATTTGAGTCCTGATTTTTGGCAAGATCACAGCTTGCTGTACCCTTTTTTACAACTACGTGAGACTACATGCAGCAAGGATTCAGTTGATGGATTTTGACACATTTGGACGGGATGAAAGAGACCATCAGATTGCAAAACCAGCAAGGGGGATGTTGTTTGTTAGCTAAACTTGTATCTAATTAAAACATCGAAGGAAATGATGCTGCGCAGCTTCTTGTAGTGGTAGTAGCTTTGAATGATGAAGTTTGCTTTTAGTGGCAGATTTAGCAAATAACTGGAATCTCAGAGTTCAAAGTATGGGTGATGTCTATACGTCTACTATATAATATAATAATGAATCTCTCTCCAACCTTGATGGCTTCTTGACGGGTAGACTATGGTTAATGAAACACATAGGCTATTTCCGCAAGCTGATCATGTTTTTTCAAAGCGTTAATAAACTTACAGTTTCCTACCTCAAAAAGAGCGGGGGTTGTATCGCGTCCGCTGTTGGAATGAGCGAAAAGAACTTTGTTATAATTGTATTTGTATGACACTGTTGAAAACCCTGAAATTTTGAAATGGCAGAAGTAACAATCATAACATTAGCTTCTTCTCTTGCTTAGTCAGCTTGAATTTTGTTATTTTAAAACTCTGCTTTAAGCAGTGAAATGAAGTAGTTCTTGTTTCTGTTATAGGCTAAAAATTTGTCGTGCTGATAAAAATTTGATTGCCACTAATTAGTTTTAATCTTATCGTATTATCATCCTTTTTCGTACCACGCTAAAGTAAGTTGAATGAGTCAGTAAAGTTTTCATTAACAAATTTGTTTAAAAAGTAGTTATTATTAATTAATCTATATAATTAATTTATCTAACTGTATTTATATTACATCATCCTGTTAACGTTTTATAACTAGTTTTTCAGTCATATCCTATTATGTATGAAAAATTAATTGAGTTGCAAGATTAATGTAAAACTAAGAGTTTCCCGATCCAGAACCAAGCGGCTCCACGTGGTCCTTCAAAGAGGCCACGAGGCCTCCCATCCAAAAAGAAACCAGTTGATGACCAGTCTTCACAGTAGCCCCCCTCCAGTCAGAGAAGCCAGTGGGAACAGCAGGCACAGAGCCCGAGCGTCAGAGCCAGACAGAACATCCAACCGTCGCCAAGGAAACAGACCGCTCGAGCCCCACAACTGAGCAAAGTAGCAACAGCTACCTGAGTACGCTACTGATCAGCGGACACAGCCCTCAGGAAAGTGACTCGAATTCTCGTTACGCACAAGAGAAACCCTGAAAAAATTTGTGTAGTCGCTTTGTCCCAATCGCGCCAGCGAGTGTCCCCGGATTCCTCTAATAGAGTAGTGCGTTCGAATGATTTCGAAATCTGCGTTCGAAAAATACTTCGGAACAAAATGGCCGAGAGTTCAAGTGCTCCGGCAACCAACACGATCTAAAGTCTTTGACAAGATATGGATGACTATTTCAATGATATCCCTTCCTGCTGTAATTATAAAAGCAAAGATCGGAAAGCGTTCTAATGTAGAAGTTTCGAGGGAAACTCTTTTCCCTAAAGGGCCTCCACAAGGGACATTTATAGACACAGTGTCTCATCGTGTTGATCCCGTTCCTGCAAAAGCAAGCAGCATTGCCTTTGAAGATGCGGGCTTGGAGGTTACCGAAGGTACCGTATCCGATTAGAACCTGGTTTAGATAGAAATCCCCCTGGACTCTCCAAGTGGAGACTCTCTGGAAGATCGCATATGTCACTCGGCTGTCCTCAGATCGGTCCCACCATTCTTGCCAATCCATGAGTGGCCGGTCAAAGAGCCTTCTCTTGACCTGACGTTCCGAAAGAGGAACATGTATGTCAACTGTCTGTCGACATACTGCCTCCTTAGCCAGAGCATCGGTATGTTCGTTGTAGGCGTATCCGACGTGAGCCTTAATCCAATGCATATGGACCATGATTCCTGTGTTAAGAATAAAGATAAATCAGACAATCCTACAATTCAATTATGGTCATGAACTTTTTAGCAATGGACATCTTACAAAAATACATATTTTTTATCCTACAAAAATACATATTTTTATCCTACAAAAATACATATTTTTGTACCAATTTAACCGCGTAATCGTCACGCCCAATACTTTTATAGATAAACTGCACGTGAATGTAATGGACTCGAGGATTAGAGAATAAACATAAAGGGCTATAATAAATCTAACAAAATATGAAGATTTAAGGTATGTAAACAGTTATATTAAATTAAAAGTTTTATAAAAGGTTTGGTTTGGTTTGGTTTGGTTTATTTTTGTCGTCCGATTATCTACGCTAGGGATATGGGACCAGGGAGGAGTGCCCTTCGCGAGGGTCTTTCTAAGGGAACCTAACCCGTATTTACGCAAGGTTCGAAGAAAACCACCAAAACTCCGAACGGTTTTATAAAAGATAAGAACATTTATACTAAATTAAAAAAAAAAATCAATATTGTCGGTATTTATAATTTATAATAAGATCAAGTTTACATCATCTAATGCTACAGCGAATGCGCAGTTAATATTAAATGATTTTCCCAAGAGTTTTGCTTTACTTATTTAAACAAATCATTTTTACATTTTTACGCATGTGTACAACTTATTTTCGGCTAAAGATAAAAATTTAAAGGAAATTGGAAAAAATATATTTTTTGAACTATCAAAAGCTAGATGTAGAAGTAAAATGAAAAAAAACAACATCATAACTATACATTTAAATATAAAGAGACAATACATGTGTCTTTTTTAATATAAATATTCATTTCCCTCTTTCTTTCATTCGTAATTAGATCGTAAATCTTTTTAGGTGCGTTCGTAATTATATAATACGTAGCACCTATAGTGGTCGTTCAGTCCATCCGTCTGTCTGTCCGTCCGTCTGTCTGTCCGCATATAACAACGCAAAAACTACCCAACCGAATCGTTTGAAATTAAAAATACATAATTATTACATAATTTTGTCGAGTCATTTCAAATTATATGAAACTCAGATGCATAGATCTATTACAGGGGCAATCAAAAGTATTCCTTTACATTATGGCCAATGGAGAAAAAAGTTTCAAATGCATTTTAATTGTTTGAAATTTAAAATACGCAACTATTACATAATTCTGTCGAGTTATTTCAAATTTTTTGATAATAGTGTGCATAGATCAATTACAGGGGCAATCAAAAGTATTCAATTACATTATGGTCAATGGGGAAAAAGTTTAAAATATATTCTATACGTTTGAAATTTAAAATACATAATTATTGCATAATTTTGTCGAGTTATTCCAAATTTTATGAAAATCGGATGCATAGATCAATTACAGGGGCAATCAAAAGTATTCCATTACATTACGGTCAATGGGAAAAAATGTTTCAAATGCATTTTAATCGTGTTACACTCATGCGAACTTAATAAAATTTATATGCAACTATAAAGTACATATTATAATATATATCTTACATAATTTGTGGTGCAAAGAACATTTGTTATTGATTTACAAGGCCACACAAAAGTATTCCATTACATAATGGTATAGGGAGAAAATTGTTTGATGAGCGTTTTAATTGTAATTCACTATTTATAATTTTATGAGATTGATATATGAAAGTAATATTTTTAAAACTTCGGTATCGTACGAACGCACCTAATTTTCTACGCTTCACGTGCAATTTCCAACTTGTTTTTTTTTTTTTTTTTTTTTTTTTTTTCAAACCCATTAAAATGCCTTAAGTTCATATGCTCTGCAAATCAATTGATTATAAAATGATTAAAACGAGAAATTCTGCAAACCTAGATATCTCCAACTCTACAAATCCATTGTTTGATTTGTCTTGTAATAACCTGTGTCACTGGAGATTAATGGTTTCTTATAAATCTAAATAAGAATTACTGAGCCTCATGCAAGTGAAAAAAAAATCACGTTTTAAGAATTGAAGAGTAATTGAAATGAGACTTTTGTCCTCGAGGAGAATAATGATGATGAATCTCTTGAAATTATTATTATTATTGTTATTTTTTTAAAAGATTGAAGTTTATATTTGGAGATTACTAAAACCCACTTTCGAAAGATCAATGATTGAATGCTCCTAATTTTACAGCGTCTTTTAAATTACTTAAAATTGCTTCTAAACTATTTTTGTCTTGCGTTCTATGTTATCGGGTTTAATATCAATTTTATTTAAACACTAGTAATTTAAATATAATTAAATCGCTATCAGCAGATGCCAGAAAAAAAATGACATGCATGTAAAAGTCAGACAAATATTTCTTTCACTTTTTATCTATTTATTTTTCTTTTTTAAGAAGAAAAAAAAAAAGTAAATTTGCTTTAGTACTTGCTTACATAAGTTAATAAAATTACTAGTTACTCTTCTCGAAATTTGATGGAAGAGAATATATTAGATTGCGTTACATTTCAGCATATGAATAAATTATAATTGCAGTTAAAAGAAAATATCAATTTTATTGAGTGTTATTTATAATAAATTTGAAATCAGTTTCCATACTGGTTCAACGATAGTTTTTTATTTTCTTTTGCAGTTTCTTTAAAGTGGTGGCGCCGACTTATATGGGCCCATGAGGTCTGGGCCCACCCAATAATTTTGAATTCTAGCGGGCCGAATTTTCTTTGCTCTATTTCGTTATTTATTTCATTATTATTATATATTATTCATTTTCCTCACTAGAACAAAATTTATTTTGCCACGCATGTTAATTCTCTTTTTGACATCCATGAATCCAAAATGACTGAAATTTAAATGTTTAACTTTCTGATACTGTATCAATTTGTAGTCGTGTTCATGATATGATGAAATTACAATAAATATTAAGGTAAATGCACCAGTAGTGGGCCACTTAAGGACATTTATCTAATTATTATTAATGTATTAGTGAATTTAAAAAAAAAATATTTTTTTTAGCCAAGTCTTTACCTTTATGTATCGGAATAAACATTCAAATTTTAAAAATATATTCTCTATAAAAAATGAAAAATAAAAAATATTACCTTCCTCTATGCTCCAGTAGTGGGCCAAGTAAACGTCTGATGCTAGAGTAGGGCCTCCCTAAAAGTGGGTCTCTCCATTCTTGAGTTTAATGCAAACTGTACAGAAGTTATAATTTATTTTACAATTCTATACTTAAATACACACAATAATGAAATCATATCTAGAAGTTTTGATGATTACGTAAAATAATTTTAGCTTCTATAGCTTTTTCGTATAGTCTGTAAAAACACCCTTCCAGCTCAAAGACTATGAGAATAATGAAGTTATCCCTTTGCCTGATAACAGATAAGGGTTCCAGCCTATCAGCAATTAGTTTGTTATTTGACAGGGGAGACTAGAAAAGTTGTTTTTCAACTTTGAAAACTGGTGGCTGACTATTGGTACATGGCCCACTACTTGTACACTTGCCCTACTGTCTTCATAAAGAAAAAGCATAAGAATATGATTTTAAAAAATTGTAACTATCTGAAAACATGATATCTTGACTTAAAAGTCTCATCTTTCACCAGCTGTTCACCCTTCACAGATAAACAAAATGGTTGTACATTTTTACCAAAATATCTTTGAGCCCACCCAATATTTTTCAAAAGTTGGCGCCACTGATTATAACATTAGTTTATCAATAAATATAAAAATTTTGTTAAATCACCATAAAAAAGAAAAATTATACAGGACGCGTTTCGAGCTGCAAAATTACCGCTCGTCTTCAGCTGGTCGAAACACGTGTCACAACGGACAGAGTGGAAATAACAGTGTAATTAATTATTCTCTAGAAAAAATGAAAAATAAAAAATATTACCTTCCTCAATGCTCCAGTAGTGGGCCAAGTAAATGTCTGATGCTAGAGTAGGGCCTCTCTAGAAGTGGGTCTCTCCATTCTTGAGTTTAATGCAAACTGTACAGAAGTTATAATTTATTTTACATGTCCACACTTAAATATACACAATAATGAAATCATGAATGTCTGTTATTTCCGCTCTGTCCGTTGTGACACTTGTTTCGACCAGCTGAAGACGAGCGGTAATTTTGCAGCTCGAAACGCGTCCTGTATAATTTTTCTTTTTTATGGTGATTTAACAAAGTTTTTATATTTATTGATATATATTTATCGCCAGTATTTTCGGTGTTTCTCAATATAACATTAGTTGTTGTGCTACTTTTTGATATCATTTGAATTTTCAAATTTTTAACATATATTCAAGGCTGAGAGGATATAAGGTTGGAAACTAGGCCATGATTTTACAATGTAATTCTGTAGATTCTCGCAATTCAGCTTCCAAAAGCTAATGTTTAATTTAATTAATGTCCGCGAGAAATCATTTGGAATAAGATTGTGGTTTATTATGTAAGGGTATTATTTTACTTGTGCATGGCATTAGTTATGGTGATATTTAATTATTTGTACTAATGAGTACTATGAATTTATGAATATAAGTATATGTTGTGAGGGATGGTATTCTTATGGTCATGTTTTATTACTTTTTGGAGGATTGAGTACTGCTTTTTAGCTATGTACGTGTTGTATATATTTATATTTTATAGTAATATTCTAGATCTAATTCTTTAGTAAATTATATTAGTCAAGATACTAGATTACTTTAATTAAATTTTTTATATATTTTTCTTTTTATTTCATTTGTAAAATATCTTCTAAACTATTTATGCATTTTTATTATGGTAGTTCTTAGTAAAAAATCTCGATCCTGGCAAGATACACAATGCATCTTTGCAGTGTAGTGCCCGGTTCAGGAGCAATGATAGGGATGCTGCTGGACCGTCATCCAGTTACCACATATATGCTATAAGTTATTAAATTCAATGATTCATATATTGTAATATTAATGGTTTTATATGTATATGTATATATACATATATATATGTGTGTGTGTGTGCGTGTACGTGTATAATTTATTTATTTAAATTTTTCCTCATGTTCAGTATGGTTTTTTTTTCTATTATATTCAAATGGTTAATATTGTTTACTATTAATGGTCTTATATTAGCTTATATTATGTTTTAAAAAAAAACAAAAGAATGAGTGCAATTAGACAGTTTCTGAATAACAACACCTGCTATTTTCATGCATTTCCGAACAAAAATAAATTAATGCATGTGTCACAAAGTTGCCCTTTTTGATTTAAGAACACCCATAACGAAGTTTTAAATATACTCAGATCTTCCTGATATAGTAGAGCGTACTTCTGATACAGTATAGTAGTCGAAGTCTTTGTGTTCTGTAAATATGCAGGAAGTAATTTTTATTACATCTGAGCAATATATATCTTATTCATAAAATGTGGAATAGTTTAATATATCTAAAACACGCCCCAGACAATGTTTCCCCGTATAGCATTATGTAGTGGAATACTTTTGTGTTGCCCTGTAATTTAATAATAAATATTCTTTACATCACAGATTGTACAAAATATATGTTTTGGTATATATCTCATAGATTCATGTCAATCCTGTTATGTTCGAATGACTGTAACACCATTAAAATTCATTTGAAACTTTTCCCCCATCGACCGTAATGTAACGGAATAATTTTGATTGTCCCTGTAATTGATCTATCCATCCGATTGTCGTAAAATTTGAATGGACTCGACAAAATTATGTATTAACTATATATTTTAAATTTCAAATGATTAAAATGCATTTGAAACTTTTTCCCCCATTGACCGTAATGTAACGGAATCCTTTTGATTGTCCCTGTAATTGATCTATCCATCTGATTTTCATACAATTTGAAATGACTCGACAAAATTATGCAATAATTGTGTATTTTAAATTTCAAATGATTTGGTTGGGCAGTTTTTGCGTTGTTATATGCGGACAGACGGACGGACACACGGACGGACAGACAGACGGACTGAGCGACAACTATAGGTGCTACATATTTACATAATTACGAACGCACCTAAAAAGGGAAAAAAATTTGCTGTATCTTTATGTTGCCATTTTTCTCATTAAAAGGGAAAAAATTTAAATTTAAATATCTTCTGTTATAAAACCCGGTGAATTTTGATTCCATGTACAAAATTTGATTCACACGTAAAAGAATATCAACAGTTTAATATCTATTTCAGCTAATAGCATTGAGACTTCAAGTTTTGAATCAAAATAATTAAATTAAAATGGCAATTTTTTTTGAAAAGGTGAATACAAATGCAAAATGTGCATTTGTAAATTTTGATATGGTGAAAATGATGCCGGGTTTAGATTTCACGGTAAAAAAATTCTATGATTGAGTCAAAGTTGAATAAATTTTTCTTTTTTCATTTTGGAATACTAGCATAAGAACTTTAATTGATAACTTTATCATAATAAAATATCTTTATTATTTTTTACTGCTTTAAATATACGATTAAAGTTTAATTTTAACTAATTCTACAACTGCGTTTGATAGAAATAGTATTTTGTTAATTTGACAATAAATATCGTTTGTTTAAGAGCTAGACGTACAAATATAAAATGTATTTTTTACTATGAATAATTTTGTAGGTTTATTATAAGTCAATGAAACAGTCCCTTCTTAAACATTTTCTTTCGTCAAAATTTGACGGGTTCTACCTTGTCATTTTAAACTTTATTAGAAACCGAGAAAAGATTTGTTTTTGGCAGATGCTTTATCTAGATCGTTTTTGGAAGAGAAGTGCGTCTTTTTTTGAAGGTGATATCGAGGCATATGTTGGTATGATTACTGAAAATATTCCTATGTCAAAGGAAAAATTTAAATTTTTCCAAAAAGAAACACAAAATGATCCTGAATTACAAGCTGTATCTAACTTAATTTTGGAAGAATGGCCGGATAATAAACTTAAATTTCCTGAAATTGCAATGCCTTATTTTAGTTTTCGTTAAGAATTGACAGTTGCAAATGGCTTAGTTTTTAAAAACTCGCGTGTTGTTGTTCTAAAAAATCTTAGAAATGATATGCTCAATCGAATACATTATAGGCACATGGGTGTTGAAAAATGCAAAAACAGAGTACGTGAAATTTTGTTTTGGCCTGGTATGTCAAAAGAAGTTGAAGATCTTGTATTGAATTGTAAAACATGTTTATCATATAGAAAAGCAAACCAAAAAGAACCATTGATGCCAAAAGAAGTTCCATATGGCCCATGGAAAGTTTTAGGAACTGACTTGTTCCACTTCCAAGGTCGAGTACATTTGCTAGTTATAGATTATTTGAGTAAGTATGTTGAAACAGCTTTCAGAAATCTCAAGTCTTGCTACCATCAAAGCAGTAAAAGGTATATTTGCACGATTTGGTATTCCCAAACTTCTATATTCCAATAATGGTCCGCAGTATGACGGTTCAAGATTCAAGAACTTTGCAAAATCTTAGAATTTTCAGATCAAAACATCAAGTCCTAGACTCCCACAATCAAATGGAATGGTTGAAAGACATCTGCAGACTGTTCAGTACATGCTAAAAAAAGCTGATTTTGATAATAGAGGCCCATATTTAGCACTTTTAGAGTACAGAAATACACCAATATCCAATAATATTCCATCACCATCAGAATTATTATTTGGTCAAAAAAAATTATGGAATTATGCCACGTAAAAATGATTTTTTCCGTACTAACCAATATGATGAAATTCGACAAAATTTAATTACTCGACAACAGATTAAAAAATCTTATTATGATAGAGGCTCTAAATTACTTAAACTTTTACGGGAAGATGATGTCGTATTTTTAAAAGATGGTACCCAGAAAGATGCAAATCAACTAGCCAAAGTTATAGGAAATTCTAAAAGGCCGCGATCTTATTGCATATTAAAGGAAGATGGTCAAGTATTAGAGAGAAGCAGAAGGCATCTCCATAAAAGTCCACATAATATAAAGTTTGAAATAAAAAATAAATCCAACTTTTTAGATTCTGAGTAACCTACAACTGATTTGAACCTTCCTGAGAAAGAACCAAAATCTTCTACATCGGATTTAAACACTCTACCTTCTACAATAACTCAATCCGGCACCGATAGCTCTAAATCTCCAATAAAAACATATTCTAAATTTGGAAGACTAATTAAAAAACCATCGTACTTAAGTGACTGTATTGCCTGATTACTATTTTATTAATTATTATTGTACTTATATTTTTCAAATTTTTTTGCCTTTTTTTAAAAAAAAGGAGATGTCATATATGTAACGTAAGTAACTTGTACTCACGACTACTCAACTCGGCTCGAGAGATTGTTCTATGTTTCAGTTTGTTTGTGGTTGTCCTGAATAAATGTGTTTGTGAACTCCGGTTATATTCATTTATTGTTCCAATTATTATAAAAGTGTGTCCGAAACTTGGAATGAAATTGCCTTCAAAACGGATGGATTAATGTCTTTGAATCTTTGTATATAGATAGATTATAGGCCTGAAATGAACATAGACTAATTTTTATTTATTTTATTCAAATAGTTTTCTTAATAATTCAAAATTTCATTATTTTTCATACAAAATTAATTGACAATTTCCCCATTATATTTATTCAAATTTAATATCTATTCTTTTTTTTTTTTTGTTGCCAAAAAATAAAAAACCGGAATAATAATTTCTCTTCAGTAATTAATTTTCAATTGAAGATTTTCACGTGTTAAAACAAAATGAAATAAATAGGACCCTATTCTGTTTTTTGGTTCGAAATTAAAGACCGCAATTTTACCAATTGTGACGTCACAAAAATATTTTTTTTTTTTCACTTATATTAAGCTGACGATTATATAAAATTTCTTTTACACTTAAAAGAATATAAATAGTTTAGCCTTTTTTCCAGATATTAATCCGTAAAGAAATGAACCTTTTTTCTTTCTTTCGGCTCGAATCTATAAAATTCAACATTTTATCAATTGTGACGTCACAGAAATATTTTCCATTAAGAATTTTTAAAATATCAATGTAACGTCATATTTGAAACAAAAGCACAAGTTTTCAAATATTCATTTCTAATAACACAAGGTATATGAATTTTGAGTAAGTTCTAAAAAGAGACGAAAGTGACGTCACATATGGAAAATAAAATAGATATGCTCTGATGCCAATTCAAATTATTATTAATGAAACGTTTTGTTTAATTAAAGCGTTTATCTTTTTTCTAATGCTACGTGAACGACGTCACAGGTAACAGCTAGTTTAAAATAATATTTAAATGCATATTATGTTTGTGTCAATGATATTTTAAACATCAAAATGAAATAATAGATTTCATATTATGTAAACTAGAAAATTCTTTATTATGATATTAGAAATCAGAGTACAAAGCATCAAATCATTGATAAATAGTTATTTTTAAATAAAATAGCATTATAATTGTATCTAAACTAAGGAAAATATGCAAATTGTTTCTAACAAAGTACCTGATATCACCAAAATGTATATTAAGCAAAAAAGTTAACATGAATTTATGGCTAGTAAAGTAATATATACAAAATGTAGTGCACTGTGTAAAAAACTAAAAAGCAATTACAGTCGAGTCTCTCTATAACGAAACTCCATCCAGCGAATTTCATTTAACGAATTTTTAGTATGAATCGTCAATTTCCTCCAAGATTACATTAAAAATAATCTCCATATAGTGAAATAAATATCACCATACGACGAATTTTTTTTTCGGAGATATTCCTTCATATTTTCAGGAAAATGCTTCAAACTGTTTGAGGAATCCACTTTTCTTCGAAGACCCCTGGTTTAAATTACATACCTGCATTCTTATAACTTATTCTCTATGTCCAAAAAAGGCATTCACCCCCACTCCCCTTCAAAAAAAAAAAAAAAAAAAAAAAAAAAAAAAAAAAAAAAAAAAGCTTATTTTGACACAGTGTTTATCGAATTCTTGCACGGTCACACTTGGCTTTGTTTGTACCAAGATGAGTATACCGCTCACACGCAAAAAAAAAAGACATCTCGACAAAAGTAAGTTTTACAGGACTAGCAAAACAAAATTTGCACGATTTTTCTGTGCATAAAGTTGATGGTTGAAATTATAGCACTTAACTCACAAGGAAGGCCTCCATACAGGGCATACCCAGAATTTTATGAGAAAAATACTAATTAAAGTACTTATGTATGTAATAAAGGATCAGTCAAAATTAGTGGCGGAATCCCATTAGATATTGTGTAAAAAAATAAAATATTTTCGAATATTTGGCGTGAAAAGACTAAGCAGCCCTTTTCCTCGCCAAAAGCAAACGATTATAATGAAACTCAAAACTGTTGAATATTTAGTTTGCGTGTAAATAGTATTTGATGAATTTAAACATAAACAATGAGAGACTTTAATATATTATGTACATCTATATACATAATATATTACATATATATAAATTATTCGTGGAAGTAGTAATTTAATTAATCGCTGGAAAAAATGTTTTCATAGCTAAAAAAGATCACATTGAGAAAAATTATCTTCATACATTTAAGCGTATTTAAAAATAAACGTCATATGTTTCCATAGCAACAAAATCTAATCGACCATTCTCAATTGGACTGTGAACTTGAAACAAATTTAATTAAATTTAAATTATTAATTTCGTTTTAAATTTCAAATTTTGATGATTAAATTTGAATATAAATACATATAAATTTCGATATAACAAAATTACACTTAAAACAAACTAAAACTTACAAAACTAAAGTTATTTAAATTAACTTATCAAAACAAGTTCAACATGAAACTTTTTTTTCTTGAAGTGTATTTGACATAAAGTATTTTTTTTGAAATTACATTCCATTGCCAACCGGCGATAAATCGCCAAATAACGAAATTTTCATTATTTTTTTCCGGTTACTGAATAGAGGTTCCGCCGAAATTTTTTTTATAAACGTATATATCCACATGAGAAGAACATTCTGTATTTTTTTTCTGATTTTCGGGGTATGCCCGTATGGAGACCTTCCTTGTCAGCATACAGGAGTAAAAAAATGCATGAAAGTGTAAAACCCTTAAGAGTGAAAAGATATGTGATTTAGAGGGTTGGATAAATTTACCTCCCCACACAATCCAACCCTCATCTCTGGCCAATACTTTAAATGTCTGGTATTAAAACAGCTAAAATCTCCTGAATAAATTGATGCGTAAGATTTCTTTGTTACAAGCAGGCGAAGTTACATGGAAGGAATTGTTTGAAGGTAATGTTCCCCATTCAAATCTGCATTTCTTGTTAAAGTATGAAAATTTTTAGAAGTGCAAAAGTTTTGAAATCAGAACAATTAAAAATTACAGATTTCTTGAAATAAAATAAATTTTAGTCTCCCTTAAGCGTTTTTTTAAATTCTGCTTTCAAATAAACGTTCATTTTTTTTGTTTAAAAATTGTTAAATAAATAAAAAATAAAATTAATAACTAGCGTTAAATATTTCAAAAAATATTATATTTTCAAAGATGAAAACAAATTTTCTTCCAAAATTTACTCATTAACCCCTTAAGTACCACAGACGTATATATCCGTCGTGCATAGTCGATGCGCTAAATGCCACTGACGTATATATACGTCAGTCCAAAATATTGTCCTTTATACTGCGCTGTACAGTAAAACCACGCCCACGGATTTGGAATAAAAAAAATAAAAAGAAAAAAGACTTTGAAGGTGTTTTTGAAAGACTAACCTATTTCAGAGGAGAAGGGGTAGAAGGAACTACCTTCATAAAGCTATCGCACTGAGCAAGTGATGTGAAAATACAAGCGAATTTTTTTCCATATTTGACAAGGCTCCGCCCTTTTTATACACCACTATTATTTTCGATAAACTGGCACTGGGGAGTGAATCTCGTAAGTTTTTCTCGGCATGTAAGGGGTTAAATGAAAATTTCTTCGTCGATTTCTATTCAACGAATTTTTCTATATAACGAATTTTGTGACTGAACGATCGATTTCGTTACATAGAGACTTGACTCTATGTTAAACTGAAATGTTCGAAAGCTGAGCTTCCGAGTTGGGTACCCAAAGTATGGGGCGCTTTTGACTCCTTCAAAGTTTCGCGAACTGTGTGAAATTTTTAAAAAACGATTTCGTATTTATTAATACTTTTCCTTTCCGAGCTACATGGGTCACTTATTAATTGTTATCAACTCACCTCAGACAAGAGTCCCAGTTTTGTACATAATGTAAATTTTCTCCCCCCCCCTTTTTTTTTTTTTTTTTTTTTGCTTTCTTTGTTTTGTTTAAGTGATTTATTTTGCAATTTTGTTATAACTAACAGTCTATTCGCTTCTCTAAATAGTTTCCAACTCCAAAATTCATAAATTACGTCTTGCAATTGCCAATGCATAGATAGAACTGACGATGTATGTTCAATGTATGTACTAATGTAATTCTTATGATTCCAAATTATTAAATTGAATTAATGTTTCTCTGTGTTATTAACATGTTGAATAATAGTGTAAAGGCTATTAAGTATTGTAAAGGCACTTATACTTTAACCCCTTCGCGACGGGAGCCTTTTACAAAATTTTTAATGTTTTGTCACCAGTTTTAAAAATCAGAAATTTGTTTCTTCTTAAATCGGGAAAATACTCCGATTGAATAAGGCAAATTTTACAATATAATTTTACGGTGAAAATAAACAAGGATTTTTAGGCCTTTTTGTGGCACATATACGTGTCGCTCGTCCCCAAGTGGTTAAAGAGAAAGCTGAGTTCTCGGTATATTTATTCCTGCGACTTCCAAGGTAGAGGCTAAATTTTTCTGGTTTTGACTTCATTTTATAGTTTCTTTCATTTTTAGGTGCTTTCGTAATTATGTAAATACGTAGCACCTATTGTTGTCGCTCAGTCCGTCTGTCCGCATATAACAACGCAAAAACTACCCAACCGAATCGTTTGAAATTTAAAATACATAATTATTACATAATTTTGTCGAGTCATTTCAAATTTTATGAAAATCGGATGCATAGATCAATTACAGGGACATTCAAAAGGATTCCGTTACATTACGGTCAATAGGGAAAAAAAGTTTTAAATGCATTTTAATCGTTTGAAATTTAAAACATATAATTATTGCGTAATTTTGTCGAGTCATTTCAAATGTTATGAAAATCGGATGTATAAATCAATTACAGGGACAATCAAAAGGATTCCGTTACATTACGGTCAATGGGGAAAAAGTTTCAAATGCATTTTAATGATGTTACACTCATTCAAACATAATAGAATTGGCATGAATCTACGAAATATATACTAAAATATGCATTCTGTACAATTTGTGATGCAAAGAATTTTTATTATTAAATTACAGGGCCACACAAAAGTATTCCACTATATAATGTTATACGGGGAAACATGGTTTGGTACGTGTTTTAATTATATTCAACTATTTCACATTTTATCAGTAAGATATACGTTGTTGAGGTGTAATAAAAATTACTTCCTGCATATTTACAGAAACGTAAAGATTTCGACTACTATACTGTATCCGGAGTACGCTCTACTATATCAGCAAGATCTGAATATTTTTAAAACTTCGTTATCATACGAACGCACCTCATTTGCTACGTTCACGTGCAATTTCCAACTTGTTTATTTTAGGCAAGTAGTTCAATTTCTTGATAACACATAGATAATAGGTTACAATTATTTACTCCCAAGCTTATTGATCAGTGTGAAATAACCTTTTTAAATGATTTGTGTTTGAATCGCTAAATTATACAGGTTAGATGTTAGTCTTCAGTTTCTGTAATAAATGTCATTTCGGGCAAAGTAGTTACGAAGACATCGGGCAAACTGACTAGATGGCTGGTTTGCCTTAGAGTACACGATAAAAGATGTCCTGATGATAATCAAGATCTGGTCGAAAGAACTTGGCGTGAAATTTAGAAAGTTTTTAAATTTTTAAAACTATATATTATTATGTAATAATGTCATTTACATTTGTGACATTTTAACATATTAAATGCACTTTTCAACAAGTTTTCTACAATTTTAATTCGATAAGGTTCAAGGTGAATGTGACATTCCAACAGTATATGTTTTCATATATAGATTTTGTTGTTGTAGAAAATAATGAATGTATTTAAAGCTTATGCATATCAGATTTATCATTTTACTACAGATAAATGTACTATGTTAAATAACAAGGGTCTTTTACTTTTAAAAATTCAACGTTTTAGATTTGATTTCTATTGTAGCTTCCAATATTTTCAATTTAGTATTATAATTTATAATGTATCATTCTATTATTTTAATAATTGTGTTCTTTATTTAAAATTGCCATTTAAACTAATTAACTAATTCTAAAAAACCTTTCAAATTTTGATTGTATGATTTGAAAGCTACTTTTGATTGCAATATGCCGTATTTAAATTTCATAAGCTATACCATATAAGACTATTAAAGTAAAGAAAATTTTGTGACTATTATTAATCTAGTCAGCATTAAAATTTTCCTTTTTTAAATTGTTAATTTTATTAAAAATATACATTTTTACAGCTTAAATTTTATTTCGTGTACAATAAATTATTATATACATAAATTTTCACGATTTTTTTAAATTTAATTTATATAAAACTTCATTAATTTTAAAACCAAACACTTTTTTTCCTAAGCATTATATGCAGTTATGTTTTATTCAAATTGATTTTTCCTTAATAAATGATAAAATATTTTACTATAAACTAGGCCTAAATTTCTTTCCAAATGCAGGGCCTAAATAAAGTACGGGAGAACTTGACACCCTTCTGCTTTTCCTTCCCCCATATACACACCTCAGATATTAAGGTCACTCAAATTTTGTATGAAATCTTAAAATTCATATTTTAAATGCGTTTGTTACTGTACTGATTATAATCAATATTTTGAACATTTAATGCATGATAAGATTAAAAACAAAACGAGATATATTTATCGAAATACAGTAAAAGTTCTCTATAAAAGACACCTCAGGGCCTTGAAATCACTCTTCTAACGTAAAAATATACAGTGTATGTGTTTTGTGCTAAGTATTCAATAAATAAGAGGCTATTTCAGAGGGGATGTTTTCTTTAAACCCTGTATAATGGAACACTTCTATTTAACGGACACTTTTTTAGACCCACAATAGTGCATATTTGTATATTTTTACCTCTGAAACGTTGGCAAATTTCGCAGACCGGATCTTTCCACTCTTGAGAGGCGTTACTATGTATGGATAAATAAATTATAATAATAATCATAATTTTTAATCTTATCCAACCCTAAAAGTTTCTTATGAACAACAAAAAAGATTTAAAATGTGAGTTTTACTAAAATAGCCAAATTTACTAGATTTGCACACTTTAAAATCTGTGAGCGAGGAGAATGGAATTCTCAGTTTTTAGGTGCGTTCGTAATTATGTAAATACGTAGCACCTATAGTTGTCGTTCAGTCCGTCTGTCCGCATATAACAACGCAAAAACAACCCAACCGAATTTTTTGAAATTTAAAATATATAATTATTACATAATTTTGTCGAGTCATTTCAAATTTTATGAGAATCGGATGGATAGATCTATTACAGGGACGATCAAAAGTATTCCGTTGCATTACGGTCAATGGGGAAAAATGTTACAAATGCATTTTAATCGTTTGAGATTTTAATTACATACTTATTACATAACTTTGACAAGTTATTTAAATTTTTTTTGAAAATAGGATGCATAGATCAAATACAGGGACAATCAAATGTACTCCGTTACATTACAGTCAATGGAAAAAAAAGTTTCAAATGCATTTCAATAATATTACACTCATTCGAACATAATATTAATATGCATCATAAAGTACATATTATAATATAGATTTTGCGTAATCTGTTGTGCAAAGAACTTTTGTTATTGATCTACAAGGCCACACAAAAGTATTCCATTACATAATGAGTATAGAGAGAACATTGTTTGTTGCGCATTTTAATTGTAATTAACTATTTACAATTTTATGAGATTGATATATGAGAGTGATATTTTTAAAGCTTCATTATAGTACGAATGCACCTCATTTGCAACGCTTCACGTGCAATTTCCAACTTGTTTCATGTTATAATACTAGAATTACTGTAAGCGGTCGTTTTGATCGTTATCAAATGAATTTACACGAGTTCGAATCAGAATTTTTTTTCTTTTAAATGAAATTTGTTCTAGAGACACAAAGTAAAACAAGATTAAATAAATAATTTAAACTGTTTAAAATAAAAATTCCGGTGTTAGCTATTTTTATATTTAAGTAAAATTTCCCGTAATTCTACTGTTAATCAGCTCCTGTTTTAATATAAACCTAACCCTGTTTCACCGTCAAGTATTGTTTATTGTTCAAGGCGAATTCAATATGGTCAAACATGGCTGCATATTTGATCTTTAAGGGTGTATTCGAAAAAACGCTTTTTCCACCTTCAACAGCTCGAAATTTTCCGATACAATTTCAGACGCATTTTTAAAAGTAGAAGCATGAAACTTGCTGAGGGGATTTTTGAAGAGACGTATAAGGTGCCGTGTGATGTCATTTTACGCTCAATTCATTAGAATTTGATTTATAAACAATTATCTTCTCAGTATGAACCTCTTTTTTGTTCACAGATCTGCCGCTTCTAAAAAATCGGCTCAAAATGCCGTGTTTGATTGGTTGTTTTGCAATATTTTCTGCATCTATCAAAGAATCGACAATCACGGCGCCTTGTGTACACTCTAAAAAATAAATGTGTAAATTTACACATAAAAATGTGTAAATCGATGATACAAAAACGACATGTCTATGTGTGTAAATTAGTGTGTAAATTGCCAAAATACACGTCTAATGTGTAAATTTCAAAATACACATTTTAATATGTAATTTGATGATAAGTCCAAATGTGTAAAAGTTATCTGATAACTCTTGAAATACACACTTTAATGTGTAAGTTGCACTGAAATACACATATTTCTGTGCAATATTTTTACACAGATAAATGTGTAAAATTCTGTTTTTACATATATTTTTGTGTAATAGGAAAATACCCACAATATTGTGTAATATGCAAAATACACATGTTTTTGTGTTACATACGGAATGCACAGATTTGTGTGTAATTTACTGTTTATACACATATGTCTACGTAACATGGAAAAAACACATTTTTGTGTAATATTTAAAATACACAGGTTTTTATGTACGTAGATATTTACCTTATTCTTTAATGTGTAAACTGTGAAAAAAGGTTTTCAAAATCGCAAAATAAAATAACATGAAGAACAAATTCGTATTTTCTTCACGTGTTTCTGAGTACGCGTTCGTAATTATGTACATTGGTAGCACCTATATTTGTTATTCAATCCGTTCGTCTGTCTACCTGTCCGTTCACATATAAGAACGCAAAAACTACACAACCGAATCGTTTGAAATTTAAAATACATAACTGTTGCATAATATTATCGAGTCATTTAAATTTTTATGAAAATGAGATGCATAATTCAATTATAGAGACAGTCAAAAGTGTTCCCTTGCATTATGACCAATGGGAAAAAATAGCTTCAAGTGCATCTTAATAATGTTACACACTTTTAAACATAATAAAATTGATATGTATCTAGGAAGTACATACTACAATATAAATTCTGTATAATCTGTAGTGCAAAGAATAGTTTTTATTAATTTACAGGGCCATTACTAAAAATCCCATTACACTATGGTAAAGAAGGAAACATTGTTTGGGACGCGTTTTAATTATATTAAAATATTTCACATTTTATGAAATTGATGCTTATTCTGCTGAAATTCGTTAAAGATTACTTATTTTATAATAGAAAGCAGATATATAGTGTTTACAAAGACAAAGAAAAAATTTCGGATACTTAAACAGCATCCGAAGTACTGTCTACTATTATACCAAGATCTGAATTACTTTTAACTTCTTTATAGTACGAAATGCACCTGATTTGCTTTGTTTAACGTGCATTTTCCAACTTGTTTCTTTCTAACAGATTTGTAATCATAAAACAAGAATTATTTACGCTCAATCAAGAAACAGGGTCGTCTCTTCTATCTATTATCTTTCTGTTATTATAATCTATTTTCTTTAATTATTTTTCTTAATCTATTTTCTTTCTGAAATTATAATACATTATCTCCTTCTGTTTGCATATATACAACGTGATGACAGAAAGGATTAATTCATTGTACATAAGGGTTTGCAAGCAGTAAAAGAAAACTTAAAAACATTTTTTTGATTATTAAAAAAAATAACTTTAATAATATTGTAGATATTACATTCTTATTTATGAAATTATACATTTAAATCAATAATAACTCTTGATACATGATTTTAAAAAACGGTCATTAATTTTTTATATCTTACAGCAAATGAATGCTGTACTCTATTTTGCCTATATTGTGAATTTTTTATGTTCGTTTTTTTTCAAAAATGTAATTTTTGGCTGGATTCTGTTGCCAAGAACACTATAACACTGATACTATCATAAATGGTACAAGGGATTAGAATTATTACTATGCAATTTTTAGAATAAAATGTGGTGAAAAATTTATTTTTATCAGTGTATTAAAAATACAGGTTACTTTTATAAGACACAATGAAAAAGAATAAGGAATGTGAATCCAGTAATGGAACCTCACAAAAGTAATAGATTTTATAACAATAATTAGAGCCAGAATTTAATGAAGTCATACTAATAAAACAAAATATTTGCTTCAAATAAATTTAACAAATTAGCATAGCAATAATTAATGAAATATTTTGAGAATTGTTCACTGTTTAAATAAATCATTGTAACTATCACAATATAAAAATTTTAATTATTTTAGATACATTGTTTAAAATTCTAAATGTCAGGGAATTACAGTTATCAAATCATTATACATTGGAAGGTTTAGATGGGTAAAAGAAAATATGAAAAAAAAAAAGTTATTTTAGCACAAATTCGTTTATTTCCCTCTATTTTTAACAATTAACACGTTGAGCGCCTCTCAGTCTCCAGCGACAGATGTGGCACAATAGATGCAGTTAATTTTTCAGAATACAATTGATTTTTAACAATTTCTGTAACTTAATTGTTTTATTTAAATGGGAATTATTAGATTTAATTGAGCGCCCCCCCTCCCGCCCTCAATAACACATGCTTCTTAAATTCTTAAAAATAAATGAAATTTTGCAAATAGTCATAAGTACATAAAATTCAAAATTTTCTTTCTAACGAAACATAAACACATGCAAATTTTGCAAGGAAAGAAAAATGACAGTATTACTTTTTAAAATGAAGACAACTCTTAGCAAATTCATTCAAATTTTCCTGAAAATCGATGGAACTTTGAAATATTATTTTCTGTGTCTTGATTAGGAGCATAAAAAATAATTTAGATTTTAAATCATGTAGAGAGGAATCAATGAAATATACATATATAAATTAAATTGTTAATAAGTATTTTTTATTAACCAAAAATATTGAAGCTTGTCTATTACCTTCCCATCTAGCCTATATATACCTCATATGCATGTTGTACATACATATATTTCATATTCATACATTTTATAATGTGATATGATTCATATATGAGTTAAATCTCTGTTTAAAGTAGAAACTACTGGGATGTGATAATACATGTTTAGTAATTATGTTAACTATTGGTTAAATTACTTTTAAAACCCAAAACTTTTAAAATTTAAAGGAACGTAATTTTAACCGCATAGTTTTAAAAAGGAAAAAAAAATCTGATTTAAATGCCATTTAAATGAATAATTCGTTGGCATGCGGCCTTTTATTTCAACAAAATAAAAATTAAATTTCCTAAAGTTTATTTAATCGATAAAAGTTAAATTAATATTAGTCATTGCTTTTATAAAATGTTTATGTGAAATTAACTAAAACTATTAACTAAAACAGAAAGCTGAGAAAATATTTTTTTCTTACCTATCTCTTATCAATGACCTTCCTCTGTGTTAAATTGGGATAATCCAAATAGAAATACGTAGATTCTTTCGTAGAATTATGTCCGAATCCAGTACAATGACATTAATGAGCACTTTTTAACTACATTACTGACACTGTACCTTTTTCGGACTGTTATGTAAAATATCCTTTGCCCGCATTCTTGTAACATTTTCGTAAAAGTTTTAAAATTCATGCGAACTATATACGTTTATAAAAGAACAATATATCCGAGCACGCTGAACGTTCTTTATTCCAAAGACCAACTCTTGTGATCGTCTGCAGGTGAATTTTTTGCACACAGATGTTGTTTTCCGTTTATTTATACAATACTAGATTTGGAAGTTAAATGCACGTTATTTTCATAAAAGTGTCTCTAATTAAAATTTTCTGTTTAAAAATTTTTTTATGCATTTCACTTTTGTTTTTATTCAGTTTCAAAAAGTTTCCTGTTAAAATGAATTGTTAAGTTTCTTTTTTATAAGTTATTATATTGTATTAGTCATAATTTGGGTTATGAATTAAAATATTGCCTTAATACATGTATCAATTACAGAGCAATCCAACTATTAACGCAAGTTAGAATACGGACAAACAAACCGTATTCTTAAGCATTTTCAACAATGTTGTAAAGTATTAAAACGATTAATAGGTTGAAATTTGACTCTTAGAATTTTATACCCAAAGACGATAGCAAATTTTAATTCTTTTGTACAGCCCTGTATTTTGTCTACTATTTTTGCATAAGGTTATGCCACTATTTAGCTATGATTTAATTAAAACAAAAACACGTTTAAATCTAGTGAACTTACATTTCCAGAGGTTATCTTACATAGTCAGCCATGTATCAAATTCTTTCGGTGGTCCTGTATATCATTTTTCTCCATATATATCTTAGTTTATAAATGCAATTCTGTGTAAAAATGTAGAATATATTTTAAAACCATCTTTAAGCTACTTTCGTTCATGTACTGTAATCTGTGCACTTTCTGCTGTGTTACCCTGTACATGATCTACAGCATTTGTACACAGAACGCAATATGCAAAAATCAATTTAAAAACTCATATCTCAATTAACAAGAGAGAAAAATTATGCGTTAAGGATAGATTACGAAACACTTTGCAACACTTCCTGAAATCTTTAACAAAACTTCATTATTTAGGAAAATAAGGCGTTAATGTCCATAGCCAAATATGTATTTCAATACTTTTGAAGAGATCTGTATTTAATCTGTCTGTTGATATATATACTATATAATAAGAAAATTTAGTTAACCAAGCAAACGCTAAACTTTAGCTAAATTTATTTTTTAGCAATTCATACTAATGGATGAAAACGTATTTGAATACTTTTGTTCAGCCCTGTAGTTTACCTAGTACCTGTATTACAGTCCAATATTTACCTAAAATTTATTTTAAACTAAAACATTCTTACAACTTCTTAACACTAGAACCGCGGGGAAATTCATTCAAGTTTTATAAAAATATTTATCACCGGAATTTTCATTTAAAACTGTTGAAATTATATGTTGAAATTATTTTTTGCCCAGATTATATTTAGCTAATTTTATAAAGAGTTTTCTGGTTCCAATAACCATCTCCGCATATGATACGGGTGAAAATGACCCGTAGCCGCGGTTCTAGTGTTAAATAACATTTCCAGAAGTTATCATCGAATTGTGACCATGCATCCAGTACTTTACATGACCCTGTATATCATTTTATCTATATTCTACAAACATTTCTGAGTAAGCGGTTCAACGTAAAAATGTATAACTTATTTAAAAACCAACTTTTAGTAAATTACGGTCGTATTCAATAACCTTTACGAGTTCTTTTGTGTAACCTTGTATATAAACTATAGAATTTATACACACCATGTTATATGCATATATTTAGTGAAACTTAAAAACGCATATCATAATTAAAAATGCATTTCATCCATCCATCAACCATCATCGATAATACACAGTACATCAAATAGAATATACTATTTGAAATCTTTTGTCTCCCTGTAAATGCTATATACTTCATATTATGACTCAAGCGTATCAGCATATCAATTTTATTGTACACGAAGTCGTTTAACATTATTAAAATATCTCGCAAATAATCCCCCGTCCCTTTGTTCTTGCATAATGGAATTCTTTCGTGTGGCCCTGTAAATGAATAATAACTATCATTTATACGGCATTTTTTAAATATATATTTTAACGTACTTTGAAAATGCATTTAATTTAAATATGTTTGGCAGGGTGTTACACCTTTAAAACTCATTCGAAAATATTTTTCCCATAGGCCGTAATGTAATAACAAAACTTTTGACTATCCCTGTAAATAAATTAATCATGATAGAAACTTCATTTTCTGTAGGGTTTGTGCTAACGTAAACATCAATAACATCTAAAATTTTCATGGCAATTCGGGTATATTTACGAGAGTTAGAGCGCGAACAGATGGACAGACGAAACGAATGCATAAACACTTTTCAATTTTGTCGGAAAGTCTTCCAATCCATTTAAAAACTGTCTTTTAAAATTTACATATTTATAATTATGTAAAACACTCCAATTCGCGTAAATACACGTAATCTTTGACATTTACACACTTCTGTGTGTATATTAACTGATAAAAACTTACATACTCATTCTAATAAACAAAATACACATAAAAACAGGCAATTTTTTGTACGAAATGTGTAAATTTTAAAACAAGTGGGTGATTTCAGAAATTTACACACTTCTCTGAGTAAACATTATTATGCTTAAATTAAAATAACACTCCAATTCGTGTAAATTCAGGCATTTTTCGGAATTTACACACTTGTCTGAGTTTATCAAGTGATAACAAATTACACACTTATTTTCAGACGCTAAATACACACGAGAACATGTAAATTTCCGAAAAAATGTGTAATTTTTATTACAGGTGTGTAATTTTACAAAATTACACATATATGTGTGCAAAATTAGCCAATTTACACATTTATTTTTTACAGTGTACTTTCTAAGTAAGCCAATTTGTCAGTTTGATGCATGTGAGAGCAAAAATGAATTTAAAAATAAATCAGAAAATAAGCAGTTTGAATCGAAATACACCGTTAATGAGGTTAGTAGAATGGATACCAAGTCTACAATGGCCTGAATTGAAATGTTTCAAATGTATAAAATTAAGACGAAAAAAAAAAAGAAAATTATTAAAGAAATAAAACTCTTCAAATTGTTTCCTTTTTGAACAATCATGTTAGAAATTGACATTTTAATTTAGAGTGCGATACATATTCGCTTTTCTAAGCTTTATTTCGACGATTTAAATAATCAATTTTTATTGGTCAATTTTACATAGAATCTTTCTCTGAAAATCATAATGTATCTGATATTTTGTAAATGATTCATAAAATTGAAAAATAAACGTTGAAGGTTATGCATATTCTTTTCATTTAGAAATATGTTGTAGAAAGCTACAAATAAGATATGTACAGGATGATTCAAAATAACGTGGACAAAATGAAATAACAAATCAATCATTGAACAAGGATAAAAAATCACGTAGGAACATAGGGTCGCAAATTACTTATTGAGTGACAAATACAGGGTGTTTCATTCTAGCTAAACTCGGTTTAAAAGTAATAATTTCGAAGAAAATTAAAACATTGTAATGAAAATGCAACGATATGTACCTCATTTTGTGAGAAATATGATAACGTTACTAAAAGATCTGGAAAAACACATTGCTCAAGCAATCGATGATACCGTATAAACTGATTATCACAGTCCAGAATGTGAGGTGCCAAGTGCATATTGCTGGTGCGCATAATGCAAACTTATATCACTTTTGTTTGGTGTCATCACATTTAAAACAAAAATGAGAATGTGTGTTAAAGGTTTTATTGTAATATACTTCAGTTTTCTGAAATTTGTTACCGTCAACACAAATTGAGTTAGGATGAAACACCCTGTATTTGTGACTCAATAAGTGGTTTGCGGCCCTATGTTCCTATGTGATTTTTTATCCTTGTCGTATGCCTAATTTGTCATATCAGTTTGTCCACGTTATTTTGAATCACCCTGTATATATATAAAAAACGTTTAATCAAATTTAAGAATGACTACATTGGCAAATCGACATCCGAACTCAAGCTATCAGTAATTTTTAATTTTGTTGAAAAGTATGAATAAAAAACGAATTTCACAAGCAATACAAATTAATGGATCGCTGGTGAATATTTGAGAGATATCCAAGCAGATGAAATTGATTATTATGCATAATGAGTTCTTACAAGTGTCAAATGCGTGGTACATTTACGATTAATTTAAATTAGCCTTTCAAATCAATTGAGGGAGATAACATTTTACTTTTCAAATAGATAAAATTTAATTTCTATCTGATACATTTGTTTCAATACAAATGATTTATTAACCTCAAATAGCAATATCCTTTATATAATAAATGTACCTGATTTACTGTTCTAGGATGGATAATTTTTTTTTTTTTTTACTTTTTAGATATAATTAAAACTAGTTTATATAAAAGAAATATAAAAATATTATCGGGAATTCGAATATTTTTAACATTTTCCAACAAAGTTGCAAAGGGTTTATGAATTCAGTATGACTGTATGTCCGTCTGCCGTCTGTGGGGGATTTAACCAGTGTTGTAGTCGTAAAAAAAAAACAGAGAGAACTCGCTATTGGCAGAGGGGTAAACGCTAGGGTCATAATGTTCATACCTTACGTATACACTGTAGCTTTAATTTGACAAACAGGGGGTATATGGAACTTCAGGAGGCATACGGTATATACCTGTGTAGACTCTCCACTACACACCTGGCTCAAACTCATGTAAATTGAGTCCGATTGCCATAAAATTCATACATTTTATTGTGTGCCATTATTTATGTTTGTTATTGAAATGGAAAAGCGGAATGCTTGCTGTTCATTTACAGAGACTTTCAAAATTCCCTGTAACATTACCCGTAAAGCATCGTGACGTCACTGCAACGTCGTTGTGAAGCCACATTGTGACTTTGTGACCACAGATTGTGGATGTGACGTCACGTGACGTCGATGTGAAAGCATAGTGACTAAAATGTGAAGTCGTTACGGCCGTTTTAGAGCTCTTTTGTGACGTTTCACAAAGTGGTCACAATGTGACAAATTTGTCAAAAATGTGTCATTTGTGACTAATTTGACATTAACATTGTGACGAAATTGTGACAAAAGCGATGATACTTAAATTGCCAGAAACATGTCTTTTAAAGTAAATAACATGTTTTGAAGAATATTTATAAATTTCTAAAGATTTTTAAGAAAGTCACATCTGAGTCACAATGTGACGTCACTGAGTGATGGCATTTTGGTCACAGATGTGATGTGACCAAAGTGACTCACAGTGACGTCACTGTGACCATGCATGCTATTACCCGTAAGACATGGTGACGTCACTGCAACGTCGTTGTGAAGTCACATTGTGACTTTGTGACCATCGATTGTCGATGTGACGTCACGTGACGTCGATGTGAAGTCACAGTGACTAAAATGTGAAGTCGTTATGGCCGTTTTAGAGCTTTTTTGTGACGTCACATTGTGACCACTTTGTGACGTCACAATGTGATCAATTTGTGAAAAGTGTGTCATTTGTGACTACTTTGACATTAACATTGTGACGAACTGTGAAATTTTTTTTAGAAAGTCACATCTTAGTCACATTGTGACGTCACTGAGTGGTGGCATTTTCGTTACAGATGTGATGTGACCAAAGTGACTCACAGTGACGTCATTGTGACGTCACTGTGAACATGCATGCTATGAGGGTAGGGTAAGGTTTTTAGGGAAAAAGTACATTTGCAGTATATTTTATTGTTATTACACAATTACAAGTTGGAAATTGCACGTCAGACTAGAAAATGAGATGTGATCGTACTAAAACAAAGTTTTTAAAGTACACAGTACTTCGTATACAATGCAGTATCGAAATCTTTTGCGTGTCCCTGTAAATACTATGTGATGTGCTTTCTATTATACATAAGAATTAATTTGTAGTAAACGTCAGCAACATATATCAATTTCATAAAATGTGAAATAGTTTAATATAATTAAAACGCACCTCAAATAATGTTTCCCCCTGCACCATTATGTAATTAATATACAGGGTGTTACAATTTTGTGTGACCTTGTATATTAATAAAAAATATTCTTTACGCTATAGATTTTACAGAATGTAAATTTTTGTATAAATTTCATAGATGCATGCGAATTGTATTATGTTCGAAAGAATATATCGTCATTAAAATGCACTTGAAACTATTTTTTCCCCATTGATCGTAATGTAACGGAATACTTTTGGTTGTCCCTGCATTGAACTATACATTTGATTTTTATAAAATTTGGAATTACTCGACAAAATTATGTAATAATTATATATTTTGAATTTCAAGTGATTCGGTTGGATAGTTTTTGTGTTATTGTATTCAGACATGAGGACAGACGAAAAAAACGACGACTATAGGTGCTAAGTATTTACATGATTACGAACGCACGTAAATAAACGTAGCAAAATTTATATGCATTACTTATGTCCTGCATGATACGTAATGTAGAATAGAATGTGAGTAGAATTTATCGTTCTTCTACATTTACAAAACACACAATAATTATACACAAAAGAATTTGGTTATAGAAGAAATTGAAAATTTTTTGAATAGCCTATGAACAACAATTGACAGAAGTGAGTTATCAGTTGTGTTACGCGTTATTAAATTGAACTATATATTTTTAGGTGCTTTTGTAATTGTGTAAATACGTAGCAGTTGTAGTTTTTGTTCAACCCGTCCGTTTGTAAGTCCGTCCTCATTTTGGATTAATATATACATATGTACTGCCTTTAAATACTAAGTGCGCAATTAAGTTTCTGGGGTTTTTCCATCCATGAAAAATGCAAATTTTCAAGAGAAATACAAAAATTGGTTTGTAAAAAGTATCGTCTTCTACTAGCTACACATTTTGCCATATCTCTGACAATACATGAAAACCGCGATGATAAAACGGCGCGTCTTGGCACCGAAGCCCTTTATCCTATGAATTTTGCGCTCCTTCTAAATTAGCCACGTGTATTTCCTGCTAAGACTTGCGCCATCGACCAGAATAAGTTATAATCGCAAGTAACCAGATCTGGCAAATATAACGAGTGCGGTAACAGATCTTATTTCAGTGTTTTGGTGGTGTCCTGAACGTTGGAGATGCGATCGCACAGAAGTTGCCGTGATGCAATATCACTCGTTTGTGTCACGTGTCTCATTCTGGTCGTTGTTCGGGCAATACACGTTGTTCAAATTAAGTAGTTATTGTCGGTAGAGATGCCCATTGTCAGTTTCGACCAGTTTCAGCAGCTCATAGCACACGATTTCTTTCTGGTCCCACCAAACGCTGGGCACGTTGTCTTCTTTCCGAAGCAATTTAGCTGTACTGTTCGATGTTGACGCTTCGCCAGGTGAAAATTACAACTTTTTGCATTTGGGATTCTCGAAATGTACTCCATTTTATCGGCAAAAAATCACTCTTTCTTCAGCATTCTTCAAGGAAACTCTTTCTTCAGCATTTTAAAATGCTTTGGCGAGTCATGTTTAATGCCTCCCCAAGTTAATCTTGTTTTTTTTGTTGTTGTTGTTGTTATCTTCTACCTTATAAACGCCTGCAGATCGGCATTCTCAATTGTTTTGGTTTTCCGGAGAAATCGCCACTTTTAAAGCATTTAACCCTTTTTTCCCAGGTAGTTTCCGATGGTCCATGTTCACCGTAAACCTGTTTAAAACGACGTTGTTCAGATGCAATTTTTTTCAGATTAAAGCAGAAGAGCAAAACTTCTCGCAAACACTGTTTATTTGGCGCAGAACTCGACATCTCCGTTGTGAGAAAAATATTTTTGCATTGTGATATGTATTGGTATTGCGACAATATATTGTTAACATACGTCCATACTTTAAAAAAAAACATAACTTCAGACACGTATGTCCCCTACATGTGTTGTTAGCGCCATCTATGTGTAAAACCCAAAAACTGTTGATAATAAAACATCAAATGTTTCTTTGTAACGCTACGCCGTCACACAAGGATCAGTATAATAGAATAATGGCCTTTTTTAAGCAATTAACTAAATGTTATTAATTAATCATGAAACAGACAAGTCAATAATTAGGCAAGATGAATCTTACCTTTTATGCATCTTTGTCTTACTCACTTTCATCAGCCACATCCACCATTTGAAGATTATCTGGATGATTCTTTTGATCAGCTTTTATTAGCTAGTTTATTAATAAATTTTGTTATCTAGAATAATAAATGACTGATTAATATTTAACTCATTAAAATAACAAACTTCACTGAAGTTAAACAAAAACTTGATTATTATGTTTCATATTAATACAATGCTGCTTGAAGCAGCTTCGAAACAAACGTTACATATTTCTTTTCACAATTAAAACACACACTAACTGAAAACTAAACAGTCAAAAAAAAAAAAAAAAAAAAAAAGAGTTCTTTTCCCTTTTTTCATTCATTTTGTTTTTGATCACGTGACTTTGACGCAGTAATAAATTTATTTGGGTAAATCGTTCTTGAAAGAATCACTTCATTCCAGTTTTCAGTTTCATTACGAAATCGTTTGAAAAATAATTATTTCTTTTTATGATTCGTAAAAAGTTTACATTGTAAATAAATCAATTTCCATTTTAAGTAGACTGTTCAGTTCAGCTAAAGGGTGATTATTAGTTTATTTCAACAAAAACTTAGTTGTGCACCTACACTGAAAAAAGTATTCGTTAATACGCACAAATTTTTCCGTAGAATTCTACGGAATAGTTTCATTTCCCCCCCCCCCCAAAAAAAAGTAGAACTTCCGTTATTGACATTTTAAGAGTTAGAAATACAGTAAGTTTTCCGTAAATTTTCTGGAAACAGAGAAGTTCCGTATTAAAACAGCATAAATTCCATAAATATCTCTAGTGGCGCCATCTATTTCTGGGATAGAAAAACATTATAGAGTTGTTTTATGAACAACTTTCTATAATAATTTTCTTTATTTCTTTCTATTTTAATAATATAAAGCTAACATATTTTTACAATATTAAAAAATAATAAAATTTTATTAATCCTTTTTAAGTTTGAGATTAGTTAATTTATCTTCAGTTAGTTTATTTCCATTATGATTTTTAAATAATGTTTAACTCATTTATAGCATATTTTAAAAAAATGTGCGCAGGATATTTTAAAATGAAAAAAAAATCTATTTTTATTTTTAATGTATTTTTTTAATCTTTTCACTTTAAGAAATTCGCACATAAAATTAAAAGATCTGAATTATATTAAAAAGATTATTATAATGTTGACGATTATCTAAATTATAAAAAACAATAAAGAAAATTTATTTTAATAACCCATAATAACTATCTTTATTGAGATTAAAATCGATCGTCATACAAATCCTTTCTTAAAACAGATGGTTTTCCTTTAAGTATGTTAGTATCCTTTCAAAAATAAATAAGTAAATAAATATGAATAATATTACAATAAATTTTTAAAAATCTCTTTAAAAATGAAGGAAACAAAACTTTTAATGCATTCAACTCTTAATACATGTAATATTTTAAAGTCAAAAATTTATTTTTTTAGAACTGAAATTAAAAACTAAATATTCGAAATTATGGAAATAAAATCTGTTAAACATTTAGAACGGTACCCTCAACAGAAAATAATTGTCTACAAAATTTAATGCCGCGTTCAACATAAGGCCTTTGCTTTATAAAATCATTCGAAATAAGTAAAGATATTTGCAAGCTCTGGATGTGTATGTATGGCGTAATGGTATTACGCTATTGCAAGCTGCCATGGAATAGGTCCCTGGTTTGATCCCCATCGAGGGTAAGTGACATTTCTTCACTGTTGTTTAAATTAAATGTTTGTGTTCTAACCTGATGTGTCTTAAGAATAAAAATCATGATGGAAAAGATGCCAGTTTGTCCTTGAAAATACTTTTTTGGCTTTCAAGCGAAAATTTTTATGTAAAAAAAATATGAAAAAAAAAACGGAAATATTGTGCGGAAAAAACGGAAATATTCCTGGATATTCCTGGATACTATATAAAAGGTGTTTACAAACATTTCTATCAATATTAGCCCAAATAGACTTTATACTTGCCACTAACTCAGTTTTACTTGAAGGAGGATTTTCTTGAAGTTTTTTCTTTATTATACACCATAAGTTTTCGATGGGACTAAGATCTGGTGAATTTGGTGGCCAAGGAAGTATCTTAATGTTGCGTTGGCGGAACCAATTCTTAGTTGACACCGAGGTATGCGGGGACGCTAAATCTTGTTGAAAGATGAAATCATATTCAAATAAATCTTCTGATGATGGAATCATGTAATATTCTAAAATTTCTTGATATATCAGAGAGTTAACCTTTTCGTAGACGATGCATAACTTTCCAGGTCCTTCTGCACTCATACAACCCCAAACCATGACACTAGCAGCAAATTTTACGGAACGTTTAAGGCATTCTTTATCGAATGCTTCTTGCTTCATTCTCCAAACTCGAATACCTTGATTACCATATGAAACACAAACCATACTTTCATCACTAAATAATATATTTTTCCAATCTTCATTGCTCCATAAACGTCTTGATTTACACCAATTCAATCTTATACGCTTTTGTCTTGCAGTCATGAGAGGTTATGTTTTCGGTACACGAGATTCAAATTTAAATTTATGGAGACGTCTTAATGTTGTCGATGTAGAAACTTCAACTCCTTCTTCTTTCCATTTTCGGTGCAAGAATCGCACACTTTTAAAACGGTTTTTCTTAACTATACGCTTCAGTTTCTTGTCATCTCTAGCAGATGTTTTTGGTTTTCGGCCACCATTTCGGCGATTATTTTGAAATTTTCCAATTTTTTTGAATATTGTTTTAGTATTTTACTAACGCTCGATTGCGAACAATGTAAATAATTCGCTATAAAACATTGATTTTTACCGTGCCGATACAAATCAACCATACGAAGTTTAGTAGATTCAGGAATATCACTCACACGGCCCATTTTAAGACGAAAAAGAAACAAACTGCAAAAAAGAATGCTGATTTTAAATAAAATAGTCTGAATTTAATCAATGATGCCACCAGTTAAGAATTGGTAATAATTAAAGGAGAATTAATGTGAAATATTCTAATATTTTGAACCACTTGAATAAATATTCTAATATTTTGACTTTTCAAAATAATTTTTTTTGCAATTAATCTTTTCAAAAATGATATTAAATTTAAGATAACAAGTAAGTTTAATCAACAATAAGTTCTTAATAAAAATATCGTTTGTATATTTTCATTAAAAGACATTAAATTACCAAACGATATTTTCAATTTCTAAAAAAAAGGTAATTATTCTAATATTTTGAATATGAGCTGTACCTAGGCTCAGTGATAAAATGGTTTAGAAACAAAGTGTTTATGTTTTTAGACTCTTAAAAAAATTTGCAACATAAGTAAGGAGAGATATATTTTTTAACTATTTCTGAAAATTATACATAAATTGTTAAACATGAAAATTATAACAAATTTAAGGAAATTTACCATGCGTATTTTTTTTTAGCCGATTAAAATAGAAAATTAAAAATATCTCTCCTTATTTCTTTTCTATATACTATAACACTATTTACGAAATTTTAGTAATACCAAAATATTGAAAATTGAATGAGGAGTAGTAATTTTAAAAAGTGTATTTTTCGTCAAAAAAAATCATAAAAATCCCCATAAAAAATATACTTTTTAATAAAAAGTGAATTTTTTTGCTAATTATTCCTTACAAAAAGATTCTTAAGTAGTACACCAAAATTCATTACTTTAAAATCGATAATAAAAATTTTGGGTTTTTTCTTACGGGTCTCCCTTAACTGAAATAGTTGCGCGATTTCGGTAAGAAAATTTTTGGAGGTAGATTATAAATATGAGATTGAAATGGGGTGGCAGACAGTTTTCAAAAACTTTAATTAATTTTAGAAAAAGAATGAAAATTTTTTTGAAAAAAGTTAATTGCTCTAAAATAAAAAGTTTTAGTCGCAGAAAAAAAAAAATGCCAGCCATAAATCTTGAGCATAAGCCAGTAAATAAAGATTCCTAGTTTCATCAAAATCGGTTAGATCGTTTCCGTGGAAACGGGTCTTAAAAAATCGTATATATCCCATGGGATTGTATCCAATCTTACTTTCACTTAACGGAGTCTGTTTGATCTATCGCGTAATGACCTTTCGTGTTTTAAACATGATATTTTTAATGAGGCTTATAACGACGTTCAAAGGACCAGAAATAATTAAGCGTATTTAGTGGAATTGCATATTAACAGTGACCGTCTTAACTGGATTCAACTATATAGTACATGTATATTTAATTAGTCAATATTTAATTTGTACACTAAGCTCATTTACAACAAAAACATTCGTCAATTATTATGTTGATTCACATGATGTGCAAAAATAGAGTAATGGATTTGGCGTAAAATACATTAAAAAATGCTGAAAATGATGTTCGTAATTTTAAAACGATGATATAGTGCTAAGTAATTAACCATTAATAATTCAACATGTTTCTTACTTCAAAATTTACCCAAATCCCAAGATGAAACTCAGTCCTAGCAGCGGCTGGAAGTTCTGCTCTCGAAGCTGGTAGACGGGAAGAGTTGGTTTCGAACCTGATTGCGCCCATTGTCCTAATCGTTTGTAGTTTTCTGTGTTTTTTTTAACCTTGGATTCTCTTGCGTAAATCTGGCTTAAGCTCCCTTAGAAAGACCCTGACGGAGTGCATCCCCCCCCCACCTTTTTAGAGCCCTTGTGTTGATAAAAGACCGTCATAAACACAACCAACCCAAGTTGGAACTCACCTTGCAAATCTTGGATAAAATTTAAACAAAATATAAATATACATTTTTTAGTATTGAACAAGAAAATATATTAAATTCTTTAACCACGATAAATAAAAGACTAGAATTTTTATTATAGAAAAGAAGAAGAAAATCACATTAAATAAGAGGATTTCTCTTTCTTCTATTTCTTATACCCGATTATAAAACAGCTATTTACAAATCTATGGTCCCGGATGCACATCTTAAAAATTGGGGAAAAAAACTGTGTCTTCAATAGATATAGACTGTTTGATAAAGCTTATAAAAATAAAATATAATTCAGTTTATGCAGTAACACAGATACGATTCATATAAATATCTGTCTTTAATAAGTCTATAAAAATAACTGTAAAAAAATAAGCAGTATATCCTAACTTAAAATGTCTCCTATGTAAAATATAAGTTTCAATGTCTTGATTATCCATAATCACATGCTATTCCATTATTCGGGCACGAAATTATAAAGAGAACTTTCATACATATATATAAAAGTCTACTTGAAGCAAATTAAATTTTGGACAGTAGGCACAACAGAAGCGTTATAAAAGTTAGAACAATAGATTTTCATTTGTTTGTTTGAATACGTGAGTAGAAACCTCGAGAAAGACATTAATAAGAGGGTAACAGCGTAGTTATAGTTCGCTTAATAGAAAAATCGTGTTCGTAAGCGATTGCTCTATGTAAAGGTATCGTATACTTAAGATTGCAGAGAAATTCGTTTTATATTAACAACTAGTATAGTGTTTCTGCGTCTTAATTTGTTCAAATATGTTATTCATATAATTTTGCAGGAATAAGCGATCTTAGCTTGCAAATGCTGCGATGAGTGCAGATTTATATGCACAAAAGGGAGTTTATCAAAAGGACAATTTTGTTTCTAAGGTATGTTTAAACCGTCTAAAGTTGTGTCTGTGACTGATTTTTCTTCTTGATTTGATTTAGCAAATATTTAACGGGTAAAATTTTACTTGTCCTCTAATTGTTCATGAAAAGCATTTTGCTCGATTACCACGTGTTATATCTTTCCCTTGATGTATATTTTAACGCTTTATGCTGTTAAAAGTTTATCTTATTTTATCGGGCCCTTATTTGACGAAAACCGATAAATCAACCCTCAAAATTTAAAAAATATGTATCTTATGTTATCTGTTCGTTATTTGACGAAAACTCATAAGCGAGTCTTGAAAATTACAAATATCTATTTTCTGTTATCTATCTGTTATTTGACAAAAATCATAACTGTATCTTCAAAATTACAAATATTTATTTTTTGTTCTCTCTGCATTATTTGAAGAAAACTTATAAATGAGTCCTCAAACTTACAGAAATCTATTTTCTGTTATCTGTCAATTATTTGAAGAAAACTTATAAATGAGTCCTCAAACTTACAGAAACCTATTTTCTGTTATCTGTCCGTTATTCGACGAAAACTCATAAATGAATCCTTAAACTTACAAAAATCTATTTTCTGTTATCTGTCCATTATTCGACGAAAACTCATAAATGAATCCTCAATATGACAAAAATCTATTTTCTGTTATCGGTCCAATATTTGAAGAAAATTCATAAATAAATCCTCAAACTTACAAAAGTATATTTTTTGTTATCTGTCCATTATTCAACGAAAACTCATAAGTGAATACTCAAAATGATAAACATATATTTTCTGTCATCTGTCTGTTATTTAGTAAAAACACATAAATAAATTTTCAAAATTATAAATAGCTTAGGTTAGCTGTTTGTTATTTGACGAAATCTCATAAATGGACATACAAGCCATTAACCATACAAGTTGAACCTCGAGGTCCACATGGGTCCTGGCCATCATGTTTTTCTGCACACTTACTTTATATTAATTTTCGGAAGCTTATTGATTCCAGGCCATTCTTACTAGACCAAGAAATATTAGCTCTTCTTAGTCGAGCCGCATTGGTCTTCTCAATTTTATATCTGCCCGGGTACGAAGAAATGCGTGCGGAATATGATGAAAATATTTGTATCCAATCGCTATCTATCTACCTATCTATCTATCTTTATTGTAAAGGCCAAACGTATCTATGCGTAAAGCATACGTCGTTTTGCGAATGGAAACAATTTGAATACCTATCTATCTATCTTTATTGTAAAGGCCAAACGTATCTATGCGTAACGCATACGTCGTTTTGCGAATGGAAACAATTTGAATACCTATCTATCTATGTTTATTGTAAAGGCCAAACGTATCTATGCGTAACGCATACGTCGTTTTGCGAATGGAAACAATTTGAAATTTGAAATCAAATTTAACTTTTGTAATTTTTGCTGCTGAGAATTTTTAAACTTATAAACATCGCAAATTTGCAATTTTTACATCGTCGTTTAGAGAAAAAAAAATGTACTTTTAAACACAATTTATTTGAAAACTGTACTTTGAGTTATTAATTTTTTTGTGGTTTTTAATACCATTTTTGTAAGTGTGACTCCATTTCTATTAAAAGTAAAGAAAAAAAAGGTAAATTACTGCATCCTTTTGTTGCCATTTTCTTATAAAAAGAGGGAAAATGGAAATTAAAATACATAATTTAAAAATTTAAAAAGAATAACGTCTGTTGTGAAACCCGGTGAACTTTCGTTTTATTTCATTTTTACTTAATAATTAAATGATTTTTAGTTTATTATACAATTACTTTACACTCGATACAACACTTTCTCTTTACAAAACTGTATTTTAGAGAATGGTTGTGTGGCTTATTTACTCTGCTTTTACTCAAATCGTATTAAATGCTGAAAGAATGCAAATTCCGGGCGTAAAATCATTTTCCGAATTTTGAAGAAATATAAATGAGCAATTAGAAACAAAGCACGTAGCTCTTATAAACAAACAAATGAAGGCATGTGAGCAGTTTGATACCCAATTTGCTTCTTGAATAACGGCATTACTCTTTTGCTAGGTTTGTACATTATTTCACAATAATAACGTAATATGTGTACTTTTCCATAATGATGTTTAATTTTTTTAATAAAAAAATTAATTAAATGTATTATAATTCTTCAAACTGAAATATGTTTTGTTGAAGTGCGTCTATTTGATCCGAGCTGCTTTGAAATACTTCACTTTCGAAAATAATGTAATCGAAATCGCACAATAATAAAATGCTATAGATTAATTTTAAACACGATTATTCAATCGGTAAATCAATTATATCAGATGTAATTTCGTATGCAGCTATTTTCTGCAGTTCCATATATTGGCCTACGAATGATTCTATTGAGCTGATCCAGAGTATCAGACCAGATAAAGTGATCGTTGAGGTTATTTGGGTGAAATAGTCCTCCAGTGTTCGTGTCCGGGATGGCTCAGACGGAAGAGCATTGGCCGGCGCGTAAGCCAATGCATCCCTGGTTCGAATCCTGGCCCAAACTCCCCCCCCCCCAAAAAAAAAAAAAAAAAATTGAAAAATGGAAAATTTACATCTGTAATAAAATGCTATGTTTTATAAAAATTTAGAGTGTCTTTACAGACGGTGTGCATGGTGTGATCGGAAATCGTTGTTCAAAAAATAGCGATTCCAGGTATACAGAACTCGATGATTCTCGACTGGATGAATTAGACAAGCAAATAAAGAAGATCTTGACAATAATTCCAGTTAGAGACTATTTTACTTTATGTGATGTCACAGGAATTTGTTTATTGCATGTAAAATATTTTAGAAAATTTCATTTAGATTTAAAAGAATATAAATAGTTTAGTATCTGTTTCCGACAAACAGCACACGACACTTTAAGTTTTGATTTAAATTGATTTTAAAATGATCAAATTAATATACAAATTTTTTTTTGAAGGTCACTGCGGATATGAGAGGTGCATACATAAATTTTGAGATGGTGAAAATGATGTCGGGTTTAGATTTCGCACAGAAAATTTTCTATGATTGAGTCAAGGTGGAATAAATTTTGCTGTTTTTTATTTTGGAGTACCAAGCATAAGAGCCTTTATGATTGGTACTCCAACTTTATCATGATAGCATATATTTATTATATTATACTACTGAGAATTAGATTAGCCAATGTAAGATGCATTCTTTATTGTGACTAATTTTGTTGGTTTATTATAAATCAATGAAACAAATCCTTCTTAAGTTTTTTATTTCGCCGAAATTCGGCGCGATCTATCTTCTATAATTAAAAATAAAATTAAACTAGTAAATCTGCAGATCAGGAGCCTCAACGTTAGCTTTGCACATCATTTTTTTTAAACACACTTTTTGCAAAATTCAACTTTCTGGAAACTGTAATTTAAAATTTTCAAATTACGTAATTATTTATAAGAATAAAATAAGAATAAGAAGTTTTCAGCCATCAAATCCGTTAAATTAAAATTTTAGATATGTTTAGAAATTCTGAAATTTTCATGATTTATTATTATTATTTTTTTATTATAACATAGTAGATCTCTTCAGGGGGCTCCGCCCCCATGAACCCCCCGTAGTCTCATTAAATTTAAATTTTCAACTTTCTATTAAATTTGCTAATGGTTATCGTATATCTTGCATTTCTTTATATATTTTGATTTATAAGGATAAGTAACAGTTTGGACAAGCATTTTTCATTAACCTCATACTTCTACTTGCCTGCCAACCACAAACACCTAAATCTGATGTATTAGGAACTTTTTAAAGTGTAAAATTAGTAATCTAGAGTTTTACAAATTTTTTTTCCGAAAATAAAAGTTTGATTGCATTTTGCAGCAGTTATCGCGGAACAGACAGACAGAAGAACAGACTGACAGACGGAATAAACAATAAATTTCGAACAATTTCATGAACAATAAATTTCGACTCACCAAAGTAAGCCTTCACTGAAGTTACAGCAATGACGTCATTATTCATGAGTTATTGATATCCATGTTTCTTATATTTTTAACAACTACTATAAAATACCTGTTTTATTTCAATTATGACGTGATATTTTACCAAATGAATTGTTTGTTAAAAATATAATTCTTTTTTATTTCTTTTACTTCTAATTATGTCTCCATTTTTGTCAGAAAAATTCTTATTAACGAAACAAATATCCGTGTTTAATATTTAACAAAAAGTACTATATCTATTTTTATTTTAATTCTGACGTCATATTTATTTATTTTTTCTTTGTTTAATTTCTCGAATAGAAATTGCTCAATTGAAACTTATTGCCGTTAAAAAATAATTATTCCAGATTTTAATTTTTTTGGCAACGATAAAGGAAATTGGCTAAATAGTATCTAAAAAGTCTCTATTGATTGTGTATGAAAAAGAATGAAATTTTGAATTATTAAGGAAAATATTTGAATAAAATTAATAAAACATAACCTATGTTCTTTTCTGGACTATGTTATATTCATACGCAAAGATACAAAGACATTAATTAATTCATCAGTTTAGATGTTGACTTCATTTATATTTTCGTACACGCTTTCAAATTACGGATAAGAATTAGGATGAATGGTTGCTTAGCAACCAATATGAGAAAATAAAGAAAATGAGATAAATACATTTGAAATAAGTAAATCTCTAAAACAAATTAGTCTATATTATTGAAACACATTTATAAAAAATCTCCAAAATTTACAGTAATAATTTAAAAAATCTGAAAAATGCGTAGACGAAATTTCAAAACAATACGAATAAATTAACCGGTAAATTTCAGTATCCATTTATCATTGAATTCC
Source organism: Maratus speculifer (assembly GCA_964019185.1). Taxonomy (NCBI): domain Eukaryota; kingdom Metazoa; phylum Arthropoda; class Arachnida; order Araneae; family Salticidae; genus Maratus; species Maratus speculifer. Next base: position 400,025,179 of record OZ025294.1, on the reverse strand, counting down.
ATTAATCAAATGTGTCATTTTCTCTCAAGGAAAAAAAATAAATTGAAAATCATTGCATTTGCCGTAGAAAAGCATTATTGCGGAAAATGAAATATTCCATATTTTCCGAACGAATGAGTCAAATCTAACAAAAAACTATACAGCTTAATCCCAGTGCCTCACTAACATACCCACTTAATTTCAAGTCAATCGAATGCTTTTTACGTCAGTTATCGCGGAACAGACAGACTGACAGACAGACAGAAACAAAAAAAATTCGTGTCTCCAAAGTAAGCCTTCACTGACGTTTCGGCAACTATAAAATTTAAACTGATGCTATAATAGCTTTTTTCTATTTCATATAAAAACTAGTAAATCTGCAGATCAGGAGCCTCAACGTCAGCTTTGCACATCATTTTTTTTTTTTAAACACACTTTGGGTAATATTCAACTTCCTGGAAACTGTAATTTAAAATTTTCAAATTACATAATTATTTATAAGAATAAAATAAGAATAAGAAGTTTTCAGCCATCAAAAGCGTTAAATTAAATATTTAGTTATGTTAGGATATTCTGAAATTTTCATGATCTATTATTTTTGTTTTTTTATTATAACATAGTAGATTTCTTCAGGGGAGTTCCGCCCCCCTGAACCCCCCGTAATCTCCTTTAACTTAAATTTGTAACTTTCTGTCAATTTGCTAACGGTTATCGTATACCTTGTATTTCTTTATACATTTTGATTTATAAGGATAAGTAACAGTTTTAATAAGCATTTTTCATTATCTTCATACTTCTACATACCTGCCCACCACAAACACCTAAATCTGATGTATCAGGAACTTTTGAAAGTGTAAACTCAGTAATCTAGGGTTTTACAATTTTGTTTCCGAAAAAAAGAGGTTTTGGTTGCATTTTGTGGCCCTTATCGCGGACAGACAGACAGAACAGACTGACTGGCGGAAAACAATAAATTTTGTGTCGCCAAAATAACCCTTCACTGAAGTTTCGGCAATGACGTCATTATTCATGAGTTATTGCTATCCATGTTTCTAATACTTTTTTTACGACTACTGTAAAATACCTGTTTTATTTCAATTATGACGTCAAATTTTATCAGGTGAAATAATTGTTAAAAATATAATTATTTTTTATTTATTTTACTTCTAATTATGCTCCCATTTTTGTCAGAAAAATTCTTATTAACGAAACAAATTTCCTTGTTTAATATTCAACAAATTACTATATTTATTTTTATTTTAATTCTGACGTCATATTTATTTTTTCTTAGTTTAATTTTTCGAATGGAAATTGCTCAATTGAAACTTATTGCCGTTGAAAAATTATTCCATATTTTGATTTTTTTTTTTTTTTGGCAACGATAAAGGAAATTGGTTAAATTTTATCTAAAAAATCGCTATTAATTCTGCATGAAAAAGAAGGAAATTATGAATTATTAAGGAAAATATATAAATAAAATTAATAAAAGATAGCCTATGTTCTTTTCTGGGCTATGTTATATTTATCCGCAAAGATACAAAGACATTAATTAATTCATCAGTTTTTAAATTTTCGTACACGCTTTCAAATTTATAGCAGTGAAATATAATAAGGATTATGATGAATGTTTGCTTAGCAACCATTAAGAGGAAATAAAGAAAAGGAAATAAATACATTTGAAATAAGTAAATCTCTAAAACAAATTGGTTTATATTATTTGAACACATTTATAAATCATCTCTAAAATTTACAGTAATAATTTAAAAAATCTGATAAATGCGTAGAGAAGATTTCAAAACAATATGAATAATTTAACTGGTAAATTTCACTATCCCTTTATCATTGAATTCCATTAATGAAATGTGACATTTTTTCTCAAGGAAAAAAAAGTTAAAATTGAATCAAATCTAACAAAAAACTATACAGCTTAATCCCAGTGTCTCACTAACATAACCACTTAATTTCAAGCCAATCGGATGCTTTTTACGGGAGTTATCGCGGAACAGACAGACTGACAGACTGACAGACAGACAGACACAAAAAAATTTCGTGTACGGGGGGTTCAGGGGGGCTCCGCCCCCCTGAACCCTCGTAGTCTCCTTAAACTTAAATTTGCCACTTTCTAATAATTGTGCTAATGGTTATTATATATCTTGCATTTCCTTATACATTTTGATTTATAAGGATAAGTAACAGTTTAAACAAATATTTGTCATTATCCTCATACTTCTACATACCTGCCAACCACAAACACCTAAATCTGATGTATCAGGAACTTTTGTAGGTGTAAACTCAATAATCTAGAGTTTTACAAATTTGTCTCCGAAAAAAAAAATGTTTTGATTGCATTTTGTAGCAGTTATAGCGGGACAGACAAACATACATAAGAACAGACTAACAGATAAAAAACAATAAATTTCATGTCTTCAAAGTAAGCCTTCACTGAAGTTTCGGCAATGGTGTTATTTTTCATGAGTTATTGATATCCATGTTACTTGTATTTTTAACGACTACTATAAAATACCTGTTTTTGTTCAATTATGACGTCAAATTTTACCAATTGAAATATTTGTTAAATATATAATTATCTTTTATTTCTTTTACTTCTAATTATACCCCCAATTTTGTCAGAAAAATTCTTATTAAGGAAAGAAATTTCCGTGTTTAATATTCAACAAATTACTATATTTATTTTTAATTTAATTCGGACGTCATATTTATTTTTTCTTAGTTTAATTTTTCGAATGGAAATTGCTCAATTGAAACTTATTGCCGTTGAAAAATTATTCCAGATTTTTTTTTTTTTTTTTTTTTTTTTTTTTTTTTTTGGGCAACGATAAAGGAAATTGGTTAAATTTTTTCTAAAAAATCGCTCTTGATTCTGTATGAAAAAGAAGGAAATTTTGAATTATTAAGGAAACTATTTGAAAAAATAATAAAACATAGCCTATATTCTTTTCTGGGCTATGTTATATTTATCCGCAAAGATAAAAAGACATTAATTAATTCATAAGTTTTGACGTTGACTTGATTTAAATTTTCGTACACGCTTTCAAATTTATAGCCTTAAAATATAATAAGGATTAGGATGAATGGTTGCTTAGCAACCATTAAGAGAAAATAAAGAAAATGAAATAAATACATTTGAAATAAGTAAATCTCTAAACCAAATTAGTTTATATTATTGGAACACATTTATAAAAAATCTCCAAAATTTACAGTAATAATTTAAAAAAATCTGACAAATGTGTGGACAAAATTTAAAAAAAAATGCGAATAATTTAACTGGTAAATTTCAGTATCCATTTATCATTGAATTCCATTGATGAAATGTGTCATTTTCTCTCAAGGAAAAAAAAAATGAAAATCATTGGATTTGCCATAGAAAAGCATTATTGCGCAAAATAAAATATTCTATATTTTTCGAACGAATGAATCAAACCCAACAAAAAACTATACAGCTTAATCCCAGTGCCTCACCAGCATACCCACTTAATTTCAAGCCAATCGGATGTTTTTTGCGTTAGTTATCGCGGAACAGACAGACTACTGACAGACTTACTGACTGACTGACAGACGGAAACCAAAAAATTTCGCGTCTCCAAAGTAAGCCTTCACTGACGTTTCGGCAATTATTACTTTGTTATTACAATTTGGACAGGTAACCTCGCAAACTTGTCCAAATTGAAAATGCTATCAATTCATAGAATGTTTTGTAATCACGTTATCTTAGAATTGTGACAAAATTTAATCTTGTACTTCCCAACGGTATGGCAGCATTTACCAAAAAGTTAAACATAGCAAATGAGGTGCATTCGTACTATAATAAAGCTTTAAAACTATTCAGATCTTGGTACAGTAGTATACAGTACGTCGGATACAGTATAGTGACCAAAATCTTTTGTGTATCTCTGTAAATACTATCTGTTTTCTATTATACAGGAAGTAACTTGTAGTAAACTTCAGTAAGGTTTATCGATTTTATAAAATGCGAATTAGTTTAATAGTATTAAAACGCACTCCAAATAGTGTTTCCCCCTATAGTATTGTGTATGGAATACTTTTGTGTGGTAAATGAATAACAAATATTCTTTGAACCACACATTATACAGAAAATATTTTTTAATATATAATTTATCGTTTCATTTCTATTATATTATGTTCGAAAGAGTATAACATCATTAAAATGCTCTTGAAACTATTTTCCCCCATTGACCGTAATGTAACGGAATCCTTTTGATTGTCCCTGTCATTAAACTATCCATCCGATTTTCATAAAATTTGAAATGACTCGACAAAATTATGCAACATTTATGTATTTTAAATTTCAAACGGTTCGGTTGGGTATTTTTTGCTCTGTTATACGTGGACAGACGGAGACGGTCTGACGGATACCAGACCGTATTATTTGTTAACAAAATCACATGATAAACCTTCTCATTTTTTTTTAAATAAAATATTTTCAAATTAAAAATTTCTTTAAAAAAATGGGATAGTTTAAAATCGTTATAAATCAAAACATTATTTGTAGAATTTCAATATTTTTACAATTAAATAAACTGAAAAATCTGAATTTTAATTTTGATTCAACATTTTGAAAGATATTATTATTATTTTTAATTAAAAATATCTAAGCGAAAAATAAAGTGTAATTTTTATTTAAAAAAACCTATTTTAAATAATAAATATATATTTTTTTTTTCAAATTTACTGAATCAAAATCAATATAAAATAATTTTGCTCTGTTATATGCGGACGGACTGACTGAATGACGACTGTATGTGCTACGTATTTATATACTTACGAACGCACCTAAAAATCAGTGTCCAAGAGACAAGTGCATAGTTGGCAGCTGTACTATAGATACACATTCAATAATCACGACCATTTCACTAGACAGAATCACGCTTTCTTACGAAAGCAAGAATTCAAACTCTACACTTGGAATGTTTTTCAATGATGCAAAATCATTTTCCAGATACCAGAATCCAGTGGAGAATAAACAGTTGGCAGCTGCATATGATCTAAAAAAAATCTCACTTTAAGGTTGCTCAGAGGTTGGTCGATACGGAAAAACATGTACACAGAGCTCTCGTTTCGATTCAATATAAAAACAGAAGTATTCAATGTAATTAATTTAAACTTTCTGATATTTTAAAGGTGTGTTTGTAGTCTTATAAAATTCTACTTAAAATAGTATAAAGTACTTCAATGTAATATAATAAGAAATACAGCAAAATTTATGTAAGACAATTTTAGAAAAAACAATATATGTAATATCACCAACACCAAGATATCTTAACGTTGAATTGACATAAGAACCTAATTTTTGCTTTAAAATGATCCGGAAACTTTACTCTATAGAAGGAATTAAGGATACAACTATCACTCAAAAACAACATTATTTAAAAAACTCTCAAATTTGAAAAGTTAAACTCCTAAAAATACAACTTTTTTTTCATTAAAAATACTCAAAATATTAAATTATCTAAACTATATTAATTCATTCTATAGATAATGATGTTATATGCAAGAAAAAAAAATTAAGCCATTTCTTCAAATAGTTTTTTTTTTTTTTTTTTTTTTTTAAATCTTGGTGTTAGTCGTCAAAAATCAAGTTTTGAGAAAACGCTACTTAAAGTTGAAATTATATGGATGCGGCTATGAAAGTGTTGATACATAAATGCTTATAACTCCGTTAAAAATACAAATATTTTTATGCGGTTTTTTGCATTGAGTTCAGAATTAATTGAATAATAAAACTAAATCATAAAAAAAGAAATCGAATTTTTGAAAAGTTTTCAACCCCTGAGCCTCCTGAAAGTTTATTCAGTAGTTAGGGTAAGTATACCAGTAGTGGGCCACGTACCAATAGTGGGCCACCAGTTTTCAAAGTTGAAAAACAAGTTTTCTAGTCACCCCTGTCAGATAATAAACTAACTGCTGATTGGCTGGAACCCTTATCTGTTATCAGGCCGAAAGGACAACTTCGGTATTCTCATAGTTTTTGAGCTGGAATGGTGTTTTTACAGACTATACGAAAAAAGTAAGGAGAAGATAAAATTATTTTACGTAATCATCAAAACTTTTAAATTTGATTTCATTATTGTGTATATTTAAGTATAGAAATGTAAAAAAAAAAAAAAAATTATAACTTCTGTGCAGTAAGCATTAAAATCAAGAATGGAGTGGCTCACTTCTAGGGGAGCCCTACTGGAGCATCAGAAAGTTACTATGGCCCACTACTGGAGCATAGAGGAAGGTAACATTTTTTATTTTTAATTTTTTCTAGGGCATATATCTTAAAAATTTGAATGGTTATTCTTATAAATATAGGTAAGGACTAGGCTAAAAAAATATATTTTTTTAAAATCACTAATATTTTAATAATAATTAGATAAATGTCCTTAAGTGGCCCACTACTGGTGCACTTACCTTAACTCATAAATCCCAGTCACTCAAATAGACCTGGATGATAATGCTAAGCCTATAGGGACATTATTTTCAAATATGCGGAATACAAATATGTCAAATTTTTTTCAAATATGTCATAATTTCGATGCAACGGAAGTGGTATCGATTCGAGAGCAACCTCTTTCCTTTAACACAAAAACCAAATTAATCGGTTGGATAGTTTCGGAGTAATCGGTGAACATAGATGAAAAGTAATAATAAATAAATACATGCGCGTTGAGTTGATAACCTCCTCCTTTTTTGAAGTCAGTTAAGTAGAAATTGAAAATGTAAATTTATCGAGGAGATATTTTAAATATACGAATGTATAAAACACCCGGAAACTTTACAATTAAGAGAGGAATTCGGAAGGCGCGACTAGAACATTTAAGGGGGCTCAGGGGTTGAAAATTTTTCAAAAAATCGATTTTTTATGATCTAGTTTGATTATTCAATTAATTCTTAACTCAATGCAAAACACCGCATAAAAATATTTGCATTTTTAACGGAGTTATAAGCATTTATGTATCAACACTTCTATAGCCGCACCCATATAATTTCAACATTAAGTCGCGTTTTCTCAAAATTTGATTTTTGTCGGCTAACACCAAGATTTAAAAAAAAAAAAACTATTTGATGGAATGGCTTAAATTTTTTTTCGCATGCATGTAACATCATTGTCTGTAGAATGAATTAAGGATATAACTGTCACTTAAAAAAAAAAAAAAAAAAAAAAAAAAAAAACATTATTAAAAAAATCTCTCAAATTTGAAAATTTAAAAACCCCTAAAAAATACAACTTGATTTTCATTAAAAATACTCAAAATATTAAACTATCTAAAATATATTAATTCATTCTATAGATAATGATGTTATATGCATGCAAAAAAAATTAAGCTATTCCATCAAATAATTTTTTTTAATCTTGATGTTAGTCGTCAAAAATCAAGTTTTGCTTTTTGATTTTTGATTTCTGCTTAAGGGTTGGCTTTTGACCACCGGTAAAAAGTGGTAAAAACTTAACAATATACAATAAATTCTTAGTCCTTAAACTATGCTTCAATATTATTGATAAATTTTTATTTTCCTAAAATTGGCATATTTATAACAAAAAGAGAAATAAAGAATTAGTTCTCTAAAGCTGTTGATACACTTTAATCAGAGATTTTTTATATTTTCTACAATTTTCCAAATCTATACAACAGATGTTTAATGTTTTACAAAGCAAGTTTACATTTCAACTACTCTTTTCCACAAGAACTCATTTCGAAAGAGTTTCTTTAAATAGAAAGATGCAAAAGGCAAAATTAAATAATAAAATAAATCCTGAATTCTTACATTTAATGGTGAGTCTCGGACTCCGTAGTTTTTCTCCCATAGAGCATTTTTTTTTAAACTTTTCATATATGCATAGTAAAACACATAATGTACAGAGAGCTGCAAAACTTACATTGCTAAGAGATTCCAAGAACTGATATTTGTACAGGGCAGTTAAATTTCTAAGCTCTGGTTTTTATCAAAATAATTAACATTTTTAATGTGGAAAATGTATACTTATATATATATATGTATTTTCATTTAGTTCAAATAAAAATTAGAAAACTAATCACCATTAAGATAAATATGTTAAATATTGAAATGTGCATTCTCATAATAGTTATAATCATTTTTATGCTTATTAATGAGAAATGTACAATAATATCTTTAAAATTTTGAATTCTCGTAAGTGGAAAACACAGATGAAGTTTTCTGGGCTTTTTATGTTCATTAAAACTCACTATTTTCACATAATATTCTTTTACTCAAAAATTTATACCTGATTGGGAACTAAATTGGGGAATATTATTATATGGAATTGTAGTATTTAATATCCAGAAAGGTTTTATCCCTAGGAAAATGAAAATTTAGTTGATAAATATGACAAAAAACAGTCAAACTAATAAGTATTTTCATAGATGGTAAAAATCATGGTAAATACCAGTAAAAACCATCAGACAGTAAATACCGTCCAACCCAGCATTTAAGTGATTTCAATCAGTATTTTAATTAGATTAACGATTTAAAACTAACGATTTATTTTTTAAACATTACTAAAGATTAATCGATCCAACTCATAGTCAAACGATCAGCGATTATTTAGATGTTATAAATGCTTTCATTACGATAATATCAACTCAATCTTACTCATAGACCAATGATTATTTTGATGAAGTCGCTTGCTTTGGTAACGATTAATTTATTCCCAATTTAAATAATCAATCAAAATAGTCAATCTAGTTAAGGATTAATGGTTAAAAACGTCATGTGATGTTGTTCTGGCTTTAGGGCCTTTATTTTATTTTATTATTATTTTTTTTTTCAAGTTTTTCTGGTTTGATTATCCTTTTGATCGCTGCTTGGGTTCTAGCATAGGATATTATCTTAGACCCAGATAGTCTTTAAATATTTCCTGTTTGGTTCGGTTTACAATAGGTTTTTGATACTTTCTGTCAGGTTCACTATAATACTTTCGATTTTTTTAAAAGGGAGTTCTGAATATTTCGATCAAATGACGAAAACTACTTATGAATAAAATGAATGTATACGTGCTCATTTTTTTATATACAAAAAATTATTTAAAAAAAAATAAATAGATACATAGATATAATTCCAATGAAACAATTTTACTGTATGAATTTGTGAAAATATTTTATAAAATGACTAATTAAGAGTGTTTTAAAAACAAGAAAGGCAATTTAATGACATAAGTTTTTTTTTTTTTTTTTTGGTAATGCATGAAACTTCCACTTCAGAAACTATCTAATTGCACTCGTCTTCCTGTTTTTTTTTTTCTTTTTTTTTACGAACAATTTGTCAAAGTTGACATTTTGAGCCACATTTTCTGACGACAGCTATTTCGACTGGGGTGACAAACATGTTTTTTCACCCGATATTTTGAGTTATTATTTTTCTTTCGCGAGAAAATTTGTTTCAAAACGCCCACTTTGTCACCATTTTCTGAAAACTTTGTTCTGTTCCCGTTTTTTTTAGAAAAATGGAAGAAGAGTGCTATTAGTTTTCGAACAACAATACCTGCTAGTTTCATATATGAACAAAAAAAAATTAAAACTTATGTCATAAAGTTACACTTTTGGATGAAAGAACAACATCCTTAAATGTGTATTAAAAAAATATTTTTGTACACTCAACAGCTCAAACTTTTCTGTTACAATTTCAGACTCAATTTTAAAAGTAAAAACATGAAACTTGCTGAGGAGATTTTCGAAGCGATGTATAAGAGGCTGTGTGGTTTCATTTTTCACTTAATTCATTAAAATTTAATTTATAAGCAATTATTTTCTCAGTTTGATAAATATTTTCGTTCCCAGATCTTCAGAAAATTGATTTAAAATGCGAACTTTGACAGCAGTTTTTTTTAAATATTTTCTGCATTTGTCAAACAAATGACAAGCACGGCACGTTATGTAGTTTTTAAATAAAAGAAACGGTCAATTTGATGCGTTTGAGAACAGAAATGAATAGTTTGGATTGCAGCTTAATATGCTTGAAAAATGTGAGGAATGAAAAAAACACCATTAAACTCATCTGTATTCATAAAAATCCCTGCAAAATCTTTTCCCCACATGCGTATTCCGTGAAGTTGTCAAGCATGTTACTTGTCAACGCAAAATTCAACTGATACCTTCAAACAGTGTGTAGAGTATTTTGCATAATACGCAATTTTGTAATTTAAAATCTTTAAATATCGGCAATATCGTTGTAATACCTGATCAAAATACTGGACTTCTCTTAGCAACATGAATTATGTATAGGAATGTCTGCGTTGTCCAATAACTACTACTCTTCAATCTAAATAAAATGAAATTTGAATTAGAATTCAATAATTATTTATTTCAATTTTTCATATTCATTGTATTTGTAATTTTCTATTTACATTCTGAAAATGACTCTATGAAAATGAGTTCAAACGTGCGTGTCAATTTTTAATATATTTCAAATGTTTTATTATTAAAGTGAAGTCTTATAAGCAAACTAACTATTTATAATATAAGTTCTTACCTTTTTCGTTTTAGAATGTATTATTATTATTATTATTATTATTATTATAAAATAGAAAAAAAAAATTGATATTATTGTCAAAATCTGTAGCATTTGTTTAACATTTTCGATTTAATAATAAACAAACTGTTAACAATATAAATATTATTATTAATAATATATTATTACTGTCAATAATATACGTGGAAATACGTTACCTGAATTAAACTTTTCCTTCAGTATGCATTTCAACTCAGCAGTACCGATCGTTTGCCATTAAAATTACGTGAGTTGTATGCTTTTTGAACTAAAGTTTCTCTGGATTATACGTTACACTGTTGCATTTCCGAATGAAATTTTGTCTAATTTTTACGTTATGAAGAAAATAATTTCTTACGTTTGTAACGGTAGGTTGCACGTCCTGAGTGTCATTTGTAACGTGAGGATGAAATGAAGACATAATTCTAGATATAAGTTAAAACCACAATTTATTTAAACTGCTAGGACTTAGGGAAAGTGGAACGTCAGTTCGATAATTTCAACAACTAGTCACAATACTGAAAGATTAAACTCATAACTACACTCACAACATCGGCACTATACTCAGTCGGGGCACTTCAAATCAACTTCTTGCTTAGATTTCAGCTAGACGCTAGATCAAATCTTTATAAGACAGCACGTGGCTGTAAACACTCTTTATTATCTAAAATACTCAACGCAATTAAACTTTTACCACCGGCAATCTCCTGGATAGCTCTGCTGTTGATAACTAACTCGACACACGCTGCTGGCTGGCTCACTCTTAAAACACCATCTCATTCACTGGTGGCTAATAATCCAATTCACCCGGCTGGCTTTCATCACTTCTCCTGCTGGCCTTCGCCACCTTCTCCTGCTCCTTACACCAACTCAAAGCTTTTATACGTTGCAAACTGAAGTCGATACTATAAATTTGCATACTACTTCTAACCGCGACATAACTGTAGAACCGAGGCGACACACACGCTCTAGAAAGTTAAAGTAAAATAAAGGATGGAGGTCGCTTTCACGCCACACATGTTAAAACATTGACGTCACGATTTCACAAAAATGCTAGAGTGCCTTTATCACAAAGGACACTCCCTCACAAGTTTTTGCTACGCCTTGTCTGATTGTGATAATCAAACTAATAGCGGCCACACTTGATGCCAAACTTTGGAGCTGCTCTGAGAGCTTTTAACATAGTAAATACTAGAATATATAACCCCTGATATAAAGATTTGAAAACATTTTCTATTCTCATTTTGACACTCCAAAAACATTCTCTTTCGGAGATTGAAAGGGAGAGGGGGAAGGCGGGAGAAGGCTGCTAGTCATGTATATGTAAAAATGCATGTAATTTTCACTAATTTATCCTAATCGATTTGTAGTGTTGCAACTTATTTCCATGTGTGATCATGAATTCTGTATCAAAGGTCAGATAAAAATTTTAATAGAAATGTGCATAAATTCAGCAGAAATACTAACCGCTTAAATTTTTTTGCATATTTTTTCAAAAGTTTCAATATTTTACAATTTTTAGGTGCGTTTGTAATTATATAAATAAGTGACACCTATAGTCGTCGTTCAATACGTCCGTCTGTTCATCCGACCGTCTGTTCTCATACAACAAAGCAAAAACAACGCAACTCAATCGTTTGAAATTTAAAATATATAATCTTTGCATAATTTTGTCGAGTCATGTCAAATATTATAAAAATCGGATGTATTGTTTATTTACAGGGACAATCAAAATAGCCAATGGGGAAAAAAGTTTCAAGTGCATTTTAATGCTGTTACACGCTTTCGAACATAATAAAATATGTATGCATCTATGAATCATATACTAAAATAAACATTTTGTACTATATGTGGTACAAAGAGTATTTGTTATTCTTTTACAGGGCCACCACAAAAGTATTCCATTGCATAATGGCATGGAAGGGGGAACAATGTTTGGGGCGAGTTTTAATTTTATTAATCTACTTCACATTTTATGAAATCGGTGCATGTTTCTGAAGTTTACTATAAGTTACTACCTGCATGATAGAAATCATGTAATATTTACAGGGGCACACAAACGATTTCGGCTATTATACTGTATATTATTACATGACGATCTGATTATTTTTAAAACTTTGTTATCGTAAGAACGCACCTCATTTGTTACTCTGGACGTGCAAGTTGCAACTTTTTTTATTTGGTATATTAATAATTTAATTTCAATCAGAAGATTTTAAGAAGTGTTGCCACATTTTTGCAATTTATTCTTTTTAAACACACTAGAATATTTTAAACTCAAACATATACATTTTTCTGAGAAAAAAAAATAGTATAGTTACACAATAAATTCGTTTTTAAAATATCTATAACCAAACCATTACTTTAACTTGTTATTGGGTTACATATGAAGGCGAAACTAAAAAACATGCACTTTTTTGCAGTTTCACTTAGCTGGTATCTTGATTCATTTCATTAACAAGATCATAAATATACTGTCATCATGGTGGTCGGTAAATTTCAATTTTCAAAGAGGTTTGTCCTTTTATTATAGAAATTATAAAAACATAATTAATATGATTTGACAGTTTCCTGTGATTAAATTACGGTAACTTGTTATCATTCAAAGACAAGTAGTTATTAGCGTAATAAGTATGTTCTTAAAAATCTCAACATACTATTGAAGAAAATCGGATTGCAGCATTTTTTCTTCCCTGAAGCACTCTAGAATGTTTTGCATTTAGTTTTAGCTAAATGTAAATTCGTATTTTGTAATTGTTTGATCATATACTGTACTAAAATTAATACTCTAACTATTCTTAACACGTTTCAAATTTGCGAGTGATATTTTGAAATCTGCCGACATATCGAGTTTTTCGACAATTATAATGCTTCCAGCAGGATGCATTAATGAAAGATTTCAGCGAAATTCGTGCGCGTTCTTCACATGCAATTATTTAACATTTAGAGATAAGTTATTACTATCAACCATTATGAGTGTTTGATATCTAAAAATTAATATCGCAATACTCAAACGAGTAAATGGATATAATTCTATTCGATTGTCAAAAATTTAAACGTCACTTACCTAGGGAAAAAAATTCTAGAAATTTAAAAGCTACAACAATCTCTCAATTTAATTATAGATAAAAATTATTTTCTATGTCAATTTATTGGTGATGTTCTAATATTTTATTTTTTGTGGACGCAAGTGGTCACCGGATGTAATTCAAAAGAATCATAAAAAAAAGTAAATGTCACGCTGTACCTCAAAAACTGACGATAGAAATGATTTATGAAATTATATAGCAATCTTTTTTACTTTGCCGATTGTTTTTATCTATGAATTAATTCGGATTAAATTCTTATACAATAAACAATAATTTTTATAATAGGAATTTTTTTTTAAAGAAAAAAACATTTTTACTATTAAAAATATGCAAATCTTAATATTGGATTTTTATATTCTTCAAGTATAGACTCGAAGATTATACACTGGTGGAAAATGATTTATAAAGACACGGTTTTTTGACAAAAACTTCTATTATATTCATTAAAAATTAATGATATTTCATGGGATATACACAGTACGTATGTCAAATCTGTTACAAAAATAAATTTTCACACATAATATTAAACATAAACAAAAAGTCAAAAATTAAATTTTCGTAATATGCGAACATGGAAATTGATTTATGGAATATCATATTTCATTAGTTATCCCGAAGCAATGTGAAAAAATGTGCATACAACAAAGTAACGTGATCTGCAAAGTAGACATAAAAAGCGTTGTACCGTGAAAGCAATACGTTTCAGTTACAATTTTCGCGATGGGCAAACGAAATATTTTGTTGGAGGAAGATAGAGGTAAAATCAACGCTTACTTAGAATGTGGAAAGTATGTCCCGGAAATTAGTAAATTAATTAAAAGATCTATTGATGTGATATACAACTATAGAAAAGATCCAGCAAATTATGGCAAACATTTTGAAAAAAAAGGTAATCCACGTTTAAGCAAGAGAATGAAAAGGGGGGATTCTTCAACTTGCATCGAAAGCTAATCGCAGCTCAAAGCATGTTTGGGCAGACCTATCTCTGTTTGTAACTTCTAGAAGAGTAAGGCAAATTTTACATTCTTCACGGAGCTTGAGATAAAGCCGCGTGCAAAATTACTTCCGAGTTACAAGTAGATGCGTTTGCAGTATTGCCAGAAGTACATGGCAATGGGTAACAATTGGAAGAAAGTAATTTTCTCTGACGAAAAAATGATTTAATTTGAATGGCCTAAATGGTTTGAGGTATTATTTTAGAGATCTTTGAAAAGAATTGAAACTTGCATCCAGCAGAAATTTTGGTGGCGGAAGTTTGATGATTTGGGCAGCGATTGCTTATGATGACAAAAGTGAAATTCTATTTTTTAACGGACGCCAGAATTCTTTTGGTTAGAGTTTAGTTTTAGATAATTTACTTCTTCCATTTACATGGCAATATTATGGTTTAAATTATATCTTCATGCAAGATAATGCAAGTATTCACATTTCAAATACAATGAAAGATTGGTTTGAGGAACAGAATATTATTCTTTTAGATCATCCACCTCTTAGTCCTGATCTGAACTCCATCGAAAACGTTTGGGGACAGCTTGTTCGAATGGTTTATGCAAATGGGATGCAGTACACATCACTTGTAGATTTGAAATCTTCAATCTGTCAAAACTAGAAACTAATTGATCAGAAATGCATCCAAAATTTTGTTTTATCAGTGCCATCTAGAATGCAAGAAACTCCAATGAATAAAAGCGGTTTTACTAATTATTAATTGCAATTAAATGTGACATTTCATAAATCAATTTCCATGTTTTTATGTTATTAAAGTCTAATTTTTGGTGTTAAGTTTTAGTTTATTAATTTGTATGAAATTTTATTTTTCTAAATTATTTGTTGTATATAGCATGTATAATGTATGAAACTGCATTCATTTTTAGTTAATATTATAAATGTTTTGATTAAAAAACTGTGTTTTCATAATTTAATTTCCACCAGTGTATTATCATTTGTGATAGAGTTGAATATTCCCAGTTAACTAGTTCCCTTTCGCATTTGTGCAATTTATGAAAGCGCTCAAATTTATAAACGTATTTAGTACATTTACTCGGGTTAAGATCACTCGTTATCAATAGAATATGCATAAAAAGGTATGTAATCTTCATTAATGTATTCTAATTGCTTTTTAGTGCTGCAACGTATTTCGTAAAGTATGCACATAATTTTTTTATAAATGTCAAATTAAAATTTAAAAAAAAATGTGCGTAAATTTTCAGCAGTAATATTAACTGCTTTAATAAAGTTTCATTGATTTTTTTTCAGAAGCTTACATACCATACATTTTTTCTATTTGTGTATTCATAATTTAATTTGAATTAGAATATTTTAAAAAATGTTACTTTTATAATGTATTCTTTAAAAACACAACAGTATATTTTAAACTTATACATATAAACTTTTCTGACGGGGGACTAGGGACGTTACACGATAAATTCTTAAATATGTATATATTAGATAACTAAATCATTAATTTAACTTGTTATTGAGTTACTTATAAAGCCGAAATTAAAATATATGCACATTTTTGCAATTTCACTTAGCCTGATATCTTGATTCGTTTCACTAACAGCATCATAAATATGCAATTATCAAGGTAGTCTGTCAATTTCAATTTTCAAAGAGGTTTGTCCTTTGATATTGGAATTATAAAAACATATTTAGTTTGATTAAACTATCTCCCGTGATTAAATTATGCTAACTTGTTATTATTTAAAGATAGGTAGTTATTAGCGTAAAAAAGAAAATTCTTGAAATGCTGTTCATATACTTACCATTGACGCAAATCAGATTAGAGCAGTTTTTTTTTCTTCCCTAAAGCACTCTAGAATGATTTGCATTTAGTATTAGCTAAATGTAAATCAGCATTTTGTAATTGTTTGATCATATACTAAACTAAAATTATCATTCTAATTGCTCTTATCTTAAGACGATTCAAAATTGCGACCTACATTCTGAAACCTGTCGACATGCCTAGTTCTTCAACATTTATAATGCTTATGGCAGAGGTCATTAATAAAAGATTTCAGCGAAATTCGTGCGCGCTCTTCACACGCAATTATGAAATATTCACTCTTAAAAGGAAAGAGTGAATTTGGCTTCTCAGGAAACAGCTGTAATTTATTAGGTCGTCACTGAGTTGTCTTTACTTTCTTCTATCTTCAATAGAAGAAAGTATTGTAATCGAAATTTTTTCGACTTCCGGTTTTCGACGGACTTACACGTTTTAGGGGCCAGAGATTCCAAAAAATATGTTTTTGCAAAATGTCTGTCTGTCCGTGTGTTTGTGTGTCTGTCTGTCTGTGTGTCTGTGTTTATGTCGGCATTCTACCATCAAAAAGTGTATGAAGATATGCATAGAATTGAACCAAATTTTTTGTGAATGTTTTTGACTGTAGCAAGCAGGTTCTCCTTCAGTTTTGAAATATTCCGCCGGAAGGGGGCGCTGCAATCGCGATTTTTGTGCCATTTTCAATATTGTACCGACCAAAAGGATATGAAGTTATGCATCGAATTGAAACAAATTTTTTGTGTAAGTGTATGACTATGGCTAGTTGGTCCTCCCTGAATTTGAAAAAAATCCGTCGGAAGGGGGCGCTGCAATCGCGATTTTTGTGCCATTTTTAATATTGTACCGACCAAAAGTATATAAGTTATGCATCGAATTGAACAAAATTTTTTGTGTAATTGTATGGCTATGGCTAGTTGGATCGCCCTGAATCTGAAAAAAAATCCGCCGAAGGGGGAGCTGCAATAGCAAATTTTATGTCATTCTCAATATTGCATCACTTAAAAGTGTATGAATTAGTTCTAGAACTGAACTAATTTTTTTGTATATGATTATGTTTTGGTAAGGCAAGTAAGTCCTCCCTGAATTTAAGAAGAAAATCTGCCTATCATTCTATTGTCCATCGGCTCGTGCAGAGATGGAAATTCGTTTTTATTCCAATTAATTGATTGACGCAGAAATTTAAGATGAAAATCAAAGTCGGTATGGTATTGAATTAAAATTATTAAAGCATTAAAATGAGTAACTATTTTTTTTTTTAAATATTAAAATGTACGTATGAGATAGAAGAAAGTTTTGGGATTGGCGCATCCAACTAGTTTAAACATTTTATTCATCTTAATTTAAATTGCTCATTTAAGGATGTTCTTAAATCAAAAAGGGCAACTTTGTGTTATGACATACGCTTTAATAATTTTTTTTTTTTTTCGAAAATGCATGAAAGTAGCAGATGTTGTTATTCAGAAACTGTCTAATTACCTTCAATTTTCTGTTTTTTTTTAGCATCCGATGCTATTTCTTTCAGACAAGCTAAAAATGTCGTGTCATCAGCCCTGAATTTTCTAGTCAACCGATTTTGATAATTATTTTTTTAAATGAAAGCTATTTATTTGTAGTTGTGCTCATTTTAATTATTTTTTAATTTATTTCCATTTTTATATTTTATTTTTAATTTTAAAAGCTTTTTCATGACATTTCTTCAAAATGGTGGCAACACAGTTTAGCTTTTCTCTCGATAATAAAAATTTATTTTCTAAAATGATTGCGTATAATTATGCACTAATTGAGTTAAAAAATGTACATTTACTGAGAAATAATATTAATAATGTAAATAAAATGACAGAAAATAATTTATGATAAAAATTAATGTTTAAATCAAAATAAGAGAAATTTCAAAAGAGGAAAATTATGTCATTCAGCAACCAGATAAAAGGGAATTACAATATTATTATGGAGGCCTTTTTCATAAACAGTAACTTTTAAAGAACATTTGAAGAGAAAATGACGTCACTATTTAAAACATTGTATTTTTACTCATAACGATATTAGGTACTACTCTGTTATCCCGTCGACCAATTTCGCCAAATTATACAAATCGCCACATTAATAGCCAAACTATACATATTGACATAATTTTTATTTTAAATAATGAAAAAATAAATAATTAGTAGAATATTAATAAAAATATTAATAAAAATCACTTAATGACATTTTAAACACATGAATCGTATTTAATGTCATTGAATGTGACATTCACGATCATCCATTATTGGTAATTAATCTTATAGTTTGGCGATAATTTTTTGGTCGATGGCATAACCTAGTAGTACTCGATATTATTATTTTTTCTTTTTTTTTTTAAATAAAACTATTTTTCTGTGAGTGCATATAAAATAAAATTTCTGGATTTCGCCGGCACTCATATTAAAATTTTAACTGTAGATGTGCGAATATATGAATGCAAAATTGTAACTGGTAAATTTGACATTTACTTTGTAAATATATTTATTATATATTGATTCAATAATGTAATTACTTTTGCTTTTTTTAAACCAAATCGATCGGGTCTTTTAAACATTTCATTCGTCGAATTCGACGGGATTCCATTCGTTTTATTGTTAAATTGCATTTCCTTTTACTCAGAGTCTATAAAAAAGCGTTTAAACTAAAGAAAAAATCCGTTTTTGATGAATCTAGTCAATGAAGAAATAGCACGTCAAATTGTATCTCTTTATTATTCCGCAATTCCAATGTCTCAGAGAGAAATTGCCATTCAGTTGGGTATTTCACGCCGTTCTGTTTGCTATTATATTGATAAACACAAGAAAAATGAAGTTAGTTCATTGCAATCTAAACTAAAAATTTCTTATTCTTATTTTATTCTTATAAATAATTACGTAATTCGAAAATTTTAAATTACAGTTTCCAGGAACTTGAATATTACGCTAAGTGTGTTAAAAAGAAAAAAAAGAGGTGAAAAGCTGACATTGAGGCTCCTGATAGGCAGATTTACTAAAAAACTTCTATCGATTTTTTTTTTCTAATCGGAGGCGAAACTGAATTCTGCAATGGTAGAATCTACATTCATCTTGTTTTGTTTTTTTTTTCTTTTTAACACAATTGATTTTTTATGGCAAGCCTTCAAAGTTGACATTTTTGAGCACATTTCCCGACGAAAGCAGAAAAACCGATCAAAAAAGCAGGATAAAATCGAGTAATCACGTGATCGAAATAGATTAGAACTGGACAAATAATTTAATTATCATAAAATGGAAAAATAAGTTCGATTCAAAATCGCTTCCATAGTCAAGCATTCCAATTTTGTATCTTTCTGTTAAAAAGTGAATTTGTAAATGTGTCGAAACGTTTTGCGCTTGTTGAGCGGAGCAGTTAAGAACATCCTTAAATTACTCCTTGATTTAAATTGCATAAAAACAACTCGTTCACTCGAGTTGTTTTCAACTCTTTACGAGAAGCTGACTTTCAAATCGTGAGATGAATGGATTTCGGCTCAACTTGAGTTATTTTGTGGCTGAGATTTTAAGAGAGTTTAGAAATAGGTTATCATTATCAACCATTATGAGTGGTTGATATCTAAAAATTAATATAGTGTTACGAATTTTGTAAATAGTTGGTGTTTGTACTGTAAAATAATGTAAATAATTTTATTAAGCTCCATTCCTTTACTAATATTAGTTTTTGTTACATTGTCTCTGTTATCAAGCAAACTTGTCCATTATTTTCAGTGTATGTCTACGGCAGATTGGCGAAACAATAAAGATATCGCCAAGTTGGCGTCACTTTTGGCGACTATTTTTGGTCGCCAAATTTGGCGATATATCGCCAAGTTGGCGACAAACTTGGCGATTGTTGGCGATGGTAACCCTTCCCTCTCAATGGTAACCCCCCTTTAGATATACTGATACATTGTTTGTTGTTCCGTGGATTTTTCGAGTAGGTTCTAGAAATTTCCAGCACATGCTACGAGCCTATATAAGAAGAGAAGCGATGCGAGCTGCTGTTATTATTTACCAGTCAGTCATTGAGTGAACAAGGCGTTTGTTAGCAAGTTTGCTTGAGTTTCATTTATGTTGTTTTGAATGTTATTAAGTGTTGAGACGTTGTATAAAGAGTCTCTGGGATCTAAAGCTCTTCTTGTACGATAGATTTGAGCAGTTACTTTTGAATATCTAGCAATATTTGTGAGTTTCGAAGACTCTGTTGTTCTGAAGATCTGTAAATAAATTATTTTCTACTTTTCTAAGAGACAAGAGTTTGAAGTTCTCTAACCATAAGATCAAAAGAACCCTATAAACGCAACAATATCAACACATAAACAAGTTAATGGATATGATTCTATTCGCTTGCCAAAAAATTAATCGTGGCTCACCTAGAACACTAAAACTAGAAATGATTTAGAGGAGATTAGGCATATTTGGACCGCCGCATTATATGCAATTTTGCAAATCTACAAGGAAAAAAAAGTCTAAAAATCGACTTTCAATAATTTAAGTTTTAAACATTTCAAATAACATCCAACACATTGGAGGGAAAAAAGGTAAAGTGACAACATCCTAACTCTAGAACAACACTATAAAAAATTTGCTCAAAAACCAGATTTTTTTTTAACGTTTTCAGAATGGTGATCGATGTAGTTGTAATTGCTATCAATATTTTTGGCTGAAAACAAACTTATTTTGTAAATATTTTTTTATGATAACATGGAATCTTTACAACAATATAGATACTTTGTCTTTTATAGTTACAAGAGTTATTTAATAATTTTTAAGTCAACATAAAAATTAGTAGAAAATTTAAAAACACATGATAAATTTCAAAAGTCTGCCAAAAATTTTGTGCATGCCGGTGCATTGTAATATAACTTTTTCTGTAATTATGTTTGCAAGTAGATTTTAAAAAACCATTTTCAGCTGAAATTATTTGCAACTCTTAAAGATAATTAATTTTTCTTCAGGCACGGATTTTATGTAACTTTGGTTACCAGGTTTTTTAGGATCTCTACTCCAAAACGTGCAAATATGTCAAAACCCGAAATGCGATATCAATACACTGTAAATTTTTTAAACAGTTTTAGAATATTAAATGAACATAATAATTAATATTTCCAATTAAAATCATTATTGATTGTCTTGTGGATGTATTGCTCCAGGAAAAAGATTGTGGAAAAACTGTTGTTAAAAATTACATAATTATTCCAGGAATGAAGTTATTGATATTTAATGGCAAAATTAGTCGACTCACTCAGTAATCTCCTATAATTTCTTTCTATAAAATAAACTGTCTCTTATTTCCTTTTCAAAATTGCGTAATTTTAAAGGTACCATGTAGAAAGTTTTTTTAAAGTGTTTTCCATGTGTTTTTTTATAGTGCTCTAGATAGATGGTGTTTAGAATGTATTGTAAATTTTATCACAAAGTGATGTGCAGCATAATACTATTGTAAGAAAATATTTTTATCAATAGTATTTACAAAACTATTTCGACACAATTAGCAAAACTATTTTTAGAACAGATTTCTAGATAGTAACATTTTTGCATCATATTAAAAACACATTTTTAGATAACATCACTTTGTAATACATAAAGAACACAATCACGGCATAAAAAACATTTTGTATATTAAGTTTTCTAATTCATAACACATTAATGTTTTCTAAAGTAGGTGAAAACAAGTGTTTTAAAATGTATTTGTTTGAATTTGTTGTGCATTTAATGAAAGTAAGAACGTTGTCAGACTGTTCGGGTGGATTTTGGTATTGCAGATGTCTAAAATAATCAGTTTATCGACTCAGCGAGTGTGAGCTATATTCGACTGAACATAACTCATGATTTTCTGAAATGATTCATTTGATAAATAATTTGATAAATCACTTATTCCCAGCTGAGTTTGTAAAGGAAAGAAAATTTCTTTGAAGCTTTTACATAGCTAAAGGCTGTCGAGCTTTGTATTTAAGTTTAGATTGAGTGTCATAACTTATTTGCATATATTTTTCAAATTAGTAATGTATATTTGACGCATTGTTGAATGATACGAAATAATTAGATTTTTATTAAATATTTCCATGTCATTTTCGATGCTAAAGGAAGAATACTGAAATGGTAAACTCATTTGACCCGTACAGCGATGTTTATTCTAATATGTGCCTGGAGTAATATTCTGTCATATAGAGTGTTTGTAAACAAACTTCTCCATTGTCGTTCAGCGTTGATTGTTCAACAAAAGATTACCTGATTAAGCATCATAATGAGCTTAGAAGATAACAAAAAGCAATCTAACGAGATTTTAAAATATTAATGCTATATCGTTTTTGAAGAGCCCTGGGGAAATTTTATGCCTTCAAGTGATAGGGGAAAATATGTGTTACGTAACTGATTTAGATGTATTATCGATTCTAATCCATAAGACTGGATAATTTTAATTTTATTCTATCTTTATGAGTTTTAATTCAGTATTTGTATACATTTTTTTTATTTATTTCCATACAGTATTAAAACCTCTTAGAATTTAAAAAAAATAATTCTATATGAAGATATTTAAAAATTAATTTTCTATGAAGATATTTGAAAATTACATGAGTTGTTATTGGGTGATTTAGTTATTTATCAGTTAGAAGAAATGCATAAAAATGAATCGAGTATATTTAATCAAGTATTTAAGTAATTCTTATAATTTATAATAATTCTCTTATAATATTTAATCTTATAATATTTAAGTAATCAAGTAATTCTTATTACTTTTTCGAGACAATGTTGTAAAGCTGATCTCAATTGCTCCCCTATACAAGTTTAAAATATTTTGACACATTTACAAATTCATTTTTAACGGAAAGATATATATTCGGAAAGCCTAATTATGGAAGCAATTTGGAATGTAACTGTACTTTCTTTTTTGGATCCATAAATTACCTATTGTGTAATAAGCGATTTTGATCCCTTGACAAACAAGTTTTTCAATCCAGTTTAAGTGGGTTTTTTTTCCTTCGCGCGGAGATTTGGCTCAAAAAGCGCACTATGATACAATTTTCTGACAATTCTACTAAGATTGCGAAAAAAAAGGGGGGGATGAGAGTGAGTGTGATAGATAGTTTCTGAACAACAACACCTGCTAGTCTGAGGCACTTCCAAACAAAAATAAATAAAATCTTACGTCGTAAAACTGCTGTTTCTGATTTAGGAACAGCCATAATAAGTAAAATATATTTTTACTCAATTTATCCGATTTTTTTTTTTTTTTTTTTCAAATTGTTTAAAAAAAAATTAAAGTAAAATTAAGAAAGAGAGTTTATTTTTTATGGATTAAAAACTATTTTTCTTTAAAGAACTGTGTGTTGTGTGTTCGAATCGACGTAACAATAATTTATCAGAACATATTATCCCAGACTGTATTTACTATTTTTTCTTTTTATCTAGCCCAGCCTTCTTTTCCGGGCCTGCGGTTTTCTCACTTTGGAACATCCAGACAATTGTATGATGTGCTGGACTTTGACTATTATAAACTGCTACATTTGACTTTTTCATTCTACGCACTTCTTATGAAAAAATGTAAATGGAGAGACGTCTTTTTCTCTCCCCAGTTTTAAACTATGATTAATCTAGATACTTTATAATGTTTTTTATTCTTCTAAGCATTAAACAAAATAAAAATTAACCAATTTCTTATGTTTCCTGAAATAACTCATAATACAGCTTATTAACTTCATATTTTAGTATCTTTAGCAGCAAGCTCATCGCTGTTGCATTCCAGTGGATTTATCTTCGTTCGTGAATAGAAAGATCTGTGGGGAGAAACAAATATGAGGTAAGAGAATTTTTTCCTTATCTCTTTATTTTATAAGATTTCACGTGAATAAAATTAAATAAGATAGAGGTTCCTCCGTTTAGGATATTTCGACCTATTTATTATTGTTTTATTTTTTAAACACTGTGGGCTCTGTCCTCTATAAGACCGACAATCTCCGTTAAGGTTCCGCAGAATTTAAAAATACGGGAATTTGCTTTGTTCATATCTAAACGGAAAATTTCTGTCGTATAATAAAGCGAAAAGGCTATAATTGAATATTAGTAGTATACAAAAGTTTTGAATAACGGGACGAGCAAATATTTATTTCACGCACGGACAGAATTGCTTAAGGCCAATTCCATGAAAAACGGACAAAATGTCCCGCACGTGATGCTTATATAATTACACTAAGCTGTGTTCACCACCGTGATTTTGTACCGAAATTGGAAACAAAACAATCCAAAAAAAACGATTTTTTTTTTTTTTTTTTTTTTTTTTTTTTAGAAATTTTATATAGAAATACATATTTACAAGGAGTTACTCTCTTCTTTTCCCAACTGGAAAGGAAAAAAAATAATGTATAGAAAAAGAGGAGAAGAAAAAGTGTTCCGTTACAATAAAGCCCTCACTGGTCATACGCAATAAATACACCAGGCTTATACATGAAACGACGACGATGACGATGACGAATATACTATAAATATATTTACAAATATACGACGACTTATACGAAAAATATATTTTGAATATACGATGTGGCATGCCATTTGCCAATCCGTTTTATTGTTTTGGTGGAGAGTTTCAGGAAAATTCCTCATGTATTTTTCTAGATATTTTAAAATAAAAAATACTACTAAAACATTCAAAATCCAACTATTTTTATTTCATAACCAGGTAAAGAATACTTTTAAGAATAATTTTAGCAAAAATAAATTTGATAGAAATTGCATCTTTTAAGATAATGCTTTTTTTTTTTTTTTTTTTTTTTTGTTAATTCATTATTTATCATAAAAAATTTATGATTTCAAAGTTTCAGAATTTTTTTAGACAAACTTAAAATGTTATAAGCATAACAGTAACTTTTTTCATAAATTTCGTACTCCATTTATTATGCATAAATTATTTGAAAACTAGCATATAAACCCGTCAAAAATGGCGGAATTTTCACTTGCATTTCATTTTCATAATACTTCATACAAACAAACAGAATGAAGATTTTATTATTGAAGAGTTTGTATTGTGGAAAAGCACATTTTAAAAGTATCAATAAATTTCTACACATACAAATAATGAAGATTTTTTTTAAAAACTTGATATTTAGTTTTTGAACAAATTTTAATTTCAAAACAAAGAAGAGAATTTATTACAATAATAATAATAATTAGTGAAATAAAACTCAATTTCTGAAGATTTCACAAATCATTAAAATTAAATATTGAAGTTTTTAAAATTTTAAAATACATTGTTTTTCATCAAAAGTATGATTCGTCAGCGGTTTTAGTCATGGGTATATGATAGATTCTTAGTTCGATGCTGTTAGGCATCGATTACGAAGCTTTGTATTTTGTTTTTAAATTTGGATTTGACGCCATCTATACCCAGTTAATATAAACAAAACAACTTTTTTTTTTCTAATAGCAGTTTTTTATAGAAAATGGCAGAAGCAGGAGGCATTGATTTAAATCAAAATCAATTTTTAAAAACTTCAATTATGCAACTTTACAAATTCAATCCGTAAATTATGAAAAAAAAAAATAATTTATTTTGTAAAATTTTAAATTAAATGTACCAGTTTTTAAAAGCTCAGATTATATCGAATTCGAAATTTGCTTGCATTGTAAGCGAAATTTATAATTTTTATTAAATGTCATTTAAGTGTAAGGAATGTACAGGGTGTCCGAGGAAGATCCGTACAAATTCAAAAAATTATTGAAAAAGGAACAATAGGGTTACAGCGCAACTAATTAGTACATTAGATAGAATAACTCAAAAAGTTTTTTTTTTTCCTATAACTTAAGTTATTACCTTAGGAAATTTCTACATGAGACCCTTTCGTAGCACGAACAGTATCAAAACGATATTCCAATTCTATCCACGACCGTTTCAGCATGTTAACATCAACAGTAGCTACAGATGTTTGGATGTTTTGCTTTAATTCTTCGAGACTGTTAACTTGCGTTCGGTATACAGTATCTTCAACATAACCCCAAAAGGAAAAATCCAGTGGTGTTAAGTCAGGAGTTCCACACTATCCGTTGTCATAAATTTGTGATACCACTCACGAATGCTTGACCGAGATGGTGGCGATTCCCCATACGTCGTTCGATAATTCTGTTGTGTTTGCGTATCGGATTTTGTTTCAATAAACCACGCAACACATTGAGCTTTCTTCACGCGATCCGCCATTGAAATAACTAAAATGCTTTAATATTCCTTTGCATGACATGTAGCGCCATCTATGGTCAGAAACATACTGCAGAAAAAAACTTTTTGAGTTATTCTATCTAATGTCCTAATTAATTTCGCTGTTACCCTACTGTTTCTTTTTCAATAAATTTTTGAAGTTGTACGGATCTTTCTCGGACACCCTGTATAATATCATGGACTAAGATGTCTTATCGATGTGCAAAATTTAATGGGGAAAAAAATCTCGCCAAGCTTGGCGATAAATCCCCAATTCTGGTAACCCTGTCAAACATGATGGCAAGATCTAATTTTGGCAATCTTAGGAGCAGCTTTTGCGGAGACAAGAGGAAAGTTTTCTCTTTGCGCCTGTGATGTAATTTGATTACGGAGCTGCGCTGTTTTCGTTTTTGACTTCTGCGCAATTTCAAACTTGAAATATGTAACGGTGCTTTCCCGCTTTTATAACTTCTCTCTTTTCCGTCAATTGTAGCAGCTCTTAGCTTCACCGGCACTGAGGATTTCAGCTGGTTTGGTTTCGATTTTTTAATGAATTTTGTTGAATTTTTTGGTTTGTTTCATCGATAATGGCTGAAAATTTCACTTCAACCTCCATCCCAAAGAAGGATGAAAAAAAAGCCGATGTCTTATGTAATTGTGCAATATAAAGAAGAGTTACAACTCCGAGCAAAAAATGAAGCTTATTTTATTTATAAAATAAATATTTAATAATAAAAATAATAAATAAAAATATAACTATAAATAAAAATAAATATTTTATTTATAGAAAACAAAATTTCAAAAATTAAGCGAATAAATGCTAGCATCTTAAAAAAATAATAAAACTAAATTTAAATTCAAATCCGCAACCGCGAATAGCACAATGATTTAAAAAATGTTTGCGAGTCCTTAGATAGTTCGTAGATGGCAAAACTAAAGTTGTGTGAGATGAGAGTAAGACGGTACCTTGAGCCGATAAAATACAATCGTACTAAAAAACGTATCAGTTCACACTTCCGCTGTTATCTTTATGTATTATAATTGGGTATTATATGCATGTTTTATATGAAAATTATCTGAACAAACATTATTTCAAGTGGAAGAAATTTTAAAAGTATCATCTTAGCATCCGTTTTCAGCTAAGCCTAACGTAGCGTTTAGCTATAGTCGACTTCCATATCAGAATGGTTTGTCCCGATACCGTTCTTACACTTTTCTGAAGTCGCATTTTATTATAAGTAGATGATTTGTCAAAAGATATTGAAATATTATTTCATATGTGACATGCTACGTTTGAAAACCGAGCAATCAATAATGCCAACTGACGGCAATTTTTCCAAATTTTTATAATTTTTTTTCTCAACAATGAGTAAAAAGAATTATCCGTGATTATACCTTAGTAGTAATAACAAATGTACGCAGTTTCATTAAAATCTGTGACGGTGGGCTACATTTTGATATTTTACTGCCTGATTTGTTGTGAAATGACCCTTATGGAAGATCGTTGTTATTGTTTGAGTGTGCACAGATAAAAAGAATTTTATACACCTACTCATGCTTCATAAAATATTTAATATATTTGTATTCTAATTGCACTATATTATTGCTGCTACATTTTGCCAATTTTTCTGAAAGTGGTGTTAAATTATTTTTGAAAACCCTGCATGATATAAAATAAAAACATGCCCGAATTTTTTGGACTTTATAAAATAAATTGCGATATTTCCATGCATATTCGCACTTATTCTTATAAAAGTCAGTGGATATGTTGTATAGTATCAGAATTTACATATTTGTATTCTACATCGATAGATCATTTCATGCATTTTAATGTACAGGGTGATCACCTAATACTATTATTTTCCGTTAATTTTTTTCCGGCGTCCTAATTGTTTTCCTTATGAAATAAATATTGGGTCCTTTCGAGTCCGAAATTTTTTTCAGTTTTTCGAAAAAATTGCTTTTGCGTTAATAACATTAACACTCATCAGAATAGATTAATTAGTATTTAACGGATATTTCATTGTCTGAAAGATAACGCATGTTGTTGTTTTGCGTTACTATTCAATTCATATTCATATGACAACAGGCTAAGGAAGAGTTTTTGGAGATATTACATTACAACAACATATAACTAACTTATTTTACAATTTCCTAATATTTTTTTGCCTTTTATTAGACATGATTCTTTCAGGAAAGTAACTTTGGTTTTAGATTTTAAGAGTGAAATGTATGTTTGAAATGAAAACGGCGCAAAGAGAATTATGCAAATAATAATTATTATTGTTATTATTAAATGCTTAAACATAAACGAAGTCCTACCTGTAAATGCATAGACATATATTAACATTACTACATGCAAACAGTTGCAAAAAACATTTCTTAAAGGAAAATAATACTACGTTAACCTTCTCAGTCCTTTAAATTAATTTAAATGCTAAGTGTTTTTTAGTGTCGCGTCCACACTGTAAAAAAAAGGTCGATCTACTAAAAAAACTTTTGTGATCCTTGTAATTACTAAAAAATTTTTAGTAATCTTAGTCGGTTACAAGAAAATCTTTAAGAATTACTAGAAAAAAAGTTAGCAACGAATAGAGTTAATAGATTTATATTTTTAATAGCTATTACTAAAACGCACTTGGTGTGGCCTTGATAGCATAGTGGTTATAGTAACGGACTCCAGGCTAAAAGGTCCCGGGTTCGATACTGGCCACGGCCAAATACGCCCCGAATGTATGTAGTATAAGTACTCGGTTATTAAGGGATTATGAAAATCCTGTCGGAGCAGGTAGCAATGTTTGGTGCTGCCATCTATTGCGGTTTTGCCGAAAATCTTTTGCTTCAGAAGTCTGGCTGTAGCTCCAAGGAAGCTCCTGCCCTTCGGGTGCACGTAATGGTTATTAAAAATATTTTTGGAGCTATTACTAAAATTTGCTTGGTGGCTCATACTAAAAATTTTTATGTTAGTTATACAAAAAATTCTTTTGTTCAGTTTACAAAAGAAATGTTTGTTTCACTTGCAAAAAAAAAAGTTTGTAATGGTTACTAAAAAGTTCTGTGGAATACAAATTTACTAAAAAATTTTTAGTAACCTCTTGAATTTTTTTTTTTACAGTGCAGGCGACATCAGAATTGAGGAGGTTAAAAGACAGGTACTATTAATAGTACATCAGACCCGAAAGGGTTAAATATGAGATCAAACATATTCTTTGTAATCCTGAAGAATCCGACAGGTATATTTTTAAATACTAGCCCAATGTCTAAAATTGAAAGTGTCCGGTGTTTAATGGCCATATCGTGTAAGAAAGAATGTGTATCGAAAATATCATACACATGATATTTTCCTTTTTAAAACAAACCGACTTTTCTCATTAAAATATAATAATAAGGCTGTTTGTGTTCAACTACTCTGCTCAGCAAGCGGAAAACGTTTTGACACATTTACAAATTCATTTTTTAACAGAAAGATATGAAACTGCAAAGCCTCACTATGGAAGCGAACTGCAGATCACGAAAAATAGAAAACTGAGTTCGATCAAACTCGGATCGAACACAGTTTTCTATTTTTCGATTCATCCATTACCTATTGAGTTCCCAGGCAGCACAGAACTATGGGCCCATATGGGCTCCATATGGGTCCAATATGGACAGATGGGCTTTAGCTGGGCCCATTTGCCCATTAGAAACCCAGATACATCCATATAAATTAATTTTGTAGCATATAGTTCGAAGCGCATTTATTCTGCATGTATATTAATGTTAGAAGTATATCAGCTTACCATTGGATTAAATTAACCGTAAAAAGTAAGAAAATGTTGAAATTGTTATATATGTACAGCATTCAGAAAATCTGTGTAGATTTGTATAAATCGATATGGGTTATCTATATAGAACTTGATAGAAAATCTATCAGAATCTGGAAACAACTTTTTAGTGTTACTACAGCGTTTTTTAAGTTATTTTAAATAAGATTTAATCACAATTTAAATAATACGGAATTTTTTATTGTACAATTTATTATTATTATTATTATTATTATTATTATTATTATTATTATTATTATTATTATTATTATATAATGATAATGAAATATAGATATAAATTAATTCTGTAGTATGCATTTCGTGGCATATATACTATGCGTTTATTTTAATAATACATGTGTACTATTTATTCAACTAGTAAATTAATTGTGAAAATGTTGAAGTGTAATATCCGTACAGCATTCAGAAAATGTATGTAGATTTCTGTAGATCGACATGGGCCACCTATATAGATCTTGATAGAAAATCTATCAGAATCCAGGGACAGCTTTTTTATGTTACCATAGCGTTTTTAAAGTTAATTTAAATAAAATTTATCCTTAGTCTACATAGATATGTAATTATGTATACCATAATTAATTATTATTATTAATATACAAATGCCAATAAAATATCTATATAAATTAATTTTGTAGTATGCATTTTGAAGCATACTTATTATGTAATTTAAGGACACATTTAAGGACATTCAATTTAAGGACACATGTATATTATTTTACTAATCTATTAAATTATTCGTATAAATGTTGAATTAGCATTCAGTAACACTTGGTAGATTTGTGTGGACCGATATGGGCCACCTATGTAGATCTTCAAAAACGTCTGTCTGACTTTGGTGACAACAGTTTAGCGATCCTATATTTTATTCCGATTTTTAGGAAAATATTTTTAATGTAAGAGTAGGAAAATTTGAATTTTAATAAATTTTTATTTAGTTATTTAAAAAAAAGCTGACATGAATTTATAAAATATATTTTAATTATTAAAAATTATTTTTAAAAATATGTAAAAAAAATATTAATTTTTTTAAACTAATTTTGATTTGATTTTATGTCCTTACTTTTTAGTAAAATCTAATTTAATTATGTAATTGAGAATTTTTAAAAAAATGCAAAGCAATTGATTTTTATATGTTTATAAATATTCTTTATTAACTAATTCAATAACGATAAAAAAAAAAAGAAAAAATCCTCTACAATAGATAAGACAGTAGTAAGTATAAAAATTTTAAAATCTTCTTGCCTCTATCTTTCAACAAAGTTCCTCGGAACATGCGCCAAAACAGATTTGCGCGAAGGAATTTGATTTCGCTTCGAGAGGAAATTCGAATTGGAGAGACGCTTGTACTTGTGAAACATCAACCCCAACCAACCAAACGAGCGATGGCGTTGGTTTGTTGTCATTCTCGGAATTAATGGCGGCGATCGGCGGGATTTTTATTACTTCTTCATTTCCGAAAAGCAAGGTAAGCTATATAATATATGCATGCTTTTGTGTATACTGTATTGTTTTTTCTCGTTCTACATCAAATTTGTGTTTGTATGTAGAGATTTTTTAATTTTAACTGCATCTAATCAGATGCATAAGTAAGCTGTTAGCCTAAAATTGTTAGAGTTCCCATTATCTTAGAAAAATGGTAAAAGTAACCGTTTTAAAGATGTAATATCTAAGAAAACATTTAATAATTAGATGCCATATTGTCTTAAAAAACTTGATAATACGTTATTCTAGTATTCTATAAAAAACAAAAGTTGCGGTAGAAAGTAATTTTTGTTGACATTTGTCAGTTAATTATTTTTTTAAATAGTGTAATGAAACGTTAAATTTTTGTTTGACACCTTGTTTAACACGTAGTTTAATGTTTTAAAAAGTTTAATTGAAAAAATAATTTATGACTGATAAAAATACTTTAATCATTAAAATAATATTGAAAAAGAAGGATTTACTAAGTGCAGTTCTTATCACATGTTTATTTTTCTGAGACATCCCAGAACTTTTTTCATAAAATGTCATTATGATTAGTAAAAAATATTCCAGAGCGTCTTTTGTAAATTTTATATATGGAAAACTAATATTTGGTTTAAAAAAACATTGCATGCATATCATTTATTGTAATGATATTTAAATGTCTTGTTAATTTGCTTTTCTAAAAGCTTTCTCACTCATTATGATATCATTTTGATAAACTTTTTGCTTAATTTTTAAAAAGCATAAAATATACTGGCATGATTATGATTATTTATATTGTTTGTAATATTTTTTGTCGTTAAGTAAATGACATTTACAGTATGTAAATAATTGTTTCCAGTGTTTAATTCAGACACTTTTCTCTGGGAGAGATTTCTGTGTATCTTCAGGGTGTGTGTGTGGGGGGGAGGGGGGGGATAGCACTTTTTGATAATTGAAAACAAAAAAAAATCTCAATTTTTTTTTTGGGGGGGGGGGGTGAGAGGGGAATACCTTCTCCCAATTTGAATGCACCCCCAAGTAATATATTGTCAGAAAACTCCATTAAAACTTATTCTGCAAATCGATGCCTCTCCCTCCACACACACTTTGTCCCATATGCACTTTTAGAAAGTTTAAGCATACACAATGTGCAACATCTCATTAGACAGGTCCATAAAGAATTATTCATATTATGCACACATAACTTACCAGATCAGGTGCCTATTTATGCAAGCAATTATTAATTTTCAATTAACAATTTTTGTTTGATAAATTAAGGATAAAGTCTTTTAAAAGCAATATTAAACAAAACCCTCTGTGCAATCTGCATTCACACTTACCCACTTGTTTTTATTTTGGTAGTCATGTGACTGACATTAATTTTACCATTAAATTCTTTCTAGTTATTCTAACTTTTAATAAAATTTTAGGAAATTGTATGTATGTCCGGACAGTGGCGCCGACTTCTGGGTCTGCGGGTTTGCTGCGCAGACCCATTAAAATTTCTGCTGACCTTGCAGTATCTTGGCAGACTCTGAAAAATGCAGGCATGAGATTTTTCCGCAAATTCATGATTTTCTGGTTTTTTTTTTTTTTTTTTTTTTTTTTTTTTTGCCGCTTTTTGCGGGAGTGATTTATTTTGAAATTTAAGAAAAAATGTCATCAATCCGAAAATTGGAAATAAGATCACAAAAAAACTCAATTTTGTCAACAGATCACGTAATAAACGAGAACAGTATCAAAAAATAGCGGGGAAAAATTGCCAATTTCATCAAAAGATCACGAAAAACACCAATTTTGTTAAAGGATCGTGGAAAAACACCAGTTTTGTCAAAGGTTCGCAAAAAAAGATCAATTTTGTTAAAGGATTGTGGAAAAAACATGAACATCATCAAAAGATCATGCAAAATTTCATCAGAAAGTAGTTTGAAAAACACACATTCTGTCAAAGAATCACAAAAAAAAAAAATGAATTTATTCTAAGATAGGGGGTGGAAACGCAAATTCTGTTAAAGAATTGAGAGATAAACGCGGATTTTCGCAAAAGATCGCAGAAAATTATGAATTTTGCAAATAATAGAGGGGGGGGAAAGCTGATTCGTTCAAAGAATGACTGAAAAAAATGCATATTCTGTCGAAAAAGCGCGAGGAATTTGCAGATTTTGGCAAGTCTAAAAAAAATCATGGTAAAGACACAAATTTCGCCAAAAAATAGTCATGAAAACGCAAATAATCATGAAAAAAACTTTAATTTCTTTTTAAGATATCAGAAAAAAAGAAAATTCTGTCAAAGGATAGTGGGAAAAATGAGAATTTTGGCAAAGGATTGCGAGGAAAAACGCAAATTTCAAAAATCATGCATTTTTGCAAAGTAGAGTAAAAAAACTCAAATTTTGCTCAAAGATAGCAGCAAAAAAGCAGAAATAAAATGAAATTATGATAAAACTTGAATAATTTCATTTACTGTAATTTATACTTCTATCTTCACTTCAATGTAGTTTGTATTGCACTATTCTTTGATTTTTTTAAAATATTCGTTAAGATACTTTTATTTGATTTGATATTTATTCCTGCGATGATAGAGCAAACTGTTATTTTCATGTGTAATAAACCAAATTTTTTGTCTCATACCCATTTTTTTTGCAATTTATGTGTTAAACTAGGAATGTGCAACCTGTAGCCTGCGATGGGTTAACGTATGGCCCGTGAATTTCGTCAATTTACAACTGGAAAAAATTGCAATTTTTGTGCATATGTTGCAGGAAAAAAAATCATAAATTTCGTTACTTTATCGCGGGAAAACATAAAATTTTTTCACTTAAGAATTGCAAATTTCATTGATCGGCACAAATTAAAACGCGAAACTCATTATTCATCATGGATGTAAAAAGCGAGCTTTGTTGATATGGCTCTGAAAAATCACAGGTTTCGCTTATCAGATATGGAAAAATCAAGAATTTTGCCCATGAGGTTTGGAACGAAATAAATTTCCCCGATCGGGAACGGAAAATTCGCAAGTTTTGTCGACCGGGCACGGAAAAATCTCACATTTCGTTGATCGTGCAAGATAAAAATCTTCAGTTTATGATGCTTGAAATAATTGCGAATTAAATTCATTGGTTGCAAAAAAAGGCATGTTTTCTCGATTTATCACGAGAAAAAATGCAATTTTCGTTGATCGGACACAAAAAATGTCAAAATTTGTCGATCTGGGACAAAATAATCACAAATTTCGTTGATAAAGGCCCGGAAAAATTACAAACTTGACGATGTCGCCCTGAAAATTTTAATATTCCCTTGATCGGCTGCGAAAGCATCGTGAATTTCGCCAATTTATCCAGAGAAAAAATCGTGAGTTTCATCTTGTCGCATAAAAAATGCAGATTTCTTCAGATTTAGTACAAAAATCATGAATTTCGTTGATCGGGTGCGAAAAATTGCATCTTTCGTCACTTAAAGGTGGAAAAGGCGTGAATTCTGTTGATTGGATTCCAAAAAATTGCAAATTTCGTTAGTTCGTGACGAGAATATTTCGAGTTTTGTTGATTAGACATAGAAAAATCCCTAAACGTATCAATCAGGCTATAAAAAAAATTCAAAATTTCGTCGATCGGGTGCAGAAAAATTGAAAAAATTGGCGATCCGCTTCGTAAAAATTGTGAATTTTTTCGATTAGTAATCGCGGAAAAATCAAGAATTTCGCCGATCTGAAATGGAAAAGTCGCAAATTTCGTCGATTAGTTTTGTAAAAATCGCAAATTTCCTGGATCAGCTATGTAAAATAAGCAAATTTCGTCGATCAGCTTTGTAAAAAATGCAAATTTTATTGATCAGATGTGAGAAAATCGCAAATTTTGTCAATCAGATGTGGAAAAATGTGAATTTTATTGATTATGCGAGTAAAAATTGCGAACTTCGTCGATAAGCTTTGTAAAAATCGCAAATATCGACGATCGGATTTGTAAAAATTTTGAATCTTTTGAATGGGAATAAAAGATTTCAACTATCATGCGAAGGGAAATCCTAAATTTTGTCGTTCATGTGAAGAAAAACCGTAAATTTCATCAATAAGTCTTGTAAAAATTGCGAATTTCGTCAATTAGTCGTTGAAAAATCACAAATTTCGTCAATCAGCTTCGTAAAAATTGTGAATTTTTTTGGTCAGGTGCAAAAAAAAAAAAATAAAAAAAAATCGCAAATTTCGTCGATCGGCTTCGTAAAAATCGTGAATTCCGTCGATCAAGTGCAGAAAAATCATAAGTTTTGCTCATCAAGCAAGGAAAAATCGTGAATTTTGCGATTATGCTAAGAAGAATTGCAAATTTCGTCGATCATGCAAAGGAAAATCTCGAATTTTGTTTTAAAGTGGTAAGAAGTCTAAAGTGCTCTGAATTTGTATTAAAATGCTCAAATTGCACCAGCTTCCGG
The DNA here is from genome assembly GCA_964019185.1 of Maratus speculifer. Taxonomy (NCBI): domain Eukaryota; kingdom Metazoa; phylum Arthropoda; class Arachnida; order Araneae; family Salticidae; genus Maratus; species Maratus speculifer. The sequence goes on along the minus strand of OZ025294.1, from coordinate 399,988,898 downwards.
CACTATGACGTAGACTCCCTAGTTTATTGAACTCGCTTTTTTGCCTGGCACATCATGTGTTCACCCGTCAAACAACTACACTTGTGGCCCTGCTTTGGGACCAAAGTTGGCTCCTATGTGTTCGGATAAAAGGTTCCGAAGAGTCTGGATAAAAGGTCAACTGACTTATTTTGTTTTTTGAGAATTTTGAAGTGTTTATAAATTTGGTAACTCAAAAGTTCTTATGGAAGATTATTTCTACTTGTGCAATAATCTAAAAAGTTAAACAATGTTGATTTCTGATCTTCTATAACTGATAATGAATAAGAATTCCTTTAATAATACTGCTAACATTTTCAACTACATTTTTTTAAAATGCTTTAAAATTTTAGTTTATTGCACAAAAGAAATTCAGAACATTATGTATTAAAAATGAAATTTAAATATTCAAATTTTGTATATTATTATACATGCATTTTGATTTCCATAGGATTTACTATCAAGTTTGACACTTAGCCTCATAGCCATCGTAATTCTCAGTTTATTCTTAAAAGGATGTTCAGCTACATTTAATTTATGTAAGTACATTTTTTTTTATTTGAAGTTTTATGAATTAAATGCTATTACCATAAAATCTGGCTAATTCCTCTCACCACCCCCCCCCCCCAAAAAAAAAAAAAAACTTTATTTTACATGTATTTAAAATGAAATCTCTCTGTAGCATGTATCTTGGCATATAGGTAATTCTGCTTTATAAAGCAAAAGTTTAGAAAATTGACAATCGAGGGACATTGAAAATTTTTTTTATGCATATTAAAAAATTTCAATTTTTAATTTTTTTAAATTGAATGTTATTTAATAAATCGAAATTATAACTTTGTTAAATTGAAAGAAGAATAAGAAAAATTCGTTAAATTGAGAGATTTAATAAATTGAGATTTGTTAAATCGAAGTTCAACTACATTTAGAAATCATAGTTGCATCCACAGTTGTATAATATAGATGCAAGCTGTGCACAAAAAATTTTATGAAAGGAACAATTTTTATGTTTGTAACTTTTTTTAAGTACCAGAAAATTAAAAATATTCTCCTAATTTTATGTACGAATTATTTACCGTTACCGCACATTTAAAAACAGAGCCGATTTTCGAATTTTCCAAAAATTTAAGACATTTTATGCCAAAAACATTAAAAATTAATCAGTTCAAAATATGGTTGGCAAGTTTTTAACATGCGACAGTTTTTGATGGTTTAAACCGTCATATCAAAAACCTATATTTATATGTAAATAAAAATATTTATTTACATATATATATATATATAATCTTCATATATTTATATTTAATAAGTATAATTTATTTGCTTTTAATAAAGAAAATGTTTCTAAATATGTTCTAGAAAAAAAAAAAATTAAATTTTTGTAGAAACATATTTTGAATAGTAAACAAAATCTTAGAAGACTTAAACAAATGCAAATTTTTCAAGTCTGGTCCAACTTCTGATTTAGTATCAGTAGCCGAACAACTTTTATCATGTCCTGCCAGTGCTGCTGCAACAGAATGAGTGTTTTCCAATTTCGGACTAATTCATTCAAAACTCCGTAATTGATTAGGAACAGATCTGGTTATTTGCTACCTTATGCTATGTGAACAAATGAATTGGATTATTGTACTAAATTTCTAATTTAATAGTTTTCATTTGGATTGATTTTATTATGTAATCAAATTAATTGGAAATATTTATTCAATGTTTTATTTGTTAAAATTATGTATTTAATTAGATAATAATAATAAAAAAAACCATATAATATTTTTTGATATAAAAGTATTTCATAGATCAGTGTAATTTTTTTCTGTTTTGACTTTTACAATTGTTAGTTTTTCAGAAAAATCGGTAAATTTTAAATCGTCAGTCATTTTTTAAATTTTTAACTAAAATAAAGATAATAAAAAAAATCTGAATATCTGTTTACAATATTCAGCCTGTTTATGTACTATGCTGAAAAATTATAGTTTATGCAAATATTTTTTTTTTTTTTTTTCACTGAATACTATAAAATTTTATTAAATATCTTAAGCATTCAGTTGTTGAATAATTACTTCTTGTCTTATCTTCCTTTGAAAGTAAACATTATTTATATTCTTAGTACTATTAATGTGTGTGTGTTGAGGGGGGGGGGGGGATAGAGATAAAAATGGTTTATAATGATGTGCAATAATCATAAATATAATAAATAATATGCATTATATTTAAATTCAAATTAGCCTGCTGGATATTATGTATATAATGTGTATAGCATTAAAAATATATATAGATTAAACACGTGTATAAAGTTCAACACTTTTAGAAATCCTGTATTTGTGACACTTAACTTGTTCGTTATAAATATTAGCTATGTCAAAATGCACACTAAATAACTTTAAAATTTTTTAAGTATTAAAATAATAATAATAATAAATAAACAAGATATTTAAACATAATTTTTCTGCAAATATTTCTACATGTCCATTTTGAGATAAATTTCTGAGATTTGAAATCTGACATTTTTACCTTAATTTTTATTAATTAAAAGTATTTTAAGACCTGCTAATTACCCATAATATAATTAAATTTCAACATAATGTATGGCAACTGTTACTAGTTTTAAAATTTGTTTCCTAAACAAATTCTAACACACTGCAGCAGATTGCAACTCTATGGGTTTTTGACAGGTTTTTGACAGTTTTAACCGGTTTAAACCTTTGTCATGTCAAAAACCCAACCCTGGTCCAAAATTTCAGATACTAAAAATTGCGAATATTGACAGTCGGTTGTCATAAAAAATCTATTTCATCAATCGTTCACAAAAAAAATCTCCAATTTTGTCAAAATATCATGAAAACTAGTCGTTGGAGGCCACCGTAATACTTACCCATCATTTATATGCATATGAAAATAAAATATGTGAAAACTATTTATACAATGTATTTCAATTCCAAAACTAAATTTAAATGTTGTTAATACACTTAGTAATATTATATGCTATGTAACTATTAATGAATCGCTGATGCACCAATTTCAACAAATTATATAAAACGCCAAACTACTCAAGAAGTACCAAACTACGTAAAAGAAACATCTTTATAACTCCAAAAATAATAATCATTAACTAACAGTTTGCTGCATCGGATTAAGTGTCTCATTTTCAATTAAAATATACCTCTGAATTGAAAACATGAATTTCGTGCGTGATTATTGTAAAAATCGCGAATTTTGTGCGTGGTTCTCATAAAAACTGCAAATTATGTCCATGAATCTCGTAAAAACCACAAATTACGATCATGAATCTAAAAAAAACCACAAATTACATCAATGAATCGCACAAAAAACACAAATTATTTCATGAATCGTGTAAAAAACCGAAATATGTTGACAATTCATGTAAAAAACACAAATTACGTTCACAATTTGCATAAAAAACACGAATTACGTTCATAAATCACAAAAGATGCGAATTACGTCGACAGATTGCATAAAAATCGTGAATTTCATCGACAGATCTCTGAAAAAATGCAAATTTCATCAGAAGATAGCTCAAAAAACACGAATATTGTCAACTTAAAGCTCAAAGAGCCCATTATATCCTTGAATCGCTTAAAAATAGAGAATTATGTCCATAAATCGCATAAGAAATGTCAATTTTGCCGACAGATTGCTTAAAAAAATGCGAATTTCGTCGACCGATCACATAAAAAAGTGAATTATGTCTATAAATCGCATAAAAAAGAATTACATCCATAAATCCTGTAAAAAATGCAAATTATATGCATGAATCGCATAAAAAACGTGAACTACATTTATGAATCGCGTAACAAAAGTGAATTACTTCCATGAATTGCATAATAAAAGCAAATTTCATCCATACTAAAATAATATAATGCGTATTTTATTAGACATTATATTAACTTGCAGAAAGTTTTTGAACCAATATTACGTGCACAGAAAGTTTTTGATTTTATACAAGTCTGATAAGTACGTAATATTTCATCTCACTCTCTTTGGTTTCTTTAAAATATGATATGAAAGGAAGGGTGGAAAATGCCACCATTCATAAGAAAAGAAATCTGTGAGCTAGACACTCCTTTAATCAGAATTCAGTTTAAAGTATTTGTACTTTATATTGAAAAAAAATTGCCTTGAGTTATTTAAAAAGGACAATTATGAGACTAAATTTTTTCATTGACCATTTTTTCATTATTTCACTTTGATTTCAAAATATTTGTTTTAATTCATAGAATTAACCATGAAATTTAAAATTTTAAAGTCTCATAATTGTGCTTCTTAAAAAACTCACAGCAGGTTTTTTTTCAACTCTAAATGCTCTATAAAAAGCTCTAGTTTATCAAAATATAAGTTTCTTTTATTAAATATTATGTAAAATTGTTTAAAAAGTAATGTTTTAATCAGGGTTGGAAAAAACCCAGGTTTTTTCGGAAAAAAAAAACGGTTTTTTTGTTTAAACCAGGTTTTTTTGGTTTAAACCAGGTTTTTAAAAAACATCCTTTCTTATTACACATACATGCATATTTACTAATAAAAACAGACATTATTGGTTTATAAGCAGTGTAACTTCACTTAAAATAATTTAAATTTAATAATTATAGTGAATTTATGCTGAAAATTGAAAAAATTCATTTTTCAATTTAAAGTTTTAGCAAACAGTCTTATTATGTTGAAAGTTTTAACTGTTCTACACAGTGAACTATTGATGCCCTGTAAATCTTTATAAACAATCTTTTGATTACTAATAATAAAAATTTGGAAATTTGGATGTAGTTTGGTAAATACTTTTTCCCCAATTATTCAAATAATAAATTACAAATACTTCTTAGGATTTTTTCTTTCTGAATGATGATTTGAAGTTAACATATTCAGCAGATAGCAGAGGGAAAAAAAAATTATTATTAAAATGCAATAACTAGCAATGAGTCTTTGTTTTTAATTCTTCAAGAAATTCTCCAAAAAAAAAAATTTTTTTTTACAGTTTGTGCAAAAACTTAAAAGATCATTGTGATATTAATTGCATTAAATAACCTGCATTATTAAAAAAATTAAAATATTTTCTACTAAATATTGAATTTATTTTATCTTTGATCAATTCACATGTTTAAAGTTTTTTCTTTAGAGCAATAGATATGTTCACCAATGTGTACTGATTTTAATCCTATGCATAAAAAAATGACGTAAACCCAATATATCTAATGCTTATTGCTGAAATAAAGTGTTAAAAGTAGATATTATTTATATCCAATAATCTAAAACTCGTAAATTATAAAGAAAAAAAGAAAATGTCATTAGATTTCTTCTAAAAAACAAATTGCTTTTTTTTTAGAAAAAAACAATTGGTTTAAACCTATGGATAAAAAAAGACTTAAATCCACTATATATAATATTTATTACTGAAATAAAGTGTTAAAAGTAGAAATTATTTATGTTAAATAATCTGAAACACGTAAATTATAAAGAAAAAAAAGAAAATGTCATTAGATTTCTTCTAAAAAAACCAATTGGTTTTTTTGAGAAAAAAACCATTTGGTTTAAACCGGGGTTTAAACCATGGTTAAAACCAATTGGTTTAAACTGTGCCAACCCTGGTTTTAATACCTTTAAACTTTGAAATATAAAAAGTATTTGGAAAGCCAAATATTCGGTATTCGGCTGGCCAAATATTCAGTATTCGGTCCGACAATTACTATTTGGGTAGCCGAATATTCAATATTTGGTTCATGTGTTAACCGAATATTCGGTATTCAGCCAAAAGCACTATTCGGTGCATACCTAGTAATTTCTTAGGTCCCCCAGGTATTATATGAATAACAAAACAATTTTCCAGATTTCAGCTACTGCTACGTTTGAATTTTAATTTCCTTCTTTAGGTCTTTATTGCAATTTCTTTAACAATGCTCTAATTGTATTGAATTTTTCTTTGACAGTTCTAGCATTCTTTAATTGCTTTTAAGTTACTAAAAATTTTTCTTATAGCCAGCTACATTCCTGTTAATACACCTTTGTCCCCTATGTCTGGTCCTTCTTTATACTTCAGCTGCCACCTTTTTTGTGTACATTTTGAATACTGCCAGTGTTTTCGAAAAGTTATGTTTACTCACTGCAGCTGAAAATTAAAAATCACATAACTTTAGATTAGAAATTTCATCCATTTATTAAACATTATGTTAATAGTAATTCATTAAATTTACAGGGGGGGGGGGGGACTTTCCATCACTGGAGGATACATTCTTTCTCACATTTCTAAGGATCCAAAAATGTTAAAACAGATTTGGCTCATTCAACTTAGATTACAATTCAGCTGCTTTCTGTATTATAAAAGTTTATCTTAGACTTTGGTGACCAACTTTTTTAAAACTTTAATGAGGCATTAGTTTTTCTTATTCTATGGATTACTACGAGGTTTGGTTCATTCAACTTTGTTTTTGATAGTCTCTGGTAAATGCAGAACATTTTCAGTACATGCTGCATTACATAGTGGGGACCCATGTAAGTTAAGTTCAGAAAAAAGGTTTATTACGAATGCACTAGACTCAGCAGAAGGTCCCTGAAGCTAGGTTTAAAGATTTTTTTTTTAAATATTAAATCATACAAAGTTTTAAGTTTTATTTAAGGAACTGACACTGGACAACGTCAAGCAGATCAGCTTGTTTATTTATAAATTCATTAAATGTGCAATGCCTCATAGCAATTGATCTATAAATGAAAAAAAAAATCATTCATTGTCGTCTTAATTTTTGAAATAAACTGTGAAATGAAAGTGGAAATAATAAATAAAAAAGATGAATTACAGTAGTAGGGGAAAATTGAGAGTCCGGCCCCGGGAGGAGGATTGAGGATCGGAGGAGGGAGGAGGGCTCCTCCTCCTCAAGCCTCCTCCTCACTCCTCCTCCTCAATCCTCCTCCTCAACCCTCCTCCTCAACCCTCCTTCACAATCCTCCTCCTCATTCCTCAAGGTTGTCTTATAAAAGAAGGGGTTAAAAAGGGGGGATTAATTTTTTTTCGCGAAATTTGAATATTTTATGCTATAAGAGAGGGGTAAAAGGGGGATAATTTTTTTAAGTATACTACAGTACGAGCGGTTCTTTTGACTGTGGATTAAGAGATGAATGATTCATATTAAATTAAAAATAGTAATTAATTAAAAGGTAATTAAAAATAATAAGTGAAAAATAATGAAGGGACATAGAATTTTTCGAGCGGTATTTTTTAGTCAAGTGTAGTACGTAGTAGAATTTAAGAAATTAATAATAGCAATTAACGATAATTAGTAATTAATTAAAAAGTAATTAAAAATTATGAGTGAAATTTTTTCAACATACTTTAGTATGAGGGTGATTCGAGCGGTGATTTATTAAGAAATTTTAATTTAGGAACTTTAAAATTTTCAACAGTTTAAATTTATTTTGAGTCAAGTGTAAAAGTTAATCCAATTTTACAAATGAATCATTAAAGTTAATTTCAAATAATAATTAAAAATAATGAGTGCAAAATAATGAAGACACTTTAATTATTCTAGCGTGCTGTAGTACGTGGAGTATGTTTTTCGACTGATGTTTGCTGTTGTTCACTTAAAAAGGTGATTAAAAAGTAATTAAAAATAAGAAATAACGCGACTTTTTTTTTTTTTTTTTTTTTTTTTTTTTTCACTGTGCTTTTAGATGAGGGGTTAAGCGGGTATTTGGGGATATAGAATGTTTTTTTCTATACTATTGTATGAGTGGTTTTTAATTTTAATGTGGGGACTTTAAAATTTTCAGTCTGGTGTAATTTAAGAGTTTATTTTTTGATTTTAAGCAGAAATTTTGTGGAGTTTGATTTTTTTTTTTTTTTTTTTTTTTTTTCCACTGTACTCTTACATGATGAGTTAAGCAGATATTTTGGGGGAAATTATTATTTTAGACTAATCATACACGAAGGATATTTTTTTTTTCGGGGGTTGCTATTTTAATAAAGAACTAATTAATAAGGGTTCATTCATGGTGAATAAATGAATTATTTTTTTTGGGAGTAATTTTGTTAAGATTGATTTTTTTTTTTTTCCCCTGTACTCTTACATGATGAGTTAAGCGGATATTTTGGAGGAAATTATTATTTTAGACTAATCATTCACGAAGGATATTTTGCGGATATAAGTGTTTAATAGGGGGACTTTAATTTTTTTGCAATGAGATTGACGCGCGCTCGTCGACCTAACCGTACGGAGTTTATAGTTTTCTTTAAATCATGTATGAATATTGGTTTAGAATTTCTTAGAATGACTTCCACCACTTTTATCCACCATTATCATAAATAACACATGCTGGTAATGGGAATAATAATTTTGAATATTTATTTAATGAAGGAACTTTAAAATTATTTCGAGTACTATTTTTAGTCAACTGTGTTATACACTTGATATTTTAGAATAGTTAAAAAATAACTTTAAAATTTGAATGAAAAAATTTGTTTCAAAATGGGATTTTATGTGCTAGCATTGAATCGCACTCGTCGCCCTAACGGTTTGGAATATGTGGTTTCCTTCGAACCTTGGTGAAAATTTAATTGAAATGATTATTATTATTATTTTGTGTGTGTTGTATGTATGTGTATATATGTGTGTGTGTTGTATGCATGTATGTGTGTGAATGTATGTTTGTGTGTTGCATGCATGTATGTGTGTGTTGTATGCATGTGCGTGTGTTGTATGTATTGTATGTGTGTATGTGTGTGTCGTATGTTGTACGTATGTGCATGTGTTGTATATATGTATGAATGAAATAACACATGCTTGTAATGGGAATTTGGGAATAATAATTTTAAATATTAATTTAATGAAGGAACTTTAGAATTATTTCGAGTATTATTTTTAGTGAACTATGTTATACACTTGATATTTTAGAATAGTTAAAAAATAACTTTAAAATTTGAATGAAAAATATGTTTCAAAATTGAATTTTACGTACTAACATTTATTTACGCTCGTCGACCTAACTGTTCAAAGTCCTTGATTATCTTCGAGCAATGGAAAATTTAATTTTATTAATTTATTTATTTAGTTAGATTATTTTTTGATGATCCCGGTTTGAGGATGTTATTTTTGGATAATGAATGAATTTTAATGGTGGTACTTTATTTTTAAGGGGTGTCTTATGAAGCGACTTAGATTGTTTTCAAGTGGAAAATTTAGTCACATTTAATTTAAGAAATGATTAATTAAAGGAAAAAAGACAATTCAATTTAATTGGGTTCCTTTTTCGATAGATAAAAATAGGAATTAAAAATTTTATGAGAAATTTATTAATGAGGGCAATTGAAGCTTATTATGAGTGTGACTCTATTTTAAGAAAAGGTTAGAAGACAGTTTAAAAAATGGCACTAAAAAATAAATACATTCATAACACACATATATATATACATAGAATTAACTAGCAGTATTTTTAAACTAGAATAACAAACTGAACAATTTTCGTGAATATTATGAAAAAATAAATGCGCTTTAGAGAACGAAACTTTACTATTTGATTGTTATTTAATATTATAAAAATATTTAAATCTAAGCATTTCGTTTTAGGTAACAAACTTATTTTATTAGTTTAGTACATATTAATTTTCATCGTATAGTATTCAAATCACCTGTGTTCATGCAATACGGATTTACCTACTTATCGCATGCGAATGAGTAAAAGCATGATTCATTCTTATCTTAGATAAGGTTTTACCCCAGGGTCTTCAATTCAATCGACGTTATATTTTAACTTTGATTAACTAATGAAGATGCCAATTGGGTCGCAATAATGATTTTATTAATTCAGATTTTAAATTAATATCAAATTGGAAGTTTTTTTTCTTTTCTCACAGATTAACTTTAAATAAAACTTAAATATTTATATATTCATTTACTTTATTAGTAAAATAATGAATGTGTCACATTCATTTAGGATTTAACTATTTGAAGATTTAAACTAACCTTTTATTTAAACGATCACATAACTAAAACTATTATAAAATTAAGTGTTTAAAAATATAAACGAAGGGTTCATTTTAACATGTACTCATACTTGGGGATAATTTACTTGGGGAATATTTCTTAGATGACTTATCATGAATAACTAAGTGTACACTCAGAAACAAGAACCAGTAAACATTTTTAACGAAAGGTTTTCATAAATATATACTAAGGTATATATATATATAGTAACATTTCATATAACATCAAATTTTAGCAAGTGCATGTATTGGAACACCCCCCTTTTTTTTTCTATCATACTTTTTCTCTCTTTGTTGTACTACTTTGGTTGAGAAATGCGGTTCAAAAAACCCTATTTGACAAAACGGAGTATGATTAGGTAGTTTTTGAATACCTGCTTTACGAAAATAAATTTAAACTTTTGACATAAAGCTGTTCTTTAATAATTTAAAACAGAAATTATTTTTTATAATTAATCCTTAACAACTTTAGACATGATTTGATGAGTCATAAGGTCATTAAAAAGGTTTTTAACGTATTAATTAATTTTCTTAATCAGTTCTTCTAAATATTAAAAACTTATTCATAAGAAAATCTTACCTGGCTAGGAAAATTCAACCTCCTTGTATGTTGGTCTCGCAAGGACTGACTGATAACATGCCTGCTTATCTACTGAACCACGTGATAAGTGACGTTAGAGATCACGTGACCCTCATTATCTGCTGATAAGATAAGCACTGACTTGGAATGATCTTAATTAATTACCAAACTTCTCAATTTTTAAACACCACACTAATCATTGCTCCCATTAATTAATCACGTAAATATAATTTATATCGTTTTTGATTATCAGTTTTATACTAACATTTGACACTTATACATATGTGTTGTATTAATTCTGTTAGTTTTTAAATTTGATATTTCAAAAATTAAACTAACTCTTAAGAATATGACTCGATGCAATTTACTTATTTTATACAAGTTAACTTTACTACTTGACAGAAATATATTCAAACGCAAAGCGATTTAACTTTCACTTTTTAAACTTATTTATATAATGTACTAACATTTATTCATAATATGCATAATTTTATTAAAATTACTGAAGAAAATAAAATTTATACTAAGTAAAAATTTAAAACCATCAATTAAATATATTAAACAACAACAACAACAAACTTATAATTAAGAGATGAATAAATATAAATATTTGAATCACACAATAATAAAAAGAAATACTTAATCATTCATAAAAATTCTTCCTTTGATCATTCGCATCTGTGTTAGTAAAAATATAACACTAAAGTTTTCAAAAAGATTATAAGCGTTTCCAAATCAACAAAGAAAATTGAGTATTAAATATCAAATAATGGACATGCACTCTTTACACTCACATCTTACAACGTACTTAGTAATCAAATTTAATGATTTTTAAGCATGTCTTCTTAAATTTTTTTCAATGTAAGACTATCACAGTTGAATTTTTAGCTTTCTCTTCATAACTTTATCGAGAAATATGTAATGTATACCACATAATTTCATTAAATGAATCACAATACAATTCAAACTTCTCGTTTTCAATGTTTTATATATACTAGTGTTTATCAAATAGGTGGTTATTCTGAACAATCATTACTTAGTATATTCATGAAAAGTTTGTGTTGAACGGTTTTTAACTTAAATGGTGTGAGAGAAGGATATATTAGGACAGAAATTATTAAATATAGAGTCTTTAAAGTTTATATCCGTGTAAGAAATGGCATTTCAAGAAACAAAGTTGTGTCATATTTGAAAGAACTCTTTATATTCGAAACGCACACATAATCACGATCACATCACTGAAGAGTATAGAGAAGCTGTTTATGATATATATAATTTGAATTTTCATTAACACAATATTATAACCGAAGTTTTTCGACAGTTTGAAAAATTATGATGCACAACGTCTGCACACGTTAACACAGAATAAGATTAGCTTATGCCCTTTCGATAATAAGCGTTATTTGCAGGTAAGATGCATTAACATAACAACATTTTCTTGATAATTTTTCTTGCAGGTTTCGAAACCACAAACATCTGATCATACTTCTCATTTTTAACACGCGACGCTAACCATTGGGCCATTAAAGCCCGTAATTTAGTAACTAAAAAATAAGAAAGATCGTCGAAAGTGATTACTTCACACATGCAAAAATAATTTTTATTGTGACTTATCGGTTAAAAATCACGAAGAAAAGAAAAAAATCACATATGTTTTGGATTACTTTGAGATTTTATGAGTCACCTCATCAGTTAAATAGACATATTCACTTCTTATGAAATGTATTATATTTTAGTTTATCAGTCATAGTGTGATTACTTATTAATAATTTTAGTATCATTAAAAAAGTTTTAAAAAGTTAAATATATCAAAAATACAAGTTCGTGTTAAAGGTTTAAACAAATTGTTAAAATAATTTTACAAAACTTTACAAATTATTTAAAAATGATTCACTAATATTTAGTAATCGACAAATTTTAATAGCCATAATCATTTATATGTGATTAAAGTTTTCTGTTTTAACTGTTAAGTTATTAGATTCCCCCTTCAATTACATCTCATTGATAAGTTTTAATCAAACAACCGACCAACCAACCATTCAACTGTTTCCGCAAATAACTAGCATGTCAGTTAGATTTTCAGTTTTAACTGTTAAATTATTACATCCCCTCCCCCTCAATTTCATCTCATTGATAAGTTTTCAACAACCAACCACCCAACTATTTATCAACCCTAACAACCAGGTATTTGTTTGCCCTAGTAACCAAAAAGCTTTTATTGACACATGAACAAAATTTTTAAGATGCAAGACTTGTCATTTTTAATCGAAAAAACAATGACATATGTAATAATTTTCCTTACTTAAATGAAACTTTTGCATGTGCATGGCAAAACTTGGAAAATTCATTTAATACACAAATTTAAAGTCAACAGACAAGGTCTTCATACTTCTTTTAGTATTTTACTAACATTTTACCAAATATCTTAAGAAATCAACAAATTATTTTAATAAAAATTCTCATTTGTAAGTGACGTTACTAACCTAACTTGAAAAAATTAACTTGTCAAAGCAGGTTTTGATTATTCCAACTTAGTAATAATCATAAGTTTCATATGATAATCAACCTGTTTGTTTATTTCCCAGTATGGTTTTATAAAAAAAGTCTCACATGCAAATAACATAACTTAACTAACTTGAAAAAATAACTTGTCAAAGCAGGTTTTCAATGTTTCAGCTTAGTAATATTCATAAGTTTTATATGATATTCAACCTATTTGGTTATGTCTCAGCATATCTTTATAAAATTTATCTAAAAAACCTTTAATATCAATGTTTAAAAATATGCGAATAATTCAGTTAGTCTTTTATAGATGATTATTTTCACTTCTATTATTTAAAAACATTTTTAAATAAAATTATTACTGATACCAGTTTATCTCAGTGTTATGAAATGTGCATGCAAAACTTTTCATTCTAATTTTCACATTTTATTATTTCAAATTATTGTTCTCAAGGTGTACTAAAATTTGGAAAAAAATATTTAATTTTCATGCATAATTAAATTGAAATAGTTTAACAATAAAGACACATTTAACATTGCATACTCACCTAATCCAACATCACCACAAAAGTACGTCCTACTCAGTCGAAGATTTGGGAAGAAATGAAAGATTCAAAGTCCTTATCAGAAAATGTTATCAGATAAGCTTATCTTAAGATAGGTGACGTCATAGAACATATGTCATCAACTGGTCACGTGATGTATATCACATGACCAGTACTTTGTTTTCTTGATTGGTTGTTATAAAAATTCATTTATTAAGTAATTTAATCATTTTAATAATTATTAATAAGATTAATTAATAAGATTAATTAATTTAATTAATGAATTAATTGATAATTATTTTAATACTTAATAATTAATTAATAAGATTAATTAATCTTATTAATAATTATTAAAATGATTAAATTACTTAATAAATGAATTTTTATAACAACCAATCAAGAAAACAAAGTACTGGTCATGTGATATACATCACGTGACCAGTTGATGACATATGTTCTATGACGTCACCTATCTTAAGATAAGCTTATCTGATAACATTTTCTGATAAGGACTTTGAATCTTTCATTTCTTCCCAAATCTTCGACTGAGTAGGACGTACTTTTGTGGTGATGTTGGATTAGGTGAGTATGCAATGTTAAATGTGTCTTTATTGTTAAACTATTTCAATTTAATTATGCATGAAAATTAAATATTTTTTTCCAAATTTTAGTACACCTTGAGAACAATAATTTGAAATAATAAAATGTGAAAATTAGAATGAAAAGTTTTGCATGCACATTTCATAACACTGAGATAAACTGGTATCAGTAATAATTTTATTTAAAAATGTTTTTAAATAATAGAAGTGAAAATAATCATCTATAAAAGACTAACTGAATTATTCGCATATTTTTAAACATTGATATTAAAGGTTTTTTAGATAAATTTTATAAAGATATGCTGAGACATAACCAAATAGGTTGAATATCATATAAAACTTATGAATATTACTAAGCTGAAACATTGAAAACCTGCTTTGACAAGTTATTTTTTCAAGTTAGTTAAGTTATGTTATTTGCATGTGAGACTTTTTTTATAAAACCATACTGGGAAATAAACAAACAGGTTGATTATCATATGAAACTTATGATTATTACTAAGTTGGAATAATCAAAACCTGCTTTGACAAGTTAATTTTTTCAAGTTAGGTTAGTAACGTCACTTACAAATGAGAATTTTTATTAAAATAATTTGTTGATTTCTTAAGATATTTGGTAAAATGTTAGTAAAATACTAAAAGAAGTATGAAGACCTTGTCTGTTGACTTTAAATTTGTGTATTAAATGAATTTTCCAAGTTTTGCCATGCACATGCAAAAGTTTCATTTAAGTAAGGAAAATTATTACATATGTCATTGTTTTTTCGATTAAAAATGACAAGTCTTGCATCTTAAAAATTTTGTTCATGTGTCAATAAAAGCTTTTTGGTTACTAGGGCAAACAAATACCTGGTTGTTAGGGTTGATAAATAGTTGGGTGGTTGGTTGTTGAAAACTTATCAATGAGATGAAATTGAGGGGGAGGGGATGTAATAATTTAACAGTTAAAACTGAAAATCTAACTGACATGCTAGTTATTTGCGGAAACAGTTGAATGGTTGGTTGGTCGGTTGTTTGATTAAAACTTATCAATGAGATGTAATTGAAGGGGGAATCTAATAACTTAACAGTTAAAACAGAAAACTTTAATCACATATAAATGATTATGGCTATTAAAATTTGTCGATTACTAAATATTAGTGAATCATTTTTAAATAATTTGTAAAGTTTTGTAAAATTATTTTAACAATTTGTTTAAACCTTTAACACGAACTTGTATTTTTGATATATTTAACTTTTTAAAACTTTTTTAATGATACTAAAATTATTAATAAGTAATCACACTATGACTGATAAACTAAAATATAATACATTTCATAAGAAGTGAATATGTCTATTTAACTGATGAGGTGACTCATAAAATCTCAAAGTAATCCAAAACATATGTGATTTTTTTCTTTTCTTCGTGATTTTTAACCGATAAGTCACAATAAAAATTATTTTTGCATGTGTGAAGTAATCACTTTCGACGATCTTTCTTATTTTTTAGTTACTAAATTACGGGCTTTAATGGCCCAATGGTTAGCGTCGCGTGTTAAAAATGAGAAGTATGATCAGATGTTTGTGGTTTCGAAACCTGCAAGAAAAATTATCAAGAAAATGTTGTTATGTTAATGCATCTTACCTGCAAATAACGCTTATTATCGAAAGGGCATAAGCTAATCTTATTCTGTGTTAACGTGTGCAGACGTTGTGCATCATAATTTTTCAAACTGTCGAAAAACTTCGGTTATAATATTGTGTTAATGAAAATTCAAATTATATATATCATAAACAGCTTCTCTATACTCTTCAGTGATGTGATCGTGATTATGTGTGCGTTTCGAATATAAAGAGTTCTTTCAAATATGACACAACTTTGTTTCTTGAAATGCCATTTCTTACACGGATATAAACTTTAAAGACTCTATATTTAATAATTTCTGTCCTAATATATCCTTCTCTCACACCATTTAAGTTAAAAACCGTTCAACACAAACTTTTCATGAATATACTAAGTAATGATTGTTCAGAATAACCACCTATTTGATAAACACTAGTATATATAAAACATTGAAAACGAGAAGTTTGAATTGTATTGTGATTCATTTAATGAAATTATGTGGTATACATTACATATTTCTCGATAAAGTTATGAAGAGAAAGCTAAAAATTCAACTGTGATAGTCTTACATTGAAAAAAATTTAAGAAGACATGCTTAAAAATCATTAAATTTGATTACTAAGTACGTTGTAAGATGTGAGTGTAAAGAGTGCATGTCCATTATTTGATATTTAATACTCAATTTTCTTTGTTGATTTGGAAACGCTTATAATCTTTTTGAAAACTTTAGTGTTATATTTTTACTAACACAGATGCGAATGATCAAAGGAAGAATTTTTATGAATGATTAAGTATTTCTTTTTATTATTGTGTGATTCAAATATTTATATTTATTCATCTCTTAATTATAAGTTTGTTGTTGTTGTTGTTTAATATATTTAATTGATGGTTTTAAATTTTTACTTAGTATAAATTTTATTTTCTTCAGTAATTTTAATAAAATTATGCATATTATGAATAAATGTTAGTACATTATATAAATAAGTTTAAAAAGTGAAAGTTAAATCGCTTTGCGTTTGAATATATTTCTGTCAAGTAGTAAAGTTAACTTGTATAAAATAAGTAAATTGCATCGAGTCATATTCTTAAGAGTTAGTTTAATTTTTGAAATATCAAATTTAAAAACTAACAGAATTAATACAACACATATGTATAAGTGTCAAATGTTAGTATAAAACTGATAATCAAAAACGATATAAATTATATTTACGTGATTAATTAATGGGAGCAATGATTAGTGTGGTGTTTAAAAATTGAGAAGTTTGGTAATTAATTAAGATCATTCCAAGTCAGTGCTTATCTTATCAGCAGATAATGAGGGTCACGTGATCTCTAACGTCACTTATCACGTGGTTCAGTAGATAAGCAGGCATGTTATCAGTCAGTCCTTGCGAGACCAACATACAAGGAGGTTGAATTTTCCTAGCCAGGTAAGATTTTCTTATGAATAAGTTTTTAATATTTAGAAGAACTGATTAAGAAAATTAATTAATACGTTAAAAACCTTTTTAATGACCTTATGACTCATCAAATCATGTCTAAAGTTGTTAAGGATTAATTATAAAAAATAATTTCTGTTTTAAATTATTAAAGAACAGCTTTATGTCAAAAGTTTAAATTTATTTTCGTAAAGCAGGTATTCAAAAACTACCTAATCATACTCCGTTTTGTCAAATAGGGTTTTTTGAACCGCATTTCTCAACCAAAGTAGTACAACAAAGAGAGAAAAAGTATGATAGAAAAAAAAAGGGGGGTGTTCCAATACATGCACTTGCTAAAATTTGATGTTATATGAAATGTTACTATATATATATATACCTTAGTATATATTTATGAAAACCTTTCGTTAAAAATGTTTACTGGTTCTTGTTTCTGAGTGTACACTTAGTTATTCATGATAAGTCATCTAAGAAATATTCCCCAAGTAAATTATCCCCAAGTATGAGTACATGTTAAAATGAACCCTTCGTTTATATTTTTAAACACTTAATTTTATAATAGTTTTAGTTATGTGATCGTTTAAATAAAAGGTTAGTTTAAATCTTCAAATAGTTAAATCCTAAATGAATGTGACACATTCATTATTTTACTAATAAAGTAAATGAATATATAAATATTTAAGTTTTATTTAAAGTTAATCTGTGAGAAAAGAAAAAAAACTTCCAATTTGATATTAATTTAAAATCTGAATTAATAAAATCATTATTGCGACCCAATTGGCATCTTCATTAGTTAATCAAAGTTAAAATATAACGTCGATTGAATTGAAGACCCTGGGGTAAAACCTTATCTAAGATAAGAATGAATCATGCTTTTACTCATTCGCATGCGATAAGTAGGTAAATCCGTATTGCATGAACACAGGTGATTTGAATACTATACGATGAAAATTAATATGTACTAAACTAATAAAATAAGTTTGTTACCTAAAACGAAATGCTTAGATTTAAATATTTTTATAATATTAAATAACAATCAAATAGTAAAGTTTCGTTCTCTAAAGCGCATTTATTTTTTCATAATATTCACGAAAATTGTTCAGTTTGTTATTCTAGTTTAAAAATACTGCTAGTTAATTCTATGTATATATATATGTGTGTTATGAATGTATTTATTTTTTAGTGCCATTTTTTAAACTGTCTTCTAACCTTTTCTTAAAATAGAGTCACACTCATAATAAGCTTCAATTGCCCTCATTAATAAATTTCTCATAAAATTTTTAATTCCTATTTTTATCTATCGAAAAAGGAACCCAATTAAATTGAATTGTCTTTTTTCCTTTAATTAATCATTTCTTAAATTAAATGTGACTAAATTTTCCACTTGAAAACAATCTAAGTCGCTTCATAAGACACCCCTTAAAAATAAAGTACCACCATTAAAATTCATTCATTATCCAAAAATAACATCCTCAAACCGGGATCATCAAAAAATAATCTAACTAAATAAATAAATTAATAAAATTAAATTTTCCATTGCTCGAAGATAATCAAGGACTTTGAACAGTTAGGTCGACGAGCGTAAATAAATGTTAGTACGTAAAATTCAATTTTGAAACATATTTTTCATTCAAATTTTAAAGTTATTTTTTAACTATTCTAAAATATCAAGTGTATAACATAGTTCACTAAAAATAATACTCGAAATAATTCTAAAGTTCCTTCATTAAATTAATATTTAAAATTATTATTCCCAAATTCCCATTACAAGCATGTGTTATTTCATTCATACATATATACAACACATGCACATACGTACAACATACGACACACACATACACACATACAATACATACAACACACGCACATGCATACAACACACACATACATGCATACAACACACAAACATACATTCACACACATACATGCATACAACACACACACATATATACACATACATACAACACACACAAAATAATAATAATAATCATTTCAATTAAATTTTCACCAAGGTTCGAAGGAAACCACATATTCCAAACCGTTAGGGCGACGAGTGCGATTCAATGCTAGCACATAAAATCCCATTTTGAAACAAATTTTTTCATTCAAATTTTAAAGTTATTTTTTAACTATTCTAAAATATCAAGTGTATAACACAGTTGACTAAAAATAGTACTCGAAATAATTTTAAAGTTCCTTCATTAAATAAATATTCAAAATTATTATTCCCATTACCAGCATGTGTTATTTATGATAATGGTGGATAAAAGTGGTGGAAGTCATTCTAAGAAATTCTAAACCAATATTCATACATGATTTAAAGAAAACTATAAACTCCGTACGGTTAGGTCGACGAGCGCGCGTCAATCTCATTGCAAAAAAATTAAAGTCCCCCTATTAAACACTTATATCCGCAAAATATCCTTCGTGAATGATTAGTCTAAAATAATAATTTCCTCCAAAATATCCGCTTAACTCATCATGTAAGAGTACAGGGGAAAAAAAAAAAAATCAATCTTAACAAAATTACTCCCAAAAAAAATAATTCATTTATTCACCATGAATGAACCCTTATTAATTAGTTCTTTATTAAAATAGCAACCCCCGAAAAAAAAAATATCCTTCGTGTATGATTAGTCTAAAATAATAATTTCCCCCAAAATATCTGCTTAACTCATCATGTAAGAGTACAGTGGAAAAAAAAAAAAAAAAAAAAAAAATCAAACTCCACAAAATTTCTGCTTAAAATCAAAAAATAAACTCTTAAATTACACCAGACTGAAAATTTTAAAGTCCCCACATTAAAATTAAAAACCACTCATACAATAGTATAGAAAAAAACATTCTATATCCCCAAATACCCGCTTAACCCCTCATCTAAAAGCACAGTGAAAAAAAAAAAAAAAAAAAAAAAAAAAAAGTCGCGTTATTTCTTATTTTTAATTACTTTTTAATCACCTTTTTAAGTGAACAACAGCAAACATCAGTCGAAAAACATACTCCACGTACTACAGCACGCTAGAATAATTAAAGTGTCTTCATTATTTTGCACTCATTATTTTTAATTATTATTTGAAATTAACTTTAATGATTCATTTGTAAAATTGGATTAACTTTTACACTTGACTCAAAATAAATTTAAACTGTTGAAAATTTTAAAGTTCCTAAATTAAAATTTCTTAATAAATCACCGCTCGAATCACCCTCATACTAAAGTATGTTGAAAAAATTTCACTCATAATTTTTAATTACTTTTTAATTAATTACTAATTATCGTTAATTGCTATTATTAATTTCTTAAATTCTACTACGTACTACACTTGACTAAAAAATACCGCTCGAAAAATTCTATGTCCCTTCATTATTTTTCACTTATTATTTTTAATTACCTTTTAATTAATTACTATTTTTAATTTAATATGAATCATTCATCTCTTAATCCACAGTCAAAAGAACCGCTCGTACTGTAGTATACTTAAAAAAATTATCCCCCTTTTACCCCTCTCTTATAGCATAAAATATTCAAATTTCGCGAAAAAAAATTAATCCCCCCTTTTTAACCCCTTCTTTTATAAGACAACCTTGAGGAATGAGGAGGAGGATTGTGAAGGAGGGTTGAGGAGGAGGGTTGAGGAGGAGGATTGAGGAGGAGGAGTGAGGAGGAGGCTTGAGGAGGAGGAGCCCTCCTCCCTCCTCCGATCCTCAATCCTCCTCCCGGGGCCGGACTCTCAATTTTCCCCTACTTACAGTCCAAAACTATTACTTTTAACTATCTAGGTACATTATATTTTTGTTATAAAATCCCATGGTAGTCATATAAGAATACTATTAACTTGTAAATTAAAATTATGTTTCTGGGTACATACTTTTTCATATATTTACATATTTTTTTTCTTTGCATATAGATCTCTTTTACTGAATATCTTTTTATTTTTCCAATTTTGATTACACTTTTTAAAAGATTTTTAACCACTTAAAAATACAAATTGAAGCTTAGTTAAATAAATATGTATATATATATATATATATATATATATATCATCATCATCATCATCATCATCATCAACCGTTTTCGATCCACTGCTGGATGTAGGTCTCCCCCAGATTTTTCCAATGTTTTCTGTCTAATGCTTTCGTCATCCAATTGACACCAGCCACTTTTCTAATTTCGTCTCTCCATCTTACTTGTGGTCGTCTTCTTGGTCGTTTTACATCTCTAGGATACCACTGTAGTATATTTGTGCTCCATCTATTGTCTTGTCTTCTTGCAATGTGCCCAGCCCATTTCCATTTTAGCTGCTTGATTCTTTCAAGGATGTCAAAAACTTCTGTTTGATTTCTTATCCAGGTTATCCTCTTTCTGTCTCTTCTAGTTATGCCTAGCATACATCTTTCCATGCTTCTCTGTGCTGTTTGTAATCTTTGTATCATCCGTTTTGTTAGTGTCCATGTTTCTGCTCCGTAGGTTAATGCAGGTAAAATACATTGATTAAAAACTTTTCTTTTCAAACAAAGAGGCATATTACTCTTCAGAATAATACTGTTCTTCCCGAAAGCACTCCACCCATTTCTTATTCTTCTATTGATTTCATTCATGATACTATTATCCGATATTTCCTGTCCTAGGTACACATAACTTTGCACTTCTTTAATCTCAGTGTTCTTGTAGACAATTTTCTTTTTTGATGTAAATGAATTAAACATCACCTTAGTCTTTTCTAAATTTATTTTTAATCCCACATTGATGCTAGCTTCTGCAAGATCTTTTAGCATAATTTCCAATTCTTCAGGACTGTTACTGAAAATTACAATGTCGTCAGCGAAGCGGAGATGACTTAAAAATTCTCCATTTATTCTAATCCCTTTGTTTTCCCAATCCAGCTTCTTGAAGATATTTTCTAAGACAGCATTAAAAAGCTTGGGTGAAATGGTGTCTCCTTGTCTTACTCCTCTACTGAGCTTGATCTTCGTTTTTCCTTTATCTAAACGGATGGTTGCTGTTGCTTTCTTGTAAATCTTCTTTATGATATTGATGTAAGGTTTGTCTATACCAATGTCCTCCAGAGAATCTACTACTGCTGATGTGTAGACGGAATCAAAAGCTTTTTCGTAATCAATAAAGGCAAGGCAGAGAGGTAAATTATATTCTTTATGCTTTTCTATGAGTTCCCTTACTGTTTGGATATGATCCATTGTGCTGAATCCACTTCGGAATCCTGCTTGTTCTCTAGGTTGAGCCGAGTCCAGAGCTGATTCAAGTCTTGTCGTTAAAACTTTGGTGAAAATTTTATAAATCACGGACAATAAGCTGATCGGACGGTAATTTTTAATGTTTTCCTTCTCTCCTTTCTTGTAAAGTAGTATCATCACAGCATTATTCCAATCTTCTGGTACATATGACTTTTTGAGACATTTGGAAAACAGTAAGGATAGCCATTTTGCAAATTCTTCTCCTGCTTCTTTGATAAGGTCAATTGTAATTCCATCTTCTCCAGGGCATTTACCTTTTTTCATAAATCGAATAGCTTGTAAAACTTCATCTGTCATCACTGGGATTATCTCTTCAGTTTCTGTTAAGATTTCTCGTTGATCGTGTACGTTGATTTCCCTCTGATCTTCACATTTATATAGATCATTATAGAATTTCTCAACAATGTGTACTATTTCGTTGCTGATTTTGGTGATTGTTCCATCTGCTCTCTTCAGTGCAAAAATGCCTTTTCTTCCAACACATAACTTGCGCTTAGCTGATTTTAAACTTTTGTTATCTTCCAGAACTTTTTTAACAAGATCACAGTTAAATTTTCTAATATCTTCTGTAACGCATTTTCTTACTGTTTTACATAATTCAGCATATTCAACTCTTGATTTAGGATCATTTTTCTTCATTTTAAATTCTCTGCGTTTTTTCATCAATCTTCTTGTTTCTTCTGTTATTTTCTTTGTTTGTTTTACTTGTGCATCACCGGCTATCTTCTTAGCAATTTCTTGTAGAGTATTGGTTAGCTTCTTGTTCACTATTGTAACATCTTGCTCTTCCTCTAAAGTTGATTGAAGTACTTGGAAACGGTTTTGAAGTTCCAAATGAAATTCTTCTTTATGTTTCTGGAGGTTTATAATATCGATTGATTTCTTTGAGTGTAGCAAAAGCTTCATTCTTTCCACTTTAGTATTTAACAGCAGTTTGCATCTAACCAATCTGTGATCGCTTCCTGTATTGAAGTTATTGAGAACGCTGCAATCCTGAAAAAGATACTTTTTGTTGGTCAAGATGTAGTCGATTTCACTTGTTGAGCCATTTGCACAACGCCATGTCCATTTTCTTTGTGGCTTTTTCTTGAAAAATGAATTCATGATATACATCTGTTCACATTCTGCAAACTCAATCAATCTGTTTCCTCTTTCATCTCGCATACCATATCCATGATTTCCTACAGATAATTCACCTTTCTTCTTCTCTCCAATTCTAGCATTCCAGTCTCCCATTATTAATTTTATGTAGCAATTTCCCTTTTGATGCATTGAAGCTACTTCTTCATAAAAATCTTCAATTTCTTCATCAGAATAACTTATTGTTGGTGCATAAACTTGGGTAATTTGCAGCTTGTATCTTTTGGACACTTGTATTACTAATCTTGCAACTCTATCTGATGCACTATCATATTCTACAATGTGATTCTTCCACCTTTTATGAATCAGAAATCCTACACCACTTGTTCTTCCATCTTCTGTACCTCTGTAGTATAAAACATGTCCGCTGGCAAGATCAATCTTTTCTTCGCCTTTTTTTCTTACTTCACATAATCCTAAAATGTCCCAGTTGATCTTATCTAACTCTTCTTCAAGTTCCTGTAAACGGTTTTCAGAAGATAGGGATCGTCCATTGTACGTAGCCAAGGTCATCAACTTATGGCAGCCAAGCCGAGCCCGGTGATTCTTAGCACCCTCTGTCTTCATGTCTGTCTGATCGCTGCCGTAACCAGGAACATGCAGACTACCGGGAACTGAGGGCCGTGATTTGTTTTGTGAATTCATGGTAAAATAAGGGGGGTTGTGGCCAAATCCCTCCACGCTGGCCAAGCAGGTTGGAGGAAGCCCATCCGCGTTCGTTCCCCTTGCACTAGACAAGAGTACTAACAGGCTGTACCGATGGAAGGTGCGGATTGGACATTAAGTCTCTGCTCCCAGTCGATTCCTTTAAGTCCTCCTAGAAGGCAATTAAAGGGTCTTCTCCTGGTTGATAAGCAGAGGCTATTAAACAGCCCATATATATATATATATATATATATATATACTATATATATAAATAATATATATATACTCACTCCAACACAATTTCACATTTGAAAAAGGAGAAAAAAAAATCTTCCTGGTGAATTTATTGGTTTTTAATGCATCAATTTTTCAAATGAAGCTTTTGCCTTGCAAAACTGAATTAAATGGATAGTGTTACTGTTATAATTGACTGTTTCTACTGTGTAAAATGTTTATTATTATTATTATTATTATTATATGGGTTATTCTCTGCAATAGTGCAAAAAGTGTTTCCCAGCCATATAAATGCTGTAAATTTCATTTTATTTTTATTTATTTATACTTTTATTAGAAGGTCTAAAGTTTGTTTATTAGGGGCAGGGTGTAAAATTTAAAAATAAACAAATTTAATATTTAAAAATGTAAGATATATCATGCAAATATCATTCCCTCACCTCTCCCCTACCCATACTACCATACTTTACTGTCTGATTTTTTCCATTCAGAAGTAAAAATAATAAAAACACCCTAAGCAAAATAAAGTTCTTAATTGGTACCTTACAAAAAATAATAAAAATATTATTTTTTACTATAATTATTTAGTTTACTCAATCAATTATATGTCTCTCCATGTTAGACCATCATTCCCTCACACCTTGCTATTATTGCAAATATCCTATCACTAAAGATGAGCAGCAGTCTAGCATTCTTCACAGAGAGGAAGCTAATTTAAGTACTTGTCAGTCCAGCAACATAAATTGGCGGTGTAAGTTTTTGTTAATTTTCTAGAAATTTTTTTCAATCAGAAAATCGGGGAGTATTTTTATTAGCAGTCATTCCCTCACACAGAATGCTAAAATTTTAGCAATTTTCAAAATTTTTAATTTTATCATGCATTATATATTATGTGTTCTACATTAAGGAATCAGTTTGGTTTTTTCCATAATTTTGCATTTTTCATGACAATTAGTAAAAACATCTTAATTTCATCATTCCCTCACTCGTCATTCCCTCACATTTATTGTTATGAGTTAATGATAAAGTGAATGGGAAATATGTACTTTAGTTTAAAATTTTATAACGATTTCTGCTGCTATTAAAATCTTCAACAATTGACCAATTACTAGCAATTTATCCAATTTTTATGAAAATTTGCCTATGTAACATTAAAGTCAGACTGCTTAGTCAAATTTGCAGTATTGTAGAGAATAACCCATATTTCTTAATTTTTAGATAAAATTATTTCTGCACAAACAATTTTATATCTTAAAAATTTAATCCTTATATTTTAAAAATAGGTGGTGACATTAACCAGATGCTTGGAGCAATTCATTTGTACCTGACATGGAATCTTGATTCAAATTTGTACGAAGCTGAAGAATCCTGCATTGATGATCTTGAATGTAAAGTTATGCATTTGAAGAGGGAAAAGAATGTTTGTTTATACTTCATGAACTTTCTTCTGCAATGATGCATATTGTTTGTAAAAATTCGAATAACTATATCTATTGATTTTCTCCTAGAAGTAAAGAAAAGCAGAGTGCTTGCTCATAGGATTTTAGATTCTTATAGGAATTTTTCTCCTTTTACGCTAAACGAAACTACAGAGAGGGTGCAGCACCCATCTAAAACTGTATGAAAAATAGAATTATGCTACAAGATAACTATTCTTATATAGTCTATAGAAATACAAATATATGAATATATAAATTGTATTTTCAATAAATGGAGTGACATACCATAAACCAAGTGAATTGTGTTGCTATTTTATTTAGTCTGTTTCATTTTCATTTCAAATTTACATGACTGCCATTGGTAATTATTTTCTCTCTGACACTATTTCAACAAATTAATCTTCAAAGTAAATTATTATTTAGAAATATTGAATAATAATAATAATAAATCATCAGTGAGAATCCTGTCATTGGTAAATTAAGGTTAGCAAAGTAAGTATAGTATGGAAAAGCAATATTTTTATATTAGCTGCATGCCAAAGATATTACTGTGCTCTTATTTTATTAAAGTCCTTATTGATGGAATATCAGTCAGAGGTGCTGAATAGTTTATATTGTTGTAAGTACATGTAAATTAATCTTCTGGGAATTGAATTATATGCATTAAATGTTTTTCATTATGCTTAAATTATTTTAACTTAAATAAAAAGTAAATTGGAATATGGGTTTTAAACAAATTAAATTTGATAGTATTTTTTTATTTTTAATTTGATGATTGAAAAATTATGTACTGTTTAGAAACAATCATATTTGTGAAAAAATATAAATGAATTTATTGCAAACATATATTGTTTAAAATTATGAGACATTTCATATGTAACAATGTACTTCCATTAACCATAAAATCACAAGATCTGGGGATGCTTTTGACCCCCCCAGAAGAGAAATTTTGTGCATGGAGGATGATAGCCATGATCACTTGCCCCAAGTAGTCAGCAGTGGTGTAGTCATTAAAAAAAAAGGGGGGGGGCATATACTTTAAGCAGAGGGTATACCCTAGAGTGTATTTACTATGGCTTTCTTGAGAAAGAGAGGGTATACGGTGTTCCTTAAAAAAATCCAGAGGGTATGTGACATACACCCTCCACTACATCCCTGGTTGTCAGTCTCTTTCATTACAGCATTTGTGAAGCTTTCAAGATCACTAGGATGTTGAACGTCTCTTTTTTGGTTTTCACAAAACAGGTAAGAGAAATAAAGATAATGGGTCATTGGTGACCTACCTTGGTTGATTTATAAATTTATTTTAGTAAAAAAGTAACATTTTAAATTTGTCTGAAGTGTGTATGGCATGTACACTGTATGGTCCAGTAGACAAAATTCTCAGGCCGTACTGTGCATACATGATTTCCATTTATTAAATTTATTGAGCTACATAAAGTAGATAAAGAAAATTTGATTATTTTCCAGCTAATTCCATAATACTTTGATAATACCTTCATTTTCAAAAACAGTTTTGAAAATGAAAATACCTGAAGATCTGTAACCAAAAAAAAAATACAAAATTGTTCAATTAGAAAACAAGTTCAGCTATCCTATATGTAGAAAAAAAATATTTAAATTTAAGTGAAATTCAAAAATAGCGTCCATAAAGTTAACATTATGAAACACATGTTTTCAAATGAGTGACGAATCCCCTTCATTTACTTGAAAACATGGGCTTTGTAATGTTATGGATAGGTTATTTTTGAATTTCTCGTTTAAATTTAAATATTTTCAAAATGACTTTTTCTGCATAGGAAACTGACGTCGATATCATATCACTAGTTTTACTTCTTGGATTTTGGTACCAAATTTTTTTTAGTAAAGGTATTTACACTTTCGGAACCGGTTTCGAAGATGAAAGTACCTTTAAAAAATTACAAACAAATTGAAAAAATACAAAATGGTCCCTTTAGAGATTGAGTTCAGCTATACAATGCAGAAAGAAAACATTTTAAAATATTCAAATTTTAATGAGAAATTCAAGAACTAGGTTTAACATTGAGTTCAATTATACAATGCAGAAAGAAAACATTAAAAAATATTCAAATTTAAATGAGAAATTCAAAAACTTAGGTTTAACATTACGGAACAGATGTTTTCAAATAAGTAAAGTGTCTTCTTAAATCAGAGACCTAGAAATTTATAAAGATCACATTATAAATACTTAATGATCTATGTAAATAGCTTAAATGGGCCTATATGGGACAAAAAGTGGACATTCTATGCGGGCCCATATAGATATCATTATAGATCTACATGTGCATCCAAATAGACCCATATAGGTACCTTTATAGATCGACATATGCACCTATGTAAATACTTAAAAATAACCCATATGGGCCCATATGGAAAAAAAAGTGGACATTCTATGCGGGCCCATATAGATGTCGTCATAGATCTACATCTGCATCCACATAGATCTATATAGATATATCTTTATAGATAGCCATAGACATCTATATAGATATATAAAGATAACCCTTATGGGCCCATATGGAAAAAAAGTGGACATTCTATGCGGGCCCATATAGATATCATTATAGATCTACATAGGCATCCACATAGATCCTTATAGATATCTTTATATATCGACATAGACATCCATATAGATATATATAAATAGCCCATATGGGCCCATATAGAAAAAAAAGTGGACATTCTATGCGGGCCCATATGGATAGCCCTTATAGATCTATATCCCTGACCCACTTTTGCCCTTACGGGCCCATATGGATGTGCTGCCTGGGTTACAAGCTTTTTTTTTTTATCACGTGGCAAATGATTTTCACTCCAGTTAGGACTGATTTTTTTCTCTTACCCGGAAAAGTCAGTTCAAAACATCCGCTTTCACAATATTTTCTGAAAAATTTATTGTGTTTGTAAAAGAATGGGAAACCGAGTGCAATTCGGTAGTTTCTGAACAACACCATTTGCTAGTTTCAAACATAACTGAATAAAAACAAATTAAAACTTCCGTCATAGATTTGCTTTTTTTGATTTAAGAACAACCTTATTAGGTTTATGTATAAAAAAATTTATTTTCTTGAATCGAGAGTTTGTGATTTTACAATTTCTTTCAGGATGTGATTTGTTTGTATTTCGTTAACTCATGAATTTATCTGTTTTAATTACAAATTGCTTTGACACATAAAATTTTAAGGAAATTTGGTTTATAACTGCATTTTTTAAAATAAAACTTAAATAAAATTAAATATCTAAAATTCAGCTCAAACGCATTAGCCAATTTCTAGTGCCTTAATAAATCTATCACTGGTACATAAGCTACTATGTATATATGAAATATATATGTATTACAAATTTAATTTTTTTTCTCCAAAATTAACCTTATACTATTAGCCTCCGATGCTATTTCTTTCAGACAAGCTAAAAAATGTCGTGTCGTCAGCTTTGAATTTTCTACTCAACCGATTTTGATAATTATTTTTTTTAATGAAAGCTATTTATTTGTAGTTGTGCCCATTTTAGCTATTTTTTAATTTATTTCCATTTTTATATTTTATTTTTAATTTTAAATGCTTTTTTACGATATTTGTTCAAAATGGTGGTAACTCAGTTTAGCTTTTCTCTCGATAATAAAAATTTATTTTCCAAAATGATTGCGTATAATTATGCACTAATTGAGGTAAAAAAAATATATTCCTGGATTTTTACCAAACTAATGTTATTAATGTTAGTGAGAAATAATATTAATAATGTAAATAAAATAACAGAAAATAATTTATAATAAAAATTACTGTCTAAAGCAAAATAAAAAAAATTTCAAATGAGGAAAATGATATTCAGCAACCAGATAAATAGGAATTACAATATTATTACGGATGCCTTTTTCGTATTACTAATAACAGTAACTTTTAAAAACATTTGAAGAGAAAATGACATCACTATTTAAAACATCGCATTTTTACTCATAGCGATATTAGGTACTACTCTGTTATCCTGTCGACCAATTTCGCCAACTTATACAAATAGCCAAACTAATAGCCAAATTATACATATTGACATAATTTTTATTTTAAATAACGAAAAAATAAATAATTAGTAGAATATTAATAAAAATAGTAATAAAAAGTCGAAATAAAAATCACTTAATGACATTTTAAACACGTGAATCGTATTTAATGTCATTGAATGTGACATTCACGATCATCCATTATCGGCATCTAATCTCATAGATTGGCGATAATTTTTTGGTCGATGGGATAACCTAGTAGTACCCGATATCACATTTCAATATTTATTTTCATTATGGACACTGGGATTGAGATTTTATTTTCAGATGACTTCAGATAGTGAAAATAATGTCACAGTAAAAATGAAATTAGTTTTTTTTAATAAAACTATTTTTCTGTGAATGCATATAAAATAAAATTTCTTGATTTCTCCGGCACTCAGATTACAATTTTAACTGAAGATGTGTGAATATTTGCATGCAAAATTGTAACTGGCAAACTTGATATTTAGTTTGTAAATATATTTATTATATATTGATTCAATAATGTAATTACTTTTGCTTTTTTTTAACCAAATCGATCAAGTCTTTTAAACATTTCATTCGTCGAATTCGAAGGTATTCCACTCGTTTTATTATTAAATTGCATTTCCTTTTACTCGGAGTCTATAAAAAAGCGTTTAAACTAAAGAAAAAATCCGTTTTTGATGAATCTAGTCAATGAAAAAGTAGCACGTCAAATTGTATCTCTTTATTATTCCGCAATCCCAATGTCTCAGAGAGAAATTGCTATTCAATTGGGTGTTTCAGGCCGTTCTGTTTGCCATTATATTGATAAACGCAAGAAAAATGAAGTTAGTTAATTGCAATTTAAACGGGGTCGCCCTTCTAAAAAACCTCTATCAATTTTTTTTTTCCTAATCGTAGGCGAAACTCAATTCTGCAATGGCAGAATCTACATTCAACTTGTGTTTAATATTTCTTAAAATCTTGCATAATTTTTGTTTTTCGATAGTGGTAGGTTGATTTGAAAATAAATTGAGGCCCCGCCTACCTTTGAAATCATTAATAAAATGGTAGCCTAGATAGGCTTTTAAGTTTTTAGTATCATCTAATTGTTTAGTTTAGCAATTTAACTTAAAATTGTATATAAATTAAAAATATATACTTTTAATGTATAGTGAAAAAAACATATCTTTTACATAAGAACTTATCATATAAAAAAGCAAATAAATAAATATATGAGTGGAAATTGTATCTGATTAATGCAAAGTCAAACTTCTAACGTTTCGCCGGATCATAATTTCTGTCTTATTTTTGACAAGTATTCTTGGCTTAATTAAACCGGTTATTACTATTTAAAAATAATGGCAGCAGTTTGCAAGAAAGGTTACACGAGTTCATAGTATGTTTATGGAGAATATTTAAGGAAATCATTTTATTTATACGAGACACATATAATCAAAAGATATATAATATTTAAACTTACTCATATCAGAAAGTTTTAGAAGAAAAGATTTATATAACTATTTTTCAAGATTTCGCCGCAGCTGTTAATTAACACATTATCTTGATTTACCACTGTTGCCCATACAGGTAGAAGGTGGTAATAATTTAAATAGTTAAAATTAAATCTGATTGCCTGAGTTACATAAGCCTAAATTCCACAAGGCATAAAAATGCATGTAAGATAATTTTAACTAATTCCGAGCTAACGTGTTGACATTCTGCACATGTGACGAAGTTCGTAATCTTGACCAAACTGAATGTAAAGTTCTGAAGATCCTCCTGTCGAGGATCATCTGATAGCCGTGAAATTTGCATAGAAAACAAATGTCTACATACAAAAATTCTGTAACAATCTATAGTTATTCATTTAAAAATTATTATAAAAGAATGTATAAAGATTGCTGTAGGATATTTTTTTTTTTTTTTTTTTTTTTTTTTTTTTTTTTTTTTTACGATATGCGTATAAATTTACAGAAAATGCAATCGAAAAATTTCGCCAGATGGATTCCATATTAAAATACGTTGACACATTATATTAAAATTAACATATTAAAAACCCTCCTTTCGAGTATAAAACCTAATTAAGGGTGTTCTTAAATAAAAAGGGGCAAGTTTGTGACATATGCATAAATTTATTTTTGTTCGGAAATGCATGATAATAGCAGGTGTTTTTATTCAGAAACTGTCTAATTGCTCTCAATTTTCTGCTTTTTTTTTTTTTTAACACAATAGATCTTTTATAACAAGAATTCAAATTTGACTTTTTTGAGCACATTTCCTGACGAAAGCAGAAAAACGTTTTAATTACTACTTAATTTTATATGACACCATATGACACCTCGTAAAGCAGGAGAAAAACGGATGATTACGTGATTGAAATAGCTTAGAACGGGATAGATAATATCTTTCTGTTAAAAAATGAATTTGTGAATGTGTTAAAATGTTTTGTGCTTATTGAGCATAGCAGTTGAGAACACCCTTAAGTGCTAGAGATGAGTGCCCAGTCTTCTATTTTCATTCAGCACATCTGACGAAGTTTGTAATATTGACCGAAGTAAAAGGAAAGGTCTGAAGGACCGTCCATTACTGTATTATTTATCGAGGATCAACTGATGTAGACGGAACCCATGAAATTAGCACAGAAATCAAATATTTTAACATACAATTTTTTGTAAAATATATATAGTTATTCTTCTCAAAAATTTTGAGTAGCAAACTATACAGATTGCTGAGGAAAATTTTCGCTAGAATGATTTCAAATTAAAATTTATTGACAGAAAATTACAAATTCGCATACAAAGCGCATTTGAGGAGCCTATTTAGTTTTTGAAAGAAATAATGTTATTTATATGAGACATATAAATAATTATAAATATACATGTTTTTTTTATTTGAATTAAGTCAGAAATATTTAAAAGAAACATTTTTTATATATTTCTTAACTTCTTTGTAGTCAATCAAAATTATATTGTGTTTTTATCGTACCACTAGTGCAATTCCAGGTAGCAGTGGTAGAAAATTAGACAGTTAAGATAGCATTGAGGTGCATAATCTTGTCAAAATTGGAAGGAAAGTACTGCAGTATTCGTCGAAGATCCTATGATGGGAGCATCTGTCTTGAAATTAGCAGAGAAAATAAATATCTATATAAAAAAATTCTGAAGAAATGTTTAATTATTCATTTTAAAAAAAATTATGGGGAAATGTAAGAAGATTGCTACAGGAAATTTTCATTTGAGCAATTTCGATCTAAATTTACAGAAGTTATAATAAAAATATTTCGGCAGAAAGATTCCATGTTAAAATGCACTGAAGTATTATATAAAAATTACCGGCACAGATCTCATATACGACCGCATTTGCACGCGTTTTTTCCTCTCGCCAATTTGACAAAAATTTTGTTTCTGAACGTTAGTTAAAAACTGCATGCAATAACAGAACATGATTTTTTGTTGCAATATAAAAATAAAACAATGTGAAAAAATGAAAGAGATTCTAGTATTTTAAAAAGGGGAATAGAAATAAATGAATAACAATTTGACACAAATAATTATTAATATAGAATGCAATAAAAAATAATTTAAAGAATTAAAAATATACATATAAGAGTAAATAAACATGAATTTAATGAAAAAGGAAACGATAAATAAACAAGTATACATAATAAACTTAATAATTAACAAATCAGTAAATAAAATTATCAGACTAAATCGTAAATATTATCATATTGAATGCATGTAGTTGTATCATTAATCAGCACATCTCATTGAAATCTGTAATTTTTTATATTTTATTTCCCTAACAATTGTTATAAACTTATTAAACGATCTTCTCCTCGGCAGAGATGTGCATGTGCAATGCCAAATTGGCGGGAGTAAAAAACACGTGAAAATGTGGTGCGTATATGACATCTGTGCTAAAATACCATATTAAAGTCCATTCTTTCGAGTGTAAAACCAAAGTATGTGCCGGGGGTAACTCCCCAATCCTTTATTTTCATTCAGCACATATGACGAATTGAAAGGGACACTCTGAAGGACCACCCATTACTGTAATTTTTGAGGAATATCCTCTGATGGAGGCGGAAACCGTGGAATTTGCACAGAAAACAAATGCATACATAAAAATTTTTGTAAAAATATATAGTTATTCACTTGAAAAGTTTTAGATAGTAGACTATAGAGATTGCTATAGAACATCTTCTTTAGAGCAACTTGAATATAAGTTAACAGAAGTTGCAATAGAAAATATTCGCTAGAAAGATGCCCTATTAAAATATATTCATACATAAAATAAAACGTTATAAAGATTTCTAAAATTATTGCTCTAGGATAATTTTATATCAAAAAATTTCTGTTTTCCAACATTAAATGGCAGAAATACTATTCGAAAAATGAAGTTTAATAAATTTTCCATTAAAATGAATTTTTTAATGGCAATCCTTCATCTATCTTCTCTTTTCTTTTAATCTTTTTAGGTGCGTTCGTAATTATGTAAATACGTAGCACCTATTGTTGTCGCTCCGTCTGTCTGTCTGTCTGTCGGTCTGTCTGTCTGTCTGTCCGTCCGCATATAACAACGCAAAAACTACCCAACTGAATCGTTTGAAATTCAAAATACATAATTATAACATAATTTTGTCGAGTCATTTCAAATTTTATGAAAATCGGATGGATAGATCAATTACAGGGACAATCAAAAGGATTGCGTTACATTACGGTCAATGGGGAAAAAAGTTTCAAATGCATTTTAATCGTTTGAAATTTAAAACATATAATTATTACGTAATTTTGTCGAGTCATTTCAAATGTTATGAAAATCGGATGTATAGATCAATTACAGGGACAATCAAAAGGATTCCGTTACATTACGGTCAATGGGGAAAAAATTTTCAAATGCATTTTAATCGTTTGAAATTTAAAACATATAATTATTACGTAATTTTATCGAGTCATTTCAAATGTTATGAAAGTACGATGCACTGATCATTTACAGGGACAATCAAAGGTATTCCATTACATTACGGTCAATGAAAAAAAAAGATTCAAATGCATTTTTATGATGATGACTCATTCGAACATGATAGAATTGGCATGAATCTATGAAATATATATACTAAAATATGCATTCTGTACAATCTGTGATGCAAAGAATTTTTATTATTAAATTACAGGGCCACACAAAAGTATTCCACTACATAATGCTATACGGGGAAACATTGTTTGGAGCGTGTTTTAATTATATTCAACTATTTCACATTTTATGAATAAGATAAGTTTCTGAGGTGTAATAAAAATTACTTTCTGCATTTTTACAGAAACACAAAGATTTCGACTACTATACTGTATCCGAAGTACGCTCTACTATATCAGCAAGATCTGAATATTTTTAAAACTTCATTATCGTACGAACGCACCTTATTTCCTACGTTCACGTGCAATTTCCAACTTGTTTTTTTCTTTAAAGGAAGAAAATATTTTTACCGAAATTTTTTTCGACTGCTGGTTTTCGACACATTTACACGTTTTATAGGTCAGAGCCTATCCTCTCTTAGAAAAAAACAGGTTATACAAAATCTCTGTCTTTCCATGTGTCTCCATTTTGTTTATTGTTCATTTATTCTTTCTTTCCATTTATTAAAATAGTAGGAAATATAGGTTAAAAAATTACAAAAATAATAATCATACCTTATTTTTTTAATAAACTATTTATATTACCGCAGAAAGGTGTTACAGAAAAAAAAACTAATAACATTGACTTGTATTAAATTCTTTTTAACAATATTCCGTACTTATTTCAACTTATTAAATTAAAATCCTGGTACTAGATCTAACTTATTAATCTTTATAGAAACGATATAAATTCTTAATACTTAAAAAACATTTATTCCAATATGTGTAATTTTAAAAAATGGCGCTAAATTAAAAAATACTCTTAATTAAACTTTATTTTCTTAAAATTCCCAATAAAACGCATTTTTCCCTGTTTTTATCAACCCTTTTTAAAGAAAGTCTTATTAAACTTATTGTAAAACCATACCTTTCAAAAATATCATTCTTTTTATTTATTTTTCTTTTTTCTTCGTGTTTGATATTTATTGCGCATCAATAAATTCATTTCATTTCTTTTTTCTTTTAAATTATTCGTCTGCAATTGAATAACGTCTGTAGAATATTCGAATTTTGATTTCGATTATAAATTAGGCAAATAATAATCTTTTAAAGTAAAAATTATTGTCTGATAAAGATTCGAAAATGCTATGTTAATCTCGACGCTATACATAAAATTTTGTTTACATAAGAAAATCATAGTTAAAGATTTTAGAATGTTCTAGAAGCTTTTTTTCAGTGAGGAATCCAAGAGATGGTGGGATATTCTTTCTTTTAGGAGTTCTTTCTTTTCTAGCTTTCATTACAAAAAGTAAAAAGCTACCTATTGCAGCCTTCCGGAGGAAAGCACTTCCAAAAAATTTTGGTATATTTTCACCGATCATGACCCCCAGACCCCAAAACCACCCTCCGTTCAAATGTTGACACACACACACACATTATATATATATACATATATATATATATATCTGATTTTTGTCATGCGATAACTAACGTATTTATGAACCAATTTGAATGAAACTTGGTATGTACATGGTACATACAAATATCTCGACCGAGTTTGTTGGCCAGCATCATCCGCCATCTTGTTTCAAAATGGCGGCCATTTAATTTTTTTAATTTAAAATTTAAAATTAAATGCGAAAATGTAAAAGTTGAAAAATATTTTTATTTTATGTGTCAGATCTTAAAACACCAATTCCAGAAACTTTTCATTTTGTCTATATCTTAAAAAATGATTGAGTTATAGCACTTTGAATTTTTCTTATGGCTGACATTTTGAAACGATGTGATTTTTGTCATGCTATAACTAACGTATTTATGAACCGATTTGAATGAAATTTGGTATGTACATAGTACATAAAAATATCTCGACCGTGTTCGTTGGCCAGTATCATCCGCCATCTTGTTTAAAAATGGCGGTCATTTAAAAAATTTAAAAAATTTAAAATTTAAAATTAAATGCGAAAAAATTAAAAGTTGAAAAATATTTTTATTTCATGTGTTAGATTTTCAAACACTATATCCAGAACACTTTTTACTTTGTCTATATCTTAAAAAATGATTGAGTTATAGCACTTTGAATTTTTCTTAAGACTGACATTTTGAAACGATCTGATTTTTGTCACGCGATAACACTCGTATTTATAAATCGATTTGGATGTAACTTGGTGTGTACATAGTACATAATAAAGCCTGAACTGAGTTCGTTAACCAGTTCCATCCGCCATCTTGTTTAAAAATGGCGACCATTTAATTAAAAAAAATAAATAAAATTTGAAATTAGGTACAATAAAGTGAGAAATTGAAAAAGATTTTTCTTTTATGCATTTGACCTTAAGACAAAGATTCCAAAGCATTTTTTGTTTCGTCTGTATCTTAAAAAATGTCTGAGTTATAGTACTTTTAATTTCTAGTGTTGCTCACATTTTGAAATGATCTGGTTTTCGTCACTTGATAACACAGGTATTTATACACCGATTTGGATGAAACTTGGTGCGTAGATAGGACATACTGATGCCTGGACCAAGTTTGTTGGCCAGTTCCAACCGCCGTCTTGTTTCAAAATGGCGGAATATTATTTTTTTAAAATTTAAATTTTAAAATTAGGTGCAAAAAAGTAAGAAATTGAAAAAGATTTTTCTTTTGTGTTTTGACCTTGATACAAAGATTCCAGAGCATTTTTTGTTTCATTTATATCTTGAAAAATAGCTGAGTTTTAGCACTTTCAATTTCCAATGTGATTGACATTTTGAAACGGTCTGAAATTTGTCACGCGTTAATACGCATATTTATAAACTGATTTCGATATAACTCCTTGTGTTCATGGTACATACCAATGTCTTGACCTAGTTCACGGGACAACTTTATCCGCAATCTTGTTTCAAAATGGCGGCCATTTAAATTTGTCAAAAATCTTTTAAATAATGATGTATAAATAAAAAATTAGAAATTGAAAATAAGTTCTTTCTAAACTATTTATCTTAATAATAAATTCCGGATTTTTTTTTTTACCTTAAAAATGGCCTGGCATATAGTAGTTTGAATTTCTAATGTGGGTGACATTTTTTTTAAAAAGTCAATTTGCCCGCGACAGCACTCGTATATATTAATCGATTTCGATGTGAGTGTGCATGTTCACATGAAATAAGATTTCGATCAAACTCATTGTTTTTTTTTGTTTTTTTTTTATCCATAATGCTGCTTTAAAATGGATATCGTGGAATTTGGCGACCCTATAAATCGCTTAAAATAAAACCAGGTTCATTAACAGATGACTAATTTTTTAAAATTCCTATTAATATTCAGTATTGACAAAAACTAGTATTCAATCTTATATAATCGTGTTCCACTATTTTGAGCTTCGTATATTTGATTTATATAACTTAATTTAAAATAAATAAATACGTATATGAAAGCTACCTCTTCCTCCCAGAACTGCCGGAAGAACTTTTTTTTTCAATTATTCGGTTTTAGACGATTTGTGGAAATTATGTTTTTTATGATGGAATGTCACTACGGAGGAAGCATTTTCCGCTCTATATGAATGACTTTAATAAACTATATTGGAGCAGAAACTGAGTAATTTGGTGAAACTTCGTCGTTTATTATTTTACTTAATTTTTATCTCGCCACGACTCCTGTGGAGTAATATGGGGAAACTTGAAATACGTATTTTACTGGCTCCTATCAGAAAATGTCACATACAGTCGGGTCGAAGTCGTCGGGACCACAAGAAATGCTCGAATTATCCAGAGTTCGAATTATGGAAAGTATGAAATGAGAACATGCTTAATATGGTACTATTACAAAGGAATTAATATTATAGTGTTTTTTAAATTTATTATGCTTGTTATCATCGGAATATGACTTAATATGAAATTAGAATGTGTAAATACATAAACTAATTAAAAGATTAGAAACAAACACAGTGGAAGAAAATTTTGAAGCGTCACTGATAGACAGGCGGGGCACTTAGAAAGTGGATATCAAATGTATGTAATTATATGTATACTCCTTCGGAACAATTTTCAGAAAAAAAAAGAAAGAAAGTTATTCAAATGATCGGAAATCCGTGAGAAAGAAAGGAAGAATAAAAAATTGGAATTCTCGTTAGTTCGAATTAAACGATGTCAAGAGAAAAAGAGTTCAAATAAATGAAAAAGTTTAACGTTATTCTGCCATTGGAAAATTTCGGGACTTCATGTTTAGTTCGAATTAAGCGAAGATTCGAATTATCCGATTTCGAATTAACGAGAGTCGACTGTATATATAAATAAAAATGTTCTAGATGTCATTTTATAAATTCTTGCAAAATTTCTTTAAGCCATGTGATTTATATGAATATGTATGTGTGTAATAAAAAAATGTATTTTAACAAATTACAACGACTATTTAGAAGACTAAATTTTCAATGACTAAAATTTTAAAGACTTTTAAATACATTCTATATTTAAATTAATAATAATATTAAACATCATTTTTCTGATGATCATAACGAGTCATATATTCCGTACTTTATGCATTAAACATTAATATTCCTAAACCAATGATTTAAAAAAAAAAAAAAAAAAAAAAAAAAAAAAAAAAAAAAAAAAAAAAAGTAGTTTTTGGATATAGAACATTAACTGCTTAAAATAAGCATTTTTATTGGATGGAATTCATCAGAATGACTTCTGAACGCCTCCTTTTACGTACGATATGGATTAAACATTGATATTCCCGGAACCATCATAAAATAAATTTAAGAAATTTTTAAAAAATTTCAGTTTTACAATTTCCGGAAATGAAAATTTTTT
This sequence comes from Maratus speculifer, assembly GCA_964019185.1. NCBI lineage: Eukaryota > Metazoa > Arthropoda > Arachnida > Araneae > Salticidae > Maratus > Maratus speculifer. The sequence continues at coordinate 399,948,997 of OZ025294.1, read as the reverse complement.
AACTTCTAAACATCGCACATTTTAAATTTTTGCATCGTTTCGCAGAGAAAAAAAAATGCACTTTTAAATGAAATTTGTTTGACATCTTTGTCACAATTTGTTTTCAAATTATTATTATTTTTTAAAGTTTTTATTACTTTTTTTGCCATTGTGGCAACAGAAGTATTTCATTTTTTTTGACATTATACATGGAACAATCAGGAAACGAATAAAATAAAATAAGTTGTGAAATTCAACCAATAAAAAGATTCAGATGTACTTCAGATTTCCAAACTCTGTACCGATGACAACAACTATTTTCCAAATAGTTAAAAGAAAAAAAATCAATAAACAATTTTAAGCAGAGTCTAATCTATATGTTGAATGTAATAAGTGTGTAAGAGAGAGAAAGTGTTTGTTGCATTGCACATATTTACTGCACATAATTTTTCGAAAAAAAAAAAAATATGAAAAACAAATGTTATCTTCAAAACATTATTGGTTTAGGGTATTTAATTTAAAAAATTAGAAAGAGTGAATCAATATACAGCAATAGACTGTATTTTTTCTATTTTAAATTTCCATACATAAAATTTAAGACGTATTTTGAAAAAAAAAAATTAAATACAGTTACTTTTCTCGTACCTTAGTTAATTTAACCCTTTCGTGGTTATAAGCGCGTATACGCGCCCAGAATACCACTTAATTTGAATTGCGAAATGCCATACTGACACCGGAATTTTTAAATGAAAATTTTAATTTTACAAAGAACGTAAAAAAAAAAAAAAAAAAAAAAAAAAAACATTTATATATTATGAAATAAATTTGTTTTTAAATTCTGGTGTCATTCAATCATTTTAGTATTTTATGAATAGAAGTGCTTTAACCGTCAAAGGGTTAATAAAAAATTAGAATAAGTGAATCAATATGCGGCAGTATGGCTATTCACTGTATTTTTCTGTTATAAATTTCCATACATAAAATTTAAGAAGTATTTTGTCAAAAAATAAAATACAGTTGCTTTACTCGCACCTTAATAAAAAATTAGAAGGAGTGAATATGGTTATTCACTATCTTTCTTTATTAAAAATTTTCATACAAAAAATTTAAGACCTATTTTGTAAAATAATAATAATAATAATAATAAACAGTTACTTTTCTCGCCCCTTATTTAATTTAATTAAAAAAATTAGAAAGAGTGAATCAATACACGACTATTATAAATTTCCATACATTCAATTTAAGACGTATTTTGTGAAAAACAAAATAAAATATCGCATCATTTTTAACTTGTACGCCCAATCTAATTAACAGATATATATTTCCGAAATTATAAAACTAAAAACTTGTTTGCCGCCGTATTCCTTCCGTTTCCATGTAAACAGTTTTTCTTTTCTCTCAGAGAGCCTCGCCGCAAGTCTGCTACCTTTACCACAGTCTGTATGAAAGACTCACCGGCCAAGCCCGACGTCCCTTCTTACCTGTCCGCTCGACCAATCAGGCGACTCCTGAGGGGGGAGGGGGAGAGCCGAAAGGGTGGTCGGAGTACCTTTTCCTAACATTCAAACAGACAGTCCACTCGGCGCTAGTCAAGTGCCAATCTCATCCGACGGATTATATCCGCGGACCACCATGCACGGCTGTGCCGGCTATGAACATGCCTTACCGATCTCGGATCTCGGATCTGTGCGTTCAACTCTTTCATCTCATCTTCATCCTCCTGCTCCTCAGCGCTGACGAGCATCTCAGGTGAGCTTGAGCATTCAAGCATATTTCTTTATTTTTAGTGCGTGAATTTTTTCCGTATTTGCACTTTTTTGTTAATTAAATCAAATATAAACCGATCAACTTATTTTCTATAATATATCTTTCATTAATTCTCTATTCGCGCAGTAGTAATTCGATATCTATGGTTAATGAACAACTTCAATAAGGAACGATTTAAGCAGAAAGTTTTATTTGTTTTTAGTGCGTGAATTTTTTCGTATTTGCACTTTTTTGTTAATTAAATCAAATATAAACAGATCAACTTCTTTTCTATAATATATCTATCATTAACTCTCTATTCACGCAGTAATAATTCGATATCTATGGTTAATGAACAACTTCAATAAAGGAACGATTTAAGCAGAAAGTTTTGTTTGTTTCTAGTGCTTGAATTTTTTCGTTTTTGCACTTTTTGTTACTTAAATCAAATATAAACAGATCAACTTCTTTTCTATAATATATCTTTCATTAATTCTCTATTCACGCAGTAAAAATTCGATATCTATGTTTAATGAACACCTTCGATAAGGAACGATTGAAGCAGAAAGTTTTATTTGTTTCTAGTGCTTGAATTTTTTCGTTTTTGCACTTTTTGTTACTTAAATCAAATATAAACAGATCAACTTCTTTTCTATAATATATCTTTCATTAATTCTCTATTCAAGCAGTAATAATTCGATATCTATGTTTAATGAACACCTTCGATAAGAAACGATTGAAGCAGAAAGTTTTATTTGTTTTTAGTGCTTGAATTTTTTCGTATTTGCACGTTTTCTTAATTAAATCAAACAGATCAACTTCTTTTCTATAATATATCTTTCATTAATTCTCTATTCAAGCAGTAATAATTCGATATCCATGGTTAATGAACAACTTCAATAAAAGAACGATCTAAGCAGAAAGATTTATTTGTTTTTAGTGCTTGAATTTTTTCGTATTTGCACTTTTTGTAAATTAAATCAAATATAAACAGATCAATTTCTTTTCTATAATATATCTTCCATTAATTCTCTATTCACGCAGTAATAATTCGATATGTATGGTCAATGAACAACTTCAATAAGGAACGATTTAAGCAGAAATTTTTGTTTGTTTTTATTGCTTGAATATTTCTGTACGTACAATTTTTGTTGATTAAGTCAAATATAGTTCGATCAACTTCTTTTGTGTATTATATTTTTCATTAATTTTATACCCATGTACTGATTTCTGCATCAATAAATGATGAACATCTCAGATACGGAGCGATTTATCCAAAAAATTTTAATTGTTTTTAGTGCTTGAATTTTTTCGCATTTGCACTTTTTGTTAATTAAATCAAATTTTTATGTAATTCGATCAGCCTCTTCTGAAATATATCTTTCATTAAGTTTAAACTGATAATTCTATATCAATGAATGTTGAATATCCCTGATACGGAGCGATTCAAACAGAAAGTTTTATTTGTTTTTTGTGCTTGAATTTTTTGAACGTCTACTTTTTTGTTAATTAAATCAAATATAATCGGATCAACTTCTTTTGTGTAACATATCTTTCATTAATTCTATACTCCTGCAATGATAATTCTGTATCAATAGCTGATAACAGCTCTTCTGCGGAACAATTCAAGCAGAAAGTTTTATTTGTTTTTAGTGCTTGAATATTTTTGTATATACAATTTTTGTTGATTAACTCAAATATAAATCGATTGTCAATTTCTTTTCCGTAATAATGTTTTCCTTAATTTTAAACTTATAAACTGATAATTAAATATCAATGGCTGATGAACATCTCAGATACGGAACGATTCAAGCAGAAAGTTTTATTTATTTCTATTGCTTGAATATTTTTGTACGTGTACTTTTTCGTTAATTAAATCAAATATAATCGAATCAACTTCTTTTCTGTATTATAACTTTTATTAATTTTATATTCATGCACTGATAATTCTATAAGAATGGGATGAACATCTCAGATACAAAGTGATTCAAGCAGAAAGTTTCATTTGTTTTTAGTGCTCGAATATTTTTATGCGTGTACTTTTTTGTTAATTAAATCAAAAATAATCGGATCAACTTATTTTCCGTAATATGTCTTTTATTGACTATTGACTTATGCACTAATAATTCTATATGAATGGGATGAACATTTCAAATACAGAATGATTCAAGCAGAAAGTTTTATTTGTTTTTAGTGCTTGAATATTTCATACATAAAATTTTTGTTAATTAAATCAAATATAATCGATCAACTTCTTATTTGTAATACATCTTTCATTAATTTTGTGTTCACGCAGTGATATCAATAACTGATGAACATCTCAGATACGGAACGATTCAAGCAGAAAGTTTTATTTGCGTTTAATGCGTGAATTTTTTTGTACGGGCACATTTTTGTTAATTAAACAAATATAAAATTAAATCATAAATTATCATAAAATAAATAATCACAATAATCAAACAAATACTCATATCATAAATAATCATAAAACATAAAATTAAATAATAAATTATCATATATTGAATCAAATAACTTCTTTTCTGCAATATATCTTTCATTGATTCTAAATTCATGCACTGCTAATTCTATATGAATGAGATAAACATCTCAAATACGAAACGACTCAAGCAGAAAGTTTTATTTGTTTTTAGTGCTTGAATACTTTGTGCATAAGCCTTTTGTTAATTAACTGAAATATAGTTTGATTAACTTCTTTTCTGTAATATAAATTTCAATAATTTTATGTCCATGCATTGATAATTCTATGTCAATAGCTGATGATCATCTCAGAAATTGAACTATTTAAGCCGAAAGTTTTACTTGTTTTTAGTGCTTGAATATTTTTGTACGTATTTTAGTACTTGAATATTTTTGTACGTATTTTAGTACTTGAATATTTTTGTACGTATTTTAGTACTTGAATATTTTTGTATGTACACTTTAGTTAATTAACTTAAATACAGATCGATTACCGACTTCTTTTCTATAATATACAATTCATTAAGTTTATACTCATGCACTGATTTTTCTCTATCATCAGCTGATGAACATCTCAGATACGAAACGATTTAAACAGAAAGTTTTATAAGTTTTCGATTTTAGGACTTGAATATCTTTATCTGTATGACGATGCATATTTGTTATCTACCTCGAATGTAATTTGATCACCAGCTTAATTTTCTAAAGCTCTTTCCATTATACCTGTATCCATACACTGATAATTCCACATATAGCGCTGACATGCATCTCAAATGAGGCATAATTCAAAGAAAAAGGTTCATTTGTTTCATGTTTTTAGCACAAGAATATTTTTATTCGTATGTTTACGCGTTTTTGCTAGTTAAAAGGAATATAACTCGATCAACAATTTCTGTTTTTGTAATATATATTTTATTAATTCTCCTCACCTCAGATAAGAAAAGATTTAAAACTTTCGGGTCTGAATTATTTTTCATTTTGAGAATAAAATTAATTTTACTTTAATAACATTAATCGTAGTTATTCAAATAGAAATAATGACGTTTAAAGATTATCTCGCTGTCTGAAATCTATCAAATGTACTTATTTTGTGTACTTAATATTTATATGATATATAATATTTATATAATTAATATTTATATGATAATAGGTTAAGGAAGAGTTTTCGGTGACGTTTGAAAAATGACGCATAAACACAGGATTCGATAGGGTGTTACAACTTTCCAATGTTTTTTGCAATAAATCATACATGAGTGGTTTAGAAAAGTAACTTATATTTTAATTTTCAAAGGTAAAATGTAAGAATAAAATAAAGGAATCAACAATGATGCAAAGAGAATTAAATAAACCTTTAATATTACTATTGTTATTACCAAATGCCAAACCATAAATGAAGTCATAGCAAGAAAGGCATATCTATATACTATTATTTATATATGCCTAAAGTAACTATGTAATTATTAATACAAAATACAGCCGAGCCTCTATATAACGAAATCCATCGTTCCAGTAAAAAATTCGTTATATAGAGAAATTCGATGTATAGAGTATGATGTTAAAAATAGTATTTAATGTGTAAATTTTGAACAAATATTATTTTTGATCTTTTTAATTAAGAATTTGAAATGTTTAAAAGTATATATTAACCTAACATTTTATTTCTTACTTATTTAAGCAGTTTCAAAAAAGAGAAAAGACATTTATTTGAAAGCTTAATGAAAATCAAATGAGGAAGACTTACATAAATTCCAGAGGAAGAAATCTGTAATTTTTTGTTGTTTTGATTTTAAAATTACAATTGTTACGCTCTCAAAAAAAATTCTCAAATTTTAGCAAGGAATGAAAAATTGTAGTTGACATTTTCCTCCATTTGAAGGTCTCTCTTATGTGCTCTCATTGATTCCTCTCCTATATGTGTAACAATTCAATTGACTGTGTTTTGAGAAGGATGTTGAAAGGTGTGTGGGAGGTGGGATGAACTTGTTAGATTTAAAGAATAAGGAGAGAAGTAATATTTATATATATATATATATATATATATATATATATAAAAAAAAAAAAAAAAAAAACTTTCTACTGAACAATAAATCAAAAATAAGTGGTGGAAAATTGATTCCATATGATTTCGAAGCTTTTTTAAAACTGAATAAATTAAGATCAATTTATGAAAAAATTCGTTATATGGAGATAGATATTTCGCTATATAGAGTCTGTTTTTAATGTAATCATGCGAAAAGGGGACCGTTCTTACTAAAAATTCGTTATATGGAGAAATTCGATGTATGGAGTTTCGTTATATAGAGGTTTGACTGTAATACTCGATGAAAAGACATGTACTACTAATAGTAACCAGACCCGAAAGGGTTAAGCAGAAAGTTTTATTCGTTTTTGCTTTTAGTGCTTGAATATTTTTATTCCTATATTTATACATTTTTGTTAAATGACTGAAATATAATTCGATCATCAACTTCTTTTTTGTTATACATTCTTTCATTATTTCTGTATTCAGACGCAAATACTTATATATTTAGCGCTGGCGAGCATCTGAAATGAGCACAATTGAAACAGAAATTTTTATTCGCTTTTGATTTTAGCGTTTGAATACTTTTAATCCGTATACTTATACACTTTTATTAAATAACCCGAATGAACATCGATCATCAGCTTTTTTAAATACATCTTTCATCTTATCTATATCCATGCACTAATAATTCCATATTCAGGGCTGAACAGCATCACCCCTAATGCACTATTCTAGTAGAAAGTTGTATTCATTTTACTTACCCATCATACGTAGTATAGGGTAAGTCTTGCAATCGTTTTGAAAATCGAAAAATTTTTTTGACGGATTTACACGTTTTAGATAGTAAAGATTCCGAAAAACATATTTTTAGAAAAAAAAATTGCCGTCCGTCGTTCTGTCTGTCTGTCTGTAAACGCTCTATCTCCCGAACAAATTGAGATAGAGACTTGAAATTTTGTATGTAATTAGTATGTAAGAATGGAACGAACTCTATTTAATATCGGCAACCTCGATTATCCGGAACTATTTTTTTCGGACTCTCGAAAAATTCGTTCTGATGAAAGGTATATAAAAATTTTCGAATTTTTTTGTTCTAAGGAATGGCTGTAAAAGGCAATAAAATAACACACATTTTGCATATAGAACGAAATCAATCGGATTATTAGTTGCCGAGATATTTGTAATCCTGTTTTCCACATTCTTCGATTTTTCATGACCCTGTATTTCAATCAAATTTCAATTCAAAGATATATTTTAATTGTAAATGAGACGCTTCATCCGACGCAGTAAATTGTTAGTTAATATGATTATTATTTTTAGAGTTATAAGGATGTTTCTTTTACGCAATCCGGTATTACTTGAGTATTTTGACGTTTTATATAATTTGTCGAATTTGGCTCATCAGCAATTCATTAATAAAACATGACTATGTATATTAAAACTATTTAAATTTGCGTTTAAATTTTATTTTGGAATTGCAGTGCATTTTATAAATATTTTACACATGTTTTATTTTCATATTTCATATTATGCATATCCATGATGGGTAAGTATTACGGTGGCCCCCAACGACTAGTTTCTTTTTGTGCTTGAATATTATTTTATGCGTATAAAATAAGTATTTTTATTAATTAACTTAAATACTAGCAAAAGCCGTGCTTTATTTGGATTCGCGAAGCATTATTTCATAAGATAAATTTTTGAAAGGAACATTACTTTTTTATATTATTTTTGCATCTTTATTAAGCAAAAACGTTATCTCATGTTTTGGCGCATTTAAATTTTAGAAATGTAAATTCAGCCAAATAACTAAGAATTTCCTCGGAATTTTTTATTTAAGATATAAGGCTGATATAAATAAAAATATTTTCGAAGCAGAATTTCACAAAATATTTTTTTTTAATTTTTAACTAAAAGTTTTAAAGATGTTTTTACATTTTCCAATAGCCAGTAACGGCGTTCGTTCTGGCCAATAAGTGTTCTTTTTCTCGACATTTTTAAATTACTAATACATTCCAGAAATTATTTATAAATTTAGTTAATATATTTAATTTGGTTGAATTAAATTATTCTTCAATCAACTAAAATATTCTTAAAATATTCTTTAATCTTTCATTTCGAATACCAGACTTAAGAAACTTACCAAATTTAACAAAATATTCACTTTAAATACCAAATATAAGAATTAATTTTACTTGTTTACGATTCTTATTGTTGCCACTTTACCAAAGTAAATACCTAAATAAATAAATCATAATGTAATTCTTTTAAAATCCGTAAGTATAAACTGCGTAAATAATTTTGGCAGAATAATGAAAATATATTTTATTTAATACATTAATCATGATTCTATCTATAATTACTAACCCCATAGTTTATTTTCCTTCTTAAAATAAAAAGATACGGGTTCAATTTTTTATTTGAAAACGATTTTGGCGGAATAATGAAAATATATTTTATTTAATTAATTAATCATGATTCTATCTATAATTATTAACCCCATGGTTTATTTTCATTCTGAAAATAAAAAGACACGCGTTCAATTTTTTATTTGCAAAAATGCGTCCGTAATAGAAAAAATGTAGAATAAATTAATTATTAAAATAATATTTTTTAAAGGTTATTCTGTAAAAAAATAACATTCTGCAAATCTACATATCATAATTTATTCTTATGTTTAATTTCAAGTCAAAATACTGAATAGATTTTTTGTAAAGTGTACGACAAAATGTAACTTGAGTGGCCTAGTAGAGGATTCGCTTCGCTCATCCTAATAATTCCATCATCAATTCTTTTTTTTTTTTTAAATATATCTATTAATTATTCTACATTCATGTGCCGATAATACTATATCTAAGCTGATGAGCATTTCAAATAATTAACGATTTAACCTTTTTGGGTCTAGTGTCTATTAATAGTACATGCCTTTTAATGGAGTATTATTTAATTTTAATAAAAATATTTTTGCTATTATTTATATGAAGTAATATCATATGTCAATGCATTTACTAAATGATTTCATTTATGTTTAAGTATTTAGTAATAATAATAATTGTTCCTATTTGTTTGATTCTCATTGCGCTGTTGATGATTTTTTTTTAACTTTAAACATATATTTCACTCTTTAAATTGAAAATAAAAGTCGCTTTCTTGAAAAAATCATGAAGCGCAACAAATATTAGAAAACTGTACTATGAGTGAAATCTTGTGATACAATATTTTCTTAACATCTCCAAAAACTCTTGTTTAGCCTATTGGCATATGAATATGAATTGAACAGAAAGTAAAACAATAAGCTATAAACGATAACTATTCGCTATCTGTCAGGCAATCATATATTCGTAAAACATTCATTAATATATTTGAACAGCTAATGTTAATGTTATTAACGTAAAAATATTTTTTTTCAAAAAACTGTTTGCTTTTAGTATTTGAATATTTTTATCCACACACTTATATATTTTTGTTATTTAAGTGAAATAGAATTCGATAATCAATTTCTTTCTTTCTTTTAATTATTATGCATGTTTTATTATTTCTATATTCATGTACTGATAATTTTATATTATGAACTGACAAGCATCTCAATTGATGCACGATTCATGTAAAAAGTTTTATTCATTTTTTCTTTGATACTTGAATACTTTTAACTGTATATTTAAACATTTTTATTTATATACTTATACATTTTTATTAATTAACTCAAATATAATCAGATTGTCACCTTTTTATTTTTTAATATATACCTGATTATTTCTACAGTCATGCACGGATATTGCCTTATTATAATAATACTTAAGCATTTTTGAGCATTGAGTAATAGTACTTGAGTATTTTTATCCATAACCTTTTATTTTTTTATAAATTCACTCTGATAGAAATTTATTATCAAATTACCTTTCAATTCTTTGTGTATTTAAATGTTTGTGTTTACTAAAATCCAATGGCTTTTAATATTTGAGCATTTTTATCCGTAAATTTACATATTTTTGTTAATTAACTGAAAATGATTTCGATAGCCAATTTCTTTTTCGTTATTCATCCGCAATTATTTCGATATTCATGTACCGATAATTCTATATTATGAGCTGAGAAGCATCTCGAATGATGCACAATTCAAGCAAACAGTTTTACTCCTTTTGACTTTAATACATGAATATTTTTACCTGTAGGGGGAACTGGGGTACATTGATACAGTTTTTTTCTAAGAAATTTTTTGGTATGAAGAAAGTAGAAAATTCAAGTTTTTTTTCCATGTGGTGACAGCAAAACTTGTGTAGTATGTTATAAAAATATACAATCGTTGTTTTATATATTATTTTTGTATGTAATTTTAAAAAAATAAAAAAAAAGTCATTTGTATCAATGTGCCCCATCCCCGGGGCAGATTGATACACTTCGTGGGCACTTTGATACGTCTGGGGAAAATGGAGACAAAATAATACAAATGTATATTTTTCATAGAAAAATAGTTAGCAAACAATTTTATATTTATTTATAGAAATTCAAATCACCCACAATTTATTTGTAAGCAATATTAAAGCAATCAAAACGAAATGTATAATGACCTGATGTTCTGGCTGTTCCTTGACTGATTGTTGGCTGTGGTAATTTTCTCATATCTGGCACTTCAACCCCAGCAATATCTTCTTTCTTACGAAAAATGAAAAAATTACCAGGTTTTCTGTTTATAAATTGGTTTATAAACAGAAAATAAAGGATAATTATATTAAAAATTCTGTTTATATTACAATTATCCTGTGCAATTTTGCAGCTTGTTTCTTTTACTTAACATTTTTCATGTCGAAAATATTTTTTTCTCTGGAGAATCGATATAGATTTGAGATTTTCCAGGCTGCTGTCTTTTTCTTTTGTTAGTTCTACGAGCACTAGATGTTGGGTAAGTTCGTACGTCTTCTGTTTGCAAAAATACTATAAAATGTTCTAATATAAAGAAATTAAAGCTATTTCACTTCAATCAAAACTAATATTAGAAATTTTTACCAAAAAAGGGTTGTATGAAGGAGTGTATGGTAAAAAAATATAATAAAAGGTAAGAAAAAATGAACTAGAAAAGAAATTAGGTTGTATCAATGTGCCCCGACAAAGACTGTATCAATGTGCCCCATATAGCCATTTTGAATAGGATGAGTCTCAAATCCAACACTTCATAATTTATCTAACAATAAAGAATGAGGAACTGATAAAAGGGGCTTTACTTGCCAGGGTGAGTATTCTTTTCGGTTGAAAATACTGGAGCAGTTGTATAATACCATTTCAAATGTACAACTCAAATTTACTTTTGACCTACAAAAACAATAAATCACCCGTCCCATTTCATCAAACTACTGAATCATTCCAAAACTTTTTGTATGTAGTTGAGTGCACTAGCATCACCTTTTGGAGCTGTTGTGAAACTTCCTGTAATGACCCTTTGAGCTGTACAGGGGGTGTATCAATGTGCCCCATGTATCAATGTACCCCAGTTCCCCCTATATTTATACATTTTTATTAATTAACACAAATATAATCCGATCATAAACTTTTTACTTCTTATACATATTTCATTACTTCGTTAGTCTTGTACGGATATTAGGCCCTGCTGTAATACTTGAGTATTTTTGTCCGTAAACTTTTAATTTTTTTATAAATTCACTCTGATAGAAATTCATTATCAAATTACTTTATAATTGTTTGTGTATTAAAATTTTGTGTCTACTAAAATTCAATGGCTTTTAATAGTTGAGTATTTTATCCAAAAATTTACACATTTTTGTTAATTAACTGAAATAAAATTCGACAATCAATTTCTTTTTTGTAATGCATCCTTTATTATTTCTATATTCGTGTACATATAATTTTACATTATTAACTGATAAGCATCTCAATTAATGCATGATTCAAGCCGAAAGTTTTATTCGTTTTTTTTCTTTAATACTTTAATATTTTTATCTGTATACTTATATATTTTTATTAATTAACTCAAACATAATCCGACCATCAACTTTTTATTTTATAATACATATTTCATTATTCGTTAATCATATACAGATATTAAGACGGTTGTAATACTTCAGTATTTTCACCCGTAAACTTTTAATTTTTTATAAATTCACTCTGAGAGAATTCGATTATCAAATTACTTTACAATTCTTTATCTATTTATATACTGCAAATTCTCTGACATAAAAATTCACACATTTGGGAACACTTTTTACTTACCCATCATACGTAGTATAGGGTAAGTCTTGCAATCGTTTTGAAAATCGAAATTTTTTTTTGACGGATTTACACGTTTTAGATAGTGGAGATTCCGAAAAACATATTTTTAGAAAAAAAAATTGCCGTCCGTCGTTCTGTCTGTCTGTAAACGCTCTATCTCCCGAACAAATTGAGATAGAGACTTGAAATTTTGTATGTAGTTAGCATGTAAGAATGGAACGAAGCCTATTTAATATCAGTAACCTCGATTATCCGGAACTATTTTTTTCGGACTCTCGAAAAATTCGTTCTGATGAATGGTATATAAAAATTTTCGAATTTTTTTGTTCTAAGGAATGGACGTAAAAGGCAATAAAATAACGCGCATTTTGCATATAGAACGAAGTCGATCGGATTATTAGTTACCGAGATATTTGTAATTTTGTTTTCCACATTCTTCGATTTTTCATGACCCTGTATTTCATTCAAATTTCAATTCAGAAGTATATTTTAATTTGAAATGAAACGCTTAATCCGATGCAGTTAATTTTTAGTTAATAGAATTATTATTTTTGGAGTTATAAGGATGTTTCTTTTACGCAGTTCGGTACTACTTGAGTAGTTTGGCGTTTTATATAATTTTTCGAAATTGGTACATCAACAATCTTTAATAGAGCATTACTATGTACATTAACAATATTTAAATTTTGATTATGAATTGCAATGCATTGTATAAATAGTTTCACATGTTTTATTCTCATATACATATCTATGATGGGTAAGTATTACGGTGGCCCCCAGCGACTAGTTTTCCTTGAATTCACAACACATTAATATGTTGTAAAACTTTTTTTGTGCCGTGGTTGTGTTTTTAATATGTTGCAAAAGTGTTGCTTTCTAGAAATGTGTGTATGTGTGTAGCAAAATAATTGCTATCTAGAAATATGTTCTAAAAATGGAGTTGTTAATTGTATTGAAATAGTCTTATAAGTAGTGTTGATGAAAATAATTTCTTAAAATAGTGCCCAACATTTTGTCCCCAAATTAATGACACATTGTAACACATTGTAACACATTGTTGTGTCACACAATTTAGAACACTATAAAACAAAACATGTCAAACACTTTCCGAATTTTTTCTGTATGGTGCTTTAAAATTATGCAATTTTAAAAAAGAATGTTTTGAAAAAACATTTTTTTCCTCTGACAATCTTTAACTACACTTTTTGCACAATCTTTTTATTCGCAACAAAACATTCGCAATACAATCGAAAACAATTTTAGTTAGAAGTATTGATTCTTATTTTCGATAGGTGTTGCAAAAGTGTTTCATGGATTTGAACCATATACTTTCTCTTTACTAAAATCAAATAACATTTAATATCTGAGTATGTTTATCTGTAAATTTACACATTTGTATAAATTTACTTAAATGTGATTCATTAATCCCCTTCTTTTTGTTATAATGCCATATTGAGTATTGCTTTATTATGTGAAAAAATAAAGAATGAAATTTGCGCAATTTTACTTTAGTATGTTTATCGATAAATTTAATTTTGCATATTTTCGTATAAATATATTTTAATCATTCAAATTATTTACATAAGCGTCTTTGTTTCTTTCCATATGCATAAGAAAATTAAATCTGATTTAATATTTCAACATTTTTATCCAGAAAACTTGCATATTTTTCTAACTTACTCTGATGTATTTCGATCAGCAAATTATTTTCCAATTTTTATATGTATGTACAAAAATCAAACATATTCAAATATTTGAGCATTTTAATCTATAAATTTACGCAATTTTAATAAAGTCACTCTAATATGATTCCATTTTAAAATTAGTTTGAAAATTCCTTTATTTTTCTATAAATTCGAAAATCAAACGCGTTTTTTAAAATTTTTATCCGTATTATTCAAGTATAATTCGAACGTTAAACTCAAAGTTATAACACGTCAAAAGTCAAAAACAGAATTTTTATCAGTATTGATTTTAATAAAGTTGTCGTATTGATGAAAATATGTAGACCAACGTATAAAGGTATTTTACCTTTAAACGTACTTTTCTTTTCCTTTTTTTTTTTTTTTTTTTTTTTTTTTTTGAATACTATCGCTTTCAAATAAACCCGTTTATGACAGGAGCCTTTTACGAAAATTTTTAATGTTTCGGCACCGATTTTTAAAATCAGAAATTTTTGCTTTATTAAACTGAGAAATAAAGCAAATTTTGCAGTAAAATTTTATTGGTAGGGATAAAGAAAGATTCTGAGCATTTTTTGCGGCATTTATGCAGGTCGTTCATCTTCAAGGGGTTAACAATAATAAGTGATTTTTTTTACATAATTTTATGGTTCGGTCATATTGTTTTTATGTATGAACATGACTTTTACTTTTTCGATATAAATAAGTGAAAGCAAAGCATATTCAGATACATGAATACTTATATATTTATACTTATAAATATTTAAAAAAGTAAGTTACTCAAGTGTGATACATCTTTTATTATTTCTAGATTCATGTAAAATAAATCAAATGTATTCTAATACTTGCTTACTTTTATCCATAAGCTTATAAAGTCAGGTGAGGGTATTTATGACCAGAAGGTAATTATGGCCATTACTATAATAGGGAAAATTGTGCATGGTAAAATTTTATTTTACGCTTTGATGTTAACCTTATAATATATTTTTCATTTTATACATCCTTTATCAATAGTCTAAAGCATTTTAGATCCAAATAACAATTTGAAATAAAGTTACCGAAATTTTTAATAAACGCATTGTCAAAGAACATTCGTTATTAGATTAATAAAGTAAACGTACACTAAAAATTCTCAAACACAAAAATAAGCAAATTTCGGAAAACTATTTGTCCCGAAATTCATAAAACATTAATTAATGTGTCGTGAAACCTTTTTTTGTGTTTTAATTGTGTTCCTAATATGTTGCTCTCTAGATATGTGCTCTTAATATATTTCAAAAGTATTGCTATCTAGAAATGTGTTCTGAAAACAGTTTTGTTAATTGTGTTTAAATAGCGTGGATGAAAATAGTTTCTTAAATTAGTGTTGTACTGCATAACACTTTGTGCTCAAATGAAAATCACATTGTAAACAACACACCATATAGAACACTAGAAAAAACACATTTAAAACACTTTCAAAATATTTCTACATGGTGCTTTACACAATTTTAAAAATGAATGTTTTGAAATTTATTTTGAAAAAACATTCTTTCTTCTTGTAATTTTAAATAATATTTTTTGCAGAATCGTTTTATTCCGTACAACACATTCACAACATAACCGATAACTATTTTAGTTAGAAATGTTAATTTTTATGTTCAATTAGTGTTTAAAAAGTGTTTCACGCATTTGTAGGTACACATTTCTTATAAATTCCCTCATAAGTAATGTAATCATTAAAGTAGCTTACGTATTTTCTTTTTATCTATACATTAACAGAAATAAAACATGCATAAACAAAAATAACACGTAATTTTTATTTATAAAACATAAAAAATAACAGGTACACTTACACATTTTTATAAACGGATCAAATATAATCCAGAGTAAAAGTTTTTTAGAAAATTTATTCATTTTATATATGCGGAAAATAAGACAATCTATCTTATTATTATTTTTTTTAAATAACAGATTTAGTTACCAATATAGCTGCAAAGAATAATACAATAAATATATTTAGACATAAACAATTAGTTTTCGATAATATTATTATAATTGATAGAGGTTAATCCCATTAAAAAATTACCAACATTGTGAAAAATGACGTAGCAGTTCATATGCAAATATATGTAACTTGAAAAAGAAATTTCTATCTACTATTCTAAATTGATTAAATTTGCTTACTGAATTTTTGTTTTTGCGAGTAATTTGCAGATAATAGAGATAAAAATAAAGTTTTAAACGGAGGATATTTTACGAAATCATTTTATTTGTTTGTTATTATTCAAAAAATATTTATTACTATATTCTACGAAATAAAATACTATGTCAAATGTATATTAAATAATCACTCAGTCATAATTTGATCACCATTTTTCCAACAACATATATATATTTTACGGTCAGTTTGATTAATCGGTTATCATTAACAGTAACTAGTTATTAGCATTAATAATCAAATGATATCCAAATTAACCGGTTAATATGATAAATTTATGAGAATTTATCAAATTAATCGTTTATTGTTAATAATTACCAATCAAGGTTGGTAAATATAATAAAGTTAAACTCGATTAGCCTGAAATTTTTATTTCGTATACTTTTTTTTTTTCTTCTAAATATTCCTTGCTAATAGTATTCATTTCAGAGCTGTATAATTTTATTCTTTTAATATTTCAGTGTTTAAAACCTTATTTTAATTCATTCAGTAATCATAAAAATAATCATTTGAAACTGTTTAGTCTTTTGCATCTTATTAATAGATCACTTGTTTTGACTGAGTCTATTAGTTATCTGAGTCTATGAGTTATTGTCTCATAACAATTATTTTTCGTTATTAGATACAAAACAGTTATGATAGTACATATTTTTGTAAAGTATATATTCGTTACTAAGCTTAATTAATCATATTGACCGAATTTTATCTGTAATTATTAATAATAACCGGTAAATTTGATTAATATGCGACATTTATCAAATTTACCAAAAGACGTGGTTACTATTAAAAATAACCAGTTATTATTAATAATTAGCAAATTTATCAAATTATCCGTAACATATATATAGCAGGCTTTTAATTCTTTTAATATACATAAACTAAAATGCCCGAAAATACCCTAATTATTTTATCTTCATACTGACAGATTTAACAATAAATAAATCTGTTCAAATGCAATTCTATCATAAACTTATTTTTGTAATACATATTTCGTTATTGTTGTTTTAATGCAAGAAAATGAAACATGTCGTAATACTTTAACATTTTTATGCGCATTCTTTTATTTATATATTTTTATAAATTCCTTCAAATGCAATTAGATTATCTTTTATATATATAAAAAAAAAATCTTTTATTATTCCTACATACATGTACTCAAACCAAACGCATTCTGTAATTTAAATATCATTTATTCTAATTTAATTGGATAATTATATATAAAATATTTCCATGTATGTACGAAATATATATGAATAATATGTGTTGCATAAAAATCAAACGTGTTCAATTACTTGAATGTTTTAAGAGATAAATTTATTTAGTCGATTTAAATTAATTTAATCATCAAAATAGTTTACGTATTTCATATTCACAAGTGGAAATAAAACATGTTTTAATGTTGAAAAATTCTTATCAGTAAATTTATAAATTTGTATAAATTAACTGAAATATCAATACTTAGAAAAAATTTCCAGAGAGAAAATTATCCTTGCATACAATATTTCAAATGAAAATTAAATTTCATTTTTTTTTAAATTGTGCTTAAGAAGGGCAAATTTAATTGTGCTTAAGAAGCGTTATTGTAAAATAAGACATTTAATCACGCAAATATATTCATAAAATTTTTTAGAATTAAATTTTCTTTCTATTTTAAAAACTTTTGTGATTTATTAATGATTTAAAATTCTAACTTTCGTTTAAACATTTTTTTTTTGTTTTTAAAAAATTTAAATTTTTATTATATCTCCGCTATTTTTTTTTAATTTCTGATTTCCGTTATATGAAAACATATATCTCCTGAACAGAAGATACATATGTACTATTCACGCTATTTAAATTTGTTCCATGAATAAATTTGCTAACGTTAAATTTTGTGTTAATAACGATTAATACTCAATTTTAGTCGGAGGATATTATATGATTTTTTTCTCTTGGAAAAAATGTTTGTCACTATATTTTCTCTATAATATATACTATATAAATAAACTTCAATATTATAAAAAAAAAAAAAAAAAAAAAACAATTACATGTAATAATGATGTTCTGGCATAACAATTACAATTTCGTAAATTGTTTTATAGAGTTAAATGACTGATATCAGTCAGGGAGTTACTTAACTAAAAAGGAAAAAAATATAGAATGAAATTATTTTTTATCCGTAAATATACACAGACATGTTTATGAATTTATGCAAATCTATTTTGATGTTCCACACCTTTAAAACATCTTTCAATAAATGAATACACTTATACAAAAGTAAAGCAAGTTCTAATACTTCAATGTTCTTATTGGTGAACTTTTATGTTTTAGAGTTTCGTTCATATGACGAAACATTATCCATCCCTGTCCATTATCTGTCTGTCCGTCAGAAAATCCCTATACAAAAAACTGTATAAGTCAGAGACTTTAAATTTTATGTATATACAGCTGAATACCTCGTGTCATACAACAAATAATAACATTTTGAAAAAGTCTATTATTTTAATTAAATGAATGTTTCCAATGTCATCTGTTCATTTTTGAGGTTTTCTTTTCAGAAGGTAACCTTAATTTCAATGTTTTTCGTGTAGACATCATAGCTTGGAAGCAAAGCATCTCGTTCGTAAACAGAAAGTTCTTAATTCAAATCCCGGGTCTGAAAGTTGAAATTTTCATATGTTGAAGAATATAATTAAAAGAAATTCGTGTTTTTGCCGATACAAAAGTTTATTTTGCTGCGATAATTAATCACTGAAATTTCATGCCCTGTAAATTAATAACAAATAATCTTTGCCCCACAGATTGTGCAGAATGTATATTTTAGTATATAATTTATGCATGCATATCAATTTTATTATGTTCGAAAGTATGTAACAGCATTAAAACACACTTGAAATTTTTTCCCATTAGCCGTAAAATAAAAAAATAAAAACCTTTTGATTGCCCCTGTAATTAAACTATAAATCCGATTTTCATAAACTTTGAAATGACTAGAGAAAATTCTACAACAATTATTTATTTTAAATTTTAAGCGATTCGGTTGGGTAGTTTTTGCTCTGTTATATGCAGACAGACGGACGGACGGACAGACACATTGAACGACGATTATCGATGCTACGTATTTACATAATTACGAACGCAACTAAAAACCCATAAAATAAAAAGTGAGGGTAAATTGAATAAAATTAAAACTTGTTCGAGAGAGATCACGTTAAAGATTTTTTTAAAATCGATTTTTCAAAAATTTCAGCTTGAATACTAACTTTAATTGCTACAAACTCACACAAAAAAGAATTTTAGAAAAATACTAATTTTATTTCTAAAAAAAATTGATTAAAAACATTCTTCTGGTATGCTATAAAGTTAACTTAGAAGTCGTTTTTCTAAAAATTGATTTTTTGGCATTGCGTGCTCTTCTTTATGAAAACTAATTATCATAAAACCTTGTAATTTTGCAAGTAATTAGTTTTCATTTGTAATTTTATGCTGAACCTCAATCTAGTTAAATTTTTGTTACTGAAAAATGTGCTATGAATTATGTCTAAACTTTTTGGTGAATTTATTAAATATAATTATAAAAATCACTATTTATGCTGATGAATTTTAATGTACTTTCAAATTTAAGTTCAGTGTAAAATTTAGTAGAATAAGTAACAATATGCGAAATATTAAATAAATCCAGAGAATTTTTTTTAATTTGTTCGCTAAGTGGTGGTTTTTGAACAACAATGCCTGCTAGTTTTATGCATTTACGAACAAAAACAAATTTAAAATTATGTCACAAAGTTTCCTTTACGATTTAAGAACATCCTTAAGACATTAATGTAATTTTTTTTTTCAATATTTATATTACAGTCACAACATTATAATGTAGCCAGAATCCCTTAGTCTTTCCCCAATATCCCCACTACATATTAACTCTTTATCTACCGACGATACTTATAAGTACCATTCTGGAAAATGTAATAAAAAACGTATTTAATCAGTCTATTAATAAAAGTTCTTTTTCTTACCAAAAATACAGGTTACTCAATCTAATTTAGACAGAATAGAAAAACAGTCGAAGTTAAATATTTTAAAAAAGAAGTAATTTTCTTAATCATTTTTATAGGTATATCTTTTTTTTTCTTTGAAAAAAAGTTATATGAAATATTTTCGACGGTAAAAGCCTTTCCATTTACAGAGAGGATCATAATACATTTAAATACATTGCTTTTATAAGAATTGTAATATTTCCATAAAAGTAATTTTGGTTAATTAATTTGATTATTTTTGCAATTATTTTAGAAAAAAATTATAACTACCGATATATTTAATCTGTTTTAATGAAAAAACACTTTTAAATTTTACATTATTAATATTTAAAAATTCCAGTATATCTTCAGATATTAAAGAAGACAATTATTGATGTGAATCCATATCTGGATAAATAATTCGGTAGATGGAGGGTTAAACAATTTTTCCCAACTATTCTGAGAAAATGTGCAACATATTATTTCGTTATAATAATATCGAATTTTATTTGTAAAATATGTTTAATGGTGTATTTCGATTCAAACTGCTTATTTTTTAATTCATTTTTGCTCTCATAAGCATCAAACTGGCAAATTGTCTTCTTTAGAAAGTACACAAGATGCCATAACTGTCGATTCTTTGATAAATGTAGAAAATATTGCAAAAAAAGCAATCAAAAACGGCATTTTTAACAAATTTTTCCGAAGTGGGAGATTTGGGAGCGAAAAAAAGTGTCATACTGAGAAGATAATTGTTCATTAATCAAATTCTAATGAATTGAGCGTAAAATGACATCACACGGCACCTTATACATCTCTTCAAAAATCCCCTCAGCAAGTTTCAAGTTTCTACTTTTAAAAATGTGTCTGAAATTGTATCAGAAAATTTCGAGCTGTCGAAGGTGGAAAATGGTTTTGTTCGAATACACCCTTAAGGGTTTTCTTAAATCAAAAACGGCAACTTTATGACACATGCATTAATTTATTTTTGTTCGGAAATGCATGAAAATAGCAGGTGTTGCGATTCAGAAACTGTCTAATTGCACTCATTCTTTTGTTTTTTAAAAAACACAATAGATTTTTCATAACAAGCCTTCAAAGTTGACACTTTTGAGCATATTTCCCGACGAAAGCAGAAAAACCGGTCGAAAAGGAAGAGAAAAACGGGTGATTGCGTCACCGAAATAGCTTATAACTCGATAAGTAATTTAATTATCATAAAATGGAAAAATAAGTTCAATTCGAAATCGCTTTCATAGTCAGGCATTAAAATTTTATAACTTTCTCTTAAAAAATGAATTTGTAAATATGTCAAAACGTTTTTCGCTTGTTGAGCGGATCAGTTAAGAACACCCTTAAAGGCATACTTAAATTCATAAGCATTTGGTATCATCTAAATGCATTTCATATTCGCGAATTTCAAAATGTCATTTAACAAGGATAACTCATGCGTATAAAATGTTGAACGTATAATTACATACGTTGATGTCAATAGCAAACTTCATCAGGCAGGGATAACTTCGGCCATCTTAATGATGAAAAATCCTTTAAAATACTATTAAAGTCCATTTAAACTTCATTAAACTGTTATCGCCCTAATATAAGTTTGATGGATTACTTATTTGAAAAGAATCATTGTCGGCTTGGCCTATAGACGGAGGTAGATTTCGAAGAATGCTCAACAAAAAATAAAACAAACAATAAATTTCAACAACAAAAAATAATTAGAATATGATTATAAATAAACCCAGTTTAACAACTTTATTTGGTCGCTTTTGAAAAAAAATTAATTTGATTTTTCTTTAGGGACTGGTTTTATCAGAATCATCTTAAACAAAATTCGAATCAAATGCCCATTTTGACAGCATATTTTGAAATATATTCTGACTTTATTAAAAAAAATCAACCAATATTACATAGTTCCTAAATAAGAAAAAAAATGTCAATTGAATACGTTTGAGAGCAAAATTCAATTTAAAAATGAGTCATAAAATAATCAATTTGTTATTTGAATACATCACAATTCTTTAAACATGATCGCTTCGAGAAAATTTGTGCAAAGTGCCCCCTTTTTGACAGCTTTTTAGGTGAGTTCGTAATTATATAATACGTAGCACCTATAGTGGTCGTTCAGTCCGCCCGTCTGTCTGTCCGTCCGTCCGTCTGTCCGTCCGCATATAACAACTCAAAAATTACCCAACCGAATCGTTTGAAATTTAAAATACATAGTTATTACATAATTTTGTCGAGTCATTTCAAATTTTATGAAACTCTGATGCATAGATCAATTACAGGGGCAATCAAAAGTATTCCATTACATTACGGTCAATGGGGAAAAAAGTTTCAAATGCATTTTAATCGTTTGAAATTAAAAATACGCAATTATTAGATAATTCTGTTGAGTTATTTCAAATTTTTTGATAATCGTGTGCATAGATCAATTACAGGGACAATCAAAAGTATTCCGTTACATTACGGTCAATGGGGAAAAATGTTTCAAATGCATTTTAATCGTGTTAACTCATGCGAACTTAAAAAAATTTATATGCAACTATAAAGTACATATTATAATGTACATCTTACATAATTTGTGGTGCAAAGAATATTTGTTATTGATTTATAAGGCCACACAGAAGTATTCCATTACATAATGGTATAGGGAGAACATTGTTTGATGAGTGTGTAATTAATTGTAATTCACTATTTACAATTTTATGAGATTGATATATGAAAGTAATATTTTTAAATATTCGTTATCGTACGAACGCACCTAATTTGCTACGCTTCACGTGCAATTTCCAACTTGTTTAAAAATAATTAAGCCTTTATCAAAAAAACTGGCCAATACATTATACAGTTCCTAAATAAGAGAACCAGTCATTTGGATGCGTTTGAGAGCAAAAGTGAATTTAAAAATGAGTCGGAAAAAACGCAATTTGTTATTTAAATACTTCCTCAATTTGCAATCTCGATCACTTTGGGAAATTCTGTTCAAAATACCCATTTTGGCAGCCTTTTTTTAAAAAATACATTCTGCCTTTATCAAAAAACTGGCCAATACGTCACATTATATAGTACTTAAGGGAAACCCGTACCCCATTTTCGGCCGAAAATCTTGAAAAGTTCAAAAAAAAAAATTTATCTCAGAAAACAATAAAATAACTATTAGCGAATATTCATGCAAAATTTTAGAACTCGGGGACACTTGGAACAGGTAGAAAATGAGCTTTTTTAATTGTACTCACTATAGAGTTTAAAGGACTAGCGGCCATTTAAAACGTATTTTCCTGAAAATGACTTTTTTCATATTTTGCCTAAGTTCAAAGTACTAGGGCTCCGTGGTAAAATGATTTAGAAACAAAGTGTTTATGTTTTTAGAATCTTAAAAAAAATTTGCAACAAAAGTAAGGAGAGATATATTTTTTAACTATTTCTGAAAATTTTACATAAATTGGTAAACATGAAAATTATAACGAATTTAAGGAAATTTACCATGCGTAATTTTATTTTTATTTTTTTTAGCCGATTAAAATAGAAAATTAAAAATATCTCTCCTTAGTTCTTTTCCATATACTATAACACTATTTAAGAAATTTTAGTAATAACAAAATATTGAAAATTGAATGAAGAGTAGTAATTTTAAAAAGTTTATTTTTCGACAAAAAAAATTATAAAAATCCCCATAAAAATTATACTTTTTAATAAAAAGTGAAATCCAAACACTAAATAAAACAAAAAATTGGAAATTCACGTCAGACGTAACAAATGCGTTCGGACCATAACAAAGTATTTTAAATAGACAATACTTCAAATACAATACAGTATCCGAAATCTTTTGTGTGTTTCTGTAAATACTAAATTCTTTTTTATTATGCAAGCATTAATTTGTAGTACTTGAAATGATTTTTTTCCACATTGACCTGGAGTACTTTTGATAGTCCCTGTAATTGAACTATACATCCGATTTTCATAAAATTTGAAATGACTCGACAAAATTATGTAATACTTATATATTTTAAATTTCATCGGTTGAGTAAATTTTGCGTTGTCGTATGACGACTATAGATGTTACGTTTTTTACATAATTACGAACACATCTAATAAACATTAAATTTACACTTTCTGTTTATAACTTAAAAACACGGCTGTACCTCGCAATAAATGAATACATTGAACTATTTCTTATGAGCAAATGCCCCTCCAGTGGCTTAGAGGTTCCGCTCTCGAATCTAGTAGACTGCTGGTGCTAGGTTTGAACTCAATCACGCCCGTCGGCCTAATTGTTCGGAGTTTTTCCATGGTTTTCATCAAACCTTGGATTTTCTTGCGTGAATACGGGCTAAGTTCTCTTAGAAAGACCCCCACTGAAGGCACCCTCGTTGCCCCCTCTTAGAGGCTATATCCTTCGTGAAGATAATTGGCCGTAATAAATACAACGAATCTTATGAACAAAGATTATGCTGCAATAAATGATATAGTTTTTGAAATATTTAGACTAGTTACATCTATAAGCATCTATCTTAGAGTTACCCTACAGTTAACTAATTTACGTGCAAAAGTATAAATAATAAAAATTACATTATCCCTGTAACAAAATATATAAGTATATCAGTTATATATCACCGGAAACAAGATAAAATGTTATTATAAATTCTTGTCGCTCCTTAAATATAAATAATATCTGAGACATAGTTATTAATGAAAATTTCGTTTGATTAATTATATTAAGATTAGATTTGCATACTCAATGAATACATTTAATGTTTATCATGTTCTTCTGATAAATTCGGATTCGACTCGCTAGCAGTAACGTTTGTATTCGAGCATGCGTAGCATTACAAAATTCTAAAACAATCTAGAAGAAATTAATTCTGAGCATTTAACCCTTACGGTCTGATATATGATTAATGATATATGTCTTTTAACTGAGTGATATTTTATTTTAACAAATACTTTTGTTACTCTTTGAATGTAATAATGGCAGTATGTGTGTATGATTTTACTACATAATTTATATCATAACTTTTAAGCATTTAATAACAAAAATAATAATAATAATAAACATTATCATAATTCTGTTTCAGCCGTTTGCGCTTTTTTTTTTATTTTAAACATATATTTTACCCTTAAAATTTAAAATAAAAGTTATTTTCTGAAAGAATCGTGTGTTATAAAGAGTAAAATGTATTAGAAAATTGCGTTAAACCTTGTTGTAATATTATCTTCTCTAAACATCTCCAAAAACTCTTCCTTATCCTATTGTCATATAAATGAGAATGGAATAGTACGCAAAACAACGACATTCGTTATGTTTCAGAAAATGAATAATTCGTTAAATTCTAATTAATCTATTTGGATTATAATTTTTTTTATGATAATTAACCATATTATTTGTAAAGAAAAACACATGCTAAAACTTCTTATATTTTTTTTATTTAAATTTTATTAAAAAGTAAGGTAGTTTAAAATTATTATAACTCAAAATATTATTTGTAAAAATTTATTTTATTTTATTTTATATTATTTTATATTATTTATTTTTTTGCATTTAAATAAACAGAAGTTTGTAAATTTTAAAATTAAATCAGCATTTTAAAAATATTAATAAAAAAATAAAGATGATTAGAACAAAAATTAGAAAAAAAAATTACGTAACTTATTTTTCAAAATTCATATTTTCAAAAGTAATTATTTTTTTCAAAATTTGTTGAATCAAAATTCAAGTGAAACTATAAAAAAAAAGACATGATCAATGTTTGAAACATTTATCTTTAACGTTTCTTGAGTTACATAAATTTAAATCAGAGAAACAATTAAAAAACCTATCATGAAGAAAAACGCATTCTCACAAGAAGTCATTTCCATGACAATCATTGCTTGAAAGCCAGATTTCGAAAACAAATCAAAACGAAAATAATAACATTTTCTATTCCAATTAAGATAGAAACATTGCTTAGTCGTCATTATAGGCATAAAAAAGGCAGAGAAATTTTTAATACAATAAAATTCTTTTAGAAAATTTAATGATTTTTGTTTCCCTTTTAAAAGAAAACCTGTTTAAATATGAATATTTTGACACTTCATTTTTACTCATACGATAAATATATCGTGAATTATTGTAAATTTTGTAAATAGACTCAGGGCAATTAAATTGAAATTTTAAATGTCTTTTTACCGGTGTTTACAATTTTCTAAATGTATCATTTTATCCATATTCTAAAACATTTCTTAGTAAACTAAATCCAGTTCAGCGTAAAAATGCATAATTTAATTTAAAACCACCTTTTATTAAATTACTCTCATATTAAGTAACCTTTACGAACTGTTTTATGTAGCTCTGTATATCAAGTATAGCATTTATACACATTATATAATATGCAGAAATTTAGTAAAGCTTGAAAGTGTATGTCATATAAAAATGCATTTCATCTATCCATTAACACTCATCGATAATATACAGTACTTCAGTTAGAATATACTATTTCAAATCTTTTATGTGTACTTGTAAGGGCTAACAACTTCATATTATCCATATATAGCATGAAATAACTTTTATTAAGCCTCGGCGACGAATATAAATTCCATTGCACATGAAATTGTATAATATAATTAAAATATGTCGCAAACAATTCGCCCTCTTTACTATCATGTAGTTGAATTTTTTTGTGTGGTGCTGCAAATGAGTAATAACTATTCTTTACATCGCATATTTTACAGAAGGCATATTTTAGTGCATTTTGTGAATGTATATAAATTTGAATATGTTTAACAAGGTGTTAACAATTCACATCTTGAAAATTTATTTGAAAAGATTTTTTACCATAGACCGTAATATAACGAAACATTTTTGACTGTCCCTCTAAATGAACTAATCGTGCTAGAAACTTCACTTGCAATAGAGTTTGTAGTTGGATAAACTTTAATAATTTCTAAAAAATTCAGGGTAATCCGAGTATATTTACAAAAGTTAGGGCACCGACAGACGGCCAGACAAATCGAAAGTATAAATTTTGAACATTTCAACTTTGTTGGAAACTTTGCCAACTTTGCTGCCAACATCTTAGGCTTTTTTGTAGAGGAAAAAATTTATAGTAAATTTCATCTTTTTCAATTTCCGTAATTTGCCGATTAAATAAGGCAAAGGGGGAGAGTTGGCAGCTATGCAATTACATAAAAACATATTTTCCTTTATTTCTACTTACATTTTTTCACATTACCTGTACTATTTTCCTATTGTCTGTTCGCTGCAAAATCCTTTATTTCTATTGGTCAATAAATATATTTAGAATCCGCTTCTGTTTCATATGTATAAACAATATTCCTTTCATTCTGTGCTGAATACGCTGAATGTTATCGAATTTTGACTACTGTAATTTAAATGTGGTAAACTTTATCTAAAGCGAAATCGGCCGAAGTTTAGAAAATTTTCCATAGTAGACAATATCCAGCTTTTGACAAATTTTATTGCATGTCTAAGGATTCACAGAACCTTGAAAATATTTTCGAGTTAGACGAATTTCCGCAGTATCCAGCCTCCGCTTTACAGAGAGTTTAAAGTAGTTCTAATGATTTTCGTTCGTTCGCAATTCCAACCAAGGCCGTAGTTAAAAGAGTGTTAAAAGGGGCTCCCCCCTCCCTTCACCCTAAAACATTTTAGTCTCCCCAGGAAAAAAATTCCATTGTCACTAAACGAATTTCTGTTCCAAATATCCAAATGAAATTCTGTTCAAAAAATCTAATTTATTTTGAGGCTCTTTCACAGTTTTGCAGAAATACTAAAATAAGTACTTCAACACTCGTTCATCCTATTTGCACATATGAAGCTAACATGAAGTTTATTTATTCACTCGAATTATTCACCATCCTATTTTTTTTCTCAGAATAAAGTGAAGTTGTTCTAACAGTTTAGTAAGAAACATAGTATCTATAACGTGAATATGCACTGATTTATCTTTCTGCATCAGAAAGAGAATATGAGCCCCCCCTCCGCCCTTATTATTCTCTTCTAGCTACGGACTTGGTTCCAACGTTGTTTTATCTACAGCGTAAAAACCATCTTATTTTTCATTTATCGTAAATATAACAATGCTTCAGATATGAACAAAAAAGTGGCACAGACTTATACAGTTAACCTATAAATCTTGATAATATTAAGACATGAGTTTTTAAATTAAAACTTGAAAAACTTTATTCCCTTAAGCCTTTTTAGTAGACATTTTACTAGACATTGTCATGTTTTTTTTTTTTAACTAGCGACAGAAAAATAAATATATCCAAACCGGCTTAATTTACACAGTAATAACAGGCTTTAAAGACTGTATTTAACATGTATACATAAAGTTGCAATTATAAGTAGTTAGGTCATATTCGCAAGTATCTTTACAGATAAATTTATAATTGGTGTCAAGTTAAACTTATACTTTTTGGATATGTGACAGGACTAAAATGGAGAATTAATTAGCTAGAACTTGATATCTTGCTTTTATATTTCACCTTCAATTTCGATTTAGAAAAATGAATAAAATAAAAACAAAAGATACTAAATAACCATGGAAACAAGCTTAACATTTTCTGATTTATTTCTCATGTATTCACTTATATTTTAGAGTAATGGTAATCGTAAAAGATAATAGTTGTATATAGAATGTTGGAAAACTGCTTTTCATTAAGATAATTTATTCATCCAGGTAAATTATTTATAAAAAATCAGGTTTGTAACCCGTTTATTGAATCGAAAATGCAAGAAGTCTCAGCCCAACCTGATACCGTGTTTCTGTTCTTAAAGATACATTCTAATTAAAATTGCTTATTTTCTGATTTATTTCATTTTTGCTTTCAAATGCACCTAACTGGCAAATTCTCTTATTGAGAAACTACACTATGAACGTGCTAATCAATTTTTTAATAAATGCGGAAAATATTCCCAAAAATACTGTCAAAGTTTGCATTTTAAACCAAATTTTCCAAAACGGGAAATTTGGGGACAAAAAAAAAAAAAAAAAAAAAAAAAAAAAAAAAAGAGTCATATTGTCATATTGATAAATCAAATTCTAACTTGAGCGGAAAATGAAATCATACGGCCTCTTCTAAAATCAGCTCAGCAAGTTTCCTATCTTTACTTCTAAAAATGAGTCTGCAATTGTATAGTACCTGTGCCTAATATGGACACCCCTAAGGAAAATGTATTTTTTTCACCCCCATGCACACGTGATAGAACTATAAAAATATATGCCCATGATCCCTGGACTGTTGACTATCATTATTAAAATTAGCGACCTTGTAACTGAATGAGCCACTCTTCTATGAAATTTTAGATGAAAGGGGATAAAAAATATATCTTAAAGTATTGCGGGGAGGGTAGGGCACACTAAATATCTTCAGAACATGTACTTTAGAACGGGGGGGGGGGGTCGTTTTCGGTTGTAGCTCTTCGAAGACCGATGCAAAGCACCTCAGTTACTACAAAACATTATGAAATAATGTAGTTAGTTTTGCTTATCTTTCTATTTTTGTGAATCTGAATATTTACCTGCTGTATTTCCAATGTGGATATAAGGTGTCCATATTGGGAATCGGGAGTAGCTTTATTAAAGCTTGTAATAAATAATTAAAGAAAATGTTTTTAAGCAATATATAAAATAGCAATCGAAAATATGTTTTAAAAGCTTTCTAAAACATCCCACTTTTCAATATTTAAAGTAATTTTACAATATCTAAAAATAATTTAAATTACCTGTAATTACTATCAGCACACCACGAAACAAGTTTTCTTCTAAATGGCGAACAACGCGCTTTTTTGTACTTTGCTGGCTTAATTATCTTTTCAACTGCTTTTTTTCACGAACATGTAGAGTGATCTCTCTATAAAAATTGTTACTTTTAAGGGGACAGTACACCTTTAAAATGGTCAAAAAATCGATTTTTCAATTTTTATTTCTTTATAAAGATAATTTTATTCTGAATAATTTGATACCAATATTGTGCGATTCTTATTTACCGAGATATTGCTGAAAATGTCAACATCACTCCATAAGTTCCAAGCATCACGCCCCCGTTTCCGTTTTTGTATTTTTATGCGCTTTTGCGCATATCTCCAAAATCATTTGAAGTACAGCTCCGAAATTTTTACCTTACCTAAATGTTCATACAAAGATGACAAGGAACTGAAGTTATTCAGCTGTGTATAGTTTGAAAGAAATTATAGGGCTGAATATGTGCAAAAATGAACGGCTTTTTCACAAAATGAAGTTTTGCATGCTTGTGCATATCATATTTCCAAAAACAAGCGAAGTATAGCTTCAAAATTTTTATCCTATCTAAATATATATATAAACATGAAAATAAATTGGAATTATGCAGCTGTGTTTAGTTGGAAAAAATTATAAGATTGAACGTGTGCAAAAAATAATGATTTCTGTTTTTTTATAATTCAAAAGTAATTGCCATTTTTCTAACTAACCATTTATATAAAATTAAGTTTAAATAATAGTCTAGAATATTATGTTTATTTTAAGAAAGAAATTATGCAAATCGTATGAAATCTGCATGAGATATCATGCATGCAGTAAGCGATTGTTCAACGCTTATTCGACGTCATTTTTTTTTTTTTTAATCATTTTAAAACCTACTCTTTGGTATTTTTTGCACATTATATATCCAAATTAAATATTTTTAATGCAGTTCAATATCATATAAAGATATTTTGAAAGTTCTGTACATCTAGGGAAATTATTATTTACAAAAAAAAATGAAAACCATATAATCGAATTTCGTATTTTTTGCGAGTCGCAAACATGTACACAAATTCCTACATTTTACTCCATTTTACAAACTATTTTTTTATTTATCAATTTAAACAAGCATCAAAGTTTATTTTTAATACTGAATATGTTATATTATTAATATTTTTATTTCTTTTTTTATGAGTTTTATATTTGTAAAATACATTTTAATCTTTAAACGGCTTTTACTCAAAATGATGTTTTTTACACTTGCGCGCATGATATCTCGAAAACCGTTCAAAGTATAGCTTCAAAATTTTTACCCTGCCTATATGTATATATAATGAAGAAAATGAACTAGAATTGTGCAGTTGTGTTCAATATGAAAAAAATTACAAGGTTGAATGTATGCCAAAATTCATTATTTTTTTATTTTCTATAATTAAAATCTAATTTCTCTGTATCTAATTAGCCATTCATAAACATTCTAGTTCAAATTGTAGTCCAAGGTATTATGTTTAATTTAAGATCAAATTTATGCAAATCGCATGAAAACTGCATGAGATATCTTGCGCGCAGTGAAATGTTATACGTCGTAATTTTTTTAAAATATCATTTCGAAATCGACCCCATAAAAAAAAAATTACTGTATTATATCTAAATTAAAAATTTTTAAAGAAAGTTCAATACCATATAAAGATATTTTGAAATTTTTGTGTTTCCAGAGACATTACTCTTTTTTTAAAAAAAATGTACAGCACATGATACAATTTTACGTTTTCGGCGGCTTTTAAAGGTGTACTGTCCCCTTAAAAATATTACGGATGTCCATATTGAGAGCACTGTCCATTTAGGGTAAAAATACCTTATTAAAAAATTTTCGAGCTGTTGAGGGTAGAAAAATACTTTTTTCCCAATAAATCCTTAAGATTTAATAATAATTAATATATTTTAGCGTAATGTCTTTAATTTAGGGAATTTGGTTTTTCAATATCGTCCTGCTATTCTCCTTATGTCATCGCATTTCACATAAGACAAAGTCAATTTGCTAGTTTGGCAATTTGCTAATTCAAGTATGCATTGAATAGCATAGAAGAAAGTAACGTGATATGTACACTGTACAGCAGATATAAAATCCGTTGTACATATGAAGTAATAGAGGTACGTGAAAATAGTATCGGTAATGGTAAAAATCAAAAAGGTGGTTAGAAAAGTCACAAAAATGTTAGAAATATCTAATTTAAATCGATTTGTCATATGATTGCGATAAAGAAAATTATTAATCTAAAAAAGCATGTTTGGGCTATCTACATTGCGAATTCTCAACACACAAAAATAAACACGTTTTAGAACACTTTTTGTCACCAAACTTACAACACATTCATGTGTTGTGAAGTAGAAAACTTGTGCTAGAAAAATATGTTCTAAAAATGGTGTTGAAATAGTGTTGATGAAAGTAGTTTCTTAAAATAGTGTTTTTTTCTAAATGTTGCCTTTAAAATTATACAATTTTAAAAATGAAATATGAGACAGTTTGCTTTAAAGAAAAAAAATTGATCGCGATTATGAGTGAGTTTACTTATTTTCACAATAAACATCAATGAGTGGATTTTTGGAAAAAAAAGAATGTAATTTTTAACAACACTTTTTTCACAATCTTTTCCTGGCACAACACATTCGCAAAACAATCGAAAACGATTTTAGCTAAAAGTGTTAATAATTATGTTCAGTTAGTGTTGCAAAAGTGTTTCACGAACGTGTTTATGAAAAATGGTGGTATATTTAGAAATGAAAATCCTTAGGAAGAGGTACATGAAAGAACGAGTCGCAAATTGGACATCAAATGTAGCAAATGAAGTGGGTTCCTTTTGCAACAAAGTTTTTATACTTCGGATTCAGTACAGTATC
The DNA here is from genome assembly GCA_964019185.1 of Maratus speculifer. Classification (NCBI taxonomy): domain Eukaryota; kingdom Metazoa; phylum Arthropoda; class Arachnida; order Araneae; family Salticidae; genus Maratus; species Maratus speculifer. The sequence continues at coordinate 399,916,046 of OZ025294.1, read as the reverse complement.
CGAAATCTTTTGTGAGTCCCTGTGAATACTATATGCTTTCTATTATACAGGAATTGAAATTAAGTAAACCTCAGCAACGTACATCAGTTTCATAACATGTGGAATAGCTTAATATTATTAAAATGTACGCCAAACAATGTTTCCTCCTATACCATTATGTAATGGAATACTTTTGTGTGGCTTAGTATATTGATAAAAAATATTCTTTGCACCCCAGATTGTACAGAATGTATGTTTTAGACTATACTACATCCATGAATATGTATTTTTTTTATGTTCGAAAGAGTGTAACGTCATTAAAATGCCCTTGAAACTATTTTTTCCATTTACCGTAATGTAACAGAATACATATGATTTTCCCTGTCGTTAAACTATGCATCCGTTTTTCATAAAATTTGAAATAGTATGACAAAATTATATAATAATTATATATTTTAAATGGTATGACAAAATTATGTAATAATTATATATTTTAAATGGTATGACAAAATTATGTAATAATTATATATTTTAAATTTCAAACAATTCGGCTGGTGGTTTTTGCGTTGTTGGACATTGCGGCAGGTGGACTGACGGATTAAACGACAACTAAAGGTGCTACATATTTACATAATTACGAATGCACCTAAAAAAGGCTTGGAAGTGAAGCTCTATGGGGATAGACTTTTAAGAAATCGCGCTTGTAAATAAAAAAAAAAAATACATTATATGAATAAATTTCCATGCAATTTTTGAACAATTTGCTTTTGCAAAGACATATAGTATTATTTTTTTTCTATATCATGGTTAAAAATTTAAAATGTGCTATGTTTCGAAGTTACAAAAATTGGGGTAAGCCAAAATTGCAAAACTTAAATTTTATCATAAGATTTTTCCTACCTCAAAATGATAGCGTTACACACATGTTGTTTATCATTTGCAACATAGATGAGTTTATTGGGGCTGTTTCTTCAGCAAAATACTAAACATTGTATCATAAAAAATACAGGTATTAAGTTGCAAAAATCTGTATGCGTACAGATTTTTTTTCTTTTCTTTTCTTTTTTTTCTTTTTTTTTTTTCTTTTTTTTTCTTTTTTTTTTTTTTTGTGTGTATGCGTGTGTGTGTATGCACTTTACAAAAAGATGCAAATCTTCAAGACTTGTTTTAGTAAAGCTACAAAATTCTGTAGATCTTAATAAAAATTTACTAAAATTAATATTCGTAAAATTTTATCTCTGATCTGAGTCGCATTAACATAAAAAGATTTAAGCATCCCAGTTCCTGAAAGAAAAAATCTTAGTAAACTTAAAGATTTTTTGATTTAGAGTGCAAGCATGCATCTGTTACATGATTTTTTTGTTGGCGTTACATAAAATTTCTAGGAATCCTAACTTCTTAGAAAAAATTTAGTAATTTTGCAGGTTTTATTTTTTACTTTTATTTATTTATTCTTTTTTAACTATTTGGAAAATGGTCGGTTTCTATCGGATGAGATTAGAGATATCTCAAGCATGTGTGAAATAATGTTCGGATTTTAATCGTGTTCCGATTGGTCCATTTTTATTGTCCAGAAACGGAATACCTTTGTTATCACAATGATAAAAAAGTATAAAAAAAATCTAAAAAATAAAAATAAAAATAAAAATAAAAATAAATAACAACTCAAAAATAAATTGAAGTACAGCTTTCAAATAATTTGCATCATTTCGAAAAGTACATTTTTTCCCCCAAAACGACGGTGTAAAAATTAAAAATGTGCGTGCTTGAAAGTCCAAAAATTTGCAGTACCGAAAATTGTAAAACTGAAATCCCACTTAAAATTTGTTTGTGGTTATTTAAGGAATATCTATGTTTAATCCATGGCATTCGTAATATAGGACTTTGTTATTACATAAGCCATATTTTGCTCATCATAAAAATGATGTTTTTTTTTTTTTATAATAATAATAATTATTATTATTTACGAAATTCTTTGCAATAAGAAAACTTTTTATATGAATAAGGAAAAAAATATCTTTGCTGATAAGCAAGAAAGTAAAAAAGTTACAAAGTGGGTACACGCAAATTATCAGATATGGGAAAAAATGAATCTAAAGAAAGGTGTTAAAGCAAAAAAGTGAGGTCTCATTATAAATCCCATCGATTACAAAATGTGCGACGATCACGAAAAAGGAAACAATCTAGTGTTTAACTAATTAATTGTAAAGGAACATTTTTTAAAAATAATTTGTTAAATTGCATATTTTCAACAGTGTGCCGCATCTTGGTATTCATGAATAGTCTCCAGTTATTATAAGAGATTAAAAACTTCTGATCATTTACTAACACAGGATGGAGCATCACTTCTAACAACTGGAAATAATACCATAAACAAAAAGAAAACGGAACCCAAAAAGCTTCATTAGAAACAGAAGTTGCAACAAAACCTGTATAAAAAGTAAATTTGCTGTTCTAAATAAAATTCGCTCTTATCCATGTTAGAAGAACAGTAAGAAAAACTAGACCTTGACTTTCGAAGAGAAGAAACGAATACGTTCGCGCTTTATTGAATACTAAGTAGGTTTAACGAACACGAGCACTGTAGTACTTCTTTGAAATGTGAAGATATGGGAAGAAAAAAAAAAATACGGTAATGTTTTAAGCTATATAGGATTGAACCTGTGGTACATTTTTTTAACCAGGGAGAACGCGCGCTTGCCTAAGGTATGAATGGTTTTAACTTTGTCACCAATAAAATCAAATTATAGCAGTCACTTTATTTATAAACGAAGACAATTCTTACAAATTTTGCATTAAAATAAGTTAAAGATTACTTAAAAAAAATTAGTTGTTACAATGGTAAAACCATACGCACTCTGGGTCTTTTAGGCTCTGCGACGGTCCTCCCGGGTTAATTATAATAAAATAAAAAAAAAATCTTAATCAGAAAAAAAAAATTACGTTTTATAATCAACAAACATATTTCCTTACTCATTAATGGACCGATGCATTTTATTTTAACAGGCATACATTTTGTAATTCTCTTTTAATTTTATTCTTCATTTTAAAGCCATTGCGTATAGGTTTACGAAAATAAAATAATACTTTTAGGTAGCTTTCATTACAAAAAGTAAAAAGCTACCTATTGCAGCCGTCCGGAGGAAAGCACTTCCAGAAAATTTTGGTATATTTTCACCGATCATGACCCCCAGACCCCAAAACCACCCTCCGTTCAAATGTTGACATATATATATAACCATATATATATATATATATATATATACATATATATCTGATTTTTGTCATGCGATAACTAACGTATTTATGAACCTATTTGAATGAAACTTGGTATGTACATAGTACATACAAATGTCTCGACCGAGTTCGTTGGCCAGCATCATCCGACATTTTGTTTCAAAATGGCGGCCATTTTAAATTTTTTTAAAAATTTAAAATTTAAAATTAAATCTGAAAAAATTAAAAGTTGAAAAATATTTTTCTTTTACGTGTTAGAACTTAAAACAAAGATTCCAGAACACTTTTTGTTTTGTCTATATATTAAAAAATGATTGAATTATAGCACTTTGAATTTTTCTTATGGCTGACATTTTGATACGATCTGATTTTTATCACGTCATAACACGCGTATTTATGAACCGATTTGAATGAAACTTGGTATGTACGTAGTACATACAAATGTCTCGACCGAGTTCATTGCCCTGCATCATCCGCCATTTTGTTTCAAAATGGCGGCCATTTTAAATTTTTTAAAAAATTTTAAATTTAAAATTAAATCTGAAAAAATTAAAAGTTGAAAAATATTTTTCTTTTACGTGTTAGAACTTAAAACAACGATTCCAGAACACTTTTTGTTTTGTCTATATCTTAAAAAATGATTGAGTTATAGCACTTTGAATTTTTCTTATGGCTGACATTTTGAAACGATCTGATTTTTGTCACGTGATAACACGCGTATTTATGAATCGATTTGAATGTAACTTGGTGTGTACATAGTATATACTGAGGCCTGAATCGAGTTTGATACTCAGTTCCATCCGCCATCCTATTTCAAAATGGCGGCCATTTAAAAATTTTTATAAATTTTAAAATTTAAAATTAGGTACAAGAAAGTGAGAAATTGAAAAAGATTTTTCTTTTATGCATTTGAACTTGATACAAAGATTCCAGAGCATTTTTTGTTTTGTCTGTATTTTAAAAAATGGCTGAGTTATCGCATTTTTAATTTCTAGTGTTGCTCATATCTTGAAATGATCTGATTTTCGTCACGTGATAACACACGTATTTATAAACTTATTTGGATATAACTTCATGTGCGCATAGTACATAGCAATGCCTTGACCACGTTCACTGTCCAACTTCTTTCGTTCTCTTGTTTCAAAATGGAAGCCATTTAAGTTTGTCAAAAATCTTTTAAATGTATAATAATGTACAAACAAAAAATTAGAAATTGAAAAAAGGTTCTTTTTAAAGCATTTATCTTAATAATGAATTCAGGAGTATTTTTTGCTTTGCCTTTATCTTAAAAAACGTCTGATCAGTTTGAATTTCTAACGTGGGTGACATTTTTTAAAAAATCGATTTGCCCGCGGCAGCACTCGTATATATTAATCGATTTCAATATGAGTGTGCATATGCACCTGAATTAAGATTTCGACCAAGCTCATAATCAGGTTCTAGTAATTTGAGCTTAGTATTTTTGAATAATCTAACTTAACTTAAAATAAATAAACAAATATATAAGTATATGAAAGCTACCTCTTCCTCCCGGCACTGCCGGAAGGACTATTTTTTAAATGTGTCTCCACAAAAATAAATAAATAAATAAATAAAGGGTAATGCCTATATATAGTGTACTTTTCCAGTATAGGGCACTTAGGCGAGATAAAGATAATGATGTTGACGAGAAAGAGAAATTGACATGTATATTTTATGGCAATGTATTTTTTTTTTTTTTTTTTTTTTTTTTTTTTTTTTTTTTTACTGTGTTTTAAACTTGGCATTTTGCTAAAGGCGCTTCGAAAGGAGATCGCAGTAATATACTTCCTAAATGTATCTAATATTATTTGGTGAAACTCAATTTAACATAGTAGTTTAACATAGGGGATCGATCTGAACAGCTCGACATGTTTGGTTTTAACACAATATTAAAAAACTTTTCTTAACCCTTTCCTACACGGACAAAATCTGTTAGTAAAATGAGAAATTAACGACTGTCACTGGAATCTGCAAACCAATTTTTTAGAAATTAAGAATTCCTTAATTTAAGCTTTCATTGTAAAAGCAAAATTTAATTCAAATTTTATTGGTGCCGATTGAAAGTTTAGAATTGAAATTAAGTGTGCTCGGACTGGACACACTGTGCCGGAAAGGGCTAAACAATTTTTTTCGAGTAAATTGTACAAATTTTACACTTTCTTTTAAATACCTTTAATGAAAAATTATAAGTAATCTGCTTTATGTGAGGCACACTAATCAAAGATTTTCAAAAAGAAAAGTGATTTGACATACATGTTGGTCGTTGGTCGCAGGATTGCAAAAATTATATTCTGTATATCCACTTAATATAAACTTAAAAATTGTACTTTAACTTCAACCTGTAATAATGAAGTTTACCGATGAAAATACTCTTTCAGGCAATTAAGCCATAAAATGCAAAGTTTATGATAAAATTTCGATAAAGTTAAAATAAATAAATAAACGTATTACAGGTACTTACTTAAAATTAGGTAGAGGTTAAAACGATAAATAAAAAGCAATATGATATAAAATACTATATTTCTATGTGTATTAAACTTTTAAAATATGCTGCACAATCTCAAGAATATCTGTTTTGAGAAAAATAACTTTAAAGCTCACACTTACCATAATTTGAAAAGTTACAGCTTGACATCTTTATCATAAAGCCTATTTTTAATTGGAGATAGGCAATAATTTGTAGGTCATAAATTTGATTTACAAATTAGGTAACATGTTATTCTTTAATAATAGGAATTTTTTTTATTTATTTACCTCTTTAAAAGTTTTATGGTGACTCCCCTCCTTAAATTGTATCTGATAAATATAATATTTAATTTAGTAAAAAGCCATTTAAAACGATTTTATTTTGGTCTTATATAAATTTTTGCAAGTGGATTTTTTAAAGAAATTTATAGTGGTCGTTTAAAGACCTAGTACATTTTTTTGTTAATTCCGCTTCTGTTAGGAAGCCGCATATGTGACTTAAGCTTCTAAGTGCGTTTTATCTCTCGGAAGTAGGTTCATAATCTTATAAATAAATAAAAATCTTTTCATTACAACATGCCTTAAAACAGGTTATGTGAAAGATAGCAATTCGCAATATCACTGATAATAATGTATGCGTAAATAATAATTTAAAAAAAAAATAATAATAAAACTAGTCGTTGGGGGATCACCGTAATACTTACCCATCATGGATATGCATAATATAAAATATGAAAAAAAAAAAAAAAAAAAAAAAAAAAAAAAAAAAAAAAAACGCATGTAAACTATTTATAAAATGCATCGCAATCCCAAAATAAAATTTAAACGCATATTTAAATAGTTTTAATATACATAGTAATGCTCTATCAATGAATTGCTGATGAGCCGATTTCGACAAATTATATAAAACGCCAAAACACTCAAGTAGTACTGAATTGCGTAAAAGAAACATCCTTATAACTCCAAAAATAATAATCATATTAATTAACAATTTACTGCGTCGTATTAAGCATATCATTTCCAATTAAAATATATATTTGAATTAAAATTTGAATGAAATACAGGTTCATGAAAAATCGAAGAATGTGGAAAACAGGGTTACACATATCTCGGCAACTAATAATCCGATTGACTTCGTTTTTTATGCAAAATTTATGTTATTTTATTGCATTTTACACCCGCACCTTAAAATAAAACATCTCGAAAATTTTTGTATACCTTTCATCAGAACGAATTTTTCGAGAGTCCGAAAAAAATAGTTCCGGATAATCGAGATTATTCATATTAAATAGGCTTCGTTCCATTTTTACATAATAAGCACATACAAAATTTCAAATCTCCATCTCAATTTGTTCGGGAGATAGAGCGGTTGCAGACACACAGACGGACGGATGGCATTTTTTTTTTTAAATATATGTTTTTTGGAATCTCTGGTATCTGAAATGTGTCATCATCAAAAAAAAAAAAAAAAAAAAAAATGATTTTCTGAACGATTGCAATACTTACCCTATACTACGTATGATGGGTAAGTAAAAAAGCGGGCGAAGTGATTTGAAATAAGAGAATTTTTATTATTAAAAGAATAATTATAGTTGCTCTAATTCGCTGAAAAGTTCAAATATTTTGCATCTAGTTACCTTTATAATGCTTGAATTTGTTTATATTACTGGCGATTTTATTAATTTATCGCTTCTTTAACTCTTAAAGAATTATATGCACTCACAACTTTCAAAAAATCGATTTAACCTCTTTAGTTCCTGGGGTTTCCATTCGGGGACCTCTGCTTTTTTTTTTTTTTTCTTCTAAAAATTAAAATGTCAGATTTTTTTAAAATATATTTTTACATCTCTTTTTAATTGTTTAAAGATCTTAAATTTGTGATTCGTTCATTTGGGTTTATTATTATTAATATTTATTGCCTTATTTTATTTATATCATAAAGATTTTTAAAAAAATTGCAATTACGATGCTAATGATTCCATTAGATACTATTAATCAACTTAATTGTGATAGCTTTATCATGAGTTTGAATTTTGAATAAAGAAAGATGCATATTTACCACTAATAATTTTATTTATTTCAGCAAATATTTATCAGAGACCATTGTTTAAAAAATCCATACCTTCCACGATTCTTTACTTTTCTATAGAAAAAAAAAAATAATAAATAATAAAAATAAAAAAAATCACAGGCATTTAATTGTATTTAAATATTAATATCTGCTTAAGTATAATTAATGGTTGTTAAAATTTCTACCGTATTCTAAATATTGTTTTTTACAAAAATTCAAATTTAACTATTATTAAATATGTAAGCTAGTTAAAAATCGTTATAAATTAAAATATTTCTTTATAGAATTTCATTTTTTTTCTTTATTTCAATAAGCAAAAACGTATAAGCTTTAGTTTTGTTTCAGAATTTAAAAAAAATATTAATTTAAATAAAAATTAAAAATACTTAAAAATTGAAAAAAAAATGATGTTTTTTTTAAAATTATATTTTTGAAAGTTAAATAGAGAGTAAATATTTTTTTCAAATTCGTTGAGTATTTTTTTTTTCAATTTTCAGTAATAATTGAAAAAGCAAAACATTCAAAAAAGACATTTTCCAAGTTTGAACTATTTACCTTTAACGATTCTTTATTTATAACAATTTGAATCGGAGAAATGTTGAAAACAGCCATCATAAAGAAAATGCATTTTCAAAAGTTTCCATAAGATAGATTTTGAAACAAACTAAAAAGAAGTAATTGATATCTCTTATTCTAAGGAAGAAACATGATTTATATGGCATTTTATGCACACACACACACACACAAAAAGAAACAAGAATTTCTTAGAAAATTTGAAATTTTTTGTGTCCCAAACTCTTTTAACGTTTCCTTGGAATTGTCTTTAGTTGCCTATATTTCCTCTTTTATAAGATATTATGCTTGCTAAAACTATTTTTTTCTAATACAATCACTATTTATTATAATTGCAAGATCATATTTCAAATAATTTCACTTTTGATATGTTCCTTTTTAATCTCCAAATTTCTATGCGCCTCTCTACCAGACTGGTGATAAAAAGGTTGATTCTTATTCAGCCTCAAGTTCATTCACAAGTTCAATGTTTTTAAATATTTATTGCCTTATTTTATTTATACCGTAAATGTTTTTAAAAAATGCAATTACGATGCTAATGATTCTATTAGACACCATTAATCAACTTAATTGTGATAACTCTATCATCAGTATCAATTTTGAATAAGTAAAGATGTATATTTACAGCTAGCCGCGTCAGCAAATATATAACAGAGACATATGTTTAAAAAATTCATTCGTTACACGATTCATTGCTTTTATATTTAAAAAAAAAATCAGAGGAATATAACTGTGTTCAAAGATTAATGTCTTCTTAAGTATAATTAAAGGTTGTTCAAATTTCTAGCGTATTCTAAATATTGTTTTTTTTTTTTTTTTTTTTTTTTACAAAAATTCAAATTTAAATATTATTAAATATGTGAGGTAGTTAAAAAACGCTATAAACTGAAATATTTCTTCATAGAATTTCATTTTCTTCTTTATTTAAATAAACAAAAACATATAAGCTTTAATTTTGATTCAAAATTTAAAAAATGTTAATTTAAATAAAAATTAAAAATGTTTAAAATAAAAATTGAAAAAAAAATGGATGTATATTTTTTTAATCATATTTTTGAAAGTTAAATAGAGAGTAAATATATTTTTCAAATTTGCTGATTATTTTTTTTTTTCAATTTTCAGTAACAATTGAAAATGCAAAACATTCGAAAAAGACAATTTCCAAGTTTGGACTATTTGCCTTTAACGATTCTTTATTTATAACAATTTGAAAAGGAGAAATGTAGAAAATAGCCATCATAAAGAAAATGCATTTTCAAAAGTTTCCATAAGCTAGATTTTGAAACAAAGCAAAACGAAAAAAAATGATATTTCTTGTTCTAAGGAAGAAACATGATTTATACGTCATTTTATGCAAAAAAAAAAAAAAAAAAAAAAAAAAAATTCAACAAAATTTTGATACAAAATTTGAAATTTTTTGTGTCCCAAACTCTCTTAATGTTTCCTTGGAATTGTTTTTAGTTGCCTATATTTCCTCTTTTATAAGATATTACTCTTGCTTAAACTATTTTTTTTTCTAATGCAATTACTATTTATTATAGTTGTAAAATCCTATTTCTAATAATTTCACTTTTGATATGTTCCTTTTTATTCTCCAAATTTCTATGCGCCTCTCTACCAGACTGATGATAGAATGGTTGATTCTTATTCAGCATCAAGTTCATTCACAAGTTCAATGTTTTTTAATATTTATTGCCTTATTTTATTTATACCGTAAATGTTTTTAAAAAATGCAATTACGATGCTAATGATTCTATTAGACACCATTAATCAACTTAATTGTGATAACTCTATCATCAGTATCAATTTTGAATAAGTAAAGATGTATATTTACAGCTAGCCGCGTCAGCAAATATATAACAGAGACATATGTTTAAAAAATTCATTCGTTACACGATTCATTGCTTTTATATTAAAAAAAAAAAAAAAAATCAGAGGAATATAACTGTGTTCAAAGATGAATGTCTTCTTAAGTATAATTAAAGGTTGTTCAAATTTCTAGCGTATTCTAAATATTGTTTTTTTTTTTACAAAAATTCAAATTTATATATTATTAAATATGTGAGGTGTTATAAATTGAAATATTTCTTTATAGAATTTCATTTTTTTCTTCATTTAAATAAACAAAAACATATAAGCTTTAATTTTGATTCAGAATTAAAAAAATATTAATTTAGATAAAAATTAAAAATGTTTAAAATAAAAATTGAAAAAAAAAAAGATGTATATTTTTTAATCATATTTTTGAAAGTTAAATGGAGAGTAAATATACATATTTTTTAAGTAAATATTTTTTTTTCAAATTTGCTGAATAAAACTTAAAGTAAAACAGTCGAAAAATACATGTTAAAAGTTTGAACTATTTATCTTTAACGATTCTTGACTTATAATATTTTGAATAGGAGAAATGTTGAAAACAACCATCATAAAGAAAAACGCAACAAACCATAACATAAAAAATGATATTTTCTGTTCTAATTAAAGAAGAAACATGATTTATACGCTATTTTAAGCAGAAAAAGATATTGTAACAGAACTTTTCTGTCCCGAATCCCCTTAATGTTTCTTTACAATTTTTTTTTAGTTGTCTATATTTCATCTTTAATGAGATATTATTATTGCTTAAACTATTTTTTTCTAATACAATTACTATTTATTATAATAGTAAAATCATATTTCTAAAAATTTCACTTTTGATATGTTTCTTTTTATTCTACAAATTTCTATGCGCCTCTCTACCAGACTGGTGATAAAAAGGTTGATTCTTATTCAGCCTCAAGTTCATTCACAAGTTCTTTGTTTTTCAATATTTATTGCCTTATTTTATTTATATGTTAAAGGTTTTTAAAAAATGTAATTACGATGCTAATGATTCTATTATATACCATTAATCAACTTAATTGTGATAACTTTATCATCGATATGAATTTTGAATAAGTAAAGATGTATATTTACAACTATCCATTTGAACAAATATATAACAGAGACCTATGTTTAAAACATTAATTCGTTACACGATTCATTGCTTTGATATTAAAAAAAAAAAAAAAAAAAAAAAAAAAAAAAAAAAAAAAACAGAGGAATATAACTGTGTTCAAAGATTAATGTCTTCTTAAGTATAATTAAAGGTTGTTCAAATTTCTAGCGTATTCTAAATATTGTTTTTTTTTTTTTTTTTTTTTTTTTTTTTTTTTTACAAAAATTTAAATTTAAATATTATTAAATATGTGAGGTAGTTAAAAAACGCTATAAACTGAAATATTTCTTCATAGAATTTCATTTTCTTCTTTATTTAAATAAACAAAAACATATAAGCTTTAATTTTGATTCAAAATTTAAAAAATGTTAATTTAAATAAAAAATAAAAATGTTTAAAATAAAAATTGAAAAAAAAAAAAAAAGGATGTATATTTTTTAATCATATTTTTGAAAGTTAAATGGAGAGTAAATATACATATTTTTTAAGTAAATATTTTTTTTCAAATTTGCTGAATAAAACTTAAAGTAAAACAGTCGAAAAATACATGTTAAAAGTTTGAACTATTTATCTTTAACGATTCTTGACTTATAATATTTTGAATAGGAGAAATGTTGAAAACAACCATCATAAAGAAAAACGCAACAAACCATAACATAAAAAATGATATTTTCTGTTCTAATTAAAGAAGAAACATGATTTATACGCTATTTTAAGCAGAAAAAGATATTGTAACAGAACTTTTCTGTCCCGAATCCCCTTAATGTTTCTTTACAATTTTTTTTTAGTTGTCTATATTTCATCTTTAATGAGATATTATTATTGCTTAAACTATTTTTTTCTAATACAATTACTATTTATTATAATTGTAAAATCATATTTCTAAAAATTTCACTTTTGATATGTTTCTTTTTATTCTACAAATTTCTATGCGCATCTCTACCAGACTGGTGATAAAAAGGTTGATTCTTATTCAGCCTCAAGTTCATTCACAAGTTCTTTGTTTTTCAATATTTATTGCCTTATTTTATTTATATGTTAAAGGTTTTTAAAAAATGTAATTACGATGCTAATGATTCTATTAGATACCATTAATCAACTTAATTGTGATAACTTTATCATCGATATGAATTTTGAATAAGTAAAGATGTATATTTACAACTATCCATTTGAACAAATATATAACAGAGACCTATGTTTAAAACATTAATTCGTTACACGATTCATTGCTTTGATATTTAAAAAAAAAAAAAAAAAAAATCAGAGGAATATAACTGTGTTCAAAGATTAATGTCTTCTTAAGTATAATTAAAGGTTGTTCAAATTTCTAGCGTATTCTAAATATTGTTTTTTTTTTTTTTTTTTACAAAAATTTAAATTTAAATATTATTAAATATGTGAGGTAGTTAAAAAACGCTATAAACTGAAATATTTCTTCATAGAATTTCATTTTCTTCTTTATTTAAATAAACAAAAACATATAAGCTTTAATTTTGATTCAAAATTTAAAAAATGTTAATTTAAATAAAAATTAAAAATGTTTAAAATAAAAATTGAAAAAAAAAAAAAGGATGTATATTTTTTAATCATATTTTTGAAAGTTAAATGGAGAGTAAATATACATATTTTTTAAGTAAATATTTTTTTTCAAATTTGCTGAATAAAACTTAAAGTAAAACAGTCGAAAAATACATGTTAAAAGTTTGAACTATTTATCTTTAACGATTCTTGACTTATAATATTTTGAATAGGAGAAATGTTGAAAACAACCATCATAAAGAAAAACGCAACAAACCATAACATAAAAAATGATATTTTCTGTTCTAATTAAAGAAGAAACATGATTTATACGCTATTTTAAGCAGAAAAAGATATTGTAACAGAACTTTTCTGTCCCGAATCCCCTTAATGTTTCTTTACAATTTTTTTTTAGTTGTCTATATTTCATCTTTAATGAGATATTATTATTGCTTAAACTATTTTTTTCTAATGCAATTACTATTTATTATAGTTGTAAAATCCTATTTCTAATAATTTCACTTTTGATATGTTCCTTTTTATTCTCCAAATTTCTATGCGCCTCTCTACCAGACTGATGATAGAATGGTTGATTCTTATTCAGCATCAAGTTCATTCACAAGTTCAATGTTTTTTAATATTTATTGCCTTATTTTATTTATACCGTAAATGTTTTTAAAAAATGCAATTACGATGCTAATGATTCTATTAGACACCATTAATCAACTTAATTGTGATAACTCTATCATCAGTATCAATTTTGAATAAGTAAAGATGTATATTTACAGCTAGCCGCGTCAGCAAATATATAACAGAGACATATGTTTAAAAAATTCATTCGTTACACGATTCATTGCTTTTATATTAAAAAAAAAATCTGAGGAATATAACTGTGTTCAAAGATTAATGTCTACTTAAGTATAATTAAAGGTTGTTCAAATTTCTAGCGTATTCTAAATATTGTTTTTTTTTTTTACAAAAATTCAAATTTAAATATTATTAAATATGTGAGGTAGTTAAAAAACGTTATAAATTGAAATATTTCTTTATAGAATTTCATTTTTTTCTTCATTTAAATAAACAAAAACTTATAAGATTTAATTTTGATTCAAAAATTAAAAAATATTAATTTAAATAAAAATTAAAAATGTTTAAAGTAATAATTGAAAAAAAATGATGCGTCATTCATTTTATCATCATTTATCATCGTTTATTTTATTATCATTTATTTTACCATCATATTATTATCATTTTTTATCATATTTTTGAAAGTTAAATAGAGATAATATATATATATTTTTAAGTAAATATTTCATTCAAATTTGCTGAATAAAACTTAAAGTAAAACAATCGAAAAATACATGTTCCAAGTTTGAACTATTTAGCTTTAACTATTCTTGACTTATAATATTTTGAATAGGAGAAATGTTGAAAACAACAATCATAAAGAAAAACGCATTTTCAAAAGTTTTCATAAGCTAGATTTTTAAACAAACCATAACATAAAAAATGATATTTCCTGTTCTAATTAAAGAAGAAACATGATTTATACGCTATCTTAAGCAGAAAAAAAATAATGCACAAAACTTTTCTGTCCCGAATCCCCTTAATGTTTCCTAAGAATTGTTTTTAGTTGTCTATATTTCATCTTTAATGAGATATTATTATTGCTTAAACTACTTTCTTCTGATGCAATTACTATTTATTATAATTGTAAAATCACATTTCTAATAATTCCACATTCCGATTTCTTTCAATTTTGACATGTTTCTTTTTTTTCTCCTAATTTCTATGCGCTTTTCTATCACACTGATGATAAAACGATTGATTCTCATTCAGCCTCAAATTCATTCACAAGTTTTTTTTTTTTTTTTTTTTTTTTTAAATTCATATTGTAAAGGTTTTTTAAAAATGCAATTACGATGCTATTGATTCTATTAGATACCATTAATCAACTTAATTGTATTAACTTTATCATCGATATGCATTTTGAATAAGGAAAGATGTACATTTACAGCTAGCCGCGTCAGCAAATATATAACAGGGACCTATGTTTAAAAAATCATTTGTTCCACGATTCATTACTTTACTATAAAAAAAATTCAGAGAAATTCAACTGTGTTTAAAGATTTATAACCATTTAAATATAATTAATGGCTATTCAAATTTCTAGCGCATTCTGAAAATACTTAATAAACTGGCAAGGATATCATTTTTCAACCGCTGTTTCTCTCCTAACGTTTGCAGCTATGTATGTGCATACTACATCATCTGTCGATGATTTGCCAATTTTTTTCTTTACTATGGGGCTTGCGGCAGAATTAACTGCCACTCTATTTCAATTTATATTCCAGAAGGAAAAAAAAAAGACAGTTGATAAAATAATCTCAATGAAAGAGATAAAACTGTGCGATTGACAGAATGCATTTTTTAAAATTCTTGCTATAATTTTCGGGGGAGAGAATACACTCTACCTAATCCGCTTATGGTCTTCTGATCCATTCTATCCAGCCTTAATCTTTTGTTAATCTCCTCCACATGTGGAAACAGTCTTTTCTGAAAGCGCATTTTGTGAGCCCCTCTTTGAGAGTTATTGTATAATGGAAATTGCATAATGCTGGGTATAGGGCTTCATTATTGCACAAGGTTATCCTATGGGGTACTTGTTTCTGAAACCCACGAATGCATTTCAGGGGGTTCTCCGGATGAAAATTGCAGTATAAATGATTTTTCTTAATGATGGCAGGCCCCACTACGACTTTTGTATTTGTAAGACTTTTGGGTACTGTGTCTACACTACATGGTCAAAGATGACCGGCCACTTGTGACTTTAAACGTTTTATTTAATACCTAGGTAAATACATTAAGAATTATCCTGAAATTGCAGGTGTATAAACAAAATAGTACAAATCATATAATTCCGCGAAGTTTTTTCCAGAAAACTCTTAGGGGAACACCAACAAATCGAAAAAGAACGTTTATATTCTGGATAACTGTGTCAAAATTAATGTAGTAAAAGCGTTCAAACTATAGATTATGATTAAGTGGCTTATTGTATTAAACTGTGTAAATTTTTATATATATTGATTAGTATCAATATAGCATAGACTATTGAACAAACTGTTACATTTCGATACAGCCCCTTACCTTTTTGCTTCATTTTGGGAATACCGGACTTCGAACTTATTTTATTGACGATAATAATCAGAATTTCCAAGCTATTTTTTCGGAGCTTTCACTAAAGCTACTCAATATATTTAACTAACACATTATGCAAATTATATTTTGATTACGTACATTTATGCGGAGTGAAACATTATTTACTTAACTTGATAATTTTCCATACAATTATTACTATTATTTTATTCTGATTATAGGGTATTATGTAAATTGTCGTTTGTCATATTTTCTGAAATAAGCATTTTTTTCTATTGAGATTTCTGCAAATTATAAGCAAAAAATTTGGCAAAATTCGGGACTGTTTTTATAAGAACCTCAATATCTCTGCGAGTATGCATGCATTCTCAGAAAAATGAACATAGTTTGTTACAATAAGCCATTTAACGATAATTTGTAGTTTATATGCTTTTGCTACATTAGTTTTGACAGGGTTATCGAAAGATCTTCGTTATTTTTCAGTTTGTTGATGTTCCGTTATAGGATTTCGGAAAAAATATTCACGGAAATATATAACCTGTACCAATTTTGTTTATTCACTAGAAGGTCCAGAATAATTCCTCATGTATTTTTCTAGATATTTTACAAAACGCCTATAATCGCAAGTAGCCGGTCACCATTGACCATATAGTGGGAAAATCAGTCAGAACCATAATACAAAAAAAAAAAAAAAAAAAAAAAAAAAAAAATTCTTTTAGAATGCGTTATAACCATGTCCTTTGTTACGAACAAATAAAGGTTTTCAAATATTTGTAATGCAATTTAAACTACGGGAAACTTATTTTTTAATTATGTGAAAACAGAATTAATAACGATTTTTGATGTAACTTCTGATATACGAGTATTAGAAAATGAACGCGAATTCGGAGATATATTTGAACATTAAAAAAAAAGGACGATTTTTTGGAGATTGCACTATGGCAATCGGAACTCTAGAACAATTTACTGTTTTTTAATGGAAAAATTTCAGTAAATTACAAAAAAAAAAAATTTTTTTATTTATTTATTTATTTTTTTTTTTTGAAAACTTTTTTGGAATTTACGGGAATTTTTCCGTAAAAAAAGTAAATTGTACTGGCGTTCCAACTTCCGTAAAATCGTCCCCTTTTTACAGTGTTAAGGGCACATGGAAATATATTAGACAATCAATATGAAACAGATTTTGCGAAATATTTAACATCCTGTATTTTACCGAAAAATAGAGATAAAAACGAATTCTTTTTTTTTCTTTCTTTCTTTAAAAATTTTTTTAATATGACAAAACCCTATTCGTCCCAGTTCTCTACCAGTTTGTCCGCCGCAGAGTGCGTATATAAAAACTGTGTAAATCAGAGACTTCAAATTTTGTTAACTTACAGCTGAACATCTCGTGTTACACGGCAAATCATAAAACTTTGAAAAAGTCTATTATTTTAATTAAATTCCATTTATTAATGTTATCCGTTAATTACGATTTAAGTAATAATAAAAGTAAATTTTTAATTTTAACGTTTTTTGTGTAGATATCATAGATTAGAGTTAAAGCAACACGCTAGCATGCTAGCATATAGATGGTTATTAGTTCAAACACCGGTGCTGGAACTTGAAATTTTCATATTATGATGGATTTATTTTTTTTTTCTATTTAAAAAAAAACTATTGCAATTTATCAGCGATTCAGCATTTTAAATTTCGCTTACACATTATTTAAATTTTAAATCTGATTTAGATATCCGCTAATTTTTTTAAATTTCGGATTTTTAAAATATTTGGAATTTTGAATTTTATTTAAATGATTTGATTTGAACATTTTTAATTTAACCCTTTGACGGTTAAAGCACTTCTATTCATAAAATATTAAAATGATTGAGTGACACCGGAATTTAAAAACAAATTTATTTCATAATATATAAATGTTTTTTTTTTTTACGTTCATTGTAAAATTAAAATTTTCATTTAAAAATTCCGATGTCAGTATGACATTTCGCAATTCAAGTTAAGTGGTATTCTGGGCGCGTATACGCGCTTATAACCACGAAAGGGTTAATTAAAATAAATAACTTCCTTTTATAATTATTTTAAAATTAAATTGATTGATACTACCATCTGTATAAGAACTTAATAATACTAGATTAACAATTTGGATTTATTAATTAAAAGATAAGTTGTTAAATTTGTTCCATTAAAGGACCTAAAATTTTCCTAAACATATCCCTTAAAAATCTGTTAAAGAAACAAATTACACAATTTTGGAAAGTTTCAACTGTTTCCTACAATAGAATTTTAGAACAGTGCACCGAAGCATAAAAAAAACACATTTCGGAAAAAAAAAATTGCAAACAAACATACATACAGAAACATATATACCTCGCTAGAGCTTAAAATATATTATTTAAAACTTTCCATTATCATAACCTTTTGGCTCCAAAATCAAGAACAATTTATCTACTATTCCTATAGATATCCGAAAAACCAACAAAAGTGTCCGGTCACTGCTCCTTAATTTTTGAAAATGAGTGTAGTTTTACTTTTGCAAATACGCATGTGAAAACATTCCTTACATTGTATTAATCTGAAAAGCTAATAACTTTTACGTCTCTTAGATAAAAAAAACACTATATTAAAACTGTTAAAGTAATATACATATGTATATATATATTAATCAACTGCTACTTCCTTTGTGGATAAAAAAATATGACAGGCGAAAAATGTAAGTTGATTAAATATAAATTCTCTATATTTGTATCTACCTTATTTAAAATTCCGTTGAGTTTCTTCCTTCACTGGAAAAAAACCCCCTACAATGATGTATTAAAAAAAGACGTTTTTAGAATTCATATTTGGCTTAACTATTACAATAAAAAACTCACATAAATTATTCAACCTGAAGTAGCTGATGCATATTGCAAACAGTAATATAGTGACAATAAGAAAAGAAGAGTAATGCCATGAAATATGTGTAAACTAAAAGAACATAGTAAAATTAATGAGTATCTGCCACTGTAGACATTCTATGTCTTCTTGTCTGGGTTAATTTTCAAAGCCTTTCTTCTTTTTCTTTAATAATTATTCTTTTACAAAAAATAAAATCAGGCATGTGTTATGTACCCAAACCGCTTTGAATAATGCAGCTTTAATTATCAGTCTGCACAGCCGTACTGTCTACAACATTAGAAGCTGAACATGTAATACATAGTTTTAAATATATTTATTATGTAATTAAAAAAAAAAAAAAAAGTTCACACGTTTGTATCAAAAGATATTCATGGATAGAATACAGATTCTCGATGCTGCATTTTTCATTTCCTTTTTTAATCACGCAAGCACTATTATAACAAAGTTGTTAGTTTGCTTTTTAACACATTCCAACATAGTTGAGGACCCACCAGTGGCTCGGACGTTCGGTTCTTAAATCTAGTAGATGGGAGGTGCTGGGTTCGATCCCAATCGGACCTGTGAAGATGAGAATCCACGTGCCGTTCTCTTTATTAGCGAAAATTGAACTTATACCGGGTGATCCAGAAGTTTCGAGAGTTTTGAAATGTTAATAATTTGGAAACTATGCATAATACAACGGTCCGGTTTTCAGATATATGCTCAGAAACATCTGGGATTTTTTGTTTAGAAGGAGTTTTTTTAAAATATGTATAGTTACAATTTTAAGCAACAGGTGGAGCTGCAGTACAAGACTCAATGCACCTATACCATGCGTTATATAGACGCATGAGTTCATTATGAAACATCTTTTCTGGGATATTGATGAAATTTCGTTTTAAGGGTGGTTTATGTTCAAACACTTTTTTTAAGAAGTTGAAATTGCATTTTTTGGGAATTTTGATACAAAATTTTATCAGCTACTGCTATATTTAGACATGCTTGCTTTGCATGTTGAGTTGTGTTCTTCTCGTACCATACGTGAAGTTAAAACCACAAAAGATTTGATGGCTATTACAAACGTGAAATGCTACAGTAAGCAAGGAATGAAAAAAGGGCTCATTGGAAAATCGTAATAAAAGCAGGAGATCCCAAATGTCTGTTGCAACCATAAATGAGGTAAAATTCGATGCCAATACTCAGTGGAAATCATCAGCTAATGGTCAGTGCTATACACTTGTAATATCACGATGAACTGAAATTTCCTCTGGAATTTCTTTCTTCTCTGAGGATACTGTGCACGCTGTTTTGCATTGGCTCACGGTGGTACTTATAAGCTATGAGCGTCATAATGAAAATTTGTTACCCTTAGACACTAATTCTTTCTTTTTAGTAATCTGTATCATACCATAAAAAATAATACTACCAATTTTAGCGCCACCTGTTGGTAAAAACTGTAACTAACATAATATGTTTGTTTCATCGAAAAAACAAACCCATAAGTTTCCAAGCATTTTTGTGAAAACCACATACTTCTATTGTTTATAGTTTGCTAATTATTAGCATTTCAAAACTCCCGGAACTTCTGGATCACCCGGTATTTCATTTGAAAGCAATTTATTTAAAATGTGAATCTAAATTATAAAATTTTAAATAAATTATTTATCAAGTTTCATGCAAGTTGCTTTATTGATTTTTCAGAAATGTTGCGCGTACTCGATGTAAGTCGAAGAATAAATTTAAATTTTTGTATGTATGTCGGCCAATTATCTACACTGTGGGATATAGGCCCTAAGGGGTGGGATGCCCTCCGTGGGGGCCTTCTAAGGGAATCCAACCCGTATTTACGCAAGAAAATACAAGGTTCGAAGAAAACCACAGAAAACTCCTAACGGTTAGGCCGACGGTCGCGATTGGGTTCGAACCCAGCGCCTACCGTCTATCAGTTTGGAGGTCAAAACCTCGCGGCCACTGGTGGGGCAATTTTTTTTTTTTATCAAAATTAAATATTAAAAAAAAAAATGAAATTTCCATAAAGAATATTAAAAAATATATTTTTGTTAGAAGATATATTAAGTTCTCCATATTAAAATTTTATACATTTATGTATCATAGGTATTGAGAAAAAAAATTGATGTGACATGTTGCTAAATTGCAAAGACAGGTAAAAAGTAAGAATCCTGAGACCCCTTAAGCCAAGACTTAATATTATTACTTTTTCTAAATATTTAAAAAATATTAATAGAAAAAAATTGCAGAATGTTAAGCAAATATAAATGCTTAATTTAAACTAATTTTGTTGCTAAATATAGCAATACAATATTTTAGAATTCTACCTGTGTACAATACTGCCTGATGGCCCAGGTTCGATTCCCGGCATGGAATCTTTTTCACTAAGTTGGTATTAACGCCTATAAGCAATTAAAATAAATTGAAATTTGATTTTCATTTGTAATATTTTATTCTAGGCGAATTTTCTCTCTCTGGAAAAATTTCCACTTATCAATTTAACTACTATTCCTATAGATATTTGAAAAACCAACAAAAGTGTCCGGTCACTGTATAAAAAAAGGGTAATGTTTGAAGTTTTTTTTGGTAATTTTCCTTAATTTTTGAACATGAGTATAATTTTACTTTTGCAAATACGCATGTGAAAACATTTCCTCCATTGTATTAATCTGAAAAGCTAATATCTTTTACGTCTCTTACATAAAAAATCACTATATTAAAACTGTTGAAGTAATATAAATATATATAAATTAATCAACTGCTACTTCCTTTGTGGATAAAAAAATATGACACACGAAAAATGTACGTTGATTAAATATAAATTCTCTATATTTGTATCTACCTTATTTAAAATTCTGTTGAGTTTCTTCCTTCACTGGAAAAAATGATGTATTAAAAAAAGACGTTTTTAGAATTCATATTTGGCTTAACTATTACAATAAAAAAAACCAAAGCAAAACTCACATAAATTACTCAACCTGAAGCAGCTGATGAATATTGCAAACAGTAATATAGTGACAATAAGAAAAGAAGAGTAATGCCATGAAATATGTGTAAACTAAAAGAACTTAGCAAAATTAATGAGTATATGCCACTGTAGACATTCTATGTCTTCTTGTCTGGGTTAATTTTGAAAGCATTTCTTCTTTTTCTTTAATAATTATTCTTTCAGAAAAAATAAAATCCGGCATGTGTTATGTACTCAAGCCATCTTGCATAATGCAGCTTTAATCATCAGTCTGCACATCCGTCAATTTTTGTCTACAATGTTAGAAGCTCAACATGTAATACATAGTTTTAAATCTATTTATTAGGTAAAATAAAATAATGTTCACATGTTTGTATCAAAAGATATTCATGGAGAGAATATAGATTCTCGATGCTATATTCTTCATTTCCTTTTTTAATCACGCAAGCACTAAGATAATAATGTTGTTAGTTTGCTTTTTAACACTTTCCAACATAGTTGAGGACCCAGCCGTGGCTCGGACGTTCGGTTCTTAATTCTAGTAGATGGGAGGTGCTGGGTTCGATTCCAATCGGACCAGTGAAGATGAAAATTCACGTACCGTTCTCTTTATTAGCGAAAATTGAACTTATACATCATTTGAAAGCAATTTATTTAAAATGTGAATCTAAATTTTAAAATTAATTATTTAGCAAGTTTCATGCAAGTTGCTTTATTATTTTTGCAGAAATGTTGCGCGTACTCGATGTAAGTCGAAGAATAAATTTAAATTTTTTATTTTTGTACGTATGTCGGCCAATTATCTACACTGTGGGATATAGGCCCCAAGGGGTGGGATGCCCTCCGTGGGGGTCTTTCTAAGGGAACCTAACCCGTATTTACGCAAGGAAATCCAAGGTTCGAAGAAAACCACAGAAAACTCCGAACGGTTAGGCCGACGGTCGCGATTGGGTTCGAACCCAGCACCTACCGTCTACTAGGGATGGGCATTATTTATCGTATTAGGATAAATAACAGTGTTACTACGCTAGAACCTAATATTGCATTAATATGTTACTGAAAAGTCCCTGTTAAATAAATAACACATGGTTCTTAATGACAGCATCTTCCTTCACTTGTTCTAATCAAGATTTCATTTTTTGTACCTCTAAAATAATAATAATATTCATTAAAAACGTCCTTAATCGTTTCTTTTGAGACGTTTACCGAACAATGTTGAATGTCCGGGCTGGGTGCCCGGACAGCGCCCCCCCCCCCTTCCTGCTTGCGCAGACCCATTCACAATTATTTAAAAAATTTGCTTCCCCCCCCCTTATTAAAGCATCCTTAAAAACCCTTATTAAAAAAATCTCACAATTATACACTCTAAAATAAAAAACCCTGTCTAAAACGGAATTTAAAACTGTTTTAAAAGCTTCTGTTTTAGAAGGTTTTACCATATAAAATAAGATATTGTATGTATCCAGCAAGTACAGCCCGGACAGCCCCCCCCCCCCCTGCTTGCGCAGACCCATTCACAATTATTTAAAAAATTTGCGTCCCCCCCCCCCTTATTAAAACACCCTTAAAAACCCTTATTAAAAAATCTCACACTTATACACTCTAAGATAAAAAAAACTGTGTAAAACGGAATTTAAAACTGTATTATAGGCTTCCGTTTTAGAAGGTTTTACTATATAAAATAAGATATTGTTTGTATCCAGCAAGTTCAGGTTAAAAATTCTGGGCACCCACCCGTTCAAAAAGCTGGTTACGCCTATGCAATCACAAAAGAAGTAACTCCTTAATATTCGCAAATTCAATAACTGTTAGATTTTTCACCAGTTTTTCAATTCAGTTCAGTTATGTAGTTCTTTTCTGTTAGATTTTCCACCCGTTTTGGAAAAAATGTAGTTTTTTACATTACAAAAGAACATTTTATCGCTTCGTAACTGTTGTTTATTTTCAAACGTTTTGTCTGAGGATAATGTTGTTATCGTTAACGACTTTTGATTTAAAGTTTCGTTTCCTGTTTGGTTTTCATTCGCGGTTGTTGAAGAAAGAGGATAAATAAAAAATGATTTCGTCTCTTTTTTATTAAATATCAGAAAGACTGAATTTGAGATTTGTGGATTTGATTTCTAAAGGGCTCTTCTGGGGGGGGGGGTTCCCTATAGGACCATTTTTTGGGAGGAGGGGCTGGGGGGGGTGTTTCTCATTTTTTGATGTAATATGTCTATCGAAACTTATGCTTCATACATTACAAATCAAGCATAAAAAATTTTCTCCCGTTATTCTGGGTCACGTTACGGACCCATAATGGGTTGAAATTTAAATTTCTTAAACTTCTTCGATGTTTTTTTGCCAAATCGGTATCAGAAAAAAATTGTGCCAACGTGATGTGTGTATGACATCTGCGCCATATAAATATTATTCAGTCTTTTTTTATTGCAATTTTTTTTATCTAAAACAATATGCATTATTTTTCATGCACAATTGCGCATTAAATGAAAATTGTAATGCAATTTTCGTAGTAGTACTTTATAATAATGAATAAAAAAAACACATTATTTAAAAGTATTTCCTGCACAATGAAATGTTTCCTGACGATTACAAAAAAATATGTCCTGACAATTCAAAAAATAAAAACGTAATTGTCCAAGTTTTCACTTCTGTCGACACTCCAAAAATGTCACTTTTTTAGGGGGGGGGGGGTGAAAATTTTGTGGAAATAAGTCTTAGTTATTTATGTATGGATCCATATAAAAAAGTATGAGCTAGTGAACTTTGGAACCACTTTAATACAACTCATATTCCAAATATTAAAATAATTGAGAAAAATTATTTAAAAATTATTTTCAATTTAATCATTTTTATACTAAGTAAATGCAATTAAATTTCTTATAAATTGAATCTGGAATGTTTAGATAAGATTTTAATATTTACAAAATATAAAATACAGTACAATATATTAGGTTTACAGCTTTCTGAAAGACATGAAAATATTAGGATAAAATTTAGATGAGTTCAAAGTATTAGAATATTTTATTTTGCGCAACAATATTACCTTATTAATATGAAGTAAATGGTGGTTAATTTTTTGTAGCACCCTCTTTTGCTTTCATAACAGCGTACAATCGATCTTGCGTACTATACATATCTGCTATTAAGAAACTAGTAAAAAAAAAACTGAGTCTGGAAAAAATTTCATTCTCTACCATCTGTCCTATCTCACAAGTTTCTTTGTCCTATCAGTTAATATTTGTTTTATGTTTTGCAGCTGCTCTAGTAGTGGCAGCACGCATTGACTTGCTGTACGAAAATTCAGTAATGCATTTCATCTCAGATTTTAAAACATCAACAGTGCTGATTGAGAAAACGCGGTATACGGAAAATGGATTTTTGAAAAATTCGTTTTCCTCTGTATGTTAAAGAAAGTTTTCTTAATATGTTTTCTTGTACTTTCTAATTTTCCTGCTTTTCGTATTTCCTATTGGATACATTATTTTATATTCAAAAATATATGTTCCTATAGATATTTTCTTAAATGTTGTTGCCCCACCAGTGGCTGCAAGATTCTGCCCTCAAAACTGGTAGACGGCAGGCGCTGGATTAGAACAAAACCCAATCGCGGTCGTCAGCCCAATCATTCGGAGTTTTCCGTGGTTTTCTTCGAACTTTGGATTTCCTTGCGTAAATACGGGTTGGGTTCCCTTAGAAAGACCCCCCTCCCTCCACGGAGGGCACCACCTTGGGGGCCCATATCCCATGTGTTGTCCGTTTGGGAGCATATTTAGCAATTGTTTATAAATTGTTTATTGTATTCTGTTACAAAAATAACAGGATGTTGGAACCTGTTACCAGCGCTACTGTGGAATGATGTAACCTGTTAACCAAAAATAACCATATTTCCCATCTCTACCGTCTACCAGTTTGGAGGTCGAAACCTCGCGGCCACTGGTGGGGCATTTTTTTTTTTTTTTTTTTTTTTTTTTTTTTTTTTTTTATCAAAATTAAATATTAAAAAAACAAAATAAAATTTCCATAAAGAATATTAAAAAATATATTTTTGTTAGAAGATATATTAAGTTCTCCATATTAAAATTTTATACATTTATGTATCATAGGTATTGAGAAAAAAAAAT
The DNA here is from genome assembly GCA_964019185.1 of Maratus speculifer. Classification (NCBI taxonomy): domain Eukaryota; kingdom Metazoa; phylum Arthropoda; class Arachnida; order Araneae; family Salticidae; genus Maratus; species Maratus speculifer. The sequence continues at coordinate 399,890,073 of OZ025294.1, read as the reverse complement.
CGATGTGACATGTTGCTAAATTGCAAAGACAGGTAAAAAGTAAGAATCCTGAGACCCCTTAAGCCAAGACTTAATATTATTACTTTTCCTAAATACTTAAAAAATATTAATAGAAAAAAAATTGCAGAATGTTAAGCAAATAAAAATGCTTAATTTAAACTAATTTTGTTGCTAAATATAGCAACACAATATTTTAGAATTCTAACTATGTACAATATGTCCCACACCGTTAAATATCAAATTTTAGCTGAAAATTTGAAATTTAATTTTTTTCTTAATATTTTTCTATTATTAGAACTGTATATATATATATAACTTAATAAATAAATACCGTTAAAGAGCACAAATATTATAAAGTAAAATATGTTAAAAGCATACAGCCGTTTCGGGACTTCTAAAGTCCCATCATCAGTGCTAAAAAAGTGTAAAACGTAAAAGAAAGTCACATCGTTAAATAAAATAAAATAAACCGTGCATCTGAGCTCGCCGCTAATATTTGAACTTCTTAAGACGGAGGTTAGCAAATCTATTACAATGTGACATCTTGTAAAATCAAAAGTGTAAACAAACAATCCAACGGCCCGTTGAAGCCAAATATAAGTAGGAGGTGGGGAGGATTGTATTTTATTTTATTTTACGATGTGACTTTCTTTTACGTTTTACACTTTTTTAGCACTGATAATGGGACTTTTCAAGTCCCGAAACGGCTGTATGCTTTTAACATCTTTTATTTTATAATATTTGTGCTCTTTAACGTTGTTTATTTATTTTGTTATATATAAGCACAAAGTACAATCCCCCCCCCCCCCGCTTCTTATATATATATTTCAAATTTATAAAAACCGTATTAAAACTGTATATATAACTGTAATGCAAAATGTAACCATTAAATTTAATGTAAAATTACCGATTTGAAACATGGGAAAAAATTAGAAAGAATATAACCGAATTTTGTAGAACCATAAATAAAGAAACTATAAATAAAGTACTCAGTGGTTTCATCTTCGTATTAACCATGAAAACGCAAAATAATTCGAATTTTGGGCTACCAATACTCATAAAACCAAAACAAAATGGATAACAACATTAAAAATAAACCATAATGACATTATTAAAATGTATAGAAAAGGGAAAAACGAACCAGACACTATAATTACCTCTAAAATGATGTAGCAAAAAATAGACTGTTATGAATATAAATTAATTAAATGGAAGATATGCCTTGACCCTGGAGAACGCACGTTTAATCAGGGTATGAATCGCTTTAACTTTGTCACCAGTAAAATCAAATAAAAATCGTCAACTTATTTAGACGAAGATAATTCCTGAGATAAAATAAGTTGAAGAGTACTTTGAAAAAAATTAGGGGTTACAATTGCAAAAACTATACGCACTCTGGGTCTATTAGGCCCGGCGCACGTCTTCCCGTGTTAAGCATATACTCTCACTAGGTATATAAGTAATATTTATGTAATTTATTTAATGAAAAACATTATTAAATATAACAACTGATTTATTTAATATTAAAAATATGTAAAATTTAATATGGATGAATCATGATAACGTTTCGTATAATTAATAGCACCATATTATAAAATCTCCATTGTTAAATCATTCTTATATCATATTGGAATTACTGGATAAGTAAATAATGTAATGATAATTAATTGTTAACTAATATCATAATGTTTATTTATGTAAAAAGATAATTAAAATGTAAAAAGAGGGGGAAAATAATAAAAATAAAAATTGAAATTAAATTTATTTAATTTGACAATACTATCTTAACTCAATATCTTAAAGTAAGATAAAAGAAGGAATCAAATAGATAATTAATGCATATATTTTATACACTTAGAAATAACATTTTAAGTATTGTCTAAATTGTTAAAAGTTAGATTCAAGGTAATCTTTAACATTAATTATTAAATTAGTGTATATAAATCTTCTATGCGTGTGTTGGTCACTGAACTCCTCCTAAACGACTGGACCGATTTTAATGAAATTTTGTGTGTGTGTTCCAGTGGATTCGAGAATGGTTTAGATTCACATTTCATCGAGATTGATTCAGTACATTTTTAGTAATTAGGCAAAAACTAATAGTTAATGATTTTTTGCTAATTAAAACTGTTGAATAAGTTCACAGAACAGAGTGCAGCGGAATGGCCGAGCGGTCTAAAGCGCCATATTTAAACTCTGGTATTTTAAGAAGGAGATCGTGTGTTCGAACCCCATACGTGTGTGATTTACGATAATTTTTCCTGTATTATAATTTTAATTAAAGGACTTCAGAAAATCGTTAACTTTTAATAAAAAAGAGAAAAATAAACTTTTCTATCAAAAATTGAACCAACTTCAAAAACTACTGCAAAGTGAAAAATAATTTCCTTACATAATTTAATAAGAAATTAAATTAAGAGCGTAGTATTTATCGTGCGTATTATTATATTTATGTACATTTATTCGATTTTTTGGTGTCGGTGCTAGGATAACGTCTGTCGGGTCCGTTAGTATTATATATATATTCATAAAAATAGAAAAAAATCATATATTGAAGGGTACGGTAAAGTTTTGTTATATTTTTCTGAATGCGTTGGGAAATATTTCATAATCTGTACTTAACGAATGATGACGCTTATAAGTGTTATGGTGGATAAGTGTGATCGTAAATAGCACTGAGAGTTTTATTTAATATTTAGTTCAAAAAATTTATCTTTTAATTAAAAAATCCAAAATATTAATTTGTAATTATTAAAGTCTTGCAAAGATGGTAAAAAATTCATTTTAAAATAATTATGAAAGGAAGTTATTTATTTTAATTAAATTTAAAAAGTTCAAAATCAAATTATTTAAATAAAATCCTAAATTTTAAATTTTTTGAAAATTTTAAAATTAAAAAAAATCAACGGTGAGGTAAATAAAATTTTAAATTTCGAAATCGAACAAAGAACCTTCTGTTTACTAGAACTATCCCTAAGCTATGATGCCTAAACAGAAAACGTTGTAATTAAATTTCTATTAAAGCATACAAATTATTATTGTTATGTGCTAAATGTGTAGTCTGGAGTTAATTAACAATAGAAACAAAAGAATATTATTAAAAGAATAGCGAGAGAGGGAGTGTAAATGAATGCAACCATAAAATTTAAATAACAAAAAATGAACACTGATAAAATTGATTAAACTAAAACGATAGACTTTTCAAAATTTTATGATTTGTCATCTGACACGAGCTATTCAGCTATACGTACACAAAATTTGAAATCACTGACTTATGCAGTTTTTATGTACAAACTCTGTGACGGGTAGACAGACACGGGACAGAGACAAATAGGGTTTTGTTGATGAACGAATCCAAAAAATGGGATTGCTGCATTTTCTTTTTCAAAAAGCTGAATAATGTTCATAAATTGTCTGCGAATTTTGTCTTTTTCTTTTAACTACTACTTCAAACACGTTATGGTTATGCCATTAAATTATGCTTGCATTCATTTACGCTCCCTCTCTCGCTATCCTTTTCGTAATATTCTTTTTTTCCATTGTTAATTAACTCCAGACTACATATTTAGCACATAACAATAATAATTTGTATGCTTTAATGAAAGAAAGCAATGCACATTGAAACATTATATAATTAATATCTTACTTTGTTAAGCTTGCTTAGATGTATCACTGCAGATAGTCAATGGCTAGCTTAATCAACCTAAAAAGAATAAATAAAAAATTACAAATAGAATGCTATACTTATAGCAAAGAAGGAGAAATTGTTTTTTAATATACAGTTTCATATTTTGGTGACATAATTATATGGACGACAACGGAAGAAAATCCGGGCATGATTTTGGAACAGATGCGATGTTATCAATGTGACATATAAAAGTAGTAGGTCTTGATTACGTACGTTGATAACTACATATAATAATGATGATATATATTCGACAATGAAAAGGTACGAACTTATATTACAAATAATTTTTTTGTTTGTAAGACGTCAGTTTAATAATAAAACATTAAAAATATAATAAAAATTGACATGTTTCAACTCCTTTTCATCGAGTCATCTTCAAAATATCAATAGAAAATATAGTCAGATTGCCATGAATTTGATATTCGTTATTGGTGTTAACTGTGGCCTGTTCAGTATTGAAAATAAAGAATGTAAACATTTAAGATTCATTTACGCTCAAAAGAATTCCGTTACATTGCGTCTTAGGGGAACAATCCTTTATGGTGCATTTTAATCATATTACAATAATTTAAATATGTTTCAAAAATGTATATATCACTGAAGTGTACTACAAAATGCCTATTGTAGAATTTGGTGTACTATAATTTATTTATGGTAGTGGCTCCCAATATGGGGCATAACAATTTTCACAGGAAGTCATTTCCATGACAACAATTGTTTGAAAACTAGATTTTAAAAAAAAACAAAACGAAAAAATTAATATGTCCTGTTAAAATTAACATAGAAATATGATTTAAACGTCATTTTAAGCAGAAAAAAAATTTAATGCATTTTTTTTAAAAGAAAATTTGAAGACTTTTGTGTCTTTGACCCCCTTAACTGAACACTATTTTAGCACACTTTGTAATACGAGTATGAATCTATGGATAAAATAAAGGGTTGCCAAAAAAATTTCGCATGTTTTTGTACTATTCATGGTAATTGCAGAAATTGTGGTTTCATATGCATTAAGCATTTTCAAAAAATTGCTTATTAAGGCCTTTTTCACATTAATGTTAAAATTTTGTTACAGTAGTATGTTGGTAATTGTTTCATAATCTAAATTGTAAGTATGATCTTACGTTCTTGTTTTTTTCCCTTAAACACTTCATATCAACAATGTTGCCAGCAGTTTTTACCGTAAAAATTGCAATAAAATTAGATGTAATAAAAATTTTTATGTCTAATTTTACTGCAACTTTTACGGCAAAAACACGCAGCAAATTTATAGAATTTTTTTTTTTTTTTTCAGTGTAAGAATAAAAAGCGAAAAAAGTTAAAATTAATTTTTTGCACATAAAATTTGGTGATACAAGGGGACTCAATAAGCACATTTTTTAGCAATTTGTTGGTATTTTTTATTTTATTTTATTGCACTGCAGAAACAATGAAAAAAATAAAACAATTATCTGCTTAATAACTTTATTACTAATGGATTCTAGGAATGATATTTTAACGCACAGAAGAATTGTTTATGTTTTCATTTTTGTCCATTTAGTACATTTTTGCTGCAAGCTGTTTTAATATGACACGTATCTCGCTGAAAAAGTGATATAAAAAACAAATTGCTACTTTTTTTAGGCCTGCTATCTGTTTATTTCCATTTATACAATTTTTCTCTTTATTTTTAACATTATTTATATCCTCTTTAGACCTGAGCATAAAATAACTCTATAAATATATATTTGTTGCTTTTGCATAATTGAAATGACTCCATACATGACAGAAAAAGTCATTTTTATAAAATCAGTACTTTAAGGGACTGATAATTTAGGTTTACAAATATGGACATAAAAATACTAATCCCCTTCAAACATCAGTTTAACTATCACTAATATAAATTTAAGCAATAACAAAATTTAGGTCTTTAAACAAGCAAATGATCAGTAAATCCTCAAAATTTTTTATTGTAAAGCATTTAAGTTAAGTAATCATGAATATTTCTTACTTTCTTGGCCACACTCTCTTGAAGGTATTTTCGAAACTTGGATGAAAATAATATTTATTTTATGAGGCAATATTCATCAGTGCTCACATTTGTTAGTTTTGTTTTAAAGCAAAAAACATTCAGCTGTACAGAAGTAAAGTAAAAATTCAAAAAATCCGAACAGTTTAGTTTTTATGAGGAAAAGAATGGAGGTACACATTTGTGTACCTGAGGTCTGAAGAGGTTAAATGTGAAAAAAAGAAATGTAAAGAGGTGTATTCTATATGATATATCGTGTGAGAAGAGTTTAAAAAGCAGAGAAAAAGGGAATTTTTAGTTAATTACATATCAAAATCTTGAAAGGTGTACGTGCTCTTCTGATACCCTTTCCCTTTTCTCTAAGGCTCTTGTGCGCAACTATCCCAGCTGAAATATTTCTCTAACAAACTGTATGAGTTTTTAAGATCACCAGGTGGTACAGCATGAATTTAAACTTAAATGCGGCATAGAAATTTGATGTGACACTTTGTCAAATTCTCTCAGTTTTCAGAAGTAATAGGGTACTTAGCAAGTATAATAAGGAGAAATATTCATAAGTAATGTTTTTGTAAATTTTAAATCCCTTTTAAAATATCTGTTTTTTAAGTACATTTTGACAGATTTAAACAAAGAAGATTTTACTAAAATATACTATACTAGTTAGTTTTATGCTTGCAGATGCATTTTTTCCCCTGGCAGATTTGAAAATACTTTTTGTTAAAAAAACATTGACTAGTTTTAGATGACGGTATCTATATTTATCAAAAATAAAATCTTTATGTGGCTTTAGGTCTGATTTTTTATTTTTATTTTATTTTATTTTTTTTTCTACTATCTACTCTTAATTTAGAAATAATTGTATTTTAAATCCCAGTTTTTCTCACAGGGTATGTTTTTGTGAAATTCAGAAGTTTTACTTTATATTTATGAAAATTCGAGTCATAATTTTGTGAATTTGAAGTTATGGTTATGATCAGGTTTTATCCTGTATACATGAAAATGCTAAATAATATGTTTTTGACGAGTTCAGCTGCTTTGTTGCAGGTGAAAGTTTATACGTAAATGATTATATTTGTGAAAAGTTTAATTTTAAGGTGGGAAAATTCTGCGAAAGGTCTACATGCAGGACAAAAAATTTTGTGGAGGATCCTGTTTTGCGTTGAAAATTTTTGTGAAGGGCCCTTTTAAAATACCTATACTTTTCCGGTACTACTCTGTTATCCCGTCGACCGATTTCGCCAAATTGTACAAATCGCCAAACTAATAACCAAATTATACCTATTGACGTAATTTTTATTTTAAATAAAAAAAAATAATAAAAAGTAATTAGTACGATTTTATTAAGAATACAAATAAAAAGTCGAAATAAAAATCACTTAATGACGTTTTAAACACGTGTATCGTATTTAGTGTCATTGAATTAACATTGTCGATCATCTATTATTGGCATTTAATCTTATAATTTGGCAATAGTATTTTGGTCGACGGGTTAACAGAGTAGTACCACTTTTCCTAAACGAATCCCTGATTAATCACGTAAACATGCTGAAAAAATAGATATTTTGTTTCTAAAAACAGAATTGATGGAGTTTTTTTAAAGACATTTTATTTTATATATGTGATGTTATGGCAGTAGAACTCATTCGAAATCATTATAATTCCGATTAGGAATGCGAGATTTTAATTTGATGAATACCGACACGTTTGTTGATCGTTAATGCAGTTGTAGTTACAGTCGAGAAGTGATAAAAAAAAAAAAAAAAAAAAAAAAAAAAAGGCAATGGAAATAATTAACGTAGAGTTTCTTCACTAAAAGAAAACTAAGGCATCTTCGGCTATGTATATTTTATTAGCAAATATCGGTTAAACAGATTTCAACTTTAATGAAATCTCATATTTTAATACGATAATCAATGTAGATGTTAGGCATATTTATATTTATTCTTACAGAATTTTATTACATTTTTGAGTATTAACTTTAAAACTACTATGCTAAAAAAAATGTGCAGAAGTTTATTTAAAAAACTCTCGGCATCAGTAATTCTCAACCGGAGTACCACAGCGCATTAATGAAGTGCAATCTGATAAAAATATTGAAAATATTTTTAATATTATTTTATAAACTTTGATTTATTTGACATGCAATTTGAACAATAATTTGTCTACAAACATATGAAAAAAATTGCTTAGATAAGAAGACATTTGTGCACTGCGCATGTAAAAAATTAAAAATGAGAAAATGAATTTAAATAGGTGGGTAAATGCGATCGCAGATCGCACAGAGGATTTCGTTTAATATTTCTTGCAAAACAATTATCCTTTAATTAATAAATCCAAATTTTTTATTCATAATTATTAAATTATTACATAAATAACAGAACCAATAAATTTAATTTAAAAATAATTGTAACAGGAAATAATTTATTTTAATCAAATTTAAAATGTTCAAATCAAATTATTTAAGTAAATTCCAATTTTTTTTATTAAAAAAATAGCGGTGGTATGAATAAAATTTTAAATTTCTAAAATCGAAAAAAATTGTTTAAAATTGAATTTAAATTGCTGAATCATTAATGAATCGCAACAGTTTTTAAAATAAAAAGAATATTCAATTCCAAAAAATTATTACGAATGTCACATGAAAGAAATTCTTATAATATAATCCCTTAAATTGGCAAAAATCCAAAATTTATTCTTATTAAAGGCTTCTCAATACGAAAATTTCAAGTTCCAGCATCGGGAGTTCGAACTAAGAATCTCTGCTTAGTGGCGAGATGCTGTACTTGCAAGCTATGATGTCTAAAGGGGAAACATTGAAGTTAAGGTTTTCCTTGAAAATTTAAATGACAAAAATGAATGGATGACATCGAAAAAAGATTTTTAATTAAAATAATACATTTTTTCAAAATTTTATAATTCTCGTATGATACGAGATGTTTAGTTGTAAGTACACAAAATTTGAAGTCGCTGATTCATATAGTTTTCTTTTCTTGTACAGTCTTTGTGACAGACGGACAGACAGAGGAGAAATCGATAAGGATAAATTTTCCTATTACACTGACAAGTAAGGAAAAAATTCCGTTATTCTACAATTAAAATTGACTAAGTAATAGCTATTTATTGTTGGAGCATATTTTCAGCTGCAAATCTGAGGTGTTTCGCAAATGCTGTAGAAATATAATTTCGTCAGATATATTAAAAAATGGTGAGAGTAAAATAAACATTACAGTATAAGTTGGAAATATATAATCAATCCGACCTATTAATGCGGATTATATATAATTTGTAAAAAAACAGAAAAAATAGAAAAAAAACGTAATTTAAAAAAAATAAAATGGTGAAAATTAAGTGCCTCAATTCTGTACAAAATGATAGACATTTTAAAATGTTGTTAAAATACACTAGTCTGAAAAAGTTGGATTAAGTCATGATTTTTTTCGCTTTTGATAAATGATTCTTATGTATTTTGTATCGCTAAATCTAAAATTGACCTTCAATTTTTTTTAACCCTCATTTAAAAATTTTCTGCAAATCGTAAATTTTAAATAAAAAAAAAGAAAAATAATTAAAATATAATGCTATACATAGATGTAACTGTTGTGTTTTTAATTTTAATAACATATTTTTTTTTCCTCTGAATCTAAAAATTACTTTTATTTTGAACTATTAAGTCAGGATTTTTCGCAAATTGTAAATTTCTCAAACTTAAAAACAAATCTCCCCCCCCCCCCCACACACACACCTCATCGGAACCCTCATCGGTTTAGCTGTGAAAATCCCCGTATAAGCTATAAAAAATGAATAAATTATTGAATTAATTAAATGAAATTAAATTAAATTAAAAAAAGCTTATCTGTTCCATAGAATCAGATATTCGCTACATTTGAACTGTCATTTACGATTTGCAAAAAAAAAAAAAATAAAATAAAATAAAATAAAATAAATAAATAAATAAATAAATAAAATAAAATAAAAAAAATATAAAAAAAAATAACGTGATGGTTTAAAATGAAGTTCATTTACAAGCCATAAAACTCAATTGTCCGAAATTATAATAATACGACAATTTTTTCTATTTTTTAATATCCGATTTTTGTTATTTTGTAACTTTGGACAATTTATGATTTACCAAAAGTCTTGTCATGATGGTTAAAAATTAAGGTAATTTTCGGATCAGTGATAAAAAATACAGCCACCGCAGTCGTGTGTTTTCTAATCTGAAATTTTTTCTTAAGCTTCTTTCGGCGGCAGTCTATCCGAAATTTTTGATTTTATCCAGTAAAATAAATAGAAAGGGTAACCACCGAAAAGCATAATAATATTAGACTGTCGCTATATTTAAGTATGTAAAATTTAATCTCCATGGGATATTTGAAAGCGAGTGAGTTAACGTTCGAATGCATGAATGAAAACAAAACTCATCTTTCGGAAGGAAAAAAAAAAAGAAAAAAAAAGACGGGCAATTTTACGGAAATCGTACTGAAAATCTGGACGACAGTACATTTTACTGTTTTTTAACGGAGAAAATTCAATAAATTCTAGATATAAAATCGAAAAAAACGGAAACATATCTGGAACATACGAAAAGTTTTCCATTAAAAAACAGTAAATTGTACTGTCGTCCCGATTACCGTAGTTTCCGTAAAATCTTTTTTTTTTTTTTTTTTTTTTTTTTTTTTTCAGTGACAAGCTAAAACGTTGTTTAAAGTATTTAACTTATATGGGCCATTTTCCCCATTAGCTTACATTTCATGGTAACGGACTTGATATTTCTAATAAAACTATTAAGATGAACAAGCTTGTATATTTTCTAACTTAGGTAATAATTTACATAGCTTCTAAAACTATTTAGTAAACTTACTTAGCAGCTTACATTTCATCGATTACAAATATGGTAACACACTTGACAAGTAACGGACTTGACATTTCAAATAAAACTATTAGAAATGAACTAGCTCGTATAATTTCTCACTTAGATAATAATACACATACCTTCTGAAACTATTTAGTAAACAATATTTAATTACAAAAGTGCAAAAATCATTATTTTAATATTAAAATTTACGGTAACAGACTTGACAGTGAAAAAAAATACCAACTTTGATGAAAGCTTATTCTTGCCACTATTACATTGCTTCAAAATTGAAGAGTAAAAAATGGCAAGTAGTTGCGTGAATAGTTTAATTATATCGCCGAATATTTGCTGCTAACTTTAAGCAGAATTAGAAACCTATTTTGACTAAAATAATCACAAGGTAACGGATTTGACGCAAAATGAGGGACAAAAAATTTCTGTGAATTTCTTAAAGAAAATGTCTCTTGCAAAATTTTTTTTTTCATTATTATAAAACACTAACAGTTCATATTTAAAATAATTCAATCTTTTTATTTAAAAAAATTTAGATTAAAAAAAACAGTTAATTACATAAAACTTGGAATGGGACAGGCATTTTTGCTTAGAATCACAATTTTAAAGATTTATATCTCCAAAATTTTTATGGATTTTTTAAAAATTTTTCATGTTAGAAATGTTTAATATAGTCTTCTTTAGCTAATGCATAGCTGAAATCAAACTTCAATTATTAATTTATGTTTGAATTTTTTTCTTTTTACTCTTGGACAGCATATGTAAGTGAAATTTGAAAATGGCCCATATTATAACTTTTATAATATAAGTGTGTAAGACAAAAACTTAAGCGCTAGTTTAAGCATGCCGTGAGAAAGAAAAATATTTTAAATACATTCTTCTAATGATAAGAGAAATCAATTAATACCTTATTAAAATCTAATTAATTCAAAACATGTAAAATGATATTGCTCCTTATAAGTACTTAACCTTTCAGATTCTCCCCCCCCCCCTTCTTTTTTTTTCCTTAAGAAACAATGTGCGACGTTTATGGCCGTTCTTGCATTTGAAATGCGCCTTACAGCTCATAAAAATAATTAATAGATCGATGAAATATACTGCGTGATTTTATGTGAGTATTACACATTCATTCAAGGACAGCGAATGGATTCTGTATCTCAGTCAATAACCTGCTGCTAAAAGCTCCAGGCAATAGGCAAAAGAAACAGCTGCCGTCTTATTCTCATTACTTACCCAGTGAACTATTTGAAAATCCCAAAATACCAATGCATGAGGTATTCTTTACTTTTCAGGATTTTGTATACCAGGAGTCAGCAAATAAGGTCATCGCAGTGGCGTAGGCAAGGAGGTGGTTTTGGGGTTAAAACCCCTCCCAGAGCTAAGAAAAATTACTATAATTGCTGCTTATATGACTCAAATCCAAAATTAATATTTAAAAATTTTGGCGTTTTTAGGAATCCGCCGCTTTGTTAAATCAAATTTTATTCAACAAAGTATTTCAATTATACGGCGTAAATTCTATTTAAAACTGTGAAAGCGATATTACAAGCATTGGTTAAGTAAAAATTGGTTATTTTGAGTAAATCACTTTCCTAACAAATATAAATTAAAAATTATGTCATAAAAATGTCTTTTTTGATTTAAAAACCGCCTTAAACAGTAAAAATGGAATTATTATAAGGGCATTCGTGTGTCTTATTTTGCTTTTGAATAGTCATGTCTGCATATGCCTATATTTTTTTAACTAATAAATCGTTGAGCGAATTTTTGTTAACTGCTGACTGATTCCATTAACCAGTGATTCAAATAACCGGCGAGCATTTTTATCTGAAACTCAAAACCCTAACTAGAACCGAATTCTGGCTGCGCCACTGAGGTCATGAGGTATAATTATGCCCACTTTTTACATTTTCAACATTGTTATTAACTATTTGGGAAAATAGTTGTTGTTCTCAGTAGAGAATTGGGAAATCTGAATCATATTTGAATGTTTTTATTGGTTCAGTTCCGCAACTTTATTCATTTTGTTCGTTTTCTGATTCGTGCAAATTAATGTCCAAAAATGGAATATTTATGCTATTTATTTATTTATTTATTTATTTATTTATTTTTTTTATCTAGAAAAGTGTTTTTTTTTTTTTTTTTTTTTCACTATATAGGAAGTAATTTTTACCCTTTACAAACACATCTTAGAATTTTTAAGATTCATACCTCCCTCCTTTTTATTAAGTTAAAAGTATAATTAAAATTACCCCGTCAAAAACCCACAATTAAAAAAAATTGGGATAATTAATACCACTATATTTCCTCTTTATACTTGCCTACAGGGTCATTCCATGTCAATTCAACCAGACCTTGTAACCCGTCCCACAGGGATTTTGATGAAACTTTGTGTACACACTAATTCTATCATGAAATGATTCCATCAGAAATTTTTCCTTCCTAGACCTCATAGTTTGTGAGATATGGGGAGTCCAATTCTTGGGGGTTTCTGAAATCGCACATTTCTGAGTCTGTATATTTTGAGATTGCAGTTCCATCTTCAAAAAATTGTTTCTCTGGATCTAAAACATGAATCATCTTAAAAATATCACTGTAAGAATATAAAAAAAATACAGATTTTAATAAAAAACATTTAAAAAATTTACTTGTAATATTTAGGATAAAAAAATTAGCCAAAGTTGAGAGTTATGGTTATTTTTCCAATTTTTTGTGACTTCACCAAAAAGGCTGTACACAAAAAAGCAAATGAATTTCCAATTTTTTTTTTTTTTTTGTTTTAAATAAAAGTTTACACTTTGGGCTTTCTATCTATGAAATAAAAATGATGTCTTTCGCATGGCTTATGCAAAAATTTTGGGTACTTTCCAATTAGCCGGATGCGTGTTTTATTTTTACATATGTACATATGTATAGATCTATATAAATACAGAGGTATTATACATGTACATATGTATGCATATATACAGTATATTAATATATATATGTATAACACTGGTGCTCGTATAACCGAAAAGTATCAAATTTTGCCTTGTTTTGAGAATCTGCACCAATTAAGAGGAAAAAAATCTGACTAAGTTTAGCTGTGGTACTTAAATAATTACTGGAATTTCTATGAGTTATTGAATTTAATGTTATTTGATACATATTTTTTTATTTGCAAAGTAAAGTTTAGGATCTTTTTTCTGATTAAAAAAAATCTGATTGTAATATGTTTCCCCATTAAATTTAGGGAATGGTCCATATATTTCATTTCGTTATTTAAAAATGGGTATTTTTTGCTAATCTAAAGAATCTTTTACTTTTATTTTCGATAATTAAACTCAAAACAGATTTTTTTTTTGTGCAGTATAAAATAAATAATTTTTTCTCCTCACATTTCCATTCTTTCATTTGAATGCTTATATATTGATTATTTGTGTTTAAAAAATGTCCAAAACCTTGTATTTCCTTTCCTTGGGTAATTTTAATCAGTTTAAATATTTATATTGGCAAGTTTAAATACACAAATGTTTAACAGAACTTAAATTTGTTTCTATAGTATGAAAGGTTTAATTGCACCTGCCTTCTATAAACACCTTCTGATAAAGGCAGGGTAATGTTCGTAAGTGAAAGCAGATGTTTTGAAATCAATTTAATCAAATTATTGTCATTCTGTCATTCTGTCACTATGTTTCTTATCATAGAAGAATGATCTAACTTTTACTATGCTACTAAAAATATGTTCTGATTTTTACATATCTTATAGTTTGTGATATGTATAAATATTTTTTTGCTTTATTGTTTTAATATGTAGTCTGATATTAAATCTTCTACTAGTCTTCAGGCTTGCAGTATTGTAATATTAACTCGTTTAGAATGTCACAAAACTATCTATACAAATAATAGAGAAATAGACTACATTGATAATCTCTGTGATTCAGAAAAAGAACTTTTATTACTTAGGACTATTGCATTTATAAAAAAAATTAAGTGAAAACCATTTGATTAATATATGTGAGCATCACAGAATTTGGCTCTTAATGAAATATGAATTTTATCAATAAGTCTCTACACAAATAGGCAAATGAGATTTCCAATTTGTTTTTGTATCAAATAACATTAAATTCAATAACTCATAGAAACTCCAGTAATTATTTAAATACCACAGTTAGTCAGATTTTTTCCCCCTTAATTGGTGCAGATTTTCAAAACAAGGCAAAATTTGGTACTTTTCGGTTAGACGGGCACCAATGTTATACATATATATATCAATATACTGTATATATACATACATATGTACATGTATAATACATCTGTATTTATATAGATCTATATATATGTACATATGTAAAAATAAAGCACTTATCTGGCTAATTAGAAAGTACCCAAAATTTTTGCATAAGCCATGCGAAAGACATCATTTTTATTTCATAGATAGAAAGCCCAACGTGTAAACTTTTATTTAAAACAAAAAGAAATTGGAAATTTCATTTGCCTTTTTGTGTGCATATGTAATATGTAAAAATAAAGCACTTATCCGGCTAATTAGAAAGTACCCAAAATTTTTGCATAAGCCATGTGAAAGACATCATTTTTATTTCATAGATAGAAAGCCCAAAATGTAAACTTTTATTTAAAATAAAAAGAAATTGGAAATTTAATTTGCCTTTTGGCGTACAGCCTTTTTCGTGAAGTCAGAAAAATTTGGAAAGATAACCATAACTCTCAACTTTGGTTGACTTTTTTTATCCTAAATATTACAAGTAAATTTTTTAAATATTTTTTATTAAAATCTGCATCTTTTTATATTCTTACAGTGATATTTTTAGGATGATTCATGTTTTAGATCCAGAGAAACAATTTTTTGAAGATGGAACTGCAATCTCAAAATATACAGACTCAGAAATGTGTGATTTGAGACACCCCCAAGAATTGGACCCCCCATATCTCACAAACTATGAGGTTTGGGAAGGAAAAATTTCTGATGGAATCATTTCATGATAGAATTAGTGTGCACACAAAGTTTCATCCAAATGCCTGTTGGTCGGGTTACAAATGGGGGAAAAATTGGTTGAATTGACATGGAATGACCCTACACCCATTTGTTTGGGGGCAATTAAGAGCATTAGAAGTCCAAACTGACAAATCCATTTATAGAAAATTTCGGTAGACTATGTTCAAATTGCTATCTCGATCTCAAAAATGCTTCAGACTATCTAAAATGAAATCTTATACTATAATGCGAGCAAAAATTGTGTGTGTGTGTGCGTGTGTGTGTGTGGGGGTAAATTTTATCTGAAAAACGGCTCTAACGATTTTCGCAAAAATTTGGATTTTACCATTTTCGGGCACGAGAAGACCATTGGGCTAGGTCACATGTTCGAGAAAATTCGATTATTGGGTCGTTTTGGGTCATAATGGGTCAAGATCAAGCTATTTATATCTAAAGAACGGCTGGATCGATTTTAAGGAAATTTTGTAACCAATCGTTTTTTGGCACGAGAAAACTATTGGGCTGGGTCACATGTTCGAAAAATTTCGATTATTGGGTCATTTTTGGGTCATTATGGGTCAAGCCATTTTTATCTAAAAAACGGCTCTAACGATTTTGACCAAATTTTACATTTTATCGTTTTGGATTACCAGAAGACCATTGGGTTAGGTAACATGTTCGAGAAAATTCGGTAAGTGGGTCATTTTTGGGGTCATTGTGGGTCATGCTATTTTTATCTAGAGATTTTCACACGCAATTTTGACTAAAAATTGCATTCTATGGTTTTCGGGCACGAGAAAAACATTGGGCTAGGTTACATGCTCGAGAAAAAATTTTAATGGGACATATTGGGTCATTAAGAGTCTGGGTCAAGCTATTTATATTTAAAGAACGGCGTGATGGATTGTAACGAAATTTTGTATGTAACAGGTTTTTGACATGAGAAAACTAATGGGCTGAATCACATGTTTGAGAGATTTCGACTATGAGGGTCATTTGTGGGTCATGATGGGTCATAATGGGTCATGGTCAATCTATATCTAAAGAAAAGGTGGATCGATTTTAACGAAATTTTGTATATAACTTTTTTTGGCACGAGAAAATCATTGGGCTAGGTCACACATTCGAGAAATTTCGATTAATGGGTCATAAAGGGTCTGGGTCAAGCTATTTATATTTAAAGAACGGCTGGATCGATTTTAACGAAATTTTGTATGTAACATTTTTTTGACATGAGGAAACTAATGGACTAAATCATATGTTTGAGAGATTTCGACTATGAGGGTCATTTGTGAATCATGATGGGTCATAATGGGTCATGGTCAAACTATATCTAAAGAATAGGTGGATCGATTTTAATGAAATTTTGTATGCAACATTTTTTTGGCACGATAAAATCATTGGACTAGGTTACATGTTCGAAAAATTTCGATTAATGGGTCATTTTGGATCATAAAGGGTCTGGGTCAAGCTGTCTATAATTAAAGAACGGCAGGATCAATTTTAACAAAATTCTGTATGTAACAATTTTTAGAAACGAGAAAACTAATGGACTAAGTCACATATTCGAGAGCTTTCGATTATAAGGGTCATTTGTGGGTCTTAATGGGTCAAGGTCAAGCTATATCTAAAGAATGGGTGGGTCGATTTTAACGAAATTTTGTATACAGCATATTTTTGGCATGAGAAAATCATTGGGGTAGGTCACATGTTCGAGAAATTTCGATTAGTGGGCCACTTTTTGGTCATTCTAATTTTATCTAGCCAACGTTTCGCGCAATTTTGATTAAATTTTGTATTTTATCGTTTTCGGTCACAAGAAAATCATTGGGTTAGGACATATTTTTGAGAAAATTCGATTAGTGGGTCATTTTGGATTATAAGGGGTCAGGGTCAAACTAACTATATCTAAAAAACGGCCCAATCGATTTTATCTAAATTTTGTATCTAATGTTTTTCGGCATGCTAAAACTAAAGAGCTAGGCCACATGTTCGAGAGATTTCGATTATAAGGGTCATTTGTTGGTCATGATGGGTCATGCTAATTTTATATAGAAAATGGTACTCACCATTTTGACTATACTTTGTATTATATCGTTTTTGAGCAAGAGAAAACCATTTGGCTTGGACACATGCTCGCGAAAATTCGATTAGTAGGTCATTTTGGGTCTTAATGAGCTAGGGTCATTCTAATTATATATAACAACGACTCAATCAATTTTACCTAAATTTTGAAACAAAACGTTTTTTGTCACGAGAAGACTATTGGGCTGAGTCGCATGTTAAACAAAATTATATTAGTGGGTAATTTCGCTTCATTGCTGAATGCTGCCAAGGTAATTTTACCTAAAAAATGGCTTAAACGATTTTGATTCAATTTTATATTCTACTGTTTTTGATTACCTGAAGACGATTGAGCTATGTCACATGCTTGATCAAATTTGATTAGTGGCTCATTTTGGGTAATACGGGTCAGGGTCACGAGAATATGGCAAAAGCCAATAACTTGGTGATATTTGACAAAATATTGACGACATATGGCCAAGAAATCGACTATAAAAATTACGAAAACCAAAACACGTATATGGAGCCAAATGAAAGAATGCCTCCAAATTTGGCTATATCTAGCAAAAAATATTGTCTTTCAGAATGTAAAGAATTTTTTTATACATTCTTAAGAGGATTCGAGATGCATGGTTAAACCAATCAGAGTCGAGCTAAAAAAGTGATTTAGATCGATGTCCTTTCGTGGTAAACTTTAAAATAAAATAAAATTTATAAATATGCGCATAAAAACATAGTTTTCTTATTGATTGTTTTTCTAAATAATACTATTATAAACATGTTTTACAGTAATAATACAGAGTTAATGATACAGTGAAAATACTATATCGAGTTGAACACAAAGTTAATTTTGACCGAGCTAAGCTCGGTCTCCCCTGCTAGTATATATTATGAGGTTATTATCAAAGCGTGAAACAAAATTTTACCATGCACAGTTTTCTCCATTATAAGGATATACATAACTAACCTCTGGTTCATAATCACTCCTAACCCTAAAATAATCAGTTATTACTTTTAAATTGTTATTTTTATATACACATACACATAATAGATATCAGAAAAGTCATATATTCGTATTGAAAAATTATTGCATACACAGGCATACGTTCTGAAAATTTTTACATACACATCATAAAATAGCAAATACAGGTATTCATTGAAAATTACACTTTGAGGCTTGAGGTCATTGTATGTAGTTTGGTTAACGTGGTGAACAGCTAATCTGAAGCGAGTCTTAAAATGGGTGCCTGTTAATTTCGAAGGATGATATTTGTCATTCAGGAAAGTCATTTTGGAGAAAATTCTTTCACTTTTGGAGAAAATGTGAAGTCAAACATAACAGCCAGGCTAATAATTAATTTTTTGAAACTTTTCCATTTCTCCAAGATATTTTTACCCCTAAATTCTTCAGGAAATGCATTTTTTTTCATTTGCAAGGAAATATCTAATTGCATTTTGATCTTGCATATTGATCAATCCATTTGAAGTAAAGATTTTTCGTGACTGAATAATTTTTTGGAGCCACATTAGTCCATTCTGCAGCTGGAGCAACTTCATAAAGCGAATTAAGGAATTGAAACAATTCAACATAATAGAAAAATTTTTTACGGGTTGGTGTAAAAAATATATTTTTTTAGGTGCGTTCGTAATTATGTAAATAGGTAGCATCTATTGTTGTCGCTCAGTCCGTCCGTCTGTCCGTTCACATATAACAACGCAAAAACTATCCAACCGAATCGTTTGAAATTTAAAATATATAATTATTACATAATTTTGTCGAGTCATTTCAAATTTTATGAAAATCGGAAGGATAGATCAATGACAGGGACAATCAAAAGGATTCCGTTACATTACGTCAATGGGGAAAAAAGTTTCAAATGCATTTTAATCGTTTGAAATTTAAAATGTATATTTATTATATAATTTTGTCGAGTCATTTCAAATGTTATGAAAATCGGATGCATAGATCAGTTACAGGGACAATCAAAAGTATTCCGTTACATTACAACCAATGGGAAAAAAAGTTTCAAATGCATTTTAATCGTTTGAAATTTAAAACGTTTAATTATTACATAATTTTGTCGAGTCATTTCAAATGTTATGAAAATCGGATGCAGAGATCAATTACAGGGACAATCAAAAGTATTCCGTTACATTACGATCAATGGGAAAAAATGTTTCGAATGCATTGTAATGGTGTTACACTCATTTGAACATAATATAATTGACATGAATCTATGATGTATGTACTAAAATCTACATTCTGTACAATCTGGGATGCAGAGAATATTTATTATTAAATTACAAGGCCACACAAATGTATTCCACTAAATAATGTTATACGAGGAAACATTGTTTGGGGCTTGTTTTAATTATATTAAACTACTTCATATTTTATGAATAAGATATACGTTAATGAAGTATAATAAAAATTACTCCCTGCATATTTACAGGAACACAAAGATTTCAACCACTGTACTGTATCCAAAGTACGCTCTACTATATCAGCAAGATCTGAATATTTTAAAACTTATAGTACGAACGCACCTCATTTGCTACGCTTCACGTGCAATTTCCAACTTGTTTTAATATTAATTTTGTTTTCAAAAATATGAACGTGCCATGAATTTCAATGATAAGTTGGTCCACTAGCCCAATAAAATATTCTAAATAATTTTCATTGACATTTCGTCTTCTTGGAAAACAAATGAACATTTAATAGCTCAATCGAACAGTTTCTTTCTTTCTTTCTTTTTTTTTTTTACCTTTTTTTTTGGTGGCATTATTTTTGTGAGCATCATTTATTAACTCCACTCATTAATCATGCTTTTTATTTATGCAGTGTTGTAACGTCATTGCCGCAAATTTTGTGTGATTTGCTCATGGCTTAGGTGTAATATATTGAAATATATTCTCACCCATCCACACTTAATACCCATTCATCAATGCCAGGATTTTTAGAATCCTTAATGATTCATGCGTGTCATTTACTTGTCATTAAACGAGTTAATGATGCTATAGTATGCTTTCAACTATAATTTAAAGGAATGCCATCACTGTTCGGTGTTTAAATTTGTTTATTAAAGTAAAATAAAATAAATAAATTTACAAAAAATTGACGGTGGTTTTATTTGAAGAACAAATCATTATTCATCTCTTAAACCTGCTCTACTGCTGGAAGGTTTCTTGAAGAATTTTGTTTTTAAAAGTGCCGTTGTGTAAAAAAAAATATCGCTTTATTATAAGGGGGTTATCTATTAATTACATGAAGAAAACTTTGTGTGTTTTTATCCTTCTCATCAGTTTGTCACAAGTTGCCACATTCGACAGATAACCTCCTCTGTTGTAGCGTTATATTATTTTGTTGATAATGCTAAAGTACCATTTAACTATCATTTAAAAAGATACTATCACTGTTTAGCGTTTAAATTTGTTTATCAAAGTAAAAATAAATAAATAAATTTAAGAAAATTGATATTGGTTTTAATTCAAAAAGAAATCATTATACATTTCTTAAACTTGCTCTACAGCTTGAAGGATTCTTGAAGAATTTTGTTTTTAAAACTGTTGATGTGTAATATGTATGTATATATATATATATATATATATATATCTTTATTAAAAAGGGTTATCCATTAATTATATGACGAAAACTTTGTGTGTTTTTATCCTTCCTCATCAGTTTGTCACAGGTTGCCACATTCGACTGATAACCTCCTCTGTTGAGGTCTTGTATTATTTTGTTGATAATGTTATAGCAGCCTTTAATTATCATTTAAAGGAATACTTTCACTGTTCAGTGGTTAAATATATTTAGAAAAATAAACAACTAAATTTAAGTGTTTAAGGTCTTTTTTTTTTCAATTTTTAGAAAAGACTGTTTTTACGTCAATAACATTAACACTAGGTATCCAAATAGATTAATAGAGTTTAACGAGTGTTCTATAGTCTGAAATATGACGAATGTTATTGTTTTGGGTATACTATTTAATTCATAATAATAGACAGGCTAAAAAAATGTTTTGGAGGTGTTTAGAAAATATTATATTATAAGTATTAATTCGTATAACAACTTTCTAATACTTTTTGTGTTTTTTTTATACATGATTCTTTTTGGAAAGTAACTTTTATTTTAAATTTAAATAGTGAAATGCATGTTTAAGATAAAAGAATCAAAAAATGGTGCAAAGAGAATTAAAAAAATATTTATTATTATTAGAAGTAGTAAATACCTAAGAGTTAAAGAAGCCATAAATAAATGCAGAAGATACATATTAACATTACTACATGTTAGTATGTATTATTACTAAATTATTTGTTTAAACAAAATAATACTCAATTAAAAGGCATGCATTATTAATCGTACACCAGACCCGAAAGGGTTAATAAAATATATACTGGTTCTAATTGAAGAACAAACCATTATACATCTCTTAAAGAAGAATTAAAAAAACATACTTCCACCCTCAACAGCTCAAAATTTTCAGATATATTTTAAGACTCATATTTAAAAGTAAAAACCTCATACTTTCTGTGATTTTTGAAGCAATGTATTAGATGCCATGTGATTTCATTTTTCGCTCAAGTAATTATAATTTGATTTTTAAAGAATTATTTTCCTTGTATGACCCTTTTTTTTTTTCATTCCCAGATTTCCCGCTTCGGAAAATTCGATTCAAAACGCCCCCTTTGACAGCACTTTTTGCAATATTTCCTGTATTTATCAAAAAATTGACAAACGTAGTACACGTTGTAGTTTCTAAATAATAGAAGTTGCAAGTTGGATGCGTTTGAGAGCAAAAGTGAATTAAAAAATAATTCAGAAAATAAACAGTTTAGATCTTCAAACCTGCAATACAGCTGGAAGGATTCTTAATCAATCTTGTTTCGAAAACTGTCGATGTGTAGAAAAATATATATTTGTTTAATATAAGGACTTATACATTAACTGGTTAATTATTTTGCCAGAAATGGACTCGGGCAGGAACGCTTTGTTTGCTTAGTTATTAAAAGATTGCAAGAACGCTTTGTTTGCTTCGTTATTAAAAGCTTGCAAGAACGCTTTGTTTGCTTCATTATTAAAAGCTTGCAAGAACGCTTTGTTTGCTTCGTTATTAAAAGCTTTTTGATACCACCAATTTGTAACTGTAACTTTATTTTTATTAATTGACAAATATATTTCGAGGGTACAAGGCAAATATTTTAATATAGAAAAAGTTATATTTCACCACTATTTTTAATTTATTGTATTATTTTTTTAAATAAAATAGTTAAGGGGTTAATTACATTATTCACACATATTTTTTGAATTTTAACTTTTTTTTACCGCTATACCACAGGTTGACACAATCGACTTATAACTTCTATCGTTGTGACATCATATATGTTTCGTTGATAATGCTACATTATTCTTTTATATATCATTGTTCAGTTTTCAAATTTGTTATGTAATGTGGAAAATATTAAATTTGAGAATGTCGATATTGGCTTCAATTGTTGAATATATATTACATCTTTTAACCCTGCATTATAGCTGAAAGATTTATCAATATTCATTAAGAATCTTATTTTTAAGAGAGCATTCCAATCCAAACTACTTATTTTCTCATAGATTTCTAAATTCATTTTTGTTCACAAACGCCTCAAGCTGGCTAACTCTCTTATTTAGAAAGTACATAAAGTGCCATGCTCATACATTTTTTGATAAATGCAGAAAATATTGCAAAAATGTTGTCAAAGTTTTGAACCGAATTATCCCGTACGGGAGATCTGAGAACGAAAAAGATGGTCATACTAAGAAAATAGTTGTTTATAAATGAAGTTCTAATTAACTGGTCTGAAAATGATATCACGTGGCCTCTTATACATGTCTTCAAAATCCCCTCAGCAAGCTTCGTGTTTTTACTTTTAAAAATAAGTCTGAGAATGCATCATAAAATTTCGAGCTGTAAAGGGTGGAAAAATATTTTTTCGAATATACCATTATATTTGCTAATGTGTAAAAATAATTCTATAATATAAGGAACTATCTATTAATTACATTACGGGAATTTTATTTCTACCTCACCTTCCTAATCCCTGTGTTGCGATTTACTACATTCGATTGATTACCTCCTCTGTTGTGGTGTCATATTCTTTTATTGATAATTCTTAAATATACTTATAACTATCATTTACGGGGTTCACGGTTGAACATCCACGGTTGAATTTATTTATTAAAAATATAACAATTAAGCTTCAGAAAAGTGATACTAATTTTAATTGAAGAAAAAACCATTTATCAATCCTGCACAACAGCCTGAAGGATTCTTAATTAATCATGTTTTCAAAATGCTGATTTATATTAAAAAAAACCCCTATTTACAGGGGTTTGCGATGAGAAAACTGCGCCCGGGGCAAAGCTTGAATTTGGCTCCCCTTTTCATCAAATTTTCTATGTGACAAATCAAAAATGACGATGGTAGCACAAATTGCGCGCCCGGGGTGGCCGTCCCCTTCGCCCCCGTCTTTTCACACGGCCCTGCCTCTTTATAATAAAAGGAACTATCCATTAATTACATAAGGTAAATTTTATTTCTATTTAACCTTTCTCATCTCTAAATCATAATTTGCCACATTCGATTGATTACCTCCTCCGTTCTGGTTTCGTATTCTTTTATTGATAATTCTTAAGCATGTTTTTAACTATCATTTAAAGAACAAGCCCTCACAGCCCCTCGTTTCAAAAATAAATATATATAGGACAGTTGCACCTTAAACTTTAACTAATAATAACACATTGCTCAGTGGTGCACAAAACAGGAATTTTAATATACATTAGTACATATTAAATCGAAATCATAGCACGTGAAAATAAACCATGTAATGATAATTTATCCTACAATATACCAAAAATATGGCATAACATCATAAAACCTTAAAATTTTTATTTCCTTGCAATATTTTAATTTTTACTCACGTGTAATTGGCAACATTTTTAAATTTTAATTCATTTAATTTTTAATTTAGTAGAACTATCTCTCGAACAAGATGCAAACGTAGGCCTTCCATTTCATATTTTCCTGAAGACGCCCGCAGAAGACGGCGCGAAACGTTGAAAATTTTATTTTATTTTAATATGTACTAATGTATATTAAAATTCCTGTTTTGTGCACCACTGAGCAATGTGTTATTATTAGCCCGCGTTTCAATTTGTTTATTAAAAATATAACAACTAAGTTTAAAAACAGCGATACTGGTTTTAATTGAAAAAGAAACCGTTTCTCATCTCTTATGACAGCATTACAGCTGGAAGTATTCTTAATCAATCTTGTTTTTAAAACTGCTGATGTGTAAAGCAGAAAACTGTATTTAATATAAGGCATTATACATTAATTACATCACGCAAATTTCGCGAGTCTTTAACCTTGTTCACCTCCATTCCACAAGGTTGACACACTCGGCTGATAACCTTCTCCGAAATCCTGTTATATTTTTCTGTTGATAATACTACAGCATGCTTTTAACTATCATTTAAAGGGATGCCTTCGATGTTAAAATTTGTTATAAAAATAAATAAATAAATAAATTTAATGAAATTGATATCGGCTTTGAATGAAGAATAAACTATTAAGTAGCTCTGAAACCTGCATGAAAGTTGGAAGGATTCTTGAGAGCCCATACTACTCTGAGTGAAAAAGACCTGGATGATAATGTTAAGTCTAGAGAGACGTTCTTTTCAAATATCTCGCTCAAGTTTTAATATTTTTACATGATGTTTTTGCATAGGATAGCTGAGGACGACCTACAACCGGGCTAGTTTTTACTTTTTCAATTTTGGTTTTAGATTTTCTATTAATTACTTTAATTTTTCGAAACCGGTTTGAACTATTATAATTACTATTATAATATATCTATATTCTGAAATTGAAATTATCATAATATGAAAAATATATAAGCAAAATCGAAAAAATAAAAACTAGTCCGGTTGTAAATCGTCCTCAGATATCCTATGCAAAAACATCATGTAAAAATATTAAAAATTGAGCGAGATATTTGAAAAGAACACCGACATAGACTTAACATTATCATCTGGCTCTTTTTCATTCAGTAGTGTGCACTCTTAACCAATCTTATTTTTAAAATTGCTGATATGTAACAAAAAGTTGTCGCACCCTTGCTACAAAAATAGTATAACACAAAAAAACTTCGTTTTTAATGAACTGCGAATAACTGTTTCAGTCTGTGATCAGCTCAATGGCCATTGCACAAACACAAATGCTACTTGGATGCTGAATTTCAACTACACTATCCTCTTCTTTAGGTAATTGGTAGAGGAGCTTAAACCCTGAAGAATAGCAGCCATAACTTAAAAAGCCCATTTTTTGAGTTGTGACACTTTTGCGATAGGTATACATAGTATCATTAAGGATATTTATGACCACTTTTAACATTTTCAACATTGTTAATTTTTTTTTCTTGTTTCTATCTGGAAAAGTGTTGTTTTCACTACACAGGAAGTAACTTTGACATTTTAAGAATACTTATTAAAATTTAAAATTTTTTTATCGCCTTTTTATTTAAGATAATAGGATGGTTATAATTACCCCTCAATAACTCATAATCACGAAAGTCTGAGGAAACTATGACCATTATATTTATTCTTTATACTTTCCTACACACATTTGTTTGGGAAAAATTTAAAACTATTAGAACTCCAAACTGGCAATGTCGTTTATTAAACATTTTGGTAGATTTTTTTTTAATTGCAATTTTGACCTCAAAAATGCTTTAGGCTACTGATAAAGAATGTCTAAAATGAAATATACACTAAAAAGGTTAATATTTAAGCGTGAAATAAAATTTTACCAAACAAAGTTTTCTCTATTATAGTTTTCTCTCTGTTATAATTACCCCCTGGTCATAATTACTCCCACCTGATCTTATATTTTTGATTTATTATTATTAGTAAATTATCCATTAATTACATCATACAAATTTAATGAATTTTTAAACTTCTTTCTATGTACACTCTCATGACCATACTCGATTCTCGAGTTTGACCATGACTTTGTAAATAAAAACAAGTTTTTTTTTTTTTTTTTTTTTTTTTTTTTTTTTTTTTTTTTGTCTACGGAAATATATTACAACCATGAACGAAAATATACTATAACTTCTTTTATGTTACCAATAATTTCAAAAAGGCATCTTCATAAGTAACCGCAGAAACCAATAAATTTTCAAAATTTATAGAATCATTTGTAAAAACACACTTTCATTTGCTGCCCTTTGTTTTCGAAATTTTTTCCGAATGTTTTATGTATTAGAGTATTTCATTTCCTCAATCAATAATACAGATTTTTGATATGTTATTAATTCTCAATCAGACATTTTCGGCAGCGTTATTGAATAAGCAAGATTAATATAATACTATTAATTTTAATTTTAAATTTCTTGCTGTTAATCTATCATTTCATCTGTAAAACTTCTTTATTAAACATGCCTTTGCATTGACAGTTTTAAAATTATTTTTGATTCACAGATCGTAACAAAATGTTTTTATAAATATATACAGGACAGATGCACCATAAAATTTAACTAATAAGAATGTATTTATTAAAATACAACACATTGCTCACTGGTACACAAAACAAGAATTTTAATCTACATTTGTACAATTAAAATAAAATAAAACTATCAACGTTTCGCGCCGTCTTCTGCGGGTATCTTCAGGAAAATATGATAATGGAAGGACTAGGTTTGCATCTTTATCGAGAGATAATGTTTCTAATCTCTTTAGATTTTCTCCGGCGATTGCCGATGTTTCTGATAAACAAAACTGCAATAACACTATAAATTCACAAAAATTGAAAACAAAATTTCACAAATTTTTGTCTCTTATCGGATTTTCTTCAGCTTTTGTCCGTGTTTCTCATAAATAAAAATTGGAATAAGATTTGCATTCACTAAAAATGAAAAAAAAAAAAAAAAAAAAAAAAAAAAAAAAAAAACTCACAAATTCTTGTTTTTCCTCGGATTTTGTTCTGCTCCTGTTTATGTTTATCACAAATAAAAATTGCAATAAGACTTGCATTCACTAAGAATTAAAAAACAAATTTCACAAATTCTTGTCCATCGTCGGATTTTGTTCTGATCCTGTCCATGATTCTCATAAATAAAAATGTCAATAACACTGTGCTGTCACTAGAAATTAAAAACAATTTTCACAAACTCTTGTCTCTCCTCGGGTTTTGTTCTGCTCCTGTCCAACTACTCATAAATAAACATTGCAGTAAGATTGTGCATTCACTAAGAATTAAAAACAAATTTTACATATTCTCGTTTTTCTTTGGATTTTGTTGCTCCTGCCCATGTTTCTCATAAAAAATGCAATAAGACTGTCATTCACTAAAAAGTAAAAACAATTTTCATAAATTCTTGTCCCTCTTCGAATTTTGTTCTGCTCCTGTCCATAATTCTTATAAATAAAAATTGCAACAAGATTCTGCATTCACTAGAAATTAAAAACAAATTTCACAAATTGTTGTCCCTCCTCTGATTTTGTTCAGTGCGTTCTCATGTTTTTATAAATAAAAATTCCAATAATCCTGTGCATTGACTAGAAATTAGAAACAAACTTCACAAGTTCTTTTACCTCCTTCGATTTTATTCTACACGTGCCCATGTCTCTCATAAATAAAAATTGCAATAAGGCTGTGCATTAATTAGAAATTAAAAACCGATTACAACAACTTTACGGAACAAAAGGCTACTCTTGTCGAAAACATCTCACCCTCCACTTTCCCTTTTCTTAAGACACGAAATCACCTTCAATTTTTTTTTTTTACCGAAATTTTCTTTTCTTCTGAATCAATGGTAACCAGGTTCTGAAATATAAAAAAAAAATTCAGCATTCAACTCTCAACAAATAAGTCATATATCAAGATTAGCAGAAGATAGCTGCTTCGATAGTCGCGTGCAATAGTTCATGATCAGAATATCATCTTTTTTTTCTTTCACTTCGTTCTTCATTTTTCAATATCGCTTATGAGTTTTGACGGTGGCTCTAAAGTAATGGAATGTTTGACGTAGGTTGTGAAACTGTTTATCATTTTTGGAGTTTTGTTCGCCTGGAAAGTTCTTGTCCAATTAAGTTAAATATTGGTGGCTAAGTTTGAATATCCGGGACATAAAATTAGCTCGTATGATTGTTTCTCAAGTACGATAGTTCTAACATCAACGTTGAAGTTTGAATATACAAAACATAATTTTAACTTGTACCATCATTTGAATATTGGTAGATGAGGTTGAATTTTTAATACTAAAAAAAAAAAAAAAAAAAAAAAAAAAAAGAAGAAAAGACTTGCATAATAATTTCTGAAGTTCGACAATTTCTCAAAAATTATTGATCAAAATTCCTCAGAAAATAGCAAATTTGATAACCATGTCCAACAGTTCTTGATATGAATATCAACTTTTTTTCTCTTCTTTCATCATATTATGTTATGACGTAAGAGTTTTAAGGAAGATTTTGTTTAAAGCATGAAATATCTGACGTAGGTTGTAAAATGCTTTATCTTTTTTGGAGATTTATTTACCTGAAAAGTTCTTGTCCAATTAATTTAAATATTGTCGGATAAATTTGAATATCCGGGACATAAAATTAGCTTGTATGATTGATTCTTAAATGCGATTATTTTAACATTGATAGTAATGTTTGAATTTACAAAACATAAACTTAATCTGTACCGTAACTTGAATGTTGGTTGTTGCCTTTGAATATTTAAGATGTAAAAAGAACTTGTACAATAATTTCGCAAATTCAATGATTTTTCGGTTCTTATTTATGAAGATAAAAGAAAACAAGCAGTTGCTTATATTAATCGCTTGCCATGATTCCGGATCTGAATATCATCCTTTTTTTCTTTCTCTTCGTTCTTCATTTTTCAATATCGTTTATGAGTTTTGACGGTGGCTCTAAAGTGTGGAATTTATGACTTAGGTTGTAAAACTGTTTATCTTATGTTGAGATTTGTTTGCTTGGAAAGTTGTTGTCCAATTAATTTAAATATTGGCGGTTAAGTTTGAATATCCGGGACATAAAATTAGCTTATATGATCGTTTCTGAAACGCAACCATTTTAACATCAATAAAACAGTTGCAATATACAAACCATAAACTTAACTTTTGCGACCATTTTAACATCAATGGAAAAATTGCAATATACAAAACATAAACTTAACTTGTACCATTGTTTAAATACTGGTAGTTGCGACTGAATATTTAACATGTAAAATGAACTTATTTAATGATTTCTATAGTTCAATTATTTGTCGGTTCTTATTTTTCAAGATTAGTGAAAAGTAGTAGTTTCTTATATTAGACGTTTGCTATGGTTCCAGATCTGAGTATCATTTTTTTTTTTCTAATAATAACACATTGCTCAGTGGTGCACAAAACAGGAATTTTAATATACATTTGTACATATTAAAATAAAATAAAAATTTCAACGTTTCGCGCCGTCTTCTGCGGGCGTCTTCAGGAAAATATGATAATGGAAGGACTACGTTTGCATCTTGATCAAGAGATAATATTTCTACTAGAAATATTATCTCTCAAGATGCAAACGTAGTCCTTCCATTATCATATTTTCCTGAAGACGCCCGCAGAAGACGGCGCGAAACGTTGAAATTTTTATTTTATTTTAATATGTACAAATGTATATTAAAATTCCTGTTTTGTGCACCACTGAGCAATGTGTTATTATTAGTTAAAGTTTATGGTGCAACTGTCCTATATATATTTATTTATTTTTTCTTTTTCTTCGTTCTTCATTTTTCAATATCGCTTATGAGTTTTGACTGTGGCTCTAAAGTATGAAATTTCTGACGTAGATTTTGAAAGTGTTTATCTTTTTCAGAATGCTGTTCGACTTCAAGGTTATTGTCCAATTAATTTAAATATTGGTGACTAGGTTTGAATATCTGGGACATAAAATTAGCTCGTATGATCATTTCTCAAGTACGATCATTTTAAGATCAATGGTAAAGTTTGAATATACAAACCATAAACTTAACTTGTACCATCGTTTAAATATTGGTAGTTGCATTTGAATATTTAAAATGTAAAAAAGAACTTGCAAAGTAATTTTTGAAGTTCAATGATTTCTCGGCTCCTATTTATCGAGATTAGTCAACACTAACAATTCCTTATATTAGTCGCTTGCTATGGCTCTCCATCTGAATATCATTTATTAGCTCCAGGTATGATATTTCTTTTGTCCTGCAATTTATATGTCATCTTCAGAAAACAACGTTCCGTTGCATAAGCCAACCGAAAAACAAAACACATGAATCATTGTACTCTGTAAAAAAAAAAGTGTCGATCTACTAAAAAAACTTTAGTGATCATTGTAATTACTAAAAAATTTTTAGTAATTTTAGCCGGTTACAAGAAAATCTGTAAGAATTACTAGAAAAAAGTTAGCAACGAATAGAGTTAATAATTTTATATTTTTAATAGCTATTACTAAAACTCACTTGGTGTGGCCTTGATAGCATAATGGTTATAGTAACGGACTCCAGGCTAAACGGTCCCGGGTTCGATACTGGCCACTGCCAAATGCGCCACGAATGTATGCAGTGTAAGTACTCGTTAATAAAGGGATTATGAATATCCTGACGGAGCAGTAACAATGTTTGGTGCTGCCATCTGTTGCGGTTTTGCCGAAAATCTTCCGCTCCAGAAGTCTGGAGGCAGCTCGAAGAAAGCTCCTGCCCTTCGAGCCCACGTAATGGTTATTAAAAATAATTTTGGAGCTATTACTAAAATTTGCTTGGTGGCTCATACTGAAAAATTTTAAGTTAGTTATACAAAAAATTCTTTTGTTCAGTTTACAAAAGAAATGCTTGTTTCGCTTGCAAAAAAAAGTTTGTAATGGTTACTAAAAAATTCTGTGGTATACAAATTTACTAAAAAATTTTTAGTAACCTCTTGAATTTTTTTTTACAGTGTATGGCTTAAACTCTGATGAAATATTTTAAACTTTTGAGCATCGCACATTTTTTATTTTCATCGTCCACGGGAAAAAAATACTTTTAATTGCATTTTGTTTGAAAACTGTATATCAAATTTATTTTTAAGATATTAATTTTTTTTGTAGATTTCCCCCCTATTTTTTTAAAGTGCACACTCATGTATTCCATGTACTGCAAAAATTAAAAGAAAAATACATGGATTAAAAAGAAAGTATAGACACATAATATTTCTTGGAATTCTATATTCTTTCTATTTTAAAAGCTATTGTAATTTATTAATCAAATTTTAACAATTTTTTTTTTTCGTTTCTTAAAATAAAAAATTTATTTATATCTCCAATATTTTTCCCCCGATTTTCAAAAAATTTGGAATTTTGGATTTCATTTAAAAAATTTAATTTGAACATTTTTAATTTGATTAAAATAAGTAATTTCCTTTTATAATTATTTTAAGATTATTTGAATATGTTTCTCCCATAGCTCTAATAATTGGAAGGGGAATTTAAATTATTTTTAATTATTTCCAAAAATAAAAATATTTTAGATGTAATTTGAATATATTTTGCTATTATTTGAAAATAAAATATTTTTGACATTTTTTAATGTTGCCATCTTTTGGGAAAAGTATATAAATATGTTACGCATAGAAACAGTATAAAGAGAAGTTATTTAATTAAATACGAGTGTAATAGCAATTTCATTTGTGTCAGACTTTAATATTATAAATTCATTATTTCTTAATGTATTAATTAATCAATTAATTATTAATTTATTAATTTAAAGATAAAGTGTTTTAAAAGACCTACACTGTAAAAAAAAATTCAAGAGGTTACTAAAAATTTTTTAGTAAATTTGTATTCCACAGAATTTTTTAGTAACCATTACAAACTTTTTTTTTGCAAGTGAAACAAGCATTTCTTTTGTATACTGAACAAAAGAATTTTTTGTATATCTAACTTAAAAATTTTTAGTATGAACCATCAAGCAAAATTTAGTAATAGCTCCAAAATGATTTTTAATAACCCTTACGTGCGCCCAAGGGCAGGAGCTTCCTTCGAGCTGCATCCAGACTTCTGAAACGATAGATTTTCGGCAAAACCGCAATAGATGGCAGCACAAAACATTTCTACCTGCTCCGACAGGATTTTCACAATCCCTTTATTAACGAGTACTTACAGTACATATATTCGGGGCATATTTGGCTGCGTCTAGCATCGAACCTGGACCTTTCAGCCTGGAGTCCGTTACTATAACCACTATGCTATCAGGGCCACACCAAGTGAATTTTAGTTATAGCTATTAAAAATATAAAACTATTAACTCTATTCATTGCCAACTTTTTTCTAGTAATTCTTACAGATTTTCTAGTAACCGACTAAGATTACTAAAAAGTTTTTAGTAATTACAAGGATCACTAAAGTTTTTTTAGTAGATCGACCCTTTTTTTTACAGTGTATGAAACGAAAACCTCAATGCGATCTATGATCGTACTAATCCAATTGTTTAATATCACATAAGAAATTTAGGAATGACTCTCTTTAAAGTCAGAAAGGTCTGAAACTGGTTAGAAAAAGAATTTATCGCTTTTGGAATTTTATTCGCCAATAATGTTCTTGACCAACTAATTTAAATATAAATGACTAATTTTGAATGTCTGGAACATAATATCAGCTTGTGTGGATCATTCTTTAAGTACGATCATTTATAGATTGATGTGAAACTTTAAATATATAAAAAATAAACTAAATTTATATCATTATTTAACTATTGGTAAATAAGTGTGAATACTTAAAAAGTAAAATTATATTTCTTAAGTTCGACAGTTTCTTAGAAGTTAGTGAACAATATTTCACAGAAAATAGGAGTTTTGATAATCGCGTACATTAGTTCCTGATATGAATATTAACATTTTTCTTTGTTTTCGTCCTTCATTCTTTTAATGTCATATAAGAGTTTTAAGAATTATTTTCTTTAAATTCAGAAATGTCTGATGTACGTTGTGAATTGATTTATCTCTTTTGGGATTTTATACGCCTGGGATGTTTTTTACTAATTAATTTAAATATTGATGGATAATTTCAAATATACGCTGGACATAATATCAGCTTGAATACTTATTTTTTAAGTACGATCATTTAAACAGTGATGTCAAAGTTTAAGTGTATGAAACGTAAACTCATCTATTACAATCATTTAAATATTGGTGACTAGGTTTGGACATTTAAAATGTAAAATTAACTTGTTCAATAATGTCTCAAATTCGATAATTTCTCAGAAATTATCAATGAAGATTTCGCAGAAAATAGGAGTTTGATAATTGCGTACACTGTTAAAAATAAAGGTGACAAATCAGTTGCATTTGGCGCCCAGGGGTGAAAAGGTGTTACCATTTGACACCCGCGGGCTTGAAAATGTGTTTGGGATGCCGTTTGATCTCTCACTGATTGATTCATGCTAATTAGGATGCCGCACAATGCATACTGTTGGAAGATTTTTATCTCTTAGTCATTTGCTCATGCTCTGTGACGTGTATCCTTGCCCTTCAACTTGCCATCACTGGTGCATCAAAACAGCAATTTCTCCCTACGATGACTATCACCGTTATGCGCTATCCCAATTTCGTTTAGAACTTCGGATGGCTAACTTTTGGCCAGCTTTTTATATAAAACAATCTTTGAATTTCAGGACATTTGAACATTTCAGGCAGACTCTGAAGGTGAGCTCGATGGCCGAACGCTTACAGCTATGAACTTGCAATCAGACGTTGTGGATTCGAATCCTTCGGGGGCCAAAAGTCGGTTTGTATATTTTTTATTATTGGGCACTCTAGATTAAGGCTGCCATCTTTTGACCCTAATTAAAGATTCCATTCTGGCTCCTTTAGGGGTGTCACCAGTGTGACTAGACGTTCACCCCTAAAAGGTGCAATGTATCACCATTAGTTTTAACAGTGTATACTAGTTCCTAATGTGAAAATTAACGTTTTTCTTTGTTTTCGTTCTTCATTTTTTTAATATCACATAAGCGTTTTAGAAATGATTGATGTGGTTTGTCGTTTTGATGTTGTTTGAGATTTATCTCTTCTGAAATTTAATCGCTTGTAATGTTCTTTGCCAATTAATTTAAGTACTGAGAACCTCTCATGACGAATTTTGTTCGCCTGGAAGATTCCCGTCGACTTTATCTAAATATTGATATCTAAATTGGAATGATTAACATGTACAATTAGCTTGTATGATCATTTCTCAAGCAAGATCATTTAAATGTCATTAGCTAAATTTGAATAGCAGAAAGATATAATTAACTTTTTTAGATCATTTCTCAAGTATTATCATTGAAATGCGAGTGGCTAAGTTTAAATTTTTGAAATGTTAAATTAACTTGTTTGATTATTTCTCAGTAGTTATTTATCAAGATTATTAAAAATTAGCAGTTTCGATCGTTGCAATAGTTCCTGATCTGAATATCGTCTATTTCTTCTTTCTCTATGTTTTCATAATTTTTCAATATCGCTTGCAAAATTTTAGCGATGAAAAGAACTTAAGTCTAGAATACTGGCATAGGTTGCAAAATGTTTACTTTTCTTGGAGTTTTGATCGCCTGGAAGATTCTAGTCAAATTTATCTAAATATTATTATCTAACTTTGAAACATTAGCATGTACAATTAGCTGGTATGATCATTTCTCAAGCATGATCATTTCTCAAGCGCGATCATTTGAATATTATTGGCTAAATTTGAATAGCTGAGAGATATAATTTACTTTCAAGATCATTTCTCAAGTATTATCACTTAAATGTGAGTGGGTAAGTTTAAATATTTGAGATGTGAAATTAACTCGCACGATTATCTCTCTGAATTCATTGATCAAGATCAGCAGATAGCAGTTTTGAAAGTCGCGTGCAGTAAGCGCCTGATCTGAATATTAACTTTTTTCTGTCTCCGCGTTCATCATTCTTCAATATCCTTTATGATTTCTGACAGTGATTTTAGAATGTCTAATACGGAAAGTTGCAAAATGGTTTATCTCTGTAAGATATTGTTCACCTGGATGGGTAACGTCAAATTAATTTAAATAGAGTTGATTAATTTAAAATATCAAAATTAAAATTAGCATAAAATTGACTTGTACAAAGTTTAATATGACATTTTAAAATACACTTAAGGGTGCTTTTAAACCAAACAGGGTAACTTTGTGACATAAATTTTAATAAGATTTTTACTGAAATAGTTCAGAAAATATCTAATCACATTCATTCATTCTTCTTTTTCGTCTTTTTCTTCTTCTTCTTCTTCTTTTTTAAAAAACTTAATAGATATTTCAAAACAAGCCATCAAAATTGACGTTTTGAACCGCATTTTCCGAAAAAAAAGCAGAAAAAACAGTCAACGCAAGGGAGAAAAATATGTGATCACGTGATCAAAATAATTTATAATTTGCTAGGGAATTTAATTATCACCAAATGAAAACCTCAGCTCGATTCTAAATCGCTTCCACAGTCAAGCCTTCCAATTTTATACCTTTTCTTTAAAAAATGAACTTATAAATGCGTCAAAACAGTTTGCGTTTGTTGAGCAGAGCAGTTGAGAACAACCTTAAAGAACAATTTGTTTCAGATGCGCACAATATACAGGGTGATTTAAAAAAACGTGGACAAATTGATATGACAAATCAAGCATACAACAAGGATAAAAAATCACATAGGAACGTGGGGTCGCAAACTATTTATTGAGCCACAAATACAGGATGTTTCATTCTAGCTACACCCGGTTTAAAAGCAATAATTTCGAGAAAAATAAAAATATTGTAATGAAAATGCAACGATATTTTTCCTTTTTTTGTAATGCATTCTTTATTTTGTCTGTTAAATGTGATAATGTTACGAAAATATCTGGAAACCCATATTTCTGAAGCAATCGATGATTACCGTATAAACTGATTATCACAGTCCAAAATGTGAGGTGCCAAGTGCAAATTGTTGGTACGCATAATGCAAATTTCTACCAATTTTGTTTAGTGTTATCACATTTAAAACAAAGGTGAGAATGTCTGTTAAATGCTTTATTATAATATACTTCAATTTTATGAAATTTATGATGGTCAACCCAAATTGAGTTAGGATGAAACACCCTGTATTTGCGACTCAATAAGTGGTTTGCGGCCCTATGTTCCTACGTGATTTTTTATCCTTGTCATATACCTGATTTGTCATATCAATTTGTCCACGTTAATTTGAATCACCCTGTATAGAATAAACAACAACATGAATAACACATTATGTGGTACCAAGGATTGAATGCGAGAATATTTTCAATACCTGATCACTGCCAATTTTTAAGTGTGCACTCTTAAAACGAAACAGCTGATTTGGCTTCTCAGGAAAGAGCTGTAAATTTTTCGATCATAAATGAGTTGTTTTTGAAAGGATTAAATCTTCTTTATTTAAACTAGGTAGAACCCGTCGAATTTCGACGAAAGAAAATATATAAGGAGAAACTGTTTCATTGATTTATAATAAACCTACAAAATTAGTTACAATATAAAATACCTTACATTGGTAAGTCTAACTCTTAAACAAATGATATTCAACCAAAAGTTAACGAAATACTATTTCTATAAAACTGAATTGTAGATATTGTTAAAATTAAACTTTAATCGCACATGTAAGTATTAAAAAATAATAAAAATCCATTATTATGATAAAGTTAACAATTAAGGCTCTTATGTCGGTATTCAAAAATGAAAAAAGTAAAATTCTTTCCACTTTGACTCAATCATAGGATTTTTCCCCGTGAAACCTAAATCCGATATCATTTTTACCATATCCAAAATTAAATATACACCATTCACATCTTTGTTGACCTCTTTTTAAAAAATTGGTATTTTAATTTGATCATTTTGATTCAAACCTTGAAGTCTCTATGCTATTAACTGAAACAAATTCTAAGCTATTTATATTCCCTTAAGAGTAAATGAAATTTTGTAAATGAAATCAAAATCCACCGGGTTTTATAACAGAAGGTAGACACAGCACGTATTTAAATTATAATTTTTTTTTCACTTTTAATGAGAAAATGGCAACATAAAGATACAATATTTTTTTTTTCTTTTTCCCTTTTCTCTTGATAAAAACGGAGTACTTCTGTTGCCACAATAAGAAAAAAATATTAAAAACTTCAAAAAAATTAATATTTCAAGATTAAACTAAGATACAATTTTCAAATAAATTGCATTTAAAAGTACATTTTTTTCTCTATGCGACGGTGTAAAAATTAAAAGTATGAGATTTTTAAAAGTTAAAAAATTTGCATTAGTAAAAATTGCAAACCCGAAATTTCATTTAAAATTTCAAAGTGTTGCCATTCGCAAAATGACGTATGCGTTACGCACAGATACGTTTGGCCTTTATAATATAGATTGGTTATTTAAATAGCTCAACTTGATTTAAATTGCTTAAATACAACTCGTTTACTCGAGTTATTTCAACTCTTTTCGAGTAGCTGTCTTTCAAAACGTGAGATGGGTGGATTTCGGCTCAACTTCAGTTATTTTGTGGCTGACTTTTTAAGAGAGTGTTCGTAATTATCGTCGTTCAGTTACGAAAAACATTGCTCAGGATTACTACAAGTTACGTTCTGTATAACAGAAAGCATATACAGGCAGGTGTTTCTCTAGAATTTTCTCACAAGGTCCTGTTTTTGTGAAATTGTGAATTTTTTTTTTTTTATATTTGTGAAAATTCTAGTCAATAATTTTGTTTTCAGGTTCTGTTTTTCATATGTAAAAAGCTAAGTAAGTTCAACTCTTTAGTGAGTTCAACTGCTTATTTACATGCCATATTTTATTATTAAATTATTATATTTGTGAAAAGTTCAATTTTAAGGTGAAAAATTGTGTGAAAGGACTATTTAAGAGACAAATAAATTTGTGAAGGGTCCTGTTTTGGGATAAAATGTTTTGTGATGTGTCCTGTTTGGGGAAATTTTTTTTTTTTTTTTTTGTGAAGGATCCTGTTTTAAGATAAATTATTTTGTGAAGAGTCCTTTAAATGACCTAAAATTTTGACCTAAAATCTGACAGATATTGTACGCTTACATAGTATTTACAGGGACATACAAAAGATCTCTGCTACTATAATATATCTGAAGTATTGTATACGATTTCAAAAAGATCTAAATATTTTTAATACTTCGTTATAGTACGAACGCATCTTATTTGCTATGTTTGACGTGCAATTTTCGACTTGTTCTTACTTGTGTTGAGTTATTGTATTACTTGTGTGTACCTGAAAAAAATCCTTCTTTAAGCATTTTAAATTATTCTAAAATCGTTCTGACAGCAGCTAAATGGTAAGGCATTTTCCACAAATTGTCATTTTTAATTGTAATTTTATTTAATTTTTTTTTTATGCTGCTTTAGTTGTTCTTGAATAACTACCAGAACGAACCAATTCCATGATAAAAAAAAAGTACCAAAATCAAAGCGTTTGTTCCAAATTTTCTCATTGATATTCATTAAATATTGAGTACAGTTAGTGAAAAATTCTTTATTATTCAGCTGCTTTTAGAGAGAAATAAAAATCAGCTCACTAGTCTATTGCCGATATCTTTCTGAACTTTTTGTGTGTGTGTGTGTGTGATTTGCTTCAATGAGTTGCTTATTAAACTATGTAAAAAGATCGTTGTTATTATTGGCACATGCGCATAGAAAAGTTATTTAATGCAACTACTCGTAGTTCATACAATATTTAATTTGGTTATAAGGTATCCTGGGGTAATAACGCCACGTTAAGGTTCTACCAATTTTCACGCCTCAGTTTTAGTTTGTATTTTTCAAACAAATATATGATTTGATACAGCAACTCATTGACTATCTATATAAAAAAAATAATTTAACAGATATGAATACATAAAATGTAATGGCGTGATTTCTTGACCAATGCTATTTGGCGTTATTACCCACCTATATGGGTAATAACGCCATGCAAACAAAACTATGAAATAAGTTGGAATAATTGCATGTAGATTGCCCAATTCTAAAAATACAAACTCTCAGCTCTAGAAATTGACAAATTGCATCCTAAGCTATTGAAAGTGTTCAATTTTTTGTGAAAGTGTAAGAAAAATAAAGGTGTGGTGTGGGGGGAGGAGGATGAGGCAAAAGAATATCAGACCGTGAGCTTCTTTTTGTTTAAAAAGGAACGCTTAAATAGAATTATTAGAAATATTGCACAGTTTTAACTGAGTTTATTTGAATCAGTATTTAGGATGTAGCTCGGCCACTGTAGGGAATCAACCGGGGTAAAAATTGCAAGGATTGGCGTTATTACCCCGTTATAGTTATTGCGCTGTACATTTTAAAGTACAAATTATCTCGAGACGATATCCAAAATCTTCAACAACTTTTTGAAAGTCCATAAAATGTACTACAAATTTATGTAATTAACAAAGTATTTCCGGATAAAAAAAATAGTTTTCACATCACAAAACGTATCTCGCAAATTTTAGATCAAGCGTTATTTTTAGTTGCTTGTAAAAACAATAACACCTAAAAATGAAACAAATTATCTTGAAGCTGTTTTTTGCGATTTATATGACTCAAAACCCTTCTGCGCAGAGCACATGGGTGTCATTTATCAGATTATTTCATAATTATGCAAAATATTAGCACTTGGCGTTATTACCTCGTCTGGCGTTATTACCCCTGGGTACCTTATTTCGATTGCGTTATATTGTTTCTACCAAATTTCGTCAATTTTTCTGAAAGTGGTGTTAAATTTAGTTGAAAATCCTGCATGATATAGGCTGAAAAAATCCAGGAACTTTTTTAAATTTTAAAAAGAAATCGCTATATATGTCAGAATATATGTACTATTTTTACAAAAATGAGTAGATATGTTTTAAAGTATCCACATGTTTGCAGTCTGTCACGACAGATTATTTCGTGCATTTTAATGTACAGGGTGATCTCAAATATTATTATTTTTCTTTGATTTTTCCCGGCACTGTAAAACATTTGTGTAACGTTACTCCATAAAACTGGTGGCAGCCTTGCTGCCTCCTATTTGGTGGAGTATTTTAACCGATATAATCGGTGTAACATTGCAATGTTACACCAGTAATGCATGTTTTTATTACACCATTATGCAATTGAAAAATTACTCAGTGTAGTGTAAATCGTAGCTAGGTCATTCCATGTCAATTCAACCAGACCTTGTAACCCGACCCACAGGGATTTTGATGAAACTTTGTGTACACACTAATTCTATCATGAAATGATTCCATCAGAAATTTTTCCTTCCTATACCTCATACTTTGTGAGATATGGGGGGTCCAATTCTTGGGGGTTTCTCAAATCGCACATTTCTGAGTCTGTATTTTGAGATTGCAGTTCCATCTTCAAAAAATTGTTACTCTGGATCTAAAACGTGAATCATCTTAAAAATACCATTGTAAGAATATAAAAAGATGCAGATTTTAATAAAAAAATATTTAAAAAATTTACTTGTAATATTTAGGATAAAAAAATTAGCCAAAGTTGAGAGTTATGGTTATTTTTCCAAATTTTTGTGACTTCACCAAAAAGGCTGTACACAAAAAGGCAAATTAAATTTGCAATTTCTTTTTGTTTTAAATAAAAGTTTATACTTTGGGCTTTCTATCTATGAAATAAAAATGATGTGTTTCGCATGGCTTATGCAAAAATTTTGGGTACTTTCCAATTAGCCGGATGCATGTTTTATTTTTACATATTACATATGCAAACAAAAAGGCAAATGAAATTTCCAATTTCTTTTTGTTTTAAATAAAAGTTTACACTTTGGGCTTTCTATCTGTGAAATAAAAATGATGTCTTTCGCATGGTTTATGCAAAAATTTTGGGTACTTTCCAATTAGCCGGATGCGTGTTTTATTTTTAGATATGTACATATGTATAGATCTATATAAATGCAAATGTATTATACATGTACATATGTATGTATATATACAGTATATTGATATATATATGTATAACACTGGTGCCCGTCTAACCGAAAAGTACCAAATTTTGCCTTGTTTTGAGAATCTGAACCAATTAAGAGGAAAAAAATCTGACTAAGTTTAGCTGTGGTACTTAAATAATTACTGGAATTTCTATGAGTTATTGAATTTAATGTTATTTGATGCATGTTTTTTTAATTTGCAAAGTAAAATTTAGGCTTTGTTTTTTCTGATTAAAAAAAAATCTGACTGTAATATGTTTCCCCATTAAATTTAGTGAATGGTCCATATATTTCATTTAGTTATTTAATAATGGGCATTTTTTGCTAATCTAAAGAATCTCTTACTTTTATTTTCAATAATTAAACTCAAAACAGATTTTTTTTTCTTTTTTTTTGTACAGTATTCACATTTCGATTCTTCCTTTCGAATGCTTATATATTAATTATTTGTGTTTAAAAAATGTTCAAAACCTTGTATTTCCTGTCCTTGGTTAATTTTAATCAGTTTAAATATTTATATTGGCAAGTTTAAATACACACATATTTAACAGAACTTAAATTCGTTTCTATAGTCTGAAAGATTTAATTGCACCTGCCTTATATAAACACCTTCTGATAAAGGCAGGGTAATGTTCGTTAGTATGAAAACAGATGTTTTGAAATCAATTTAATAAAATTAATGTCATTCTGTTGTTTCTTATCATAGAAGAATGAACTAACTTTTACTGTGCTACTGAAAATATAATCTGATTGATACATACTTTATAGTTTATGATATGTATAAATATTTTTTTGCTTTATTGTTTTAATATGGAGCCTGATATTAAACCTTCTACTAGACTTCAGGCTTGCAGTATTGTAATATTAACTGGTTTAGAATGTCACAAAACTAGCTATAGAAATAACAGAGAAATAGACTACATTGATAATCTCTGTGATTCAGAAAAAGAACTTTTATTAGTTAGGACTATTGCATTTATAAAACAAAAATTAAGTGAAAACCGTTTGATTAATATATGTGAGCATCACAGAATTTCGCTCTTAATGAAATATGAATTATATAAATGTGGAGATCCATTTAAGCGGCATAAAAAGCAAGTGAAAAAAGCAATTAGGGCAGGAACCACTGAGGAATGTGTTATTATTAGTTAAATTTTAAGGTGCAACTGTCCTATATATATTTATGCAATTAGGGCAGTTAATGGAGATTTATATACGGCCGAAAAAGTAAACCAAAGTTGAAAGTTATGATTATTTTTCCGAAATTTTGTGACTTTATGAAAAAGTCTCTACACAAAAAGGCAAATGAAATTTCCAATTTGTTTTTGTATCAAATAACATTAAATTCAGTAACTCATAGAAACTCCAGTAATTATTTAAATACCACAGCTAAACTTAGTCACATTTTTTCCCCTTATTTAGTGCAGATTTTCAAAACAAGGTAAAATTTGGTACTTTTCGGTTAGACGGGCACCAGTGTTATACATATATATATATATATCAATGTACTGTATATATACATATATATGTACATGTATAATACATCTGTATTTATATAGATCTATACATATGTACATATGTAAAAATAAAACACGCATCCGGCTAATTGGAAAGTACCCAAAATTTTTGCATAAGCCATGCGAAAGACATCATTTTTGTTTCATAGATAGAAAGCCCAAAGTGTAAACTTTTATTTAAAACAAAAAGAAATGGGAAATTTCATTTGCTTTTTTGTGTGCATATGTAATATATAAAAATAAAGCACTTATCCGGCTAATTGGAAAGTACCCAAAATTTTTGCATAAGTCATACGAAACACATCATTTTTATTTCATAGATAGAAAGCCCAAAGTGTAAACTTTTATTTAAAACAAAAAGAAATGGGAAATTTCATTTGCTTTTTTGTGTGCGTATGTAATATATAAAAATAAAGCACTTATCCGGCTAATTGGAAAGTACCCAAAATTTTTGCATAAGTCATGCGAAACACATCATTTTTATTTCATAGATAGAAAGCCCAAAGTGTAAACTTTTATTTAAAACAAACAGAAATTGCAAATTTAATTTGCCTTTTTCTGTACAGCCTTTTTCGTGAAGTCCCAAAAATTTGGAAAAATAACCATAACTCTCAACTTTGGCTGACTTTTTTTATCCTAAATATTACAAGTAAATTTTTTAAATATTTTTTATTAAAATCTGCATCTTTTTATCTTCTTACAGTGATATTTTTAGGATGATTCATGTTTTAGATCCAGAGAAACAATTTTTTGAAGATGGAACTGCAATCTCAGAATACAGACTAAGAAATGTGAGATTTGAGAAACCCCCTAGAATTGGACCCCCATATCTCACAAACCATAAGGTCTAGGAAGGAAAAATTTCTGATGGAATCATTTCATGATAGAATTAGTGTGTACACAAAGTTTCATCCAAATCCCTGTCGGTCGGGTTACAAATGGGGGAAAAATTGGTTGAATTGACATGGAATGACCCAGCTGCCACCAATTTTATGGAGTATCGTTACCACAAATGTTTTTCAGTGTGTAAAACGTTTGTGAAAACGTTACTCCATACAATTGGTGTAAAAATCGTGGCAAATGCTGCCTCCAATTTCATGGAGTAATTGTCTAACGGTTAAAATACTCCATAAAATTGGAGGCAGCAATGCTGCCACCAATTTTACGGAGTAACGTTTCCACAAATGTTTCTCAGTATTTGTTAATTCCCTAATGGTGCTTCTTATGAAATGGAAGTCGTTAAATATGAAGTCAAACATAATCTTTATAGTAATTCTGAAGTTCTATAAGAGTTAATTTTTTTAATATTCCACAAAGTGCCCGGTCATTAAAGGCTATATAGTGTATAATTATATTATTAAATGCATATTTTTACATGAATATAATACTTGGTTAACTATTTTTCTCATTCACTAAAATGCTATATGCTAAAATGCTTCTATTTCCGATATCTTTCAGAATTTTCACGATATTGGACTAGATTTTTTTTTTTTGTGTGTGTGTGTGTGTGTGTGTGTGTGTGATTTGCTTCATGGTACTGATTATAAAAAAAGATCGTTGT
The DNA here is from genome assembly GCA_964019185.1 of Maratus speculifer. Classification (NCBI taxonomy): domain Eukaryota; kingdom Metazoa; phylum Arthropoda; class Arachnida; order Araneae; family Salticidae; genus Maratus; species Maratus speculifer. Next base: position 399,845,399 of record OZ025294.1, on the reverse strand, counting down.
TATTATTCGCACACGCGTAGGGAAAAATAATTTCATACAACTACTCATAATTAATAAAATATTTAATATATTTATATTTCAATTGAACTACATTGTTTATACAAAATTTCGTGAATTTTTCTGAAAATGGTGTTGAATTTGATTGAAAATCCTGCCTGATATAGGCTAAAAATATCCAAGAATATTTTTTTAAATTTTAAAAATGTCACTATATATCTAGGAATATGCATGCTATTCTTATAAAAATCAGTGGATATGGTGTAAAGTATTCACACGTTTGTAATCTGTCGCGAAAAATTATTTTGTACTTTTTAAATATACAGGGTGATTCCAAATATGATTATTTTTCTTTGATTATTTGTCGGCTCTCAAACTGTCTTTTTTATGAAATAAACCTCGATAAATATGAGGCCAAACTTAATCTTTCTAATCCTGAAGTTCCAGAAGAATCTCACGAGTATATTTGTAAATATTCGACAAAATGTCTAAAATTGAAAGTGCCCTGTCATTAAAGGCTATATAGTGTATAATTATATTATTAAATGCATATTTTCACATGAATATAATCCTTGGTTAACTATTTTTCCCCTTCAGTAAAATGCCTGTTGATAAGTGACTAATGACTTTATCATGTATAATACATAGCAATTTGTCGAACAGTGGTATCATACAATCATACAGTGAGTTTTCATACAATCACTTCTTCGAATCACCGAGATTTTAATCTGAAATAATCACTTGCACCTTTCTTTTCCAAAAACTATTAGTTTAACAAATTCAAGAATTCCTAATCAGATGCATTTGATCTTCAGGACTGTTCAACTATATATGCTAAATTTCTCACTGTGCAATTTTCCTGACGCAAAAAAAAAAAAAATTGAGATGTCATACTTAAGATTTTATTATGCGATGAAAGTCAATATTACGTTTTAAGCCTTTTTTTTTCTTTTTTGTGGTAGTGTTAATAATACTAAAAAATAATAATAAATTCAAGTTCAGCGTACATGAAATATTAGAATCGCAAGATATTTATACTGATAATAATATATATTTAAATCTTCCGTAAAGTAAAAGGTACTTTTATTGTTGTTTGAGAATATGATGTAGTTCTTAATAACGTAGATTATCATATCGACTGCGATTAAAACACTCAATAAATACCACTTTTGTGTATCTTAAAAAACCCCAAAACACGTTATTATAAAAGGATGTCTTTATTATGTCTGATGACAGTTTGAAGTACGAAGGTCAATGAAGATAAATATTGCTTATCCAAAACATGCTTTCGTTATATGCATATAATTACTCAAATACATATTTTTTCGTTTTGTTATTTTATGGGCCATTTTCACCATTCTCTTACATTTTAGAATTTTATTTTTATTTTTCAAACTTAATAATTTCTTTTAAAAAATGAAGACAGGAAAAAAATTGGTTGTGAATTTTGCCCTATAATATAATATGTAAATGATATTTAAAGTTGGCTTGTAAGGCAAATTGTCTAGTCCGCGTTACCATACAAAATTATTGAAAATAATCAGCTTTAAATTTATTAAATTTCCTAAAATCAACTTACTTTGAAGTAACTTATGTCTCTAAATTTCAAAACATGATATTTATCGATAATACTTAAATTAAATTCAAATGAGAGACAATTTGAGCCACAAGATTTTGATCACATAGAAATTATACAAGAACTTTTTCTATTAATTACAATATGTATTCATGTAAATTATTAAATTCAAAGGAAATTGTATATTTCTTTCTTAGTTGAATAAAAAATAAAAGTAGAATAGTGAAAAAAATGATAATCATTAAAAGAACCGTGCTGTAACAGACTTGACATTTGGTAACGGACTTGACGCTATGTTGAAAATGGCCGTTATATACGTTACAGAAATAAGTAGTAAACAAATCATGAAATACGTTGCTGCAAATTCCCAAGCACAAAAATAAACACATTTCGGAACACTTTTTGTCCCCAAATTCACAACACATTAATGTGTTGTGAAGTGTTTTTGGTGTTGTGATTGTGTTCTTAATATGTTGTAGAAGTGTTGCTTTTTTAAAATGTGTTCTTAATATATTGCAAAGTATTTCTATCTAGAAATGTGCTCTAAAAATAGCGTTGTTAATTGCGTTGAAATAGTGTTGTAAATAGTGGTGATCAAAATATGTTTCTTAAAATAGTCTTGTGGTGCACAATTAAAAACCTAAATTAACATAACACAATTTAGAACACTAGAAAACAACGCATGTGAAATACTTTCAAAATATTTTCTACGCGATGAATTTAAAATTACACAATTTTAAAAATGAATGTTTTGAAATACATTTTGAAAACACATTTTCTTCTCTTGTAATTTTTAATAACACTTTTTGCATACTTTTCTATTTCATACAACATATTCGCAAGAGATCCACAACAAAATCGAAAACGATTTAAGATTATTCTCATCTGCCCCGCTCAACAAGCGCAAAACGTTTTGACACATTTAAAAATTCATTTTTTTATCAGAAAGATATAAAATTGTAAGGTTTCACTAAGAAAGCTATTTTGAATCGGACTTAGTTTTCCATTTTATAACAATTAAATTATCTATCTAGTTCTAAGCTATTTTCATCACGGGATCACGCGTTTTTCTCCTGCTTTCGACCAGCGTTTCTGCTTTCGTCGGGAAATGTGTTCAAAATGTGCCCGTAAATCTCAAAAGATTACGGGAGTTGACCGTTTATGTGAAAAAAGGGGCACATTCCGTAAAACTGCTGGATAATTCGCGGTAAAGTTCCGTAAATTTACAATTTTTTTTTTTTTACAGTGCTATAATAAACTATTCATTTAGACATCTTGAAAAATGCTTGAAATTTTAATGAATAGTTTTTAAATAAACTAAGTATTGAAATCTCGATGAATTTAATTAGTGTAAAAATAATTCCTATAGATTTAAAATGATAAAAAACATGGTGCTGACAGTCTCTAACCTGCTAATTGAAGTGACAGTATTTTAAGCTTGAAGTTTATAATCAATTATGCACATTTTTTTTAATCTAAAGTTTAACTGAAAATATTGGGTGAATCATTTATTTTTACTTACGAGAATCTCAATTTATTTTCAAAAAATGATAATATTTAGTATTTTATAATTTTTTTAAAATACGCGACGGTTAAAAATTTTCATTAATTTTATTTCTATCAATCTCATTCTAAAACCCCAAACTTAAAGCTTGATGGAAGTAGCTACAGATTTGTAACATAATTTTTTTAATTGTTTGAATTTTATTTTATATTAAATTATCAAACCATGCATATGAAAAGAATTTTTTATAGCACTTATATGAATATTTTTCCTTTTTTAAGCAACAGAATGAATCACCATACCGTTTTTCTCGTAAATAAAATGCACTTTGTCTATGTACCTCTCATATCAAAATAATGAAAGGTATGATGCGCTTGTGCCTTATATACACTATATGGCCAAAGGTGACCGGTCACTTGCGATTTTAGACGTTTTGTTAAACATCTAGAAAAACACATAAGGAATTATTCTGAAAATCCAGGTGTGTAAACAGAATAATACAGGTCATATATTTCTGCGAAGATTTTTTGCTCGAAACTTCATAAGAGACCTTCAACAAATTAAAAAAGTACAAATACCTTTTAGAATACCTTGTCAAAACTAATATAGCAAAAGCGTTAAACCTGCTGATCTTTGTTAAATGGACTACTCTAGTATACTGTTATCATTTTTATAATGATAACATGTATACTCGTAAAGATATTAAGGTTTGTATAAAAAGACATTTATTGTGGAATGTTTAAATTAAAAAAAAAAGTATAAATTCAAATGATGATACCAAAAACGTAACTGCTCAAAGCACAAATCCACTTTCTTGTTACCATAATATATTAATATATTCTTCTACATTTATTTAAATCTTCCCTTAAACTAACCATTGTTTGAAAATGAGATGTATTTCTTAATAAGCTAGTTTATTATAATGATATCATTTAGAATACCCAATAAATACTTTTTTGTGTGAAACTAAACAAGCAATTCTGTCATTATTGTCAAAGGATGACTTCATTATGCACGATGTCGCTTGTAAGCTAGAAGGTCAGTGACTTTAAGTATCATTTATCCAAAATAATGCTTATATTACAAGTAGATAATTGCTCTAAATTCCCGAGCTCCAATGACAAGAATAGTTTTTCTTGTTTCGCTAATTAACAACTTTTTTTTATACATATAAGAAACAAAAAAAAAAAAAAAAAAAAAAAAAAAAAAAAATACATGAATATTTTTATTGGCTAGGTCCTATTTATTTCTCAGCGGATTGACGACAGTTTGTATGCTTTTATTTGATACTTTGTTCTATCTTTACAAGAAGAAAATAATTTGAAAATTTTTGAAATGCAATTTTCAACGAATTTACACGTTTTAGGGGTCAGAAATTCCAGAAAACATGCAGTTAGTATGCTCTTTGTTTGTTACTTTCCTCTATCTTTACAAAAAAGCATTGGATTCGTAAAAATTTTTGAAATCCGGTTTTTGACTGGTTTAAAAGTTTTAGGGGTCATATATTAAAAAAAAAAAAAAAACATGTTTTTACAAAATATCTGTCTGTAAGTCTTTGGTTCTGTAACTGTCGGTCTATATGTTGCACAAATTTTGTGGGTGCTCTATCTCAAGAAATACCGCAAGAAATTTTTATAAAAATTTATATCCAGGTAGTCATAATCGCTCAGCCAGTTGTATTTGCGTAACAAGTAGCACTTCTACTTTGCATGTTTTATGATTTCTGCAACAGCTCTATCTCAAGTACTTAATGCACAGATTTTTACCAAACATCAGATTCAGTTAGTCCTTGACATGAAGTGATTCTGTTTATGTTTTGGTGTCAATCACCCAACAGATGTCGCTACTATGCTAAAATTTTCCGGATTCCCACAGTAGCTCTATCTCAAGAACTAATGCACGAATTTTCATCAAACTTCATATTCAGATATAGTTTGATAAATACTCTTGCTAACAATGCTATGGTGTAAATCGCCTGACAGGTTGCGATTTTATGCTGTATTTTTTTCGATATCTGCAATAATCCTATTTCAAGAAGTAATGCACGGAATTTCATACCTTTAGAATCCCCACGATGGGCATAAATTGTCGTTTAATTTTTTCACTGTGATACCGAATTTCGAAGTATTAATATGTATAAGATAGAAAAAAGAGTTGATATTTTGACATCCGACTAGTTTTTGTTTTTCTTCAGACATATTTATTTCGAATTAAAGAAATAGACATTTAATTTCTGGCATATTTAATAATATTCAATAAGTTAAAAGGCCACTCGAGACTTAATTCACTCAAAAAGATCTGGATGATAATGTTAAGTCTATAGGGACATTATTTTCAAATATCTCGCTCAAATTTTAATATTTTTTTTTCCAAGTTTTTTGTTTGCATAGGATAGCTGAGAACGATCTACATCCGGGCCAGTTTTTGTTTTTTCGATTTTGGTTATATATATTTTTTATAATATAATAGTTTCAATTACAGAACCTCTTTCAACCGGTTCTAAAAATTAAAGTAATTAAAAAAGTAAAAAAAAATCGAAATCAAAATCAAAAAAGTAAAAACTAGCCCGGCTGTAGATCGTCCTCAGATATCCTATGCAAACAAAAAAATAAAATAAAATAAAATAAACATGTAAAAATTCTGAAATTTCAGCAAGATATCTGAAAGTAACACCCCCATAGCCTTAACATTAACATCCGGGCAATTTGAGCGACTAGTGTAGGCTCTTAAGTGACGGGTTTTTTTTTCAACACCCCTTAGCGCTATAGATTATAGGTGGTGTTGGTATCTTCAAGGTCCTATGGCCAGGTGTTCATAAAACAAATAGATCCAAGAAACAATAATGACATGTTTTTGATTTATTGCCAGGTCTAAGAATGACAGACATACCTACAACAATCCTTATTTTTTGTTTCTATCAAATATAAAATATTAAAATAACTAATTATACATAAAATAATGAATATAAATCATAATTTACGTTCTTCTAGCAATATTAGGGCATTGAAGATGCATAATTCTTTTAAAGTAAAGTTTTGCATTTTGGACCTAAGTAGTTTTTCGCTCATCTATTGGATTTGCATAAAACTAATCAATGTCGTTTTGAGATATACTAATAAACTGTTAAATTTGCATCATAGTAAAACAAACAAGTAAGAAAAATATATAAAAATGTAATAAAGCAGTTAAAATATAAATGATATTTATTGTGGTTAGAATTATGCCCTTCCCCCTTCCTTTTCTCTCTAATTATTTCTTCTCTTTTGCATTAATTAAGAAAAATTAAATTAGTATCTGTGACAAAAAAGACGTGTGGCACTCGGGGACTGCCGCGGTAAAGCTATTGCATAGCATTTTTTATCAACTTATGCAAACATAATTATTTATTTACTTTTTATTTATGCAGTTTTTTTTTGTCTTTGATATTAATTCAAGTTATACTTTTTGAGCGTGATGACCGATAACAAAATATTTTTTTTTCTTTTATTGAATAAATGAGAAATTAATATCGTTTAAAATATTTTAATTATTTTACAATACATGTAGGTTAATCAGGAATTTTTATCATTGAAACTATACGTTTATGGTAGCTGAAATAAAAAACATAAGTTTGAGACTTGATATTCTCAAAATATCTGAAAAATACCGCTTTAATGTCTGCCGAAGGATACCGTGCCGAAGTCTGCCAAACTCAAGCGACGATATCCGGAGTATTAGGTTTTTTCCTCTTTAAGGAATTTCTAGATTCTTTCGCCGCGCTCAAAGCCCGCGGTAAAGGATATGCAATGCCTTAATAAATTACCAAACAAAATTTGGCCGCACTACGAATATTAGATCGCGAGTTATAAGCATTATAAATTTTCCGATCCACAGCGTGGGGGTCTCTTGTAACCAAAAATTAACATTGTCTCATTAAAAATTACCAAAAGAAATTTGGCCGCGCTACGAAAATTAGATCGCGAGTTATAAGCATTTTAAATTTTGCGACCTTCATCATGGGGGATTTCCTGTCACTAAAATTAACATTGTCTCATTATAAATTACCAAACAAAATTTGGCCGCGATACAAAAATTAGATGGCGAGTTATAAGCATTTTAAATTTTTCGACCGTCACCGTTGGGGGGGGGGGGGGGGTTCTCCTGTCACCAAAAGTAACACCGTCTCATAATAAATTACCAAACAAAATTTGGCTGCCCTACGAAAATTAGATCGCGTGTTATAAGCATTTTAAATTTTTCGACCCTCACCGTGGGGGGGAGATCACCCATCCGGGGCACCCACCAAAAAACTTGGCATAGGTGTTTAATCCCCGGAGGAAATATTCCACAACCAAGCAGCCAAATTACAAACAACGGGCCATTCCATAACATAAATAACATATACAGCAATAATATGCAATGGCACTAAAATATACAAAATGATAAAAATGAAAAACACTTGTTGACAATTTGACAAACGTCTGACTGACGGAACAAAGAGAAAATAATTAACAAACTTAACAAGACACATACAAAATAAAGTGAGATGTAAGAACAAATCATACATGTTCCAAAACAAAACAAAAACTAAAAATATAATAAAACTAATATAAACACCAAGCCTTAAAAAAGAAAAAAAAATGTAAAAGTCAGAAAAGTTCAATACAGTTTTAGCTGAGGGCAAATTTATATATTATGTCATACAACAGAAGCATGTCCAAACATTTAAAGTTCACAGTCCTGTCAATTAAAACAAAGTTACAACATCAGAATTTGTAACGAATGAATGTAAAGTGTGCATTCAGATCATTATAAATAGCACAAAGTTTCTTATAATTAAAATGTGAAAATAGAACATTTCTGATATTCCACTCTATGGTTCTATTTCTAATTAAGTTAAACTTGTCTGCTGAAACACAACAACTATCAAATAAATAGTGTACGACGTCACCGCGTTTGCCACAAATACACTTATCATTATTTCTCCTTCCCCGTTTGTACAGCAGAGTAGGGAACGCACCATGTGCAGAAACAAAATATGCAGCCACTTGAGAATAACAGATGTAATTTAAACTAACATCAGGAATAACCATGTAGGTATCCCTACCTTTATCGCTAAAGGACCATCGATCCTGCCAATCACGAATATTCTTATTTCGAAAGTAATTCTTTAAATAACTCACAGGAAATGGAAGGTTAACTACTTTGTCATAAACATTATTCAAAACCACTGATTTGGCAAGTTCATCAGCACGTTCGTTACCCACAATGCCTACATGGGCCTTGACCCATCCTATATGAATAGTTTTATTTTTAAGTACACGTAAGTTCGTGAAAATATCATATACTAACTGATCACATGGAAATAGATGATGTAAAACACATGTCGATGACAGGCTATCAGTATATAAATAGAAGTGAGCAAAGGGGGCTCCTGTCACCAAAAGTAACACTGTCTCGTAATAAATTACCAAACAAATTTTGGCCGCACTACGAAAATTAGACCGCGAGTTATAAGCATTTTAAAATTTTCAACCCTCACCATGGGGGGTCTCCTGTCACCAAAAATTAACACTGTCTCATAATAAATTACCAAACAAAATTTGGCAGTGCTACGAAAATTGATCGCGGGTTATAAGCATTTTAAATTTTACGACCCTCACCGTGGGGGGTCTCCTGTCACCAAAAATTAACACTCTCGCATAAAAAATTACCAAACAAAATTTGGCTGCGATTCGAAAATTAGATCGCGAGTTATAAGCATTTTAAATTTTTCGACCCTCACCGTGGGGGGGGTCTCCTGTAGAGGTCTGCACGGGCCCGGGCTTGGCCCGTGGCCCATACCCGGCCCGGCGGAATCGTTTCAAATTTTCTAACGGGCCGGGCCGGCAGATTTAGAATAGTTTTTTCAACGGGCCGGGCCGGGCCGACAAACAACATAAACGGGCCGGGCCCTGCAAAAAAATTGAGCGGGCCAGACGGGCCGGGCCGGGCCGATAAAAAAATTTTCGGGCCTGTCGTCCCGTTCTGAAGATTTATGCAGAAACGATAAAATATGAGCTATTTTCAACGAAAATGGTTTTAACGAGAATAAGTATAAATGTGGCCACACTAGTTTGACAGCATCAATATAAAAATGCGCAGTGTATCGGCATCGGAGATTTACATAATGTGTAACCCGTTTTAATATATTTTTAGCTGACTCATGCCGGTCCGAGATCACGCTTGCATTATTTTTATACATATAGACTGGCCGGACCGGTACTAGACTTAATTATTGACAGAAAACGTGATTTGTAAAATTATTAACAGCGATAAAGAACTTATGTTAGCTTAGTCTTCGGATATATACTTCTTGATGATTTTTAAATAAATTAATTTCTCAATAATGCGAAAGTTTGACACATTTTCTGATTAATTTTAAATTGTAAAAGTATAAAAGTGAAAAGCCTAACTATTGAAGGGATTTTAATCGAATAGCGTTTTTCATTTTTGGTAAATAAAATACTTGTATAACCTTGTTGAGATATAATAGTTTCTCAAATGATTGCAGGTTTTTCTCCCTTCCCTTGCTATTGCTTCTGGAAATTCTATTCAAAACGCTAATTAAGACAGTATTTTATTTGTTTGCAGTATTCTTAAATTGCTTGTATCAAAAAATGGATAACGCCATTCGATTATATAGTTTCTGAATAAAGATATCTGCTAATCTTATGCGTTTCTGAGGGAAAAAAATGAATTTAGAAATGTATCAGAAAGGAGCTTCTTTGAATTTAAGAATGAATTTGGATTTGAAATCTATAATAAAATGATATAGAAATATATTTATAAATCTTCTTTTATTAAACAGCTTCAAAATTAACGATGTTTTTAGCTTTCTTTCTTTTTTCTTTTATTCTAAGCCATATTAATTTTTTAATGAATCTTTATTCGAATGTTGAAAGATTAAAAATCTAAGTAATCATTAATGATGTTAATGTGTATTTGCTGTAAAATATACTGTAAAACCATTCCATAGATATGTATGCAGTATTCTTTAAAGGAATCTTAGTTATATGATAAAAATCTGAATTTTTTAGAAATCGTAGAAATTGTAACGGGCCAAAACGGGCCGGGCCGGGCCGGGCCTGTTTTCGCTGATTTTTGTACGGGCCGGGCCTAAAATATAAAAATTTAAACGGGCCGGGCCTGGAAATTCCGGCCCGTGCAGACCTTTAGTCTCCTGTCACCAAAAGTAACACTGTCTCATAATAAATTACCAAACAAAATTTGGCTGCGCTACGAAAATTAGATCACGAGTTATAAGCATTTTATCTTTTTCGACCCTCACCGTGGGGGGTCTCCTGTCACTAAAATTTAACACCGTTTCATAATAAATCATTAAACAAAATTTGGCCGCGGTGTGAAAATTGATCGCGAGTTATAAGCATTTTAAATTTTTCGACCCTCACCGTGGGGGGGTCTCCTGTCACCAAAAATTAACACTCTCTCATAATAAATTACCAAACAAAATTTGGCCGCGATACGAAAAATAGATCGCGAGTTATAAGCATTTTAAATTTTCCAACCCTCACCGTGGGGGTCTCCTGTCACCAAAAGTAACAGTGTCTCATAATAAATTACCAAAAAACAAAATTTGGTCGCGCTACAAAAATTGATCGCGAGTTATAAACTTTTTAAATTTTTTGACCGTCACCGTGGGTTGTCTCCTGTCACCAAAAATTAACACTTTATCATAATAAATTACCGAACAAAATATGGCCGCGCTACGAAAGTTAGATCACGAGTTATATGCTTTTTAACTTTTTGACCCTCACCGTGGGGGGGGGGTCTCCTGTCACCAAAAATTAACACTCTCTCATAATAAATTACCAAACAAAATTTGGCCGCGATATGAAAATTAGATCGCGAGTTATAAGCATTTTAAATTTTTCGACCCTCACGGTGGGGGGGGGGGGGGGTCTCCTGTCACCAAAAGTAACACTGTCTCATAATAAATTACCAAACAAAATTTGGCCGCGCTACGAAAATTAGATCACGAGTTATAAGCATTTTAACTTTTTCGACCCTTACCGTGGGGGATCTCCTGTCACCAAAATTTAACACTGTTTCATAAAAAATCATTAAACAAAATTTGGCCGCGCTACGAAAATTGATCGCGAGTTATAAGCATTTTAAATTTTTCGACCCTCACCGTGGGGGGGTGTCCTGTCACCAACAGTAACACTGTCTCATAAAAAATTACCAAGCAAAATTTTGCCGCTCTACGAAAAATGATCGCGAGTTATAAGCATTTTAAATTTTTCGACTCTCACCGTGGGGGGGTCTTCTGTCACCAAAAATTAACACTGTCTCATAATAAATTACCAAACAAAATTTGGCCGCGCTACGAAAATTAGATCACGAGTTATAAGCATTTTAACTTTTTCGACCCTCACCGTGGGGGGTCTCCTGTCACCAAAAATCAAAACTGTCTCATAATAAATTACCAAACAAAATATGGCCGCTCTACGAAAATTAGATCGCGAGTTATAAGCATTTTAAATTTTTCGACCCTCATCGTGGGGGTTCTTTTGTCACCAAAAATTAACACTGTCTCATAATAGATTACCAAACAAAATTATCCGCGCTACGAAAATTAGATCGCGAGTTATAAGCATTTTAAATTTTTCCATCTTCACCGTTGGGCGGGTCTCCAACCACCAAAAGCTACATTATCCTACCTTGTTTTATCTTAAGACGATTTTTTTCTATACATTTTCTATCAGGAATTTTTATCATTGAAACTATAGATTTATCGTAACCGAAATAAGAAACATAAGTTTGAGATTTGATATCCTCCAACTATCTGAGAAATACCGCGTCAATGTCTACCGAAGTCTACCGAAGGATACCATGCCGAAGTCTGCCGAGCTGAAACGGCGTTAGCCGAGTGTTAGGTTTTTTCGTTACGGATGTGTTAGGATTTTTCGCGTTACGGAATTTTTGGATTCGGTCGCCGCGCTCAAAGCCCGTGATAAAAGCTATGCAATAGCTTAACTACTATAATATATACTTATAAAATTTATTTTTAACACATCCTAAAAATGTTTGACAATTTCATTTTTATTTTTTCAAGAAAAATGATGGATGGTGCTGGGTACAATAGGACCAATAACAATAAGTACAACAAGGATGTTGCACTTTGGTTCTAAAATTAATATTTTTTTAATTAAAAGAAAAACTGTGATAAACTGATAATTAGAATTAAAGAAAATAATTAGGAAAGTACAACAAGATAAATAATTAGCTGTTGTATTTGTATGCATGGCCGAGGTACAACACCTTCTCCAACTTAAATATATTTTGAAACAGAATTATTTATTAGCTGCTCAAATTTCTGTGAAAATATCTGGATTACCTCTTAACTCCCTTAGTCAGCATCACCATCATAAGTACTCTCGTTAGGGACACAGTTCAGAGAAATTTTACACCACTCTAAAATTTCTCTAAATACTGTTAAAGTGGATTTCTCAACAAAACCAAAATAACGAACAATAATATATAGTCTTTCAAGCCTGCAAGTCAGGGATGTAGTGGAAGGTATGTAGGGGTATGTATGGTGTACTTCTGAATTTTTTTAAAAAGCTTGATATACTTTCTGTTTCTCAAATAAAGAATTATCTTATACACTAGCTATGAACGTTCATATCACTGGCGTATACCCTCTGCCTATATCACATACTATCTGCTTTTTTAGCTCTCAGGCTATTAAAGCCTGGGAGCTTATGTGTCCGTCCGTTCTGTATGTGCGTGCGTGCATATGTGCGTAACGAGATAACTCATGATAAAAATATTTAATTTACTTGAAATTTTGGGTATATGTATATTCTTATAAGGCGCTTCCCTGATTAGTTTGTGGAGTTCATTCGATATGTATAACAGGGGGCACGGGGGCTAGTGCCCTTCCCTTTAAATTATACAAATAGGCTTTTATGCAGAATTATCAGTTTTCATACAAAATTTAGATATAGGAACATTCTGATGAGGCACTTCCGTGATTAGTATTAGGTGTTCATTGGATAAGTATAAAGAGGGGGAACGTGGAGCTCGTGCCCCTCCCTTTAAATGATATAAATTGGTTTTTCATGCAGAATTTTTAGTTTTTGTTCAAAATTTAGGTATAGGACCATTCCGATGAGGAGCTTCCATGATTAATATTATTGATGCAGATTAGTTATATGATAAATCATGTCCCTGATTAGTTTAAGAGAATCCGTATTTCGTATAATACGTATTATACGTATACTCGTACAAACGTATAATCGTGAGCTCTATATTATATATACTTTTAAAATTTATTTTAAACACAATTGATTAAGTAATTAAGTATAAAACGGGGAAATGGATGTAGCTGATTCCTCCTTCCTTAATTTTTTTTTCGAACGGAATTAACCCTTTAAAATATAAGGCTGTAATATACAATTAGTATGCGTAGCCTGTGAGCTCAATGCCATCAGTTTAACTGGACAATATTCTTTTTATTTACTTCTACAACACTGATGCAAGCTATCTGTTCATTTGGCTGAACAAAACTCCAGGATATTTAAATTAAATCACTTCTCAAAAATCTTCTCTGGAAAACCTATTGAAACAGCATTTCAGACCATAAAGGTATACTGGACAATGAAAGGACAGATATGTTGGCAAAGGTGACAACGGCTAGATCATCAGTTGATTTTTCACTTCCAGCGCTGCACTCTCACATAAAAATACATCTTTGCGCTCATTTTATGAAACAATGGCAGGATCACTGGTACTACTCAGTTAATTGTAGATACACCTATGATCTGATCCCAGCGGTATCTTTGAATCTTCTCCTGCTTACTGCATTCACTACAGCTTTTCTTACCAGTCATGATCATTTTGGGGCATACCTTTTCAAAATCAAAAGAGCCCTTTCTCCTTTATGTGAGTACGGTGATGTTGCCGATACCTCTCATTATTTCTATAATTTCCCTTAAAAGACTCGCTGGCATATCTGTCGTCCGCCTGTTCCTCTAGACAGTTTGTTAGCAAATATTTTATCGCGCCCGACTTTGCCCTCAAAGATTAAAAACATCTTCAACTTCTTATGTCACCCTTCAGTTTAACTCCATCACTGAGACAGGGGCTTGGATTCCCCGTTATTCAGCACCCATTGCTGGGCCGCAGCAGCTTTGTTAATATTGCCTTATCTTTATAATCATTTTACAAACTTTGCAAATGTAACATTTATTTACATCTTGTACATATCATTCCGCCCTCAGTCGTGTATTTTGGTAGTCTCAGCTTCGGCTGAAATTCATAATTTTTTTCAAGACTTTAATTAAGGTGACCGGGAAAGACAGTCATGCTCTACAGACTCTTGCTAGTCTGATCATCTCTTTCTGGCACTAAAAGTAAAAGCTTAAAGTTGACAAAGATTTGGAAGAAAATCTCCCGGTTTTTAAAATAACTTTCTAAATCAAGATTCAATCGTCTTATCATTTAATCTTTATTTTTTCATCCTCTCTTAATTTTCTTATATGGAAAAATCTCGCCTATAGAAAATTTCCTTTGTGCGATGGAAAATTTACCACATTCACAATATTGTAGCTAAAGATCAACACCGATTAACCCTTTCCGGCGCACTACTCTTTAAAGTTGGAATTTAAAGAAAACAAAAATAGGCAATGTGTTAGGCCTAGAGGAGTACACAGGTATTGTTTTGTAAAGATTGCACTAACCATTTTAATTATAATGCTGTTGCCGAAGTGGACACCTCCCATAAGTACAGCATTGATAAGCGCAGTGAGAAGAGCATTGCTGTGAAGCGCGTATTACACTAAAACATTTTACCTATTATTTAAAAACAGTAGAGTTTGATCTTTGTGGTGCTGCCATCTAGAACTCATAAGAAAGATTTAAAGTAGCTATTAAAGTAATTTTTGAAATATTCACGGAGTTTTTGTGCTTCTAAACAGTAGGGAAATTTAGGTGTTGCCGATCCGGCAACACTGCGCGTTAAAGGGTTAATACGGTGAAAAATGATTGTTTTAGTAGGCAATCTGAAAAACCATACACGGAAAAAACTGTTTTGTTGGAACTACCAAATTTTGGTTGATATAGCCCCAACCAAATATTTTGGTTGGAATGACCAAATTTTGGTTAGACTAACCAACTGACTTTGGTAATTCAACAAAATTTTGGTTAAAATTTGGTCATTCCAACCAAAATATTTGGTTGTGACTATATCAACCAAAATTTGGTAGTTCCAACAAAACAGTTTTTCCGTGTAGAACTTACTTGAAAACTTGAATCAATGTAATACCATTAATTCTTCGAAAAATATCCAAATTCTTTTGTTAAATTCGATTTTTTTTCTTTTTATCTTGATTATAAGACAGTAATTTTAATGAATAATAAATAGTAGGAATTTCATCTATTCACTATACGTAAATAGCAGTGTAATTAATTTTAAATGACAGACATTAAGCTTTACGGTTCTTAGACTGTAAATTTTAGTTCATTTATAAACGTTTACTTCGAAAATTACTCAAATTAATGATAATTTATTTCTTAATTGTAGCATAATAAATTAGTCATTATTTATAGCATTGCTATTCTTAATCAATAGCGTTTAATGTCATTTAAAAATTATAAATTTGAAATTAACTAATTAACGGTAATTATATATTTTTTAATTCTAGCTCATAAACTATTTCGATAATCATTTATAACGTTAATGTCTAATTTTAAAAAAATGTTTTCCAACAAAATCAATAAAATTCCTGATGCTTAAAAATAAATTAAACGTTTACTTCGAAAATTACTCAAATTAATGATAATTTTATTTCTTAATTGTAGCAAAATAAATTAGTCATTATTTATAGCATTTCGATTCTTAATCAATAACTTTTAAAGTCATTTAAAAATTATAAATTTGAAATTAACTAATAAACGGTAATTATCTATTTTTTAATTCTAGCTCATAAACTATTTCGATAATCATTTATAACGTTAATGTCTAGTATTAAAAAAAATGTTTTCCAACAAAATCAATAAAATTTCTGACGCTTATCTGTACGCATTTAGTAATTTTGTAATTAAAGGTAATAATTTTTAGTGTCTTTCAAGTGTGTAATAGAATAAACGCGACGCATCGGCGGCAGACCACATATACGCACGAGCGATCACAGCCAATTTTGCCTAATAGGGGTCGTATGTAAAATTTTAACGGGTGTTACTTAAAAAAAAATAGTAAACTAGTTTACTCTCCTAAAATACCATTGAGAATTTGAATCAGATAACTTATAACTTATGTTATATTGAATTGATTTTAATGGGACTTGCGATGTATGTTTGATAATTTTTCAATGAAGTCTTTAGTATGTTGCATATTGTTCTGCGCTGCTCAGTTACTGAATTATGGTAGAAAATTGTGTAATCAAGTGAATCCTATTACAGTAAAACCTCCATAACGGACACTCCCGAATAGCGGACACCTCCATTTAGCGGACAGTTTTCTAATCCCCACTCCCAAAACCTAATTTTTTGTATGTTTAACCTCTGAATAACGGACATTCCGAATAGCGGACAGTAATTTTGGCGATAAAGGATGAAAAATTATTTTTTAACTAGAAAAAAAAATGAGAAAAAAGTAAAAAGTCTCTAAATTTATCATGGTAATGTGTCACAAATTTTGTGATCACAGATAAAAGTAGCGGGTGGGCTGAGAATGCAAGTTCTCATAGAAGGCATTTGAAATTCGACAATGTTAATATTGTGTTTTTTCCTTCAAACAGAACTTCAGTATGCCAGCTACTTGATCAAGGTGTAATACACGATTTTAAATCCTGGTACAGAAAGCTTTTATTACGCTCAATTCTTTTAAAATTAGATTCTATGAATACACTTGTGAACTGCCTAAAATTAATTAATGCAGTTATAATTTCGAAGTTATATTATCGAAATTATAATTTCGATTTCCTCAGTGGAAAGCGTACGACTATGTTCCAGAAGTACAGTCTGTATATTAAAAGGATATGAAATATACATTTCCGACACAAATGAAGAATTAAGCGAAATAAGAAAATTAATAAAATATATCAGGAGTGAAGAATCTGCCAAATTTTTCATTAATTTTGATGATGAGTGAGTTACTGAAGAGGAATCAATTATTGTATGCGATTATACTTCTTCAGAATTTTTGACAAAAGCTGACTTTTAGCGATGATGAAAAAGATATTGAAACTGAAGTTTCCTGCAATATCAATAATTTCCAAGAAGCGACAAAATACGGTGAACTGTTACGCAGTTATTTTGCATTAAAAAAATAATAGTTTAGAAGGATTAAAATTACTGACAAAGTTAAATCGCAAGAAAGCAAACTTTCGTAACAGTTTTTTTTTTTTTTTTTTAAATCCAAAGAATGTAATAAATTGTGGATAAAAGTATGCACAGTTTTATTTCAGTATTATTGCTCAAAAAATAATTTTAATTTCTGATTAATCATATAATAGAGATTTTAGCACATATAAAAGTCAATTAATGAAGCATCAAACATTTCTTAGTAAGTTTTTAATTTCTGGGGTTTTCCCAATAGCGGACACCTCCGAATAGCGGACAATTTTCGCGCCCCCAAGGTGTCCGTTATTTAGAGGTTTTACTGTATGAAATATTATCCCTTTTTTATGAATGTTCCGCTGAATATATTTTGATGAGATTTGAATTATTAGACAGATAGATTGATAGATGGTATTACACTGAATAAAAACGGACGAATTTGGTAAAATTGTACAGATAACTAGGACACCAGTAAAATTTAAGGGAATAATTCCCATAAATTCCAGAAAAAAACCTGAAAAAAAATGGAAAAAATTCTGGATTTTACGTACTGGTTACTAGATTTTACGTACGTTAATTGTACTGGATTTTCCAGTACAATTAACTGTTAAAAAACAGTTAATTGTACTGTATACCGATTACTAGTACAATTTCTGTAAAATCATTCAGTTTTTTTTTTTTTTTTTTTTTTTTTTTTACAGTTTAGAAAATAGAACACTGTACCATTTTACACAGTTATAGAAACATGAAGGAACAGTTATAGAACTGCACATTTATAGAATTATGAAAATCTAGAATCAAGTGGACTTAACTAGAAAAGATTAGCGTTTTAAAAAGCTCCAAAAAACAGATTTTTATGAGACTTTTATTGGTAGTATTGATAATTTTTCAGAGATTGTTCTAGTACATTGCATGTCGTTTTGTCATTTTTTATTAAATCCTGTAGTAAATGATAAATTAAAAGGTTTGTACTTTATCAGCCCAAATTTTATCTGTAATATTAGAAAATATAATAGCGCAAGGGGGTTCGTATCATCTGGACCAATGGGGAACACTGTTAAAAAAAAAAAAAATTCTAGGATTTTACAGAAAAAGCTTGCAGCACTGTTGCCAGAATGTTTCCGTTTTTCGAGAAAAGTTACGTCTTAGCAATCTCCGTTTTTTTTTTTTTTTTTTTTTTTTTTTTTTTTTTTTAATTGATTTTTGAAATGCATGATGTACATGCATGACGATCAAAAATACAGCAATCTCATTGGATGATAGATTTTTACAGTAATAATTCTTTATTCTAAACTCTGAAATCTTAAAAGGGCAACTGGTATTCAGGTACAGGGTATTCATTATAAAGAGTACAGGAAATTCCATTTTCTAACAAAACGGAAAAGTTCTGAACAAATTTTAACGAAAGACAATCTTTCAATAAACGAGAATCTTTAGCACCGAAGGACATTCCAGTTAAAAGTTTTAATTGCTGTAACCTGCTCGGTTCTGAAGTATCACATGTGACACTTCTGAACCTTGGTGGATAAAAACTAAACTAATTGATTTTTTTTACCTTTTTACTTTACTTCTATATAGCTGAATGATGTTGGCCTTTGGATCAAAACCAAAAAAATAACAGCACTGATGCTTCTTTCCGCATAAAATAATTTTTGTTATAATCTGAGTTTGCAAAATGATTCCCATACTGTTTGTCCAAGAAACTGAGAAATTTTCGTAATTAATTAACTTAAACGCTATACAATAAAAAAATGAGGATTTGTAGATTATTCCGGTAAATAAAAGTCTTCAATTTGTTACTACGTAATTTAGGTTTTCAATAATTAAATAGATATATTAAAGCTGTAAGTCATTTAGATACGCATTTGTGAACCTAAATTAAAAGCGCCCTAAAGTAAAAAGAACCCGCCCTAAAGCCCCGCCCCTACAGCGCCCTAAAGTAAAAAGAAAAAGCCTCAGAAAAAAATATTTCTCTGTCCTCTTTTTGTTTGTGCAAAATTGATGGATGTGCAATCTCAATGTTATTTTACCATTAGCTCCAAAGAAGTAACAAGATCAAAATCAATATGTTTCGTTTGATTCGAGGTTCGTCTTAGGAAACTGAGTAGCGTAGTGGGCAGATTTCAATTAAATAAACAATGTAACAAAAAAAAAAAAGGAAATTATGCAGAAAATATGTCTTTTTTACAGAAAAACAGCTTTTTCTGTTAAAAAAAATTGTGAATTTCATAATTTTTAAAGAAAAAAATCTTTATTTTTTATACAAAAAAAAAAAAAAAAAAAAAAAAAAAAATTGTTTTAATGAAGAATTGTTGATATTTTCTG
Source organism: Maratus speculifer (assembly GCA_964019185.1). NCBI lineage: Eukaryota > Metazoa > Arthropoda > Arachnida > Araneae > Salticidae > Maratus > Maratus speculifer. The sequence continues at coordinate 399,825,672 of OZ025294.1, read as the reverse complement.
TAAATAAAACGTTTTCGACTATCACAAATTTTGATAGTTGTTTTTGTGGGGTCAATTCAAGATTTTTTTTTTTTTTTTTTTTTTTACTGTGCGTAATACATAACATGTATAAGGAAATTTTCTTTTGCCTGTTTATAATCTGAGTTCCACTAAATGGATTTTGATGAGACTTGCACCGTTAAATAGATATTTCTTTAGAGAATGTGAATTGCATACCGATCTACATTGCATATTTATAAAATCATATAGCAAAGTTCTATAATTCAATTATAAAAGGGTTTTTTTAATGGCATGTTTAAGAAGTTTTTATCTCTTCATGTCACTTATGGATTTGAGCTTGATCGGTCAAATGAAACTTTATTTATTAATTGCTATGAATTTCACTATTTATAATTATCAGTCACGACTGACTTAAGACATGAGTGCAAATTATAAGCAAGTGATGCATATGTGGCTCAAAATTGAAGACGCTTTCTACGTGCTCATTAAAGGCTGCGGAATTAATCTTATTAATAAAAAATTGCTTTGAAACCACCGAAGAGTTTCGAATACTTTTTGACAAACTTCTAGAATAACACATTATTATTTATAAAAATCATTGTAAAAATTAAATCGACGTATGTATACCTAAAAAATTATTAATTAGATGGAATTGGCATAATTAGAAAATCACTTTGTATTATTGATTAATTAATTACATTTTATGTTATATAAATATTTAAAAAAAAATAGCTCATAGCTATAAAGCTAAGTTGGGCCACCGTTATAATTAATTAATAGTTATGTAAATATATGCATGAATAACTATTCCGAAAATTGGTCATTAGTTTTCGGCCAAAAAATAAGAAGATTAGTGAAATTCGATCTTGGTTTTAGTTTCGATGTTGAAAACTTGGTTCAGTCCTATCTTATCTATAACACTGCAATTACACTGCTATTGTTATTAGTATCTTCCAGGTAAAGGTCCTTATTGCTTTAAAACAGGAGGTCATATTCGCATTTAGTTTGATTCAAGGTTCGTTTGGGGAAATCGACCTGCGTAGCGAGCAAAATTTGCTAGTTCAGTAAAATCTCTAAATAACGTACACCCAGGGAGTACGAAAACTGTTGTCCGCTATTCAGAGGTGTCCGCTATAAGGATGCCTCAGAGATTCAGAAATTACTATTAAATGCTTAATATTTCATTAATTGACTTTTATATGTTCTAAAACCTTTAGTGTATGATTAAAAAAAAGTTGCTTAAAATATATATATATATATATATATATTTTTCAAAGCAAAATAACATAAATAAAATTGTGCATACCTATATTCAATGTTTATTACATTCTTATTGAAATTTTTTTTTACAAAAATTTGATTTTTCATGCAAATACATGTTATTTGTTTTTGAATGTGAAGTTTTAACTCGGTCAATAATTTTAATCCTTCTGAATCATCATTATGAAATTTCGAGGTTGTACTTTCTGACCATTAAAAACATAAAATCTCAAATCTGCCGGGAGATATTTGAATGTACCGGGGGGGAGGGGGGGAGGGGTAGGAGGGGATGTTCCTCCCGACCACTCTTTGAATAAAACACTGGACGAGGGAAGAAGATTTTCCTCAACCCACCTTTAAATTTACCTGTGATCACAAAATTTATAATACACAGCTGTGATAAATTTAGAGGTTTTTCACTTTTTCCTCACCCACTTTTTTTTTTCTCGTTAAAATAAAATGTTTCATTCTTTATCATCAAAATCACTGTCCGCTATTAGAAATGTCCATTATACAGAGGTTAAACATACAAAAATTTAGGCTGTGGGATGGGGATTAGAAAACTGTCCGTTAAATAGAGGTGTCCGCTGTTTGAGAGTGTCCGTTATGGAGGTTTTACTGTATAACGGTAATTTTTACCTTAATTCAAATACTTGGAATTTACAGAACTGCCAACTGCTAAGAAAAAAATAGAAGTTTCTTTAATTTGGGGTAAAAAATTACGATCCTGGTTTGTTTTTTATTTTTATTTTATTTTTTATTTTATGGTTTTGACTATTATTTTAACAATTAACCAATCTGCAGATGAATTTGAATTTTGTGGGTTATTCCTCATTTTCGGCAGGTCTGAATTTATAGTGCCAATTTAAATCCAACTAGTAAAAAGATTACAGTGCTTTTTAACCATTTTGAGAATAACACACGATTCAACTTTAAAGTGAATATTAAACTTTAAAAAACATTTTTTTTCATTTTAAAATTGGTAAAAAGCGAAAGTGAGTTTTGTTAAACTATATTTAAGTTTTTGTATTCTATAAAAACAAAAACGGGTAGCTATAATCATCCCTCTGGTCATTACTTAGCGAATTTTCCAGCGTTTCATTTTCTTTTCAAAATCACTTTAAAAGTAATTATTAAGATTTGAAACGTACATGTGAGGTCTGCCTGTCATGTTACTGAGACGTGTTATTATGTAGTAACCTTAATAATAGCAATTATTATGGACAAAATAATTTAAAAAAATAAAATCATATTAATTATACGTTACGAAGAAATGATTTAGTAAGGTTGTGACTCAAAAGGTAGTAAGGTAAAATGTTCGAAATTTTATTTTCGCTTGTATTTAAAACTATATTAATTTTTTTAATAATATATATATATATATATATATATATATATACATACATACACACACACACGAAATTAAATATGCTTACAATTAGTCTCTATAAAAAGTATTTCATAAAGAAAAAAAAGCGACTTCAAGAAATTTTTCTGATTCTGTGGCATTTATTTCACACAACAAGCCTTTTAAATGACAAAAGTTTGGCGCAACAGCGAAGTTTTGTGCTAATCTTTTATTTTTATCCATATTTGCTTTAAGTCCCATTCTTGTTCATACCTGTCATTCTAAAGTACTACTCGCGTACAGACGGTTCCGTGCAATAAATACCCTGTATACTCGTCTAAAAGTAAAAGAATTTTAGATAAAATTTGGGAGTTGAATACATATATGGTATATGAATTAGTAACTGGGGATTATATTACACAAATATATCATTAAAAGTTGCCATCTAGGTTTTACAAGCCGATGTCTCACTGAGTACGCTGTCCACGTCTTTACGTTTGTCCAAACCGTTCTCGATTTTCAAATTTAATATCTCGGCTAATTATCAACAATTTTTTTCTTCTAAAATCATTATCTGGAATCATTTTATACTACTACAGTGATAGGTACCTCCAGTGAATGGTCGCAAATTAAATTTTGTTTGTAACTGAAAAATGCGATTTTCTTAAAAATTGTGGAACCTAGGGAAATCACTGTATTTTTCATGTAAGATTTAAAATTAATTTCTATCATCGTCATTTTTTTTTATTATAATTTTAGTTTCAGAAGATTATCAAAAAAAGAAGGGGGAGCATATTTTTGCACGATATTTTTGACGATATCTCTCCAAATGTAATACCTAAAATTAAAAGAAATATATTTTTAAATTCAGCTATGCGAAAGCTTTCACACGGCACTCCATATTGTATACAAAGAAAAGATTTTTTTCCCCAAGTAATTAAACTAGCTTCTTTGCATTTTTCCTAAATGTATTTGTGAATGGTCAATAGTTTATAAATATGTGAACCAATATCCTTTATTAGCTCATTCTAGCTTTCCACGTTCCACAATTTAGGAGTAAAATAGCAGACAGACGGACGCAGCAGTGACCTTATAATGGTTTCACTTTTACATATTAAGTATGGAAAAATGTTCTGCAATTTTAATACAATGTTACTAACCTTTAAGCTTACGATTGTGTATCAGTTTGGTTCAGGTATAATCAAATTTAAGAAAGAAAGAATTCGTTTCAAAATCTAAAAATCAGGAAAAAAAATTAAACTCAGGATTTTGATGTAAAAAAGAAAAACAGTTTCTAGAAAATCAGAGATTTTTACAACTAATTATCGATATTTTTGTTCGTAAATTATGAAAAAAAATTGGAAATATATCGCTCAACCACACACACACATCACCACCACCACCATCTCCCTTGTTTCCCATTCCAGCCTTTTTACCGCTAAAAATATCATTTAGTCTTTTTTTAAACCATGATTCACAGAGCCAGAGGGTATGCATTTCAAAGTAAATCGAGTTAAAGAAATAAAATCATACAGACGTAAGCTTCATTTAAGAATATTATCACGGGCCTGGGAGAGTCACCTAGTAAAAAATAAAAACAAATATGCATTTGGAATAATAATGAAAAGTTACGTAAGAACGCGATCACTAAGTTACATGAAAAACCGCATCGTAAATGCCGTATCTAAAATTCATCATTTTTGTCCTTTAAATAAAAAATGAATATGAACAAGGTCTCTGAAACATTGACGTTGTCGTTGTCTATCAAATTATCTGTTGTCTAATAACGTAGTTAGAAATGAGTTGTCGTGTAAAATTTTCCAGCAGTAAAAGATAACATGTCTCGAATTTTCTGGTCTTTATTCTTGAAGATTATTAATCATATTGAAACTATGTTCTAAATTTGAGTTTTAAATTACAGCCGCAAGTAAGAGAAAAGAAATCCACACTGTAAAAAAAAAAAAAAAAATATGTGAAGGTACTAAACATTTTCTAGAAAACTGGGATTCCAAAAACTTTTCATGTACACTGTAAAACATTGGTGGCAGCTACGATTTACACTTCATTGAGTAATTTTTCCCTGACATAATGGTGTAATAAAAACATGCATTAGTGGTGTAACATTGCAATGTTACACCGATTATATCGGTTAAAATATCCCACCAAATTGGAGGCAGCAAGGCTGCCACCAGTTTTATGGAGTAACGTTACACAAATGTTTTACAGTGTAACGATAACAGGAAAAATTCATGTAATCGATTCTGAAACTTGAATTTTTGCTGTTACCGTTACAGGAAAAGTTCTTGGAATCCCAGTTTCCTAGAAAAGGTTTAGTACCTTTGCAGATTTTTTTTTTTTTTTTTTTTTTTTTTTTTTTTACAGTGCATTGCGAGTTGTTTTAACTCAAGTTCTCTTAAGGGGACACAGTACCTTGAAATTGGTCATAATATCGATTTTTTCTTTTTTGAATTATAACTGAAAGTTTTTTAATTGGGAATATTTTACCACCTCATTTTCACCTATACGACAATTGTATCGCGAGACATTGTAAATTTTGTTAATAGATCCAGCGCAATGCCCTCTTGCAAATAAAACTTTAATTTGACTTTTCACCGTGTTCATATTTTTATAACTTGCTTGTTCGATAAACACTAACGTTTTTTACTAGTTTTTACTTTTTACTTGTCTTTTATGTGGTATTTAATATCTTTGTGTGTGAATTTAACATTCAAGTTGAAAATTGCTTAAAAGAATATATTTAAATTGAGATTTTGTTGAATTTTTTTCATTTTTTGATATACACGAACAGAAATCGGTTGTGAATTGTTTTAGCTCAAGTTGTCTTAAAAACAAACAGGAATGTTCAATTTTGAATGATAATATAAAAAGCAAATAAATATATTTTTTTTAAGTTGTGAAAGTAAAACCCTGTAACAGAAGAACCATTTATCCAATATTACCTGAAATTTTACAAATGTTCTGACAAAGTAATGAGAAATCTTTGCAAATTTTTTAGGCAAGCATACCAAAGAAAATAAAAAAGCTTTAAGAGCTCACACTACTGGCTGAAAAAAAGGATGCTAATGTAAAATCTATGGAGGTGTTCTTTTCAAATATCTCTCTCAAATTTTAATATTTTCACATGATTTTTTTTTTTTTTTTTTTTTTTTTGCATGGGATAGCTAAAAACGATCCACAACCGGCCTAGTTCTTACTTTTTTGATTTTGGTTATATTATTTTCATATTAGATAATTTCAGTTTCATAACCGGTTCAAACCGGTTCTGAAAGTTAAAGTATTTTTTTTTTAATCTGACGCCAAAATAAATAAATAAATAAATAAATAAAACTAGATATGTATAGTATGATCGTCCTCTTATATATCATCCTATATAATACTAGATAGTATGGATCGTCTTCAGCTATCTTATGCAAAAAAAAAAAATCGCGCCAAAATATTAAAATCTGAGCGAGGTATTTGAAAAGACCGCCCCCATAGACTTTACATTATCATCCGGGTTTTTTATCAGTCAGTAATGTGACGTCTAAAGTATAACCGACATATGGGCACTGTATACGCAGTAAAGTCAGGAGATGGTCTTAAGCAAGACACACGCACATTGACGATAAAAATGTGAAGCATTCATGTTTATTATTCTACAGATATCCTCGCAATATCTGTGCCATTGACGCAGAAAACTGTGGACAGTAAGTATACATTGAAAATCTCTTCCGTTACTTGCGGAGTTCCTTGCGAACGCAAAGATGTTCGCAGTCCCTTTTCCCGATTATTGAATTCTGGAAAACAATGGATAGAACTTTGAGAAAAAGAAAACTTTATTATGCATTTTGCATGATTCGGTTGGATAGTTTCAATTCAGATAGTTTCGGATAGCTTTTACTCTGTTATATGCAGACGGACGGATTAAATGAAGACTACATGACCTAGGCATTTACATAATTACGAACGCGCCTAAAAAGTATCAGAGTAAAAACTATACACATAATAATAAATTCACATGGCTGCGTTTTCTTTCAAGAGTAAAAAAAGTCAAAATTTTCAGTAATCGATTTTAGCACCGCAGTTATTTAAATTACTTTAACTGAAATTTTTCGGGAAAAAAAAAAAAAAGTGAGCCGCGATAAAATATTATGCGAGATGTTACGAGATGAACAATTAAATATTAATAAAAGTGTGATTAAAAAAAGTATTTTTAATTTTACTTCTCATCTGCACTTTTTCTTCTTCTTTTTACATCGTAAAGAAACTCGTTAATTATTTTTTACAAATTCAGAACAAATTTAAAGTATTTTTTGCTCTACAACTTATATTCAAGATATTTACTTTTTTTATAATTATTTTATTATAATATTATAATAATTTTTTTTTTTCAAATTAAAAATAATCGTTTGGTAATTTGATGTATTTTAATGCAAATATGAAAACGATCTTTTTATTAAAAGTTTATTATTGATTAAACTTATTTATTATCTTAAAACTAATATGATTATCGAAAAGATTAATTGGAAAAGAAATAATTTTGAAAAGTCAAAACATTAGAATATTTATTCTAGTGGTTCAAAATATCAGAATACTTCGCACTAATTTTTCGCCACTAAACTCACCAGACCTTAATCCCATCAAAATTTTATGATGTATAAGAAAAAAAATAAAAATCCTAAGAAAATCTTCCTTTAAGTAAAACCGAGTTAGTGGAATGTACAGTGTGTCCAGCAAATAACACCCTGATTTCAAAATTAAATTTCTCAAAAACAAAGATCAACAGTAATATGCGGTAAACGGTTTTTTCATTAGGTAAGCTGTAAAAATCTTATACAGAAATTTCAAACAGTGAATATTTTGAAAAAATTGCGTTCTTATTGCATAGAATGCTTTGGTTTGACATTTTTCTTGTTTTAGATTGCCTGCAGAGAAATAATTTTTCAGCTTACAGTGCAATATTTTAAAGATTTTTCGAAGTAAATTTTTACAATTTCGAAATTTCAAAAATTTAATTTTAAAAAACTATGAAATATGGCACTTTAAGCCGAAAAACACATTCTCTGGCAGCAATCTGAAGCAAGAAAAATGTCAAATCAAAGCATTCTTTGCAATCAAAAAACAATCTTTTCAAAATATTTACCGGTCGAAACTTTTGTATAAGATTTTTACAGCTTACCTGATAAATAAACCGTTTGCTGCATAATTCTATTGATATTTGTTTTTGAGAAATTTAATTTTGAAATCGGGGTGTTATTTGCTGAACACCCTGTGGTTGCACGATTTAATTTATTTAGGTTAATACTATGATAGAAATGTTTATAAATACCTTTTATATAATATGCAAGGTCAATTGCACTCTCTCGTGAAAGCTAAAGAGGATGCTACAAAATATTTACTACTATTTACTTCACATTCATGCAGAATATTCAATTATATTTATAATAATATCGTTGCGTAAAATAAAATATTCTGATATTTTGAACCAATCTAATTTTTATTGAAATATTTTGATGAGTTTCCGAACTCTGTATGTCTAATTTGTTGTAATGTATGTTAAAATATATTCTAACCATACCAGATTTATACGAATTGAATCTTCTCAACTGAGAGAAAAAAATGCCCAATTCGGGAATCGAACTCAGATCTTTGACTTACCGGGCGTAGCATTGACCTGTAAACCAACGATCTGGGTTTGATTTCCAACCTGGGCATTTTTTCGTTCAGTTTGAAATATTCAATTCATATGATAACTTTACTAATCAGTTTGATTGTGTTAAAATTAACAAATAAAATAATAAATTATTCCAGATATAATTTATAAGAAATTTAATTACATTTACTTAGAATCAAAAATAAAGAAATGAAAAACATTTTTTTTCTTATAACTTTTTCTCAATTATTCTAATATTTTGAATGTGAGCTGTACTTGTAACTTTTCTCATATAAATAACATTTAAGAGAAAAAAAAATTTATTAATTGAAGAAATCTACCTCGACATTATATAACTCGGTGATGCTCCTAGGAGCCGTTGTAATTTAATATCGTTTCTTTCAACAATCTCCAGTGTCAATATTTTGAAAAGTTATTAGCATTTTTTCCAAGCGTATTGTCAAGTATCACAAAAGGAGCAAATGGAAATAATAAGGTGTCTCATTTACAGCTAACATCATTTTCCAAAATGTGTTTCCTGTGATTTTGAAAAGGTTTTCTTGAGTTACACTTAGTGCCCTAGCAAAATCGAAAGAAAAACGATCATTTCACGAGTTTGTAGAAGTAAAACATGATGAATATTATTCATTTATTTATTTTACACACTAAAGAAGCCCTCCACCAGTGGCCGAGAAGTTCTACCCTCGAAACTGGTAGATGGGAAGTGCTGATTTCGAGCCCAATTGCGCCCGCTGGCCTAATCGTTCGGAGTTTTCCGCGAACCTCGGATTTTCTTGTCTAAATAGGGGTTGGGTTCCCTTAGAAAGATTTCCCACGGAGGGGCACTACCCTAATACTTAGGGCTTATATCCCTCGTGTTGATAATTGGCCGTCATAAACACAACTAACCAACCACCCTTAAAAAAAAAAAAAAAAAAAAAAAAAAAAAAAAAAAAACATTAAAATTATAGTTTACCAATTCACAACAAATTCAAAATATTTTTGAGCACTACTAATAACATTTCTGATATAAATAGCATTTAATAGAGAAATTATTAATTCAAGAAATGTACCTCGGCATTATATAACCTGCCAGAGCGTTGCAATTTAATACCATCACTTTCAACAATCTCCTGTGTCAATATTTTGAAAAATTATCAGCATTTTCGCCAAGCATGTTATCAAGTATCACAAAAGGAGCGAATGGCAACAATAAGGTGTCTCATTTACAACAGCTAACATTTTCCAAAATGTGTTTCCTGTGATTTTGAAATGTTTTTCTCGAGTTACACTCAGTGCCCAAACAGAATCCAACGAAAAACGATCATTTCACGAGTTCGTAGACGTGAAACCTGATGGAATATCTTTTTGATGTTTTTCCTTTGTAGTTCTTTTTTTCCCTTCTCCTCATCAGAAATGCGAGCTCAAGGAAATGTTTCGAATGCCTGCTTTTTTTATTCGTTCACTTTTATTGTTTTTATTATTTTTATTCGCCTTCTACCATTCATTGCTTTCAATTATTACCTCACTTTTGTTCATTCTTGACCCAATTTAATGATAAGTTATGACAGGCTTATCAAACCCGATAAAGCTCAATATTTCATTGACATTGATGCTATCAAATGGTGGTTAATTTTAAAGCTTTTAAGAGTTTTTTTTTTCTTTTTGCAGAGAAGTCTGTAGCAGATTACGTAAGCTATGTTTGTGACCAATACTTCACCAATGTTTTTGGAAAAGAATTTTATCGTAACAGGTAGCATTTAGGGTCAAAACAGTAGAATAACTGATAAAAGAAAAAGAATTATGTTGTGTTAATGAATGATTTGATAAATGACTTTGAATTGTGTTGCGAATAAAAACAAGAATATCTACTATACTTAAAGAAAAATCTAAGAAAAATAAATAAATAAATAATCGCGCCTCAGTCATTGATTATGGTAAGTTGAAAATATATTTCAGATGTCATTTTGCTTTATGTTGTTTTAATTTAAAGAGCTCAATGCCTTCAAATTTTCAAAATTTCCTGAAATATTGTTTTTGTAATACGGGTTGGTATTTGGCGTCTCTAGATACAATTTAAAAAAAAAAATTATTTTGAATTCCAGATTAAGGGGGGGGGGGTCTTTTCTTTTAGGTGCATTCGTAATTATGTAAATATGTAGAACCTATAATTGTCGTTAAGTCTGTCCGTCTGTCCATATATAACAACACAAAAACAACCCATCCCAATTATATGAAATTAAAATTATATAACTATTACACAATTTTGACAAGTCATTTCAAATTTTATAAAAATCGGATACATAGTACACTGATAGAGACACTCAAAAGTATTAGTTACATTAAGCTGAATGGGTAAAAAATTTTCAAGGGCATTTTAATGGTGTTATACTGTTTTCGAACATAACAAAATTGATATGCATCTATGAAGTATATATACTATAATGTACACTCTACACAATCTATGATGTAAAGAATAATTATTATTTATTTATAGGGCCACACAAAAGTATTCCATTACATAATGGTGTAGGGAGAAAATTATTTGGTGAGCGTTTCAATATATATTAAACTATTTAACATTTTAAGAAATTGATGCTATAAAATGGTGGTTAATTTTAAAGTTTTAAAGGTTTTGTAAGGTTGACTGTGATAGATTGCGTCAGCTTTGTTCGTTACTAACGCTTCATCAATGCTTTTGGAAAAGAATTTTATCATAACAGGTAATATTTAGGAAAAACAGTAGAGTAACTTAAAAAAAAAAAAAAAAAAAAAAAAAAAACGTGTTATGTTATGTTAGCGAATGATTTGATAAATGACTTAGAATTGTGCTGTGGATAAGAAGAAGAATATCTACCATACTTAAGGCTCTTGGTCACTCCTTTTACGAATTCCCGTCGGTAATGTTAATTCTATGGGCGCTTAATGCATTCGTATATACAAAATATCTCTTCAGGAAATTAATATTTTCTAGTTCTTTTTTCTGTACACTCTTCAGTAAACATGTCTAATTTTTTTCTTAGTTTTCTATCTCTTAAAATTACATAATTAATTTTATATGAAGTGCTAAAATTTTGCTTACACTGTGTCAGTTTTAATACATAAAATATATAATTAAGCGTAATTTTGAGAGATACAGTCGGCTCTCGTTAATTCGAACTCGTCGGGACCACAAGAAATGTTCGAATTATCCGAAGTTCGAATTATGAAAATATAAGATGAAAACATGCTTAATAGGGTACTATTACAAAGGAATTAACATTATAGTGTTTTTGTAATTTATTTCGTCTGTTATCATTAGAATATGACTTAATATTAAATTAGAATGTATAAATACATAAACTAATTAAAAGATTAGAAACAAGCGCTATGGAAGAAAAATTTAAAGAGTCACTGATGCACAGACAAAGAAAATTTATATCAAATGCATTGGATTATATGTATGTTCGTTCCGAACAATTTTTACAAAAATCAAAGAAAGAAAGTTATTCAAATGATCTGAAATCCGTGAGAAAAAAATGAAAAATGAAAAATCGGAATTCTCGTTAGTTCAAATTAAACGAAGTCAAGTGAAAATGATTTCGAATTAATGAAAATTTTTAACGTTATTCTGCCATAGAAAATTTTGAGACTTCATGTTTAGTTCGAATTAAGCGAAGATTCGAATTAACGAGAGTCGACTGTATTTAGAAAACTAAGGGGAAAAAAAGAAGACATCCTATGAGAATAAAATATAAAGAAAGAAATTTTAAAAAATTTAATTTCCTGAGACGATATTTTGAATATAAAAATACATTAAACACACCTGAAACATTTCTATTTTTAAAGAGGGGTGGGGGTGGGGAGTGGGTTAAGTCTCGTCTGTCCTCCCTCTGTAGAAGAACAGACTGTTTTTTCTTGCCTGTATCTTGTTTATAGTTTTTTAATTGTTTATCGTTAATTGTGTACCTTTTTGACATACACTCTATCCTTGAAATTTTGAACTTTCATTTCATAATGTGAAATTAAACACCCATAGAATTAACATTATGAAGGAGAATTTAGAAAAATGAGTAACCAGCAGCCTTAAAGGCAAATCTGAGAAAAAATAAATAACCACAGATCAGTCGTTGACGATGAAAATTTTTAAATATTCCAGATTGTTTTATGTTGTTTTGATTAAAAGAGCTCAATGCCACAAAATTTTCGAAATTTCATGAGATATTGTTTTTGAAATACGGGTCGATATTTTGCGTTTCTAAATACATTTTTTAAAAGATTTTATACTGATATCTGGCGGAGATGCTCCGTCCGTCTGTCTGTCTGTAAACGCTCTATCTCCCGAACAAATTGAGATAGAGACTTGAAATTTTGTATGTACTTAGTATGTAAAGATGGGACGAAGCCTATTTAATATCACTAACCTCGATTATCCGGAACTCTTTTTTTTCGGACTCTCGAAAAATTCGTTCTGATGAAAGATATATAAAAATTTTCGAATTTTTTTATTTTAAGGAATGTACGAAAAAAGCAATGAAATGACACAAATTTTGCATAAAGAACGAAGTCGATCGGATAATTAGTTGCCGAGATATTTGTAATCCTGTTTTCCGCATTCTTCGATTTTTCATGACCCTGTATTTCATTCAAATTTCAATTCAGAGGTATATTTTAATTGGAAATGAGACGCTTAATCCGGCGCAGTAAATTGTTAGTTAATAGAATTATTATGTTTGGAGTTATAAGGATGTTTCTTTTAAGCAGTTCGGTACTACTTGAGTAGTTTGGCGTTTCATATAATTTGTCGAAATTGGTACATCAGCAGTTATTTAATAGAGCATTACTATGCATATTAACAATATTTAAATTCTGTTTTGGAATTGCTATGCATTGTACAAATAGTTTTCACATGTTTTATTTTCATATACATATTAATGATGGGTAAGTATGGTGGCCCCCAACGACTAGTTTTAAGTGCGTTCGCAATTATATAAATACGAAGAATGTATAGTTGTCGTACAGTCCGTCTGTCAGACAGCCTGCCTGTTTTCCTGTCTGCCTACAGCAAAACAAAAATTACGTGACCAAAACGTTTGAAATTTAAAATCTATAAATGCTGCAGAAAATTTTCTCGAGCCTTTTCAGATTTTATGAAAATCGGATGCATAGTTCAATGACAGAGACAATCAAAAGTATTCCGTTACGTGGCAGCCAATGGGCAAAAATAGTTTCAAATGCATTTTAATGACGTTACACTCATTCGAATATTACGAAATCGACATGTATCTATGAAGTATATTCTAAAATATACATCCTGCACAATCTATGGTGCAAAATATATTTTTTATTAATTTACAGGTCTGCACAAGAGTATTTCATTGCATAATGGTATAGGAAGAAACATTGTTTTTTGTGCGTTTTAGTTATATTAAACCATTTCCCATTTTATGAAATTGATATACGTTACTAAGGTTTAATAAAGGTTACTTCCCGTATAACAGAAAGCAGATACTATTTACAAGGACACACAAAAGATTTCGGATTCTTATATAGTATCCGAAGTATTGTATACTATTGTACCAAGATCTGAATATTTTAAAAATTTTATTATAGTACAAATGCAACTCTTTGCTACGTTTAATGTGCAATTTCTGACCTTTTTTTCCTCTTGTTACTTCTCTTCTTTTTTAGCTTTTAATCTTGCTGTTGTTTGCTCTCCCAAAAGCTGAAATTTTATAGAATGCTGAAAATATGGTACTTGTCTATTATCCTAACAAATCCTTTTCTATAACAGAAACTTTCACAAATGAACGGGATTTAAGGCTCCACACTAGGCACAGAAAAAGACCCGGATGATGATGTAAAGTCTATGGAGGCGTTCTTTTCAAATATCTCGCTCAAATTTTAATATTTTTACATGCTTTTTTTTTGAACAAGATAGCTGAGGACGATTCAAAACCGGCCTAGTTTTTACTTTTTCGATTTTGCTTATATATTTTTTATACATCACGATTGTTTCAGTTTCAGAACCAGTTTAAACCTGTTTCGAAAGTTAAAGTAATTTTTTAAAACAAATCTGAAACCAAAACTGAAAAATAAAAACTAGGCCGGTTGTGGATCATCCTCAGCTATTTTGTGCAAAAAAATCATGTAAAAATACTAAAATTTGAGCGAGATAGTTGAAAAAAAACGCCCCCATAGACTTTACATTATCATCCGGGTCCTTTTTCTGTGCCTAGTGTTGCGCCTTAACGGCAATAATGCAAAAACATGATGTCACGTTCCATTTGAAATGCAGCGCTATCACGTGATTGTTCCATTTTTTTGGCGTGTTCGTAATTTACATAGCACCTATAGCTGTTGTTCTGTCCGCATATAACAACGCAAAAACTACCCAACTGAAACGTTTCAAATTCAAAATATATAATTATTATATAATTTTCAGGAGTCCTTTTAAAATGTTATGAAAATCCGATCTATAGTTCAATGGCAATGTCAAATGTGTTCCGTTGCATTACGATCAATGCGGAAAAATTGTTTTAAATGCATTTTAATGGTGTTACACTCTTTCTAATATAATAAAATTGGTATGCATCTATGAAGTATATACTAAAATATACATTCTGTACTATGAATGTTACCAGAATGTACCTATATCCAAAATTTCAAGTAAATCATATATTTTTATCATGAGTTATCGCGTGACGCACGCACATGCATACATACAAACATACATACAGAATGGGTGGGCACACAGCCATTCTTTGCTCACAGGCTTTAATAGCCTGTGAGCTAAAAATAAAATTAGCTTACGTGATTTTTAATGAGATTTAAAAGGGATCTGTGTAATTTATTTTTCGTTAATTTCATTAGAATTTGATATGTATACGATTATTCTCTCAATACGGTCGTTTTTTCGGGTGTTAGTAACTGTATAAATACGTGGCCTCTATAGTGGTTGTTCAATCCGTCTGTCTGTCAGAGCAAAAACTCCCGAACCAAATCGTTTGGAATTTAAAGCATAAATGTTGTATAATTTTATCAACTCTTTCCAAATTTTATGACAGTCGAATGTATAGTTTAATTACAGGGACAATCAAAAGCATTCCGTTGCATTACGGTCAATGGAAAAAACAGTTTCAAGTGGATTTTAATGTTGTCATACTCTTTCGAATCTAAAGACATTGATATGCATCTATAAAGTATATATAAAAAAAAATGCATTCTGCACAATATGTAGTGCAAATAATCTATTTTTTTACCACGCTTTTATTAGCTTCACCTGTATGTTTGTGAGTTTGTGAGTTTGTAACTCTAACTATTTTATGTATGTTCACCGATTACTCCGAAACCATGCAACCGATTAACTTGGTTTTGGTGTTAAATGAAAGACGATGCTCTCGAATTGGTACCACTTCAGTTTCATCGAAATTGGTTCAGTACTTTTTTAGTAATTAGGCAAAAACTAATAAAATTAGTGATTTTTCGCTAATTAAAAGTGTTGAATACGTTCACGGAATGGAGTGTAGACAGCATGGCCGGGCGGTCTAAGGCGCCGGATTGACGCTCTGTTTTTCGAAAGAGATTGTGGGTTCGAACCCCACTCCTGACATTATTTACATCTATGTAAAATTTAAAAAAAATTTCCGTATTACAATTTTTATTTTTAACCGGCTTCAGAAAAGGAAGAGGAAGTTATCAATTCGACGCGTATGTTTTTCTTTCTATGTATGTTCACCAATTACTCTGAAACTATCCAACCGATTAATTTTTTTTTTGTATTAAACATAAATATAGTTTAAAAAACTAAAAAACACGCTTTTTAAGTATATCAAACTAAAAAGTGAAAAGTAATTTGTACTACAAGCTGAAAACGAAAATAGATGAAAAATACTATATTACTATAAAATCATTGTTATTATAGAAATCAATTAATAAGCAATAAATAAAATTATCGTGGAAAAAAAGCGTGGGGTGCTTCTTAAGAACTGATAGATGGAGCATGGTAGATGGAGCACCCCACGCTTTTTTTCCACGATAATTTTATTTATTGCTTATTAATTGATTTCTATAATAACAATGATTTTATAGTAATATAGTATTTTTCATCTATTTTCGTTTTCAGCTTATAGTACGAATTATTTTTCACTTTTTAGTTTGATATACTTAAAAAGCGTGTTTTTTAGTTTTTTTTTAACTATATTTATTTTTTATTTACAGGACCACAATAAAATATTCCATTGTATGATAATATAGGGGGGGAACATTGCTTGGAGCGCGTTTTAATTGGATTAAACTATTTACTATTTTATGAAATTGATGTACGTTACTAAGGATTACTGCAAATTACTTCCTGTATAATGAAAGCAGATAATATTTACAGGAACACTAAAGGATTTTTTTCTTCTGTACTGAATCCAAAATTCTGTGTATTATTACGCCGAGATCTGAATATTTTTTAAACGAAAGAACCTCATAATGTTGGCTATAAATTTCTGCTATTTCTTTGTTTTCTTTCAAATTATTAAAAAGATAAAAAAAAAAAAAAAAAAAAAAAAAAAAAAAAAAAGATGAAGATCTTTTTTTTAACTACAGAACTAAATGTGACAAACTATTTTTAAGATTGTCCGATTCTGCAGTCAAGAAAAGTGTGTATGATATGAAACAAGAATATAATATCAATCACTATCATTTATCGGCTAAACAATGGCCATGTAATGCTAAAAACTGTATTAACCAAACATCTGTTAAAAAAAGAAAGTGGTCCATGGTCCGATACCTCCAAAATCATTTGTAATTGAATGAAAGTTTATTTATACCTAGTGAGATAAATTGACACCTACGATAAAAAATTGTACGTTTGTAAATTCAATTCCTTATAAATTATCTCTTCTTTGAGTCGAAATTTATAATTTTTTTTTTTTTTTTTTTTTTTTTTGAGGGGTGGGTCTAAAATGGGCCGTGCATATATAAATTGGAATTTTTAGGTAGATGTGGTTCGTATTTTTGCATCGTTATGATTTGTGATTCAAACAAAATATTCTCTTTTTATTTATAATTTATTCTTTACTTAAAAATATTCTTTTTTTATTTGTAACTGGGTCTTTAAATCAAAAAAGTTTGTAATCTTCTTTCTGTTGTCTATTTTTATGGAAATACAAAATTATTATTAAAATCATTAAATTAATTTAAAATTACGCAATTACAAAAAAAAAAAAAATGATGTACCACAATCTTTGGTATCACTGACTTCTGTGATATGCGTAAGCATACATAACCCGTTGTTCGAGAAACAAGATATTTACAAAGAAGATATTTCCATACTTCCTAACATTTTTTCAAATACAGAACTATCAAGTCTGCGTCTTCACCAGTATACCGAAAATAAGTATTGTAGTGCAGAAAGTATTATTTTTGTCAACTGGTACATTTGAGCGATTTAAACTAGCAACATTTTTCTCTATGCTAATAGTGGTGTGCAAAGATCTGGAGACTTGTCAGCTCTGCAAATAATTATTTTAACGTAAGGGGTACTTCATATGATGAAAAAACATTTAAATCATTTTTGCAATTAGAACTGTACCTCCAAAACTAACGATTTAAGTATTAGCTATATTGATCAACGATAAAGGGGATATTTTATATTTTTTAAAGAAAGTGTGTGGTTTTGTAAAATAAAATGTTACCCATAGATTATACCCAATACTTCAAAATAATTTCTCAATCATTTATCAAAATTGTTTTTATCTAAGAAATCAAACTATATGAGTTTTCAATCAAAATCAAGTAAGCTCCAATTAACTGCCTTTCTTTTCTTTCTTATTTAACTAATCGTACTATTTTCAGGTTATTTCGGTATCTTCATATAAGATACTACCAGCAATTATTTTCTATGTAATAACAATTTTTCTTGGTTTAATAACTGGGTTATAATTTTAATTACCTTTCGAATTACTGTGCTAAGTAGTAATTTAATCTGGCAATCAATCGTGTTAAGTGATCTTTCAGTAACCCATTAATCATTGAGTTAGTGAAGAGCTTGATTAGGCTCGGCCAGCTGTCATTAATGATTGATTTTCTAAAATAATGTAATATTTTGTTCTTTTGAGTAGAAAATAAGAAGTCAGTCAGATCTTGTTTTTGAAGCTCCTAATATCGTTTTCTAAATCAATCTTTTTTTTTTCTATATCTTATCTTTAATGAAAATGATAAATTGTTTCAGTTTTAATCTGATAAATAGAATTATATAAAAGAACAAATTGGAAGTTGCATCTCAAGCGTAGCAAGCGCGATGCGTACGTACTACAAAGGAAGTTTTAAAAATATTTAGATCTTAGTGTAAAAGTATACAGTACTTCGGATACAGTAGAGTATCTGAAATATTTTGGGTATCCCTGTAAATACTATCTGCTTTCTATTATACAGGAAGTAATTTGTGGTAAACCTCAGCAACGTATATCAATTTCGTAAAATGTGTAATTGTTTAATATTATTAAAACGCATCTCAGACAATTCTTCGTCTTATAACATTACGTTATGGATGCTTTTGTGTAACCCTGTAAATTAATGAAAAATGTTCCTTGCACTACAGATAATACAGAATGTATATTTTAATGTATACTTCATAGATGCATATCAATTTTATTATGTTCGGAAGAGTATAACATCAGTAAAATGTACTTTAAACCAGGGCTGTCCAACGCGGCACCCTTTGCAGGCTTCCTTTGCAGGCCCTTTTGAAGATTTCCTAATATAAAAAATTTTAGAAATAAAATTCCATGATAAAGAATGCTTTCTTGAAAATCATAAATATTTTATGAGAGACATTTTTAAAACCTGAGTTTGGCATGCTGTTGGCTTGCCATTGTACATTAAAAACCAGAAACATACTTTGAAAATTTAATCATGCATATTTTTGAAATTTTTAGTTATTGTTTATGTAGAGTAATTATGATAATTAAATTTCTTAATAGTTGAAAATAACTCTTATTAATACTTAAGAAGTAAGAGAAAAATGAACATTTTAACTTGCTCCCCCCCCCCTCCTCCCCTTTAAAGATAGATGTGCATGAAATCTTAGCTTTTTTTTTTTTTTTTTTTTTTTTTTTTTTTTTATTGTTGTCACACAGGTCTATTGGTGTTTTATATGAAGGATAAAAGGGCTTAAGGCGAAACCCTATTCGTCTTTGTCCTCTGTCTGTCTGTCACAGAGTCCGTACACAAAAACTATATATGCCAGAAAGTTCAAATTTTGTGTAGTTACAGCTGAAGGTCTCTTGTCACACAACAAATCACAAAATTTGGAAAAAAGACTGTTATTTTAATTATTTTTTTTTAAATCATCAGTTCATTTTGTTGTTGTTCTTTCTCTTCTACACTCTCAAAAAAACTTCCGTCTTTTCACAGAAAATGTACTGGCAGCACTGCTGCCAGAAATTGTCTGTAGATTGACGATTTTCCGTTTTTTTTTTCTTCCGTCAAAAGAGGACGTCACTCGAAAAAAGAATCAATGCGGAAGAGGTGGGGATCGAACTCACGACCCCAGCATTACAAGGCGAGCGCTGATCCGCGGCGCCACGATTGCTCATGATGTTTGTGCTTTAAAATAGAAATGTTCATTTCATATGGGTGTGGTTTGGTGTATTTCTTTAAAAAGCTTTTAATTTTGCAGTTAATCTCGGAAAGATTTCATCTTTAATGAAACTGTGGCTGGTTTTTTTTTTACGTTTAGTATTAATATAGAATAAAAAAGTGAATTTTAAATATATTACATAGATTGTTAGATAAAAAACATGGATGTTCTATTTTTATTCGATAAGATTTTTTTCAATAATATCAATTTTTTTTTTTTTTTTTTTCATTTTATTTTTTTAATTAAAATATTTTTTAAATGTGTTCATTTAAAATATATTGTATATGCTAATATTTATCATAGGAATAACTTAGTATATTGAACTTTATTCAACTTATCCAACTTTGAGTAACAGATTGTGAGAATTTTTGAACGAATAAAGAAAGTAATCGTTATTTATTTTTAAATTCGAAAACATTTTTGTCTTTTAAAACTAAATTAGACATTTTAATCAATAGAATATTTTTGTTTTTCATTTTAAAAATAAATTCCAATTTATTACTAACAGACCCAATGCGCATGCGTGCTAGATATAAACGGAATCTTTTCCTCATTTTTCGACGTTCGGAATGAACTCTCAGAACAAATACGTTTTCTGGGAGAACAGAAGTTATTTGTGAAAAAATAACGATAACTTAGTGTATATTGACGAATTTTTCTGACAGAGTAAGTGTTGCCACGCAAGTTTAAATAGATATAAAAATTATTTCATTTTTTACCCTTTACTTTTAAAAGAGGTGGAGTGCTTCTGTTGCCGCAATTACAAAACTGGTATTACAAACAACAAAAAAATTAATGTCTCAAAAATAAATTGAGATACATCTTTTCAACAAAATGCATTTGAAAATACATTTTTAGGTAGCTTTCATTACAAAAAGTAAAAAGCTACCTATTGCAGCCGTCCGGAGGAAAGCACTTCCAGAAAATTTTGGTATATTTTCACCGATCATGACCCCCAGACTCCAAAACCACCCTCCGTTCAAATGTTGACATATATATATATATATATATATATATATATATATATATATATATATATATATATATATATAACCATATATATATATATATATCTGATTTTTGTCATGCGATAACTAACGTATTTATGAACCGATTTGAATGAAACTTAGTATATACATAGTACATACAAATGTCTCGACCGAGTTCGTTGGCCAGCATCATCCGCCATTTTGTTTCAAAATGGCGGCCATTTTAAATTTTTTAAAAAATTTAAAATTTAAAATTAAATGCGAAAAAAATAAAAGTTGAAAAATATTTTTCTTTTACGTGTTAGAACTTAAAACAAAGATTCCAGAACATTTTTTATTTTGTCTATATCTTAAAAAATGATTGAGTTATAGCACTTTGAATTTTTCTTATGGCTGACATTTTGAAACGATCTGATTTTTGTCACGTAATAACACGCGCATTTATGAACCGATTTCAATGAAACTTGGTATGAACATAGTACATACAAATGTCTCAACCGAGTTCGTTGGCCAGCATCATCCGCCATTTTGTGTCAAAATGGTGGCCATTTTAAATTTTTTAAAAAATTTAAAATTTAAAATTAAATGCGAAAAAATCACAATTTGAAAAATATTTTTCTTTTACATGATAGAACTTAAAACAACAATTCCAGAACACTTTTTCTTTTGTCTATATCTTACAAAATGATTGAGTTATAGCACTTTGAATTTTTCTTATGGCTGACATTTTGAAACGATCTGATTTTGTCACGTGATAACACGCGTATTTATGAACCGATTTCAATGGAACTTGGTATGTACATAGTACATACAAATGTCTCGACCGAGTTCGTTGGCCAGCATCATCCACCATTTTGTTTCAAAATGGTGGCCATTTTAAATTTTTTAAAAAATTAAAATTTAAAATTAAATGCGAAAAAATTAAAAGTTGAAAAATATTTTTCTTTTACGTATTAAAACTTAAAACAATAATTCCAGAACACTTTTTGTTTTGTCTATATCTTAAAAAATGATTGAGTTATAGCACTTTGAATTTTGCTTATGGCTGACATTTTGAAACGGTCTGATCTGAACGATCCATCATGTTGCTTTAAAATGGCATACAGTTTATGATATCGTGGAATTTGGTGACTCTCTAAATCGCTTAAAATAAAACCAGGTTGAATAAAAGATGACTATTTTCTAAAAATTCCTATTAATATTCAGTCTTGACAAAAACTAGTATTCAATCTTATAAAATCACTAATTTTATAAGATTATTTCCACTAATTTGAGCTTAGTATTTTTGAACAATGTAACTTACTTTAAAATAAATAAATAAATGTATAAGTATATGAAAGCTACCTCTTCCTCCCGGCATTGCCGGAAGGACTTTTTTTCTATACGATGGTGTAAAAATTGAAAATGTGCGATATTTAGAAGCTTAAAAATTTGCAGTAGCGTAATTATCAAAATTGTAATTTCATTTCTTCTAATTGTTGCACGCAAGTTTAAATAAAATTATTTTGTATGTAACATAAATTAATGGATTAAATAGATCACGAAAAAACGTGCTTATTTGTTTTTATTTCATCATATTAAATCATATTTATCATCTTTTTGGCAGGCGAAATAAAATATTTTTTATGCTTATTAAATTATTATTCTTTTAAATTAAGAGCCGCCTCTGGTGATCAGTTTGGTCTCCCTTAAATTTATGCTGAGCTTTGCAATATTTTACTTTTATTCCTAATTTTATTTACTTGCGTACCTTCACTAAATCTGCATATTCTGATAGAGAAATCAACAAATCTATACGACCAAGGCAACATTTAAAAGAAGATTCTGTTAATATTATGTTCTTGTTGGCGCAATTAGCAAATAAATCTAAAAAAAAAAAAAAAAAAAAAAAAAAAAAAAAAAAAAAAAAAAAAAAAGTTTTTTATTTAGTAATTTAATGAAAAAATGTGTTTGAAGAAGATATTAAACGAAACCCTGTGTGAGATCTCCCCATCACACTTACCCATTTGTTCTTTCTTGACTTTGGAAATTTTAGAGATGTTTTAATTCTTTATTTTTTTTTCTATAATTTTGCTTAGAAAAAATAATAAACAATGCAAAATTATTTCTGTCGATAAAAGCACATCCAGATTATCCTTCTGAAATGTCCCACATGATTTGGTCACTATCATGATTGTCTGTTTTTGTACTTTTCATAAAACTAATCCATGACTTCAAAATAAATCGAACCGTATTTTCACACCCTAAAAGAAACCTAGAAATATCACTGATTTTCATATTTATTTATTTATTATTATTGTTATTATAGACGCGATTAAAGTTTCTAGCGCCTTACCCTGCAAACATTTTTGATATAGACTTCTCATAATATATATATATATAACTTGAAATTTAATACACGTAACTCCAGAATTGTAGACATCTTTTGTTTACCGCTGTATGATTCACTTGCGTTATGTTAAGACATACGTGTTTACTAATACTATGCGATAATATTGTCATATGTTTTCATTCACATAAATAATAATGGCGCCCTTCATTGGGTGCCCAGAGGCAAGATGCTCCCCTTGGACAGTCCTGCTTTAAATTTTTTTTTCCTATTGGCCGTAATGTAATGGAATAATTTTGATTGTCAATGTAATTAAACTATGCATCCAATTTCCACAAAATTTGAAATGACACAACAAATTTGTGCAACAATCATATATTTTAAATTTCAAATGATTCGGTTGGATAATTTTTGCTCGGTTTTGTACGGACAGACGGACGGACTGTACAACGACTATAGGTGCTATGTATTTAGATAATTATGAACGTAAAAATGAAGGAAGCTAATCATACTTTTTATATAAAAAATTATAAAATATGTCATAAAAAGTACCGATTAATATACTGTTTGTCTTTTAAAAAATCTGCTACAAATTTACTACAATAATTTACTACCAAATACTAAAATTTTTGAATTAAGAGTATGAATAAATCTTCACTTTTCAATAAAAGTTCTTGAATCTTTGAAAGAATGTATATGTATACCCATATTATAAAGAGGTAAAGTTTTTTCTTTATATCTCTGGAACTACCGAACCGATTTCAAAAGTAATGGTACTGAAATGATGGCGTCCGCCCCTGTACAAACTTGAGCAATTATCTTATGTCCACTCTACTGACCCAAAGAAGGTGCAGGAATGAAAAAAGTTCTAAAACTGTGACTTTTGTGTAAATGGAGGGCCTAGAAACATAAAATTATGCATGGTACTTATAAGATGTAAACGATCAGTGTTGAATTCAGGAAGTATCCCTGGGAGACAATCGCCCCCACCCCCGAAGCAACAAAATGTGGCCCCCTTCCCGAAAAGCTTGAGATTTTGGGTTTTCAATCGCCAAAAAGAGCTATTTCCTCCTGAAATTCTATAATCCCCCCCCCCGGAGCCACAGTCCCTCCCGGAGAAAAGCGTCTGAATTCAACTCTGTAAATGATTTCTAAGAACATATCCTAAACTAAATAAATAAAGAAATAAAAGGTGTTAAAATGAGCGATGATCATTCTAAATTGATTCTAATTGCGATTTTTAAGCAAGCACTTGGGAAGTACCGAGCCGAATTAAAAAATAATAGTGTGAAAATAATGGTGAATGCTCTTGCAGCAACATGGGCTATATTTTATGGCTATATTGATACCCCAAACGTGGTACAGATACAAAAAATTTTCTAAAAATGTGATTTCTGTATTGCGGAAAGACTTAGAAAGCATAAAATTCGGTTATAAGATATAAATGATGCATAAGACCATTAAAAAAATTATTTAAAAAGAGTGAAAATGCGCAAAATTTTTTCTAAAAACGTCCTAAAAGGCAATTTCTACTTAATCTTTGAAAGTATCAAACCGATTTCAAAAGTAATGTTTGGAAATTGATGACGACAGCTTTTGATCTAACATGGGTGATATTGTCTGTCGGTGTCACTACAACTAGACGGTTGCAGAAGCAAACTAAAAATTTAAAAAAGTATTTAAAAATTTTCTTAGTTACGCTTTTTATGGAATATTAGCAAATACCAAACTGATTTCAAAATTAGCATTGGAAATTCATTGTGACAGTCGCTGTTTCAACATAGGCACTTTATGTTTGCGCCACTACCACAAGAGAGGTGGAAAATCTATTAAAGTAGAAGCTTGGAATTTTCATGATGGTCAATTTTAAGATGTAAATGCGTACTAAGAAAACGGTTTCTAAAAAATTCAAATCTTGCAATAAAAAATTATGCCTCTAAATTATGCCTGTAATATTATTAAAAATTGAAGAAATGGTTTCGAAGGTGGTATGTTTCTTTAAGTAAAGATGATCTATATTGAATTAAGTATTTTGATGGCGACTTAATTTTCTATTCAGTTATCTGTAATACTAATACATAATCTTGCCATTCATGTTATGTCTCTGAAAATGGCCATTTCTTTTTTTGCCTCACGTTCTAGTTGAACAAAAAACTAAGCATTCTCATGAATTAGTTTTAAGCACATGATATCTTTGTTTTTATCAGACTTAACACCTATTCTTTAAGTATCCATTAGCTGTTGAAATGACTCCAGTGTTTTGACTTGCTAATGAATATTTTTTTCACTTTTACTTGCATGTATGACTTCAGGCTGTCCAAAAAAAGAAACAATGTTATACTTCTAACGTATTTATCAATGTATGTCGTGGAATCAGGCTATATAAGACAATTCTAATTCAATTACTATAATCATACATATTCTGTCACAAAAGGAGTAAATGATGGATTGCAAGCGAAAAAACGTATCATCTCTAATACATAAAAAATAAAAATATCTACAAATCCAAATGTGTTACCGAGAGAATATCTTGTTGCATGTTAAAAATTATCACTAAATGTCGTGACAAGAGCGAAAAATTTGTGAGATTTACATTCCGCCTCTATGTGATGGATGACTACAACAGCTTGTTAAAAATCTAAATGCGTATTGTTGCCCGTCTTTTTTTTGTCTCCGCGCTTTTTGTAATTCGTGAGAAAGTTTGATAATGTGAAGCAGAAATTATTTTTCCTGTTTCACAAAAGATAACGTTATTTTGAACAATTAAAGGGAAACATTACCTTGAAATTGGTCAAAATATCGTTTTTTTTTTTTTTTTTTTTTTCTTTTTTTTTTTTTTTTACTATTAATTGAAAGCGTTTTTAATTGTGAATATTTTGACACCTCCTTTTTACCTATACGACAATTTTATTGCCAGATATTGTAAATTTTGTCTATAGATCCAGCGAAATTGCCCACACCAATAAAAATTTTGACTGATTTTTTTCTATGTTCATCTATTTATAACTTTCTTGTTCGATAACTAGCAAGATATTTTTACTAATTTAGATAGATAGGTTTAAACTTTATTTTGTTTTGTCTCCATGGTGTATTTAATATTTTTGTGCACGGATACGTAAAAAATAAAAATATCTACAATCCAAATGTGTTACAGAGAGAATATCTTGTTTAAATCTCATTCAAATTTAAAGTTATTTAAAAAATAATAAATTGAGAGTTAGTTGAATTTCATTCAATTTTTATTATACACGAGAGAAAAAAAAATCATATTAAATGTAAAATCCCATACATCTAAAAATCCATGCAATGTTTTATGTAGTATATTTTATTGAGTTTTGGGAAAAGCCTAAAGTTATTTTAAAAAAATAATTAAGAGTTGGTTGAATTTCCTTCATTTTTTACTATACACGAGAGAAAAAAAATCATATCAAATGTAAAATCCTATACACCTAAAAATCCATGCAATGTTTTATGTAGTATATTCTACTGAGTTTTGAGAAAAAGCTTAAAGTTATTTTAAAAAAAATAATTAGGAGTTAGTTGAATTTCTTTCATTTTTTATTATACACGAGAGAAAAAAAAATCACATTAAATGTAAAATCCCATGCATCTAAAAATCCATGCAAGGTTTTATGTGGTATATATGTTGTATATATCTAGGAAGAAAATTGAAGTAAAAGTATTCATATTTATAAAAGTAGAAGGGATTTTTAAAAAGTTAATTTTTTTTAGAAAATCTAATTTTCGCAAATTAGACTGTTCTAAAATATTATTTTTATTTTATTTTATTTTATTTTTAATATAAGTATTGTGTCACTGCATATTATTGCAACATTATTCAAAATTGAAGAGGAGGTTTCAAAGGTAGTATGTCCCCTTAAATGAAGATGATTTATGTAGCAGTTTTTTGAGGACGACAACATGCTAATTTTCTTTTCAATGGTCTGTAATTTTAAGGCATAATAATGAAATTCGAGTTACGCCTCTGAAAATGATAATTTATTTATTTATTTATTTTGCCTCACACTCTAGTGTAGCAAAAATACTAAGCATTGTCATTATCTAGTTTTAAGTATATGATATCTTTGTTGTTATCAGACTAACACCTATTAAAAGATTGAATAAATTAAACTACGACTGACTTAAATACATTTTGAAAATTACAATTCATATACAAAATATAAAAATACTAAAAATATCTAAAAATACAAAAAGTAAAAATTTTGCTAAGCTACTCGCAAGGCATCATTAGTATAATTAAATATTCGTTGCATAACAAACAGTGGAACAAATCGAGAGCAGTTACAGTTAGTTATTTTTTAGAAAAAGATAATATTTATTAGGGACATAACGAGCATCATTCAGAGTCGGCGATCGTAAATATGTGAACCATCACCTATTCTTTTATTATTCATTAGCTGTTGAAATTACTCCTGTGTTTTGACTTGCTAATGAATATTTCTTTACTTTTACTTGCTTGTAGGACATCACGCTTTCGAAAAAAAGAAACAATGTTATATTTCTAACACATTTATAAATGTATGTTGCGGAATCAGGCTATATAAGACAATTCTAACTTGATTACTATAATCATATATATTCTGTCACAAAAGGGGTAAATGATGGATTACAAGCGACAAAACGTATCATCCCTAATACATAAAAAATAAAAATATTTACAAATCCAAATGTGTTACTGAGAGAATATCTTGTTGCATGTTAAAATTTATCACTAAATGTCGTGACAAGAGCGAAAAATTTGTGAGATTTACATTCCGCCTATATGTGATGGATGGCTACAAAAGCTAGTTAAAAATCTAAATGCTTATTGTTGCCCGTCTTTTTTTTGTCTCTGCGCTTTTTGTAATTCGTGAGAAAGTTTGATAATGTGAAGCAAATTTTTTTTTCTCCTGTTTCACAAAAGATAACGTTATTTTGAACAATTAAAGAGAAACATTACCTTGAAATTGGTCAAAATATCGATTTCTTTTTTTTACTATTAATTGAAAGTGTTTTTAATTGTGAATATTTTGACACCTCATTTTTACCTATACGACAATTTTATCGCGAGATTTGTCTATAGATCCAGCGAAATTGCCCATACCAATAAAAATTTTGACTGATTTTTCTCTATGTTCATCTATTTATAACTTGCTTGTTCGATAAATAGCAAGATATTTTTGCTAATTTAGATAGATAGGTTTAAACTTTATTTTGTTTTGTCTCCATTTTATATTTAATATTTTTGTGCACGGATACGTAAAAAATAAAAATATCTACAATCCAAATGTGTTACAGAGAGAATATCTTGTTTAAATCTCATTCAAATTTAAAGATATTTAAAAAATAATAAATTGAGAGTTAGTTGAATTTCATTCATTTTTTACTATACACGAGAGGAAAAAAATCATATTAAATGTAAAATCCCATGCATCTAAAAATCCATGCATGGTTTTATGTGGTATATATGTGGTACATATGTAGGAAGAAAACTGAAGTAAAAGTATTCATATTTATAAAAATAGAAGGGTTTTTTAAAAGTTAATTTTTTTAGAAAATTTAATTTTTGCAAATTAGACTGTTCTAAAAGATTATTTTTATTTTATTTTATTTTATTTTATTTTTAATATAAGCATTGTGTCACTGCATATTATTGCAACATTATTCAAAATTGAAGAGGAGGTTTCAAAGGTAGTATGTCCCCTTAAATGAAGATGATTTATGTAGCAGTTTTTTGAGGACGACAACATGCTAATTTTCTTTTCAATGGTCTGTAATTTTAAGGCATAATAATGAAATTCGAGTTACGCCTCTGAAAATGATAATTTATTTATTTATTTATTTTGCCTCACACTCTAGTGTAGCAAAAATACTAAGCATTGTCATTATCTAGTTTTAAGTATATGATATCTTTGTTGTTATCAGACTAACACCTATTAAAAGATTGAATAAATTAAACTACGACTGACTTAAATACATTTTGAAAATTACAATTCATATACAAAATATAAAAATACTAAAAATATCTAAAAATACAAAAAGTAAAAATTTTGCTAAGCTACTCGCAAGGCATCATTAGTATAATTAAATATTCGTTGCATAACAAACAGTGGAACAAATCGAGAGCAGTTACAGTTAGTTATTTTTTAGAAAAAGATAATATTTATTAGGGACATAACGAGCATCATTCAGAGTCGGCGATCGTAAATATGTGAACCATCACCTATTCTTTTATTATTCATTAGCTGTTGAAATTACTCCTGTGTTTTGACTTGCTAATGAATATTTCTTTACTTTTACTTGCTTGTAGGACTTCACGCTTTCGAAAAAAAAAGTAACAATGTTATATTTCTAACACATTTATAAATGTATGTTGCGGAATCAGGCTATATAAGACAATTCTAACTTGATTACTATAATCATATATACTCTGTCACAAAAGGGGTAAATGATGGATTACAAGCGAAAACTAGTCGTTGGAGGCCACCGTAATACTTACCCATCATTTATATGCATATGAAAATGAAACATGTGAAAACTATTTATACAATGTATTTCAATTCCAAAACTAAATTTAAATATTGTTAATACACATACACTCTAAAAAAAAAATGTGTAAATTTACACACAAAAATGTGTAAATCGATGATACAAAAACGACATGTCTATATGTGTAAATTTGTGTGTAAATTGCGCCAAATGTGTAAATTTCAGAATACACATTTTAATGTATAATTTGATGATAAGTCCAAATGTGTAAAAGTTATCTGATAACACTTAAAATACACACTTTAATGTGTGAATTGCACTAAAATACACATATTTCTGAGTACTATTTTTACACATATATCTGTGTAATATTCTGTTTTTACATATGTTTTTGCGTAATAAAAAAATACACATAATGCTGTGTAATATGCAAATTACACATATGTTTGTGTTATATACAGAATACACAGATTTGTATGTAATATTCCGTTTTTACACATATGTATGCGCAACATGCAAAACACGTATTTTTGTGTAATATTTAAAATGCACAGTTTTGTGTACATAGCTTTATGTTATGCGTTGATGTATAAATTGAAAAAAAAATGCTTTCATGATCGCGAAATAAAATTGCATTAAGAACAAACTCATATGCTTGACATGTCTTTTCTTTCTACCAGATTTGTAGACTTAAAGCAAGACCACAAATCATTATATACGCTTAATTTACAAGAAACAGGGTCGTCTCAAATTATAATCTATTTCCTTTATGTTAGAGATGTTTTGTAATCTGAATTGTAATTTATGAACAGGGTTGTATAATTTGAATACAGACAGCGTGGAGACTGTCTTCTAAATTAAGTTAAAAATTAAACTTTTTTCACTCTATCTTACAATTGTAACAGCTTGTGTTGTTTTCAATAGATTCACAATATTCTCTTTTAGAAATACATGTACATTTTTTTCTCCATATTCTGAAAATGGTATAACTTTAATTGTATTTATAACGGACGGAATAATATTTTCTTCTTTTCACTTGTTGCCATGTAAAATAAAACTATACATTTTATCTCTTTTTTAATAAATTATTACAATTTTTTTGTATGTGTTAAATGTATTTTTGTACTCTCTTTAAAAACTTTTGCTCACTTTAACTTCCAAAGTTATCATCACACATGTAAAGTACTAAAGATAGTTACTATTTCTAACCGATAACGTTCAAAAAAATTTTTTTCTTTAATGTAATTTTACCAAATGAGTGAAAAAGCGTCCAGGGCAGGATTCGAATCATGGATCTTTAATTTGTCAGTCTGGCATTGGTTAACTATACTTAGTATGTAACTCTAGTTCTTTGACTGATTTGTGTCTGCCAGATTTATCCAGGATAGTAGCTCATCTGGTAGAGCATCGGCAACTCTCACAAAAGTACCCGGTTCAAACCCACACCTATACACTTTTTAATTCTGCTGGAAAAATTCACAAGGCATTTGATTTATTTACCAATTATAATAACTGTGTTAAAAGTAATAAATGTATAGATATATATATTTTTTAAATCAAACTACGTAAATTTTAAGAGCAATATTTGTAACAGTATTTTTTAAGAGTTAAAATTACTAAAGAAATATTTCTGCTTAAATGTGCAAAGTATTATCAGAGTAAAATTTATATAAAAATAATATCCACTGAATTATACATAATACTTTTTGTATTATTTAAATAATAAAGATTATTGATTGCCTGAATTTAAAGATTATTAATTTACTATTGACAAAAATGAAATTAATTTAGCAATTTAATGTGCATTTTGAACCTTAAGTCACTAGTTATCCTTTATTACACAACAGCTATAAAAAAAAATATTAAAAGATAAAAAGTAAAACCGATATTAAGTAATTATATTTTATCTACATTAATTGTATGATACTAATTACTATGAATGAAATATACGATTATAATGCAATGCATCTAAAAAAATTCAAACTATTTCGATTCTAAAATGTACAATAATTTTTCATACTATTAAAATAAAAAATGGAAACTAGCAAATCTTTCTGTTTCTGTAATTTGATATTTTGAAACTTTTGACTTTTTCTGTCTACTCGTGTATTGTACTATTTCTACGGATATCAAATTACACATTTAAAATTTTATTTATTTATTTTGTTTTTGCTATCAATAGTTTTTGAATGTAATACACATAAAAAAAGTCTTCTATGTATTAAAAAATAATTTTTAATTATCTCCCTAATAAAAATCAAAAATCAAAAAAAAAAAAAAAAAAAAAAAAAAAAAAAAACACGAATAAAAACTTTTAAAAGGTGTCATTTGGATTAATTCATTTTACGTCAGAATTTACAAGCAGTAAAATAATACTTAAAAACTTTTTATTATTATTAAAAAATAAGTTTAATAACAGGTTGCAAAAATTACATAAATATTTATGAAATTACACATTTAAAACAATAAATTTGAACATTATACATTTAAACTAATAATATATCTTAATATACAATTTAAAAGAAAAAAAATTATCATTAATTGTATATATTACACAGCACCGCATCTACTCTAGTTTCCCTATAATGTGATATTTTTATGTTCTTTTTTAGCACTCTCCAAAAATGTTGAAAAGTGCTTCGGTTTGCCAGTCCGTCTGTCGATGCTCTAACTCCTATAATTTTCACGCAAATGATAAAGCTTATTTAAGGTCACCAATGCATGTTTCGTATTGCATATTAAGTATGTATGATTAATATTTCATTTACAGGGACACTCAAAAGAATACGATTACATTATAGTACATGTGGAAAATCGTTTTGAGAGTATTTTAATGACATTTTGCTATTTCAAATATATTGAAGCTGATATAACCCAGATCACGTTAAAACAGAGTATTCATAGCATTTTTCACTAATTTAGAAGGACAAACAAAAGGAATTAATTACAGTATTTTGCATTATTGTATAGATTACAGTTATCTTTGCTTAATAAATGCTAGAGAGTACGTTTTAAAATTCAGTATGCACTTTTAAATTTAATTAGTTTTTTGCATATTACTCTGTATATATATACAGGGTGATTCATAAAAGATGGGCAGAACTTTAAGGGGTTATACTACACTTAAAGACAAATAATATTAAATAGGAGACTAAGGGTCCCAGACGTATTCCCAAGGAGATAGGGGGCATTAAAGTTTAGGGTCCGAAATTTCAAATGATTATAAAAAATGGAAAAATTGGTCGATTCGTTTGCGGTTTTTGCAAAAATTTTCTTTATGCCAGTATTTTCTTGAAATAAAATTTTAAAGTTCAATTTCAAAAAATGCCGATAGGGGGCGCTTTAGACTTTGGAGTAACAAACAACTATTTTTTAACGTTATTTTTTGTATTTCTTTAAATGATTTCGAAAGCTTAGACTTAAACTTAAATTTTGATCTAAAAATCTGAGTCCTAACGAGTAGTTAAGTAGCGTAAACTGAAATTTGAAATTTGAAACCCTTCTCCCCCCAGAACAAAAATCAGTTATTCCCGATCTTTGTGTCGTAGATTAGGCTCTAACTACTGCCGCGTTTTGCTAAAATTATTCTTTATGTCAGTATTTTCTTGAAAATAAATTTTAAAGAAAATTTTCAAAAAATTCCGATAGAGGGCGCTTTAGACTTTGGAGTAACGATCAACTATTTTATACCGTTATTTTTTGTGTCTCATTAAATGCTTTCTAAAGCTTAGACTTAAATTTTCAGCCCAAAATCTGAATCGTTAGACAAGGTTAAGTTTCTGGGGAGAGGGGTTTGAAATTTCTACTCCTGAGCACAGTTCAGTTTACCATGTCCACACATTGTGTGCTGTGATACGAGGTAAAAAGACACAAATTAGGATTATGTTACCAAAGCATATTTATTAACATGTAATTACAATAAATGTTCAAAATTGTGACCACCAGAGGTTATGCACGCAGAACAACGGCGAAGAATGGAACGGCGAACATTCGCGAAAACATCAAGCTTTTCGAGCACTTCCCCTACAGCGGCGGAAAGTCTGGCGACCAGTTCCTCGGGGGATTCAATGGGTGTCTCATACATAAGAGCCTTCAATTGTCCCCAAAAAAAGAAATCGAGGGGTGAAAGATCTGGCGAGCGAGCAGGCCAAGCAACAGGACCACCTCGACCAATCCATCTGTTCGGAAATGTGATGTCCAGATAGTTGCGGACGTCTCGTACGTAATGGGCTGGCGCTCAATCGTGCTGGAACCACATGACCCGCCGGATGCGTGGAGGAACAACGTTTAACAGGTCTGGCAGCACATGTTGCAGAAATGTGAGGTATGTTTTACCGTTGAGGCGTTCAGGAAGAAGGTAAATTTAAGTTTAAGTCTAAGCTTTAGAAAGCATTTAATGAGACACAAAAAATAACGGTATAAAATAGTTGTTCGTTACTCCAAAGTCTAAAGCGCCCTCTATCGGAATTTTTTGAAAATTTTCTTTAAAATTTATTTTCAAGAAAATACTGACATAAAGAATAATTTTAGCAAAACGCGGCAGTAGTTAGAGCCTAATCTACGACACAAAGATCGGGAATAACTGATTTTTGTTCTGGGGGGAGAAGGGTTTCAAATTTCAAATTTCAGTTTACGCTACTTAACTACTCGTTAGGACTCAGATTTTTAGATCAAAATTTAAGTTTAAGTCTAAGCTTTCGAAATCATTTAAAGAAATACAAAAAATAAAGTTAAAAAATAGTTGTTTGTTACTCCAAAGTCTAAAGCGCCCCCTATCGGCATTTTTTGAAATTGAACTTTAAAATTTTATTTCAAGAAAATACTGGCATAAAGAAAATTTTTTGCAAAAACCGCAAACGAATCGACCAATTTTTCCATTTTTTATAATCATTTGAAATTTCGGACCCTAAACTTTAATGCCCCCTATCTCCTTGGGAATACGTCTGGGACCCTTAGTCTCCTATTTAATATTATTTGTCTTTAAGTGTACTATAACCGCTTAAAGTTCTGCCCATCTTTTATGAATCACCCTGTATATTATACTTCATAATTAGGGCTGCACAAAAAGTATTCGCCTACCATTCTCCTTATAATTAAAAAAATGCTGAAGGAGAATTTTCTGAAATGGGTGATTCTCAAAATAGGGGACAATTTATGTCCTTCGGCATACAAAAAAATTGAGAGGTTTTCTGTCATGTTTTTATATTTAGATATGTTTGTCTTAATATTATTCATAATTTGCACTCAAGAATTACTCACTTTTTAGTTAAAAACACCTTAAAATAACAGAATAAATGTTCAAAATGTCATTAGCATGGATGTCCACAGCAGCTGTGCTTAGTGTATACTAGCATTTTTCAAGAGTTAATATCATGTTTATAAAATAAAACAAATGTTATTCTTTCTTTAAATTAATCAAGGAGAGGATTTATACAATAAATTTATTTTTAAAAATAAAATTATAGTATATAAAAAAAGAATTAAAGTTTGTCCTCCATATTCTATTTTCAAAACAAGGTCATTCTATAACAGCTAGTTATTAATCAAAATTTCATTTTCACATATGACAATAGTTTGAAAATATAAAGTTTCCCCATGGCAACAAATATCCATTTTATCCCAGCCTGAAAATAGAAGCATGTATTGTATTTTAAGAATAGAAGTTGAATATTAGGGGCGTACATCAATTGCATGTCATTAGAATGGATAATAATTTTCATGTTTATTTTATAGTTAAAATTTTTATTTTACTTATTTGAATAGAACTTTTGTGTTTTAAAAAGCCCCAGAAAGGACTACTGCATTGTGATTATATTATGGCTCATAATCTTATTTAAATTAAAATTTGTCATTAGCATGGACAAATATCAGTGTCATTAGCATGGTTTTTCTGTCCATGCTAAAGACTTCTATGTGCATAAATGTAACCAGTGCTTATATTGTATCCTTTATAAAGTTTAATTTTACATATAAATTTACGTATTACATTTATTATCCCTAAAATATGCATTAAATCTGTCAGAAAATCAATAAGACAGCTTCTTACGTTGTTAGTGTCAGAATGTTGCTCATGTAAACAAAGTTTGCTCTTTGGTAATGTTTTTATTCTCCTTGTATGTATATATGTAAAAATGGAAATCATTTGCTGAAAAGGAAGGCTAATAAATACAGAAAAAAATATTTAAACAGGAAGAAAATAAATTTCTTAATATATTTATTCCATGCATTTTTTTTTTTTTTTTTTTTGTCATTAGCATGGCTCAAAAAATACTAATTATTTTTTTAAAGTTTATTTTTAAATATTTAGCTCTGCTAACTACATGTAAAGTATACCTAATACTATATTAACAACACCTATTTTTTTCAGAAATTTTGCTAACAGTAATTTTTTAAAGATTTAAATTTTGAAAAAGTCTCCTATTTTGAGAATCACCCAAATATATGTATCTCTTTAAAGAACTAAATTTTGAAATCTCTATATCATATAGAGGGCTGCTAAAAAATTCGGATAATTTTTCCATTGTGAATAGGAACAGCTGAAATTCTATTTTAAAATGCGTTATACATTTCCATATGGTGGACCTAGACATAATATTTTATTTATTTTTCTTAAGTGCAGTTTTGTTGCATTATTCTGAATGTATTGGAAAGTGCTTTATAATCTATGTTTGACGCATGATTTTTTGCTTTCTTGTATCAAGGATGTATGTGGCTGGTTAGATGTGTATTGACAGGTCCATTATAACTCTGATAATATCATAAATATTAAAAGGGAGAAAGCTCCGATTAAGGCTTCAAGTGCTCTTGGAGCTGAGAGCACTTGGAGCGCTATTCCAGAGGTTCCGGGTTTGATCCCAGGTTTGACATTTTTCATTATTTTGGTTCTACGCTTTGTTAGTAATGTGGAAATCACATATTAAATATTCAATTATTTCAAGCGTAATTTCACTGCTGATAAATAATTAAAAAATTATTATAATTAAATATGTATTCACTGATGCTGGGCTTATCTGTGTCTCATGTTATGCCACAAGTTTGTGTGCTCCTGTAGACGTTATTATTTTGTGCTGCAGTTGCAGCCTTACCAACAAAATGTGAGTGAGAATTGACAAGCTGGCCATCTTCCTCGTAGCTTAAATGGTAGAGCACTTGGAGAGCTATTTCAAGGATTACGTGTTCGATCCCCGACTTGGATAATTTTCACTATGTTGGTTCTACGCTTTGTTAGCAATGTTATAGTCACTTATTACATACCCAAGCTTTTGTTCAATTTGGCATCCAAATTTATCACCAGGAGATCTAAGAAGCTCTACAGATAACTACTAGTTCTAAATAATAACGTTCAAAAAGAATTATAATGTAATTTTACCAAATAGGTGAAAAAGCATCTAGGGCAGGACAGGAACTAGGGACCTTTGGAGTAAGCTGCCAGTCTAGTATTATTTATTATATATCTGTAGTTCTTTGGCTGAATTGTGTCTTCCAGATTTATCCTGGATAGCTCAATTGGCAGAACATTGCAAGCTCTCACAAAGCTCTCAGATTCAAATTCAGGCCTATACGATTTTGGACTATGTTGAAAAATGGCAGTTTGTGTGATTTATTTACCAATTATAATAATTGTGTTAAATTTGATAAAGAATTATTTTTTATCAATCTACGTGAAAATTAGGTGCAATATTTGTAATAGATTTTTTAAGGTTTAAAATTATATAAGAAACATTGCTGCTTAAATGTTCAAAGCATTATCAAAATAAATTTTACATAAAAATCTAATCTCTTGTATTATACAGTATTTTTTGTATTCTTTAAACTATAAACAGGGTAATGAAATTAATTTAATTAAAATTTTTATTTTTGTTTATTTTGTTTGTAGTTTATGAATGTTTTCAATGAATTAAAAACAATTTTTAATTGCTTCAATCTAAAAATCGTAAATGAAAAACCATGAATCAAAATCCGTTAATTTTCATTTGACATCAGTAGAAATAGAATTGAGAAATCTATAGCATGTAAAACTATGAAACCTGGTTAACTTTATAGCAAACATTATGATAAGCATGCTGAAACAGACAATTTTTAAATCAAAGAATTATTTCAAATGCTATTAGATGTTTAAATTTCAAATATTTATTCGGATGCTAGAAAGGCATCATTTTAAGAATATATACAAAAATAAATAAATAAAAGAATATATAGCAAATAGTAATAATTTTTCATATTTAAAATAAGCAGAAAAGTATATGCTTCACATCAATATTATAAATTTACAAATTTAAAACTGGAAAGAATACCAACTTTCCCTTATAAAAGTATTTTCATGTCATTACTTAATGCAAAATTTAAAAATTAAATTTGCAAACAATTTTATTTTAAAAGAAAGTTTTTTATTCAGTAATTTAAATACCTTTAAATATTTGCTAATTATGATAAACTGTAGTTACAATATTTTTCCACATAATTTAAAAATTTCAGAAAATATGCGATTTTAACGATTGATATTCTACAGGTAAACAAATCTTATTTTTAAAAGAAGTAATTTAAATAATTGATTTTTATCATCTGATTTTAGTTGTCGAAAGACAGTTATTTATTTTAATAAAATAGTTATAATTCAAAGAAAAGAAACAGGGAAAATATTTCTTCATACCTATTTTTCAATGACTTCTTTTTTCCTTTTCTGGTGTAATCCTTGATGTTTGTAGATCTAATAAATGTTCCGATAATAAGTACAATAACACTGGCATAAATATTTTTAACCATGCCCAGAGCAATTGTACATTTCTCGGATACATATTTCATCAAAAGTACGCATGGAATGACTCCAACGAATTTTTTGGTAAGATTTTTAAATCCAGACTGAGGCTATACGCGCATAAAATGGCTATTTTTGTTCTCTGCAAATGTTCTCCGCGTATTCCAAAAACTAAATAAACGGTGTTTTTTTTATTCATTTATTTATATTTGATAATCGTCTGCAGTTTTCGAGTTCTTTATCTAGGCACATGGCAGATGTTTTCTTCTGTTCTTTATGTGGTGAATTATTTTTGTTTCTTTATGTGGTGACGACTTTAATTTAAAATTT
This sequence comes from Maratus speculifer, assembly GCA_964019185.1. NCBI lineage: Eukaryota > Metazoa > Arthropoda > Arachnida > Araneae > Salticidae > Maratus > Maratus speculifer. The sequence goes on along the minus strand of OZ025294.1, from coordinate 399,786,908 downwards.
CTTATATTAGGACATTTTTTATGCCTTTTTTCGATTTATTTCAAAAAAGTTTAAGCTTTTTGTCAATTGTAACGATAACTATACTGGTATAGATCGCATACCAAATTAAACAATGTTTAAATTTAGAATAGTTAAAAATGATTTTAATAGACAATAATGCAAAATATTTCTAAATTAGAAAAGCACGCTTTGTATCTTCCATCGCAAATGCAAAATTTGTTCCTAAAAATAAGCTAGGAATCATACCAAGAGGCAATAGTTGAGAAATTTGATTTTGCTGGCTGCAAATTTTTTTAATTCTAATATTTTAGTAATTTATGCGCTTAGTTCAATTACATGTCTATTAAATTTTTGTTTTATATAGGTACGTGTTTTTACTGAGTTTTTTTTTATTATTTCATTGTGGAATATTAGCCAACAAACACTAAATTATGTTTGTTGCTTGAAGTGAAAAAAAAAATTTCGTTTCGTGTTCGGTTTATTTCGTTTCAGTTTTTTTTTTCAGATTTATATACTTATAAAAAGGATCGACCGAAACAGGTCTGTAAGACCGAAAATGAAACCGAAATCGAATTTCGGTAATCTTTCAATTTTCGGCCAAAAACGAAAATGTTCATTTTTTAAGTTATTAATACATACATAAATACACATAATTATTAATTAATTATGTGTGTATTAGATGCACATTTTTAACAAACATACATAAACATGTATAAATGTGCACAAGTTCAAGCAAAAGCAAAATATAAATAATAATATAACTTTTATATTTGCTTTTGCTATTGACAATCAATACTCATATATATTTATTAATAATTAATTAATAATGCAATTAATAATCAAGAACAAATCAATAGTGAATATTTAATTTTTGAATATACACATTTTTTCAGTTATTTAATATTTCTCATTAAAAGTAGTTAAAATAAATTGCTTAAAAGTTTTTTTAGAAAACTAACTATAAATAAGTTGTTATTAAAAAAAAATAACCATTTGATAATTTATAATTATTATTAGTTTAATGGAGATTTAAATATAGATAAGCCGTATGCTTAAATAAATAAGTGCTACTTCCTCTCGAAAAAATTCTGCCACTCCCTCTCCTCTTTACGAATGCTTTGAAATAGCGTCCTTGTTTGAAAAATCTATTTTTGTGCCCAAGTTGGCGGAATCTCTGTGTCTTTAACCTAAAAGTCTGCAAGGGCCGAAATTTTCAGGCCCTGGATCCAGCTCAGTACGGTGTAAAAATTATATAAGTTCGACCCGAACCCGGCCCGGCCCATTCAGATTTGCACAGTTAATGGCCCAACTCAATTTCTACAAAAAATTCAGATTTTTCTTAACATACAATTAAGATTCTTTTAAAGAATACTGCATACATATCTATGGGATAAATTTAACGTATATTTTAAAATTACGATGGAAAATACACAATACAACAGATACTTAGATTTCTTGGACGTTTCAACATTCAAATAAAAATTCATAAAAAAATTAATATTGCTTTGAATAAAAGAAAAAAAATTAATGCTAAAAACATAATTTTTAAAACTCTTTTATAAAAAGAAGATTTGTGAAAATATTTATCTTTCTTTTACTAAGGCTATTTTTAAACCCCAAAGAGCTACTTTCTGACACATTTATGAACTCATATTTTTTTTGGAACCCATAAGACAGGTGTTTTCATAAATAAATAATGTAATCGAATGGCGTTATCCATTTTTGATAAAGGCAATGTAGCTTTGAAAAAATCGTGCAAAAGATAACGTTTGAATTGAATTTCCGAAAGCAACATCACGAAAAGGAGAAAAACCTGAAGCCACGATAAGAAACTCTTATTTGTCGAAAAATAATTTATCTATCAAAAATAGAAAACACTATCGATTCCAAATTCCTTTAATAGTCAAGCTTGTCAATTTTAAGTCTTTACTGTTAAATAATATTAGTCAGAATATGTGTCAAAGTTTCACGTTGAGCAGGGAATTAATAAAAAATACTGCCCAGTTAAACTGATGGCATTGAGCTCACAGGCCACAAATACTATTTGTACATTAAAGCCTTATATTTTCAAGGGTTAATTCCGTTCGAAAAAAAGATTAAGAAGGGGAAACAGCTCTCCCCTTTCCTCTTTTTTTATACTTAATCATTGAACCTCCTATACTATCAAAGACATGCTTTATCATATAAAAAATCTATATCCAAAATTCAGAGCAAATTAGATAATTCTTAATAAAAACCCATTTAGCATTTATATAATTTAAAAGGAGTTATCCCCCTCTTTTATACTTAACCATTAAACTTCCAAAACTATTCAGAGATTTGAACGAAATCTGAAAATTCTGCTTGAAAAACCCATTTATATAAATTAAGGGGGGGGGGTATTAGAACCCCTGTTCCCCCTATTTATACTTATTCAATGAACACCTAATAACAGTCACGGAATCGCCTCATCAGAATTATCCTAATCTAAATTTTGAACGAAAACTTTATTCTGCACGAAAATCCCATTTATATCAACTAACGGGGGGGGGCATTAGAGCCCCTGTTCCCCTTATTTATACTTATTCAATGAACACCTAATAACAGTCACGGAATCGCCTCATCAGAATGATCCTAATCTAAATTTTGAACGAAAACTGAATTCTGCATGAAAATCCCATTTATATCAACTAACGGGGGGGGGGGGCATTAGAACCCTTGTTCCCCCGATTTATACTTATTCAATGAACACCTAATAACAGTCACGGAATCGCCTCATCAGAATGATCCTAATCTAAATTTTGAACGAAAAATTAATTCTGCATGAAAATCCCATTTATATCAACTAACGGGGGAGGTGCATTAGAACCCCTGTTCCCCCCCCTATTTATACTTATCCAATGAACACCTAATAACAGTCACGGAATCGCCTCATCAGAATGATCCTAATCTAAATTTTGAACGAAAACTTAATTCTGCATGAAAATCCCATTTATATCAACTAACGGGGGGGGGATTAGAGCCCCTGTTCCCCCTATTTATACTTATTCAATGAACACCTAATAACAGTCATGGAATCGCCTCATCAGAATGATCCTAATCTAAATTTTGAACGAAAACTTAATTCTGCATGAAAATCCCATTTATATCAACTAACGGGGGGGGGGGGGCATGAGCCCCCCGTTCCCCCTCTTATACATATCGAATGAACTCCAAAAACTAATCAGGGAAGCGCCTTGTCAGGATATACCTATATACAAAATTTCAAGTGGATCGGATATTTTTATCATGAGTTATCGCGTTACGCACGAACGCACATACATACAGAACGGACGGGCACATAAGCTCTCAGGCTATGATAGCCTGTGAGCTAAAAAACATTTTAAGTTACATTTCCAAAGATTCCGTAAACAGAAGTTCATTATCACTACTAATATTTTTACAAAACATATTGCTTGCCCCACACATCCTGGGAACAGCTACGTTCAGTTCCGGCCCAGCTCCACTATGTAATAAAAAAATGCAAATCTGATCTTAATACCGCACAAGTGTGCTGAAAAAATCTAAACAGACACCATGTCCGATGCCAGTCTCTTCGGTGGACATGTTACATTTCTTCATTAATGTTATTTATCAAGCATCAGCTCGTGACGCAGGTTTATATTTATTCTGATGAAAAACAAATTCTTTGAAAGTAGCTAATATTTTATCGGCTTGGTTTAAATTTTTATGTCGGCCGGTAGGACCGCTAAATATTTTATTTTATCGGCCCAAACCCGTTTATTTTGTTTACCGGCCCATTTGAAAATGCTGATTCATATCGTCAGTCAAGCCCGGATGCGTGCACATCTCTACTTTGAACAAAACTTTTTATTTGCATGTAAAATAAAATGTAATTAATTCATCAACAACATAGAATGTTAGAACTTTTAGAAATAGCAATCGAAACATCTGCGGTTTTAAACTAAAAATTTTCTATTACTATTAAGCGTGCAGCTTTTAAGGAGCAGGTGAAGAGCGCCGTATGTAGGAGGATGTTTAATTTGATTTCACGTCATGAATCAGCTGTGGTCGATAATTATAAACAATAAACTTTATTCATAACATTAAATAAAGAGTTTCTCATCTGAGCGGAAACAGCTCAATCAACAAGTCATGTCAAAAATTTCCAACGGAAGAAAGAAGATTTCTAGAATTCAGATAGTTTCGGCCGAGTTTCGGTCCAACCGAATTTCTAACAGCATTTCCGCCGATAACGAGTTTTCGGAGAAACTCAAATTTTGGGCCAAAAACGAAACCGAAACCGAATTTTCGGTGAAATTCAGATTTTGGGCCGAAAACGAAATCGAATTTTCGGCAAAATACGAATATTGGACCGAAAATGAAAACGAAACCGAATTTTCGGCAGAACTCAGATTTTGGGCCGAAAACGAAAACAAAACGGATTTTTCGAATATTCTCTGCTTGTAATTATGTCTAACACGCCATTTGTGTAATTTCAGGCATTTTTCAACATTTACACATTTGTTTGAGTTTATAAAGCGATAACATATTGCACATTTGATGTCTCAAGTTAGGTGCACATAAAAACAGGTAATTTTTTTCCTCAAAATGTGTAAATTTTAAGTCAAGTATGCATTTAAAAAAAATTACACACTTATCTGTGTGCATATAATTATGTTTAAATTAGAATAAATCACAAATTCGTGTAAATAATGGCATTTTTCAACATTTACACACTTGTCTGAGTTTTTCAAGTGATAATAAATTACACACTTACTTTCATAAGATAAATACACATAAAAATAGGTAAATTTCCGAGAAAAAATGTGTAAATTTTACGACAGGTGTGTAAATTTACAAATTTACACATATCCATGGGTAAAATTGGCCAATTTACACATTTATTTTTTAGAGTGTAGTAATACTCTATTAATGAATTGCTGATGCACCAATTTCAAGAAATTATATATAACTCCAACCTACTCAAGAAGTACCAAACTACGTAAAAGAGACATCCTTATAACTCCAAAAATAATAATCATATTAACAAACAGTTTACTGCGTCGGATTAAGCGTCTCATTTTCAATTAAAATATACATCTGAATTGAAATTTGAATGAAATACAGGGTCATGAAAAATCGAAGAATGTGGAAAACAGGATTACAAATATCTCAACAACTAATAATCAGATCGACTTCGTTCTTTATGCAAAATTTGTGTTTTTTTATTGACTTTTACATGCATTCCTTAAAATAAAAAAATTCGAAAATTTTTATATACCTTTCATCAGAACGAATTTTTCGAGAATCCGGAAAAAATAGTTCCGGATAATCGAGGTTGCTGATATTCAATAGGCTTCGTCCCATTCTTACCTACTAAGTACAGTAAAACCTCCATAACGGACACTCCCGAATAGCGGACACCTCTATTTAACGGACAGTTTTCCGATCCCCACTCCCAAAATCTAAATTTTTGTATGTTTAATCTCTGAATAACGGACATTCCGAATAGCGAACACTAATTTTGGCGATAAAGTATGAGAAATTGTTTTTTAGCGAAGAAAAAAAATATAAAAAGGCTCTAAATTTGTCAGGGTAATGAGTCAAATTTTGTGATCACAGATAAATGTAGAGAGAGGCCAGGGAAAATCTTCCCTCCCACGTCCAGTATTAAATTCAGGGGATGGTCCGGAGGACATTATTTCCCGGAGCATCACAATGCCTCTCCACTCCTCTCCGGATGATTTGAGATTTTATGTTTTTAAGAATTGGCAAAATACAGTAAGCAGCTACATTTTTTTTTTTTTCTTTAAGATGATTCAGAAACATCAGAACTATTGACAGGGTTAAAACTTCACATTGAAAAAAAATTATACGTAATCCTTAAATGCAAATGGAAATTTTTTAAATATTTTTTTCTTCGTAAGAATGTAATAAACAGTGTATGAAGGTATGTACCATTTTATTTCAATTTTATTGCTTAAAAAATTATTTTAATTTCAGATTAATCATTCATTAGAATTTAAGGGAATATAAAAGTCAATTAATGAAACTTTAAGTATTTCTTAGCAGTTTTTGAATCTCCCAGCTTTTTCCCTATAGCGGACACCTCCGAATAGAGGACAGTTTCTATCCTCCCAAGGTGTCCGTTATTTGGAGGTTTTACTGTACATACAAAATTTCAAGTCTCTATCTCAATTTGTTCGTGAGATAGAGCGTTTACAGACAGACGGACGGCAAATTTTTTTTCTAAATATGTTTTTCGAAATCTCCAGTGTCTAAAACGTGTAAATCCGTCAAAAAAATTTTTCGATTTTCAAAACGATTGCAAGACTTACCCTATACTACGTATGATGGGCAAGTAAAACGTATCATATCTAATACATAAAAAATTAAAATACCTACAATTCAAATCTGTTACAGAGAGAATATCTTGTTACATGTTGAAAATTAACACTAAATGTCGTGACAGGAGCGAAAAATTTGTGAGATTTAAATTCTGCCTATATGTGATGGATAGCTGCAAAAGCTAGTTAAAAATCTAAATGCGTATTGTTGCTCGTGTTTTTTTTTTTTTTTTTTTTTTTTTCGCGTTTTTTTGTATTTTGTGAGACAGTTTGATAATGTGAAGCAGAAATTGTTTTCATGTTTCACAAAAGATAACGGGATCTTGAACAGTTAGGTGGGGGGAGAGGGCACTAATTTGAAATTGGTCAAAATATCGATTTTTATATATATATATATATATATATATATATATATAATAACAGAAAGCTTCTTTAATTGTGAATATTTTGACATCTCATTTTTACCTGTACGAGAATTATATCATGAGATATTGTAAATTTTGTTAATAGATTCAGCTTACTTACCCATAAAAAGGAAAAATTTAAATTGATTTTTCTTCATGTTGATATTTTATTACTTACTTGTTCGATAAATACTGAAGCTCTTTTGCTAATTTAGATAAGAGGTTTGAAATTTCTTTATTTGTTCCCCATCGTGTATTCAATATTTTTGTATATGAATTTAACATTCGAGTCAATAGTTATTTTTTTTTAATATTTAAATTGAGAGTTTGTTGGATTTCCTTTATTTTCCCATACACAGCAGAGAAAAAATCAATTTACAAGGAAGTTCAAACATTCTTTTACATAGGGGGAACTGGGGGACATTGATACAGCTTTTTTCAAAAACATTTTTTGGTGTCTAGAAAGCAGAAATTTCAAGTTAATTTACTATGTGATGTCAGCAAAACCTGTGTAGTGTGTTATAAAAATGTACAATCGTTGTTTTATATGTTATTTTTGCATGTCATTTTAAAAAAATCAAAAAAAGTAATTTGTATCAATGTGCCCCATCCCCGAGGCAGATTGATACACTTTGACACGTCTGGGAAAAATGGAGACAAAATAACACCAATGCATATTTTTCATAGAAAAATAGTTAGCAAACCATTTTATATATATTTATAGACATTAAAATCGCACACAATTTATTTGTAAGCGATATTAATGCAATCAAAATGAAATGTATAATGAGCTGATGTTCTGGCTGTTCCTTGTCTGTTTGTTGGCAGTGGTAACTTTGTCATATCTGGCACTTTAACCCAGAATTATTTTCTTTCTTAGGAAAGGTGAAAGAATTACCAAGTTTTCTGTTTATAAATTGGTTTACAAACAGAAAATAAAGGATAATTATATTAAAATTTATGTTTATAATATAATTATCCGGTATTGTTCTGCAGCTTGTTTCTCTTACTTAACATTTCTCATGTCGATAATACTTTTTTCTCTGAAGAATCGATATAAATTTGAGATTTGCCAGGCTGCCGTCCATTTCTTTTGTTAATTCTACTAGCACTAGATATTGAGTAAGTTTGTACGTCTTCTGTTTGCAAAAATATTATAAAATGTTCTAATATAAAGAAATTAGAGCTATATCACTTCAATAAAAACTAATAGTAGAAATTTTTTGATGAATAATGGAATTAAGGAGTGTATGGTAAAATAAAAATAAAAAGTAATGAAAAAATGAACTAGAAAATGATTTAGGTTGTATCAATGTGCCCCGACAAAGACTGCATCAATGTGCCCCGTACAGCCATTTTGAATAAAATGAGTCGCAAATCCAACACTTCATAATTTATCTAACAATAAAGAATGAGAAACTGATAAAGAGTAGCTTTACTTGCTAGGGAGGGTATTCTTTTCGTTTGAAAACACTGGAACTGTTGTATAATACCATTTCAATTGTACAACTCAAATTTACTTTTGACCTACAAAAACAATTAATCACCCATCCCATTTCATCAAACTATTGAATCATTCCAAAACTTTCTGTATGTAGTTAATTTAACTAGTATCACCTTTTGGAGCTGTTGTGAAACTTCCTGTAATGATCCTGTGTGCTGTACAGGGGGTGTATCAATGTGCCCCAAGTATCAATGTGCTCCAGTTCCTCCTACTTTATAAATATTCTACGGTATTTCCCTTAGTCATATGGACGACTATCCTTTTTGTTCAACCATCTGATACCGTATACGTATGTTGTATGGATTTGGAGGTGTTTCAGTGTTGAATTCAGACACTATTCTCCGAGAGAGACTTCTGTGGATCTGGGGGAGGGGGATTACACTTTTTTACCTCTGAAAACACAAAATCTCAAATTTTCCGGGAGGGGACATTTGTTAGCTCCCCTGAATTCAAGACTGAGGTGTTTTACTACACCGCTGATGAAATCTTCACTATACAGGTAACAGAAATTGAAATTGCGAAATTCCAACACACTGAATCCTCCAAAATGCCAACAACACATGCAGATGGTATCTGATGCTTGAACAAAAAAGATATTTAGATGCCATCCCGTGGAACATAGAACGTAGAGCATTTAAGAAGTCTTTAAACAAAATTTTGAGCTTTTTTTTACATTTTATGTATTTCTAATCGATTCAATAGCTTTAGCCGTTTGTAATCGCTATATTAATTTTCAATTACTCTGTAATACGTATGAAGTTTAGTTTAAAATTGTGGGATTTATCTGTCATAATTTATATAAACTTTTTTTCCAATTTTTTTTTACGTTCTTTAAATTTTTTCCTGTACATACAGAATGGTTCAAAAAGACATGTTTAAACTACAATTGTAGGGGGGGGGGGGTGTTAGGTCATGAGGAGCAAGAATTACATAGGAACTGGGAGTCTGAAACGCGATCGTGCTACAGTCGACTCTCGTTAATTCGTACTCGTCGGGACCACAAGAAATGTTCCAATTATCCGAAGTTCGAATTATGGAAAATATGAGAGAAAAACATTCTTAATATGGAACTATTACAAAGGAATTAATGTTATACAAAGGAATTAATGTTATAGTGTTTCTTTAATTTATTGCGTATGTTATCATTAGAATATGACTTAATATTAAATTGAAATGTATATAGATGTCGATATAGCGAGCCCATAGCAACAGGCTTGCTTCAGATGCATTCGGCCAACTCGCCATCTGCTCCGTATCAAAGTACAACACGTGTACGACCTTGTTACAGCCACGTGTGAATTAAATGTTGCATAGTTAGCACTTTCACACGAAAGGGCCTCAGCAACAAGTACAGAAGAGTTAGAAGGATGTCGGATCCAGCTATGTAAAGACGTGCTCAGCCGAGCTCTGGTCAAAAAGACCGAAGATGCCCCTTAATCTTAACATTTTACTTATTTTTCCCTTGTAAATAGTTTATATTAACCAAGACTCATTAAAGTTATGTGATATTACCCCTAGACTTCTTCACTTTATATGGGGGCCGGCCTACACCCTGAACAAAACAGCTACACCGGCCTACACCCTGAACGAAACAGCTACAACAGTGCAACGGAATTAATTAGCAGCATGTTTCGATGAGCCGACGATTATGATAGACCACCAGCTGGTTTTTCTCTGCCCAGTTTGGACTAACGTGAAGACGAAAATTCATCACCGAAAGACGACGGACTGAGCGGTTGCTCCAGAGACAGATTCAACGAGAATCAACAGCTATGAAGGGATGACACAAGATTTATGACATTGACCCATATTCTAACGTGATCTGGTTTGGTTGGAGTAACTTATCGGTGTACCGTCCGTAATCACTAAACAAGGATTTACTACGTTGGTTATTCGAATGCACAGATGGAAACAAGATATCCAAAGAGGATATATGGGCCATATGTGTTAGTGTGACGGAAGGGATGTTTGGGTGAGTACAGATTTTTAACTATAGGTTTCATTTTCTCCCCCCCCCCTCTTTTATTCATTTTGTTTTTAAAGATGTTGCTCGGAGAAATAGCCCCTGTTAACCTTGCTTTAAAACCGCAAGAGCGGATAAAATTAAATTATTACATTTATTGATTTTTGAAACTGATAACGGACATTTGATTCGCAAGGATATTCGCTCCTTTTCGGGCTTTTCGTTTAAACTGGATGATGATACTTTTAAAGCAAAGTCGACAAAAATATTGGACGATTTTTCGCAAATCGATCTCATTAGCGTAGCCAATTTATTACATTTAGATATAAGCGGCACACAACAAGAGATTGCGCGTAAAATTTTAATTGCACTTTCGGACATAGAAGCATTTTCTAATACATTCCAGGTGACATCAGATTCTGAGTTTGATGCAGAAGCTAATTCAAACACGCAAAATGCACCACATATTACACCCGCTAACGTTTCCAGTAATAGTACCATTATCATGTCACCTGCGGATAGAGATAACATAAATAGTAGGCCCTCCATTATTTCTTTCCCGTCCAGACCATCCATTTCTTTCGCTGACTTTGAAAATTTAATCCCCCCCTTTTCCGGATTAAAATCCGATAACATAGAAACATGGATCACACGTTTCGAATCCCTAGCTCAATCTTTCGAATTTTCGGAAGTACAGAAATTTATTTTCGCAGAAAGGGCATTATCAGGACTTGCTTTATTATTTATTCAGTCAGAGCCTAATTTAACATCGTATACGTCGCTTAAAAAAGCATTGCTATTAGAATTCGGACATTTTTCTTCTCCAGCGCAAATTCACCAGATATTAGCAAACCGTCATCGTCAGCCTGGCGAAGGTTTGATGGAATATTTTTTACATATGCGTGAGATAGTAAATCGTGGAAACATTGATGATATGTCCCTTATCCACTATATAATACAGGGAATAGATGATTCTCCCCAAAATAAGGTTGTATTATTTGGATGCACAGATTTGCCCCAGTTTAAACAAAAATTGTTAATATATGACGAAATTTGCCACTCCCCCCGCTTATCGAAAGCACGCATGCAGAATTGCATCCCGAATGTTTCATCAATACCACAGGCTAAAAATGAACGTAAAATTATTTGTTATAATTGTGGTTTAGGAAACCACGTTTCCAAGCATTGTAATAATAAAAATAAGGGCCCAAAATGTTTTAATTGCTCTTCATGGGGCCATCGTTCTTTTGAATGTGATGAGCGAACTGCGGACAAACAGCCTATAACCCGAGGCACCCTTCCCCATCCAAAAATCCATCTCGTAGAGCAACGCCAGCCACACAAAAACATGCTAAAAGTTGTTAAAATAGAAAATCTCGCGATAGAGGCGCTCTGTGATACAGGTAGCCAAATCACGGCAATCAGAGAGGATTTCTACAAAATGCTTAGCTCCCCCCCCCCTTTAAATCACACAAATCTAATTCTTGAAGGTTTTGGTTGTGGCGATGTAAAACCAATCGGATCTTTTGACACAAATATACAGATAGATGACCAAGAATTTAATACTACTGTTTTTGTTATAAATTCCTCACAGATGTCAAATCCATGCATTATAGGCCTAGATGTTATCGCACAAGGTCAGTTAGTTTGCGACGAAAACGGCATATTCCTCACAAAGCTACCACCCTCAACATTATCTGTCAACTACATACGCATCCGTAAGCCCTCGAGCAACACTCTCTTACCAGCCCCCCTTACGTCACATAACATTCCTTCTGCAACCACGGCAAATAAAGCATTGTCACTTTGTACTGACACACCACAACTCATTCGACGGAACACTTTCATGCATCACAGACGACTCCGTGCCACATGAAATATGCGCTAATATAGAAGAGCCTAATGTCTTATTTCCCCCTCAAAATCAACAAGCTAAACATTTCTCCGGAAGAGACGTTTCCACTACCCTTGGTCATGGAACAGTTGGTAACAACGATGCTATGCTGAATATTCTTAAATATATGATCCCTATACTTTTCATCTGTGCCTTATGTCACCTAATGCAAACAGATTGCAATTATGAGTCACCGATGGCAAGATGTTCATCTATGGTACTAGATACCTTCAACGTTTTGATATGCTCTGTGTTCCTAATCGTTGCCATTCGATTCACCGCGACGCTTAAATGGAAAAAGACAAGAAAGAAAAAAAAAAGTATGCAAAAGGGGAGAAAAAGTGTGTTATCGGCGTTGGATCCTAAGTGAGACTTTTTTTTCTCTCTTTCTCAAGCAAGATATTTTGTTACACAGATGTGATCTTTTTATTTATTTTTTTTTCTCTCCCAACCTGAAACCTTTTTAAGTTGTTCGTACTTCAATATTTTTTTTTTTAACGAAACCATCAGTGCATTATTTTTCTATAATGGATTTCTCTATTTTATTTACATATTGGTTTTTGAACTAAATCATACCCAGCTTATGGAAAGCTGTGATTTTTTTTTTTTCATTTTATATGACTGACTTGACTCGTGATAACTATCTCAAGATAACTTTTGTGGCCTGCGAGTGTTTTCCGCAGAACCACAAGAAGACATTTTTTTGTGTGTGTTTTTACTACTCCACGTTACGAAGAGGGAATAATGGTGCTTTTTTTTAATTATTCCCTCGTTTGTGAATATGCTAAAAAGCGATTGGGCCAGGTGCTTTTTTTTCCGCTGGCCAAAACATTTTTTTTAAATTATTATTTCATTCATTGTTAGTAAGCAAATCCAGTTGCCAAGTGATTTTCTTTTTCTGGCACAAACACTTTATTTTTTATTCTTGATATGACAATTGTAGAGATATATCGGACATAATGCACAGAAAAAAAACTGACCTTTTTTTTTTCTCTTTTCTTTTTAGAACTCAGACTTAAGATTTATTTTGTTTCATGGTATATAGGACATATTTTTTTTACATACTTAGTACCATTTTATATGCTTCGAAATATTGTATGTTTTGTTTGAAATATGATTGTTTTTATAAATATGTTTATCTGTATAAACTATTTCTTCTACCCCCCCCCCCAAAAAAAAATGAAAAAACAAGATGTAGCAGGAAAACTATAAGTTTAGATTTTTTTTTCCTCTACTCTTTCTTTCTTTTTGACAGACAAAAGATAATTATTTTTGTTTGTTTGTTTTGTCTTTGTCATAAAAGTTTTTACGATTATTCCAATTTGAGCAATTTTCTTTTACATAAAAATAAAAGTTTTTCTCTATTTCTTTTATTTTTTTGAAGACGTATTGAGAAGCACTACAATAAATTAGAGACTTTTTTTTATTTTAGACGAGGACGAATATCTGTTTAGAAGACGTTGTGTTGGAAAACCCCTTTGGGGAACGATGATAAAACAAAGACAGGTGTGCAAAGAGCACATTAACGACGCTAACTATTATGATATATTTTTTTTTCTTCTCTCTTATTAATATTAATTTTTTTTAATTCATGTTTTACAGTGATCTTCTTGTTTTTTTCTCTCTCCCTTGAAGAAATGCTTTATCTTAAGTATCCCTGTCATTGTACACGTTCAGCTGCGGTCAGCTGCATGTCGGATTGGCCGAGTGTCGATATAGCGAGCCCATAGCAACAGGCTTGCTTCAGATGCATTCGGCCAACTCGCCATCTGCCCCGTATCAAAGTACAACACGTGTACGACCTTGTTACAGCCACGTGTGAATTAAATGTTGCATAGTTAGCACTTTCACACGAAAGGGCCTCAGCAACAAGTACAGAAGAGTTAGAAGGATGTCGGATCCAGCTATGTAAAGACGTGCTCAGCCGAGCTCTGGTCAAAAAGACCGAAGATGCCCCTTAATCTTAACATTTTACTTATTTTTCCCTTGTAAATAGTTTATATTAACCAAGACTCATTAAAGTTATGTGATATTACCCCTAGACTTCTTCACTTTATATAGATACATGAATTAATTAAAAGATTAGAAACAAGCACGATGGACGAAAAATTTAAAGCGTCACTGATGGACAGACGGGGCTCTAAGAAAGTGGATATCAAATGCATTGAATTATATGTATACTTGTTCGAAACAATTTTCACAAAAATCAAAGAAAGTTATTCAAATGATCTGAAATCCGTGAGAAAGAAAAGAAAAATGAAAAATCGGAATTCTCGTTAGTTCGAATTAAACGAGGTCAAGAGAAAATGAGTTCGAATTAATGAAAATTTTTAACTTTATTCTGTTATTGAAAATTTCGGGACTTCATATTTAGTTCGAATTAAGCGAAGATTCGAATTATCCGATTTCGAATTAACGAGAGTCGAGTGTAGTTTAATTGCCTCCTGACTGTGGCAATTAAACTGTGTTGAATTCTAAAACAATGTGTGATGCGAAGAAAAGTTGACAAACGCTGTAAAAAAGAGCTTTATTTTACACAAAAATGAAAGTACAAAACACAAATGAATTACTATGATATTACAATTCATAACAATAATATATACGTTTCATAGGCCTTGTACATCATGGGACGGACTGATGAAGCGGCGGTACGTGTCAGGGAGACGATTTTACTGAAATTGTACTCCCAGTACAACTTAATGTTTTTTAACGGAAAAAATTTCGTAAACTCTAGAAATTTTTCCTTTTTTTCGGCATTTTCCTGGAATTTGCGGAAATTTTTCCGTTAAAAAAAGAGTAAATTGTAGTGGCATCCCAATTACCAGTACAATTACAGTAAAATCATCCATTTTCTTATAGTGTGGCTCATTGAAGCTCGGCGATGTGATTAATACATCGTTGATAACTTGGCATATTTCGAGCACCTGTTATGATATGTAACATTTTTAATTTGTATTTTGTACTTCAATTATGTTTTCTGTAAAGTAAAAGTTCTATTTCTCCGTTTCAAATGTTTTCTGTTACTTTAGGGTCACGGTGCAATTGCACTGTCAGAATCGCATTTTCGACCCCAATTCGTCTGTAATTCTTGCTGCTCGTGGTCCCACACGTGCTGTTCGGACACGACCTTTTCAACCACCCTTTATAATTGACACCTATAAGTACTTTAATAAACCTTTATTTAAATCTTAATAAATGTGTTATTTTCTATTCCCACGTCATTCTGTAAACCATAATAACTTGGAAGACTCAGATGAAATTGCACCAAATGGGATAGGTGTCAGAAACTGTCATGCTAGTGAAGTCATCGAATTTCCTGCCCTCTTTCCCTGCCGTAACCGACTCTTAGATAATTTATTCTCCAAGTAATTGAAGGTGTCCTGTCACCATAGCCTTGAAAATGAAATTAATTAGCTCTAATTTGACTGCAGCATAAAAAAAATTTGATGAAATATTTTGATACAGATATCAGAAAGTCGGGTTTTCCGGAACAAATCGCGAAAGCTTTTTTTTAATCTTGCTTTCCTCATTTGAGTAATTTTAATTGTTTTTGGATAGAGTAAACCTGTTTTTCCTGACAAACTTTATCTTGATGCAGAGGATGAGACAGTAGCTGTAAGGAACATCAAATTTTGCTTCTGTTTTTACAGTGTAAATATCTTTAAGAAATTTTACTTTCGTTTCATTTTAGGAATTAAGACCAAATGATTTGTTGCCAAAGCGCGAGCTTGCTGAGAGATCTAATTTTTTAATTTTTTAGATTTGTTACATAAAAAGAGGGAAAGTTTTCTGTCGATACAATAAGAAAAAATGAACAACGTTAAATGCAGCAAATGCATGTACACAAATATATGTAGCTTGTGGAATAACCAGCTACCAAATATATATACATTTCAAAATTTGCAGTAATTTTAAATAACAAAAGAACAAATAAATTAATAAAAATAAAAGTAAAACGTTGAATTAAAAATACCTGATGACATAACAAACACATATAAGATGTTTAATGTCAAGTTAATGAGACATTTGAGATAATGTAGTATTGGCATTTCACTTTACAGTTTGCTGACAATTTTTTGATCGACGGGATAGTATATCAGTATCAAAAAGATTCTTTCCAAATATGGAATAAATATCTATTGAAATACGTAAAATCTGATCAAGAAATTAAAAAAAAAAGACATTTTTATAAAAAATGTTAAGCAGTAGACACCGTAATCTAGTCTCATTTATGCTTATAAAAGTTGGTTAAAATTTCCAAAAGTAGTTACACATGGTAATACTTCATCATTACTACTTCAACACTATATACCCACTTTGATTTTCATATTAAATTTCTGCTTCATTCAATGAATCGGAATTAAAACGAGTTAATGTGGATCATGATATTTATTTAAATCAATAATTTTTCCTCATTCTCTTGTCATCAGCTCTTTGCAAATAGCGGGCTTAGGAGGACGCGAGTTTCCGCTTTGCACGTGCCGATGAAAAATAGAAGTACGAAGAATCAAGAAAATGATACAGAAATTGCTATCACAGTGATCTTATCTTTTGAATATTTAAAAATACAATCAAGATCTGCTGGCCATAAGCAAAAAACATGCAGAGAAAATTTGGCTCAATTTTATGCATAATTTGGTTCTCTTTTCGATGGTGCAATAATGAAAATGGCACAGACATTGCTATTACAGCACCACCTTGCGATGGATTTTTTTCAAATTCAGGGAGGACCTACTAGCCATAACCAAACACCAACACAAAAAATTGGGTTCAATTCTATGCAAAACTTCATACTCATTTCTGTAATACAATGTTGAAAATGGCACAAAAATCGCTAGTACAGCATTTCCCCTTCCATCGGAATTTTTTTAAATTCAGGGAGAACCTACAAGCCAAAGTTAAGAATTATGCAAAAGAATTGGTTCAATTCTATGCATAAATTCATACGCTTTTATAAGTGGTACAATATTGAAAATTGCACAAAAATTGCTATAACAACATCTCCTTTGAACGGAATATTTCGAAAATGAAGTAAGACCTGCTTACTACAGCTAAAAATATATACAAGTTCGATTCAATTCTATGCATATCTTCATACACTTTTCGATGATACAATGGCGACATAAAGACACACGGACAGACATTTATATATGTATATATTTTTGGAATCTCTGACACCTAAAACGTGTAAATCTGTCAAAAAAAAAAGAAGTCGGAAGTCAAAAAAAATTTCGATTACAACACTTTCTTCTACTGAAGAAAGTAGTAAACTGAATAATCGAACTTCACAGTTAAGAGCATACCTGAGTCACTGAAAATGACTCGATGATAATGTTAACTATATGGGGGCGTTATTTTCAAATATCGAGCTCAAATTTTAATATCTTTCAACGATTTTTTTTTTTTTTTTTTTTTTTTTTTTGCATAGAATAGCTGAGGAGTTTTAAGGCTAGTTTTTAATTTCTTGGTTTTGGTTATATGCTTTTTTATATTAAAATAGCTTTAATTTCAGAACGGGTTCAAACACATTCTGAAAGTTAAAATATTTTTTTTTTTTTTTTTTTTTTTTTTTTTTTTATCGGAAACCGAAATTGAAAAAGTAAAAACTTGCCATCCTCAGCTATCCTTTGCAAAAGAAATCGTTCAAAGGTATTGAAATTTGAGCGAGATTTTAAAAATAACGCCTCCAAAAACTTAACATTATCATCCGGATCTTTTTCAGTGACACCTGTAGGCTCTTAAGGCAGTGTTTCTGCAACATCCCGATTTTTGCCTTTAGGTTCTATTTCTGGTTTTTGACGTCATGAATTTTGATTTGCATATGAAGTTTTCTTCTCCTATTTCCTGCTAAGCTTTAAATTATGGACGATTTATTTTATGTTACTTATCGGCGTAAGTATTTATGTAATTTCGTTAAAAGTGCTCTGCTCCCCTAATTGTTTTGAGCAGTATATTTCATAATCTATATTTGATGCATAATTTTTTTTTTCTTTCGTGTTACTTACCCATCATACGTAGTATAGGGTAAATCTTGCAATCGTTTTGAAACATCGAAAAATTTTTTTTGACGTATTTACACGTTTTAGACACTGGAGATTTCGAAAAACATATTTTTAGAAGAAAAAAAATTGCCGTCCATCTGTCTGTCTGTGTGTCTCTCTGTATGTGTGTCTGTCTGTCTGTAAACGCTCTATCTCCCGAACAAATTGAAAGAGAGACTTGAAATTTTGCATGTGCTTACTATGTAAAAATAGAATGAAGCCTATTGAATATCAGTAACCTCGATTATCCGGAATTATTTTTTTCGGACTCTCGAAAAATTCGTTCTGATGAAAGGTAAATAAAAGTTATCGATTTTTTTTTTTTTTTTTTTTTTTTTTTTTTTTTTTTTTTTTTTTAAGAAAAGGACGTAAAAAGCAATAAAATAACACAAATTTTGCATAAAGAACGAAGTCGATCGGATTATTAGTGACCGAGATATTCGTAATCCTGTTTTCCACATTCTTCGATTTTTCAAGACCCTGTATTTCTTTCAAATTTTAATTCAAAGATATATTTTAATTGAAAATGAGACGCTTAATTCAACGCAGTAAACTGTTTGTAAATATGATTATTATTTTTGGAGTTATAAGAATGTTTCTGCTACGCAATTCGGTACTACTTGAGTAGTTTGGTGTTTTATGTAATTTGTCGAAATGGTTTCATCAGCAATTCATTAACCCTTTCCGGCACACTGTGCCCGGTCTGGGATACCTAATTTTAATTCTAAACTTGCAAACGGCACCAATAACATTTTAGTAAAATTTTGCTTTTGCAACAAAGGCTTAAATTAAGGAATTCAAAATATCTAAAAAAATCGTTTGTGAATTTCGGTGTCAGTCAATATTTTCTTATTTTACTAACAGATTTTGCCCGTGCCGGAAAGGGTTAATAGAGCATTACTAGGTATATTCAAAACATTTCAACATACGTTTAAATTTTGTTTTGGAATTGCAAAGCATTTTATAAATAGTTTTCGCATGTTTTATTTTCATATGTTATAATATGAATAACCATGTTGGGTAAGTATCACGGTGGCCCCCAACGACTAGTTTAAATAAGGAGTTGCAATGTCAGGGTTCAAATAAAGGGAAATTCATAAATTATGTCACGCTTGGAATTGGAAAGGGGGGGCGTTTGTGACAAAGGGGTGAGAGGTGGTAAGGAGAAATGTGATATTATTAATTATTAATTATAAGGAAAACATAAAAAATAAGCAGAATAAATTTTGAAGTTATTTTGAAATTAAAATATTTTTTGTTATTAGAAAAAAGCTATTTTTTTTTTTTTAAGTCATACATATTAAATTCCATTTCACATTCCAAAATACTACCGTTTTCAATTCATATTTCATATTAATATTTTATTACTATTCTATATTAATTATGATTTTTGTTAGAAACTTAACTTTATTTCATGTAAAATGAGTACACGATTCATTTTTATTATTACATAACCGCTTACCTAGTTTGCCCGTATGTAGTATGAGCAGCGTGTTTTTGTCAATCATGATTTGCCCGTATCACGTACGGGCATCCATATTCCAATCATAATTTATCATTCTCACCACTAAAATTTTTATTGTAAATTTTCTATTATTTAATCTGCGCATTTCTCTGCTTCAATTAGGTAAAAATTTCTGTTTTGATAAAACCGATGACAAAAAATTAAAAATTCTGCAAAAAAAAAAAAAAAAAAAAAAAAAAAAAAGGTGAAAGTTTTTTTTTTTTTTTTTTTTTTTTTATGGCTAATTCCATGGGTTCGGTAGTGTAAGTCACATAACTTATTAATTTCTATACTTGTTAGCCACCGTTATTTTCGAAAAGTCTGCTTGGCCTTATTCAATTAATGAGAATGTGCCAATAAAATTAATCACATTTTTTTTCGTTCTATCATACTGGTAGCCAAAAATCGCAGCCTGTGACTTACACTACAAGTACTCATGGAAATAGCCAAATATTGATCAATTAAGTGGTTAAAACACAGAGTTAAAGTTTAAAAATAAAATTTCAAATATGATCTATGCTGTGTAGTACTTTTTTTTTTATGAAATGCAAGTACAGTCGAATCTCTATATAACGAATCCATCGTTCAGACAAAAAATTCGTTATATAGAAAAATTTGTTGAATAGAGAACGGCAAATATTTTTCATTTAATGTTTAAATTTTGAAACAGAATTGTTTTGAGGTGTCTTATTAAGTTTTTGAAATATTTAACGGAATTTTTTTTCAGAATCTCAAACATTTTCGCCACTTCCTTTCCCCCCCCCCCCCCAGTGTCTTATTGATTATTTTCAAAATTATTACTTTATCAGAGAGAGTTGTGTTTAAACTAGAAGAGAATTTATGCAAATGCAGTAGAAGATAACACCAGCAAAGATGACATTCACTAACAATTCTTCATTCAAATGACCTTTCACCACAAAAAATGCTCAGAGTCGCCACAAACAACAAACATCCTCTCTAAGCTCTAAAAGAAATGAGAATTAATTTAGGTAGATAAAAACCTGCTGAAAAAAGGACCTTTTCTCCAATTCCCCCTTATTCCTGCCTTACTATCCAAACCAAGAAACAAATACCATTTTAAAGACAATAATGGAATAGTTTTATCTTTTAGGATGCTTTGTGATAGTTGCAAATCGCCCCACTAGTGAGCAAATGTTTCAATCTTTTCCAAGAACGCTTGCTTATCTTGGCTGAAACAAAGTCAAGTGTAACCATGCAAAAAGATGTTTTTCTTGGGGGGCGGGGGGAGTTGAATGCCTCGTTTTTGGACATGAGGAAATAAGGTAGAGGAATGTAGCTATGAAATATAAACAAGAAATCAACGAAAAAAAAAATTATTCTACAAATAATTTGAAGTGTTTTCTGAACTTATGATAGAACATTTTCGAAAAAATTCGTTGAATGGAGATATATATTTCGCTATATGGAGATTATTTTTAATGTAATCATGAAAAAAATTAACCGTTCCTATAAAAAATTCGTTAAATAGAGAAATTCGCTGGGTAGAGTTTCGTTATAGAGAGACTCGATTGTATATGTGTATGTACGGTCAAACTCATGATATATGCATTGTAGTGTGACATGTGACAAGGCGGGGAGAGATCATGGTAAAGTGTGACACTTTGTGACAAAAGGTAGAGGGGAGGGTCAAAAGTATTGAAAAACAAGTAAGAAAAATCATGCATTAAGCATAGATTATGAAACATTTTCCAACGCTTCCTGAAATCTTTAACAAAACTTTGTTATTTAGGGAAATAAGATGCTACTGTCCATAACCAAATATTTATTAAAATACTTTTGAACAGCCCTGTATTTGATCCGTCGGTTGATATATACAATATAATGGGAAAATTCAGTATAGCAGGAAAATGCCTAACTGGCTGAAATTTATCTTGCAGCACTTTATTCTAATAGATGGAAAATACTTCAATACTTTTGTTCAGCCCAATAATTTATCCAGTATCTTTACAAAAAGCCAGTATTTTGTTAAAATTTGGTTCAAACAAACACATTCTTAAAACTACTTAAATCACATTTCTAGAAATTATCACATATAGGTGACCATGTAGCTAATTCTTTGCGTGACCCTGTATATCATTTTATCTATATTCTACAAACATTTCTTAGTAAACTGAAAGTAGTTAAACGTAAAAATGCATAACTAACACCTTTAAGTTAATTACTCTCATATTCAGTAACCTTTATGAGCTCTTTTGTGTAACCCTGTATATCAACTAAAACATTTATAAACACCATATAATTTGATGACATTTTGTAAAACTTAAAAGCGCATATGATAATTGAAAATGCATTTCAACCATCCATCAGCTATCATTGATAATAAACTTTTTTTTCGCATAAAAATGTAAGATTTGAAATATTTTGTGTGTCCCTGTAAAAGCTGTGCATTTCATATTATGCGTTAAATATTAAGTCTCAGCGGCGTATATCAATTTTATGATACTTGAAACCGTTTTAACATTATTAAAATATGTCACAAACAATTCCCTGCTATATTATTGTGTAATGGAATCCTTTTGAATGGCCTTGTAAATGAATAATAACTATTATTTTGACAGCATATTTTACAGAATGCGTATTTTAGTGCACTTGCGAATCCATGTAAATTTGAATAAGTTTAACAGGGTATAACGCCTTTAAAATTCATTTGAAACGATTTTTTCCCATTGGCCGTAATGTATCGGAAAACTTTTGACTATCCCTGTGATAAACAAATCATAGTAGAAACTTCATTTTCAATAGGCTTCGTGCTAGGATAAACATCAATAACATATAAAAATTTCAGAGCAATCCGAGTATATTTACGGCAGTTAGAGCGCGGACAGACGGCCATACAGACAGACAAACCGAATGCATAAACACTTTTCAACTTTGTTGGAAAGTGTTAATAAAAAATGCGACATTTATTTACAGCCCCTAAGGCCACTCCCAAATTCTCGGTATTGCGTATGACCCTTTATATTTGAATACGCTTGCGTTTCGTTAGCTGATTGATGTCTGATTAAACTCTAATAAAACAGTTGAAATTTAAATGTAAAGTTTCAAATGTGGTCTATATAATGTAGTGTTTTACTTCTGAAGTATAAATATATGTATATTTAATAAAGGGAGGGGGAGGGAGTATGGTAAAGTGTGACACTTTGTGACAAAGGAGTGAGAGGGGGAGGGAAGTATTTTTAAAGAGATTCGACATCAATTATGAACAGCCCCCAAGGCCACGCCTGAATTCTCGGTATTGCGTATGACACTTTATATCTGAATACGCTTGCTGTTTCGTTTGCTGATTGATGCCTGATTAAACACTAATAAATAGTGGAAATTTAAATATTAAATTTCAAATGCGATTTATATAATGTAGTGTTTTACTTCTGAAGTATAAATATATGTATATTTAATATAGAGAGGGGGACAGAGTATGGTAAAGTGTGACACTTTGTGACAAAAGAAGGAGAGGGGGAGGGAAGTATTTTTTTAAAAATGCGACATCATTTATGGACAGCACTCGAATTCTTGGTATTGCGTATGGCACTTCATATTTGAATACGCTTGCAGTTTCGTTAGCTGACTGATGTCTGATTAAACACTAATAAAATAATTAAAATTTCAAGAATAAAATGTAAAATATAATCTATAGAATGAAATACTTTGTTTCTGAAATGCAAGTATATGTATATGTGATATAGTCTGACATGTGACAAGTGGGGTTGGGGGAGGATAAAGAGTATAGTAAAGTGTGACACTTTTTGACAAAGGGGTGAGGGAAGGGGGTCAAAGATATCGAAATGTCCGAACGTCATTAAAACACATAGTTAAGATTTAAAAATAAAATATCAAATACAATCAATATAATGTAATACTTTGCTTCTAAAGTGCAAGTATACGTATATGTAATATAGCGTGACATGTGAGAAAGAGAAGGGGGGGGGGGAAGCTATGGTAAAATGTGGCACTTTGTGACAAATGGTTGAGGAAGGGGTCAAAAATATCGAAAAAAAAGGTGCGACATCACTTATGGACAGCTCCTAAGCCAACACCCGAATTATCGGTATTGTGTATGACACTTTATATACGCTCGCTATTTCGTTAGCTGATTGATATGATCTATATAATGTAGTACTTTGCTTTTAAAGTGCAATTATATGTATATATCATATAGCGCGACATGTAACAAGGGGATCAGGGAGAGGAGGAATGGTTACACTTTGTGACAATTGAGGATCACAGATATTGAAAAAAAAAAAAGAAAAAGATATTATTTATTGACAATTCCTAAGGCCACACCCGAATTCTCGGTATTGTGTATGACACTTTATATTTGAATACGCTTTCTGTCTCGTCAGCTGATTGATGTCTGATTAAACCAGTTTAAAATATAGAATGGTAGAAAGAAAATGACAAGGAAAAATTCCGGCTTCTCTTCTCTTTGACCTGAAATTGATAAAAATCGCGCTCGGGGCAAATCATCTTGTTAGGGTGACACCAGAAACACAATTATTATTATTTTATTTATTTTTCTTGCCGAAGTTCATTACTTCTTTAACCTCAAGGTCGAACAGACCACAAACATATGACCTCCGTATATGCAGAAATCCAACTGTAAGGAACAGTCTTCATTTTTTTTTTTCAACTGCAAGGAACTGTGTTTATTTGGACTTATTTTATTCTATCTTCTGAATTTGTCATTCAACATTATATTTTCCTAATCCTGCTGTAAGGAAAAGTGATTATTTGACAATTTTTATTTAACTTCTCAATTTTTCTTCCGACGGTAAGAAATACTATTTATTTGGCGATTTTTATTTGACTTCGGAATTTGTCTTTCAATATTATATTATACTTATCCAAATCTAAGAAACGGTGTTTATTTCTACGTTTTTTATTTAACTTCTGAACTTTTCTTCCAATATTTTATTTTGCTAATTCGATTGTAAGAAACATTGTTTATTTGAGCATGTCTTGAATAATTTCTGAATTTTTCTTTCAACGTTATATTTTATTAAATCAAACAAATAAACAATGCTTCTTACAGAAATAAATAGATTTTTTACATTGAACATGTAACAAATATTTACTTTTTCTTTTTAAAAAAGAAAGTATTGTAATCGATTTTTTCTTGAATTCCGGTTTCCGTCGGTATAATACATTTTAGGGGTCAAAGATCTGGTAAAGCATATTTGTACAAAATGTCTGTCTGCCCATGTGTCAGTGCTGAATTTAGAGGGTGGCCCAGGGCGTACATGTCCTGTGATGTCTCTCCGGAAAGTTCAAGATTTTGTGTTTTCAATGGCCAAAAAAAGAAAATTACCACCCCGGAACTTTATAATGCCAAACCTCGAAGCCACAGAAATCCCCACCGGAGAAAAGTGTTTGAATTCAACACTGCCGTGTGTTCCCTTTGTATCAACAAAAAGTGTATCAAGTTGCAAGAATTGAACCAAATTTCATAAGGATATTTTTGGCTATGATCAGGGGCGTTCCGACCCAGTGTGCAAAGTGTGCGGCACACACAGGCGCCAATGCAGTAAAGGCGCCAAAAGAGTTCAGTTGAGAAGCAAATATTAAAAATAAAATATCCTTAATTTATTCGTACTAAACTGTATTATATTTTCTTGGCATCTGATTTATCTTTTGTAGATTTACCTTATACAAATTATTTATAAATATTCATTTCTTTCTTTAAAATTTTATTTTATTCTACTTATAAATCCTCTAATGAATCCATTTGGACAAGACCTGTCCAATCTTTATAAACAGAGGCGCACCTCATATGGTTATAAATAATACAAGGCGCCTTAATTTACATAGCTGAAAATATGCAACACAATTATCTCACTGCGGTGGAAAAGCATAATATACAGTTTTATTACCATAGAAGCTAAATTTCACTTGTTTTTTTTTTATTATTATTTATAAGAAACAATTGTCACTTTACTTCAGAATTTATCATAAATAAGAAGAAAATTATTATTTGGAAATACTGGTAAAAGTTTCTAATACAACATCAGTCCATGAATAGAGGTAGACTTACATGTTAGAAACACATAGCTGCCAACTTTTACGCATTTTTCCTACCACAAAAATGTTATAGTAAATATTGTCTTATTTAATCGACGAAATCTTATGATTAATCAAATGGAAAATCTTTGTACAATTTTAGTGGTAGCAAAAATGTGCAAAAGTCGGCAGCTATGGAAACATTTTATATGATGCGCGTCTATCCCACGCTGATAGCTTTAAGTCCCCTATGATTCAGAAACTATTTTAAAATAATTTGCAGCAATAATTTAATTCAGAATAAATTTAAAATTAGATTTTCAGAGGGCAATCTATCTTCAAAAGTTTTGTAGATGAAGAAGCTATGGAAACCTTAATCACTAAATAACAACTTAATAGCATTAAATAATTAAAACTTATTTAAGGTCATCAATAACATCGATAACTGACTACAGATTTTTCATTGGAGATATTGGAGTCAGCTGTGGGACAAATTTTAACTGGTAAAAGTGGAGCATCAGCCGTTTGTGAAGCTGTTGGCATTCCGTGCCGTGAACCAGGGGCGCCAACTTTTGAAAAATATTGGGTGGACTCAAATTTTTTTGAACAAATACATAAATATTGGGTGGACTCAATTAATAATGGGGGAGGGGGGAATAGAGATATCAAATTATTGGGTGGGCTCGCGCCCATATAAGTTGGCGACGCTAGTTTAACACTGGTTTTCGCACTTAAAGAGTAAAGTTTACTTTAAGCGACCAAAGCAATAATTTTGTTCAGCACTTCTACTAATGATCATTTCTGTGGAAACTAGGGTAACATCCCCAGTAATTTTCAGGCACCAGTGATTTGCATATCCTACAAAAATGTCCTAAAATAAGATTTATATCCAGTCTTTTAAAAATGCAAGACCATATACCAGTTATATGCTCATTTACATTACAAATTATAACTTTGATTTATGCTACTAAATGACAATAGTGCCTAGGAAAGAGAAACAATTATGGCTTGTATCAAATTAGCCATTTTTGTTGCAAATGCTTCTTCTCTGGCTTAAGAAAGGCATGCATTTAAATTCATTATTATCTGATTTATAGTATATTTTAAATTTTAATTGACAACAGTTTTGTTTAGTTGAAAAGGGTTACTTAAAACTCTAAGTGCCAATTACTGGTTATTACAGCAACTTTTTATAAATATAATTTTTATAAAAATACCTTTTCAAATATTTTTGCTTTTAGTGGGCAAAATAGATGCACAGATATGCACTCTTTGATTTAAAAATATTTCATTTCTTGGTAATGAAAATAGAGGTAAGTTTAAAGACAAATCCTTAATGTGCCAATTACTTTAGATGTTACCCTATTATGTATTGAACAAAATTGTTATTATATATATTGTTTTTCACACCATAGATTTCTGAGCGAAATAAATATCTTTTATCTATCTTTTACGTATATAGTACTCTGGAATTACCATGATAGCGAAAAAGGGGGAGAGTTGATGAAGATAGACTAAATTTGGCCATAGATGTCCAAATTTTCTAATTTTTTCGAAGGTTGAAGGCGGAGCTTTTTTCTGCACTCCCTGCGTACACTCGTGTCTATTCAAATACTGCATAAATTATTGTAATGATTGTAAGATTTGTACATTTCATTTTCGAACATGCAATTGAATTTTTGAAATATGAGCACTTATTAGCATTACACATAACCGTAGACGTTACAAAGACTAAAATGGCAAAAAAAAAAAAAAAAAAAAAAAAAAAAAAAAAAAAAAAAAAAAAAAGTTCAATCTAGACATAAATAAATTAGAAACTACAAAGATGACTGTTAATATGAATGGAAAAATATAGATTTATGAAAAAAGTGTTTTAAAATCCCGTGCACTTTATTTTCTACTAACCAACCGCCTTGGATCACCTATGCCAATTACAATAACCATAAATATTCTAAAGTCAAATATTGAATGTTATTTTTTCTAAACGAATGTAGAGATGGGGTGCGGGGAAGACAATGTCTTCAGCAGCATGTTGATTTGACTTTATAATTTTGAATAAAAATATTTTCCAACAAACATTATATTGTTAGCAGAGTATAATCTTGAATTTGTATGATTTTTCCTTTTTAAATGAAAATCCATCCAATCGAAGCTCGAGTTGATTTTCCAGTACCCTCAGTAGAGTATACCGGCGGTGCTATTCATGTTCCGGTCTGATTTTTCAAGCTAACCGTCAATTTGTATTTATTTTCTGACATTTGGGTATAAAACTTTCAATCTTGACAAAAAAAAAAAAAAAAAAAAAAAAAAAAAAAAAAAATGAAATAAAATAAAATAAAAATAATAATAAAAAATAAATAAATAAATAATAGAAATGCACACAATCCCACATATATATTTTTTTATTTATTAACGCGAAATGATATTCAAATCACATATTTCTTAACTGGGAAACGATATTTTGAGATAATTTGTACAGAGAGAAAAAATCGAATCCTTGAAATGACTTCAAAAAAGTTTTTGAAAAGTAAATATTAATATTTTCACACCAGATATATTAAAATAACAAATAAAGCCTTTGTGCAAAAATGTATAAAAATAGAAAACCAACGATTATAAATGCACAAATAAAGTATGAAAAGGTAGCAAACAGCCGTTTCGAATCTACTATGGAGATTCTTCATAAGCGCAAAACTCAGCGAGCTAGTTTGTGACATAGCAAAGAGAAGAAAAATAAAAACAACAATAATGGAATCAAGGCCCGTTGACGCCAAATACATTAAAATAGCAAATAAAGCCTTTGTGCAAAAATTTTTAAAGATAGAAAACCAACGATTATAAATGCACAAATAAAGTATGAAAAGGTAGCAAACAGCCGTTTCGAATCTACTATGGAGATTCTTCATCAGTGCAAAACTCAGCGAACTAGTTTGTGACATAGCAAAGAGAAGAAAAATAAAAACAACAATAATGGAATCAAGGCCCGTTGACGCCAAATACAATAAAATAGCAAATAAAGCCTTTGTGCAAAAATGGTTAATTGTGACATAGCAAAGTGAAGAAAAATAAAAACAACAATAATGGAATCAAGGCCCGTTGACGCCAAATACATTAAAATAGCAAATAAAGCCTTTGTTTAAAAATGTTTGTTTAAACATTTTTGCACTGATGAAGAATCCCCATAGTAGATTCGAAACGGCTGTTTGCTACCTTTTCATACTTTATTTGTGCATTTATAATCGTTGGTTTTCTATCTTTAAATCAGATATATTATTAAAACGTGAAAAATACTATAAATGTATCAACAATTTTTTTTTATGTTTGAAACTTTAGAGAAATTGAAAACTTGAAAACTGATGCGAATCTCTGCCAAATAAAAAGGGTTTTTGAAATAGTAATTAAAAATACCATTTTTCTTTCTTTCTTTGTTATTATTTATTTATTTATTTGTAATTCTACAGGGATCTCACTATATCCCAATTTGAAAATGCAGAAAAAATCAAACGATACGCTTTTGGTCAGTGGGAAGGACTGTTTGGGGAAGCACACAAGCATGATCTCGTTGAGGAATAAAAGATCGCCATTTTGCGATGATCATTAAGGGGTTTTAATTAATATTTCGGGTAATTAACAAAAAATAAAAGATATTGAGTGTCAGGTGCATCTACCATCCTCGATCCTTATCCAAATTTTGAGATCTCTATGTGCGGTAGATTTTCTTAGCCATCGCCAATACATGCAAAATAAAAACAAACATCTTTCTTTTAGATGCAATCTATTGTTATTGCATTAAATTATTTTCTCCGGGATAATGAAATTTTACCGTAACGCAGGATTGTGATAGAGAATGCTTTCATTTACACAGGTTTTACTGTGTTACGAATTTTATTTACATAGCTGCCACCCTTCTTTATTTTTCAAGTAATTTAAGCATGTTTGGAAACAGAAATTTATTTATTTAATGAAATAAAGTACGAACTGTAAAGAAACAAGACATATTTTATTAAATAAATTTTCTGGTTCAAAAAACTTCAAAAGAATGGCAACTATACATTTATAAATATTTATAGTTTTTTTTCGGGGGGGGGGGATAAAGTTTTATTTTTACAGGTGATTGGATGGGGGGAGGTGTAGGGTGCCAAATGCAGTTCTGCACACAGGCGCCGAATACTGCTGACACGCCCCTGGCTATGATCAGCAGGTCCTACCCGTAAGGCATGGTGACTTCACAACGATGTTGTTGTGAAGTCACATTGCGACTTTGTGACCATCGATTGTCGATGTGACGTCACGTGACGTCGATGTGAAGTCACAGTGACTAAAATGTGAAGTCGTTATGGCCGTTTTAGAGCTCGTTTGTGACGTTTCACAAAGTGGTCACAATGTGACAAATTTGTGAAAAATGTGTCATTTATGACTAATTTGACATTAACATTGTGACGAAACTGTGACAAAAGCAACGGTATTTAAATTGCCAGAAACGTGTTTTTTAAAGTAAATAACATGTTTTGAAGAATTATATATATAAAACCCCTCCATGTATAACAATTCCGGAGTCAACCTATCCACGAGAAAAAGAAACTCATTCACCAATGAAAATGTTTCATAGTCGTAATGGAGCGTTCTCATTGGTCAGATTTATAGTGGGAGCTGGAAATGACGTCACTACATTTTACTTCGCTTTGAAATCTTTCCACGATTTCAAAAAGTACACTGTTAAAAATTTGACCCATTTGCTGCAGTGGCACCACAGCTTTTATAGAATATCTCTTTTATGACCAATGAGAATGCTCCATAACACAGTAAAGTAACCGTTTTCTATAAAAGCGGTGGAGTGACGCTGTAGCAAATAAGTCACATTTTTTACAGTGTATATTTAATTAAAACTTTTTATTAAAGGAAAGCGAAGGTGCGTTTTAAATGCAATATTGTTAAAATTTTTATATTCGGGTTGCTTTAATTTTTTTTTTTTTTTTTTTTTTTTTACAGCCGTGAATGACTCTTGAGAATTTCAAATCTATAAAAAACATTGTGAAAAGTTACCTTCGATTTTAAAGGCAATCTATTTTCTGACCAATGAAAGCGTTCCATAGTCGTAATGGAGCGTTCTCAATGGTCAGATTTACAGTGGGAGCTGTAAATGACGTCACTACATTTTACTTCACTTTGAAATCTTTTCACGATTTCAAAAACACTATTTAACTAAAACTTTTTATTTAAGCAAACCGCGGATGCGTTTTAAATTTTCTTATAATCCCCACCCCCATCTACCAGATAGTTTTGCTATAGTTTTAAATGCAGATTTCTGTTGAAATTTTCTTTCTTTTTCTTTTTCTTTTTTTTTTTTTTTTTTTTTTTTGGTAGATTTTTTCCTTTCCAAGTTTAATCGCTGTATTTATCAAAATTGTTTCACCTAAAATGGCTATGATTGACCACAGCTGTTGTAATTTTTTATCATCCTTTAAAAATGCAAACAAGTCATTTTGACGGGCTATCTTCTAGTATAATTATAATTTTCTAAAAATTTTTAATAAAGTCACATCTCAGTCACAATGTGACGTCACTGAGTGGTGGCACTTTGGTCACAGAAGTTATGCGACCAAAGTGACTCACAGTGACGTCATTGTGACGTCACTATGACCATGCATGCTATGAGGGTAGTTGAATTTGGGGATATTCCGTCGAAAGGAAACACTGTAATAGCAATTTTTGTTTTGTACCATGGGAAGTGTTTGAAGTTATGCATAGAAATGAATTAAATTGTTTGTTTATGTGATCGGATATAAGTAGCATGTACCATGTGAATTTGGTAAAAAATCCGCCTGAAACGGACACTGCAATAGAGACCTTTCTCGTTTTTTTTATAGTTTTATTGTACATAGGTCATTCATGTAGCGGCGAACAATTAATATCCAGCTAATCCAGTGATTCTCAAGCAGCTGATTTACAAAAGAATAATCATAAAAAAGAAGTAAGGAATTTTATTAACCCTTTCAGGTCTGGTGTACTATTAATAGCACATGTCTTTTAAAGGAGTATTATTTTATTTTAAGAAACACTTTTGCTACTATATTGACATGTAGTAATGTTAGTATGTGTCTATTCATTTACTATAGGACTTCATTTATGTTTTGGAATTTAGTAATAATAATTATTATTATTATTTGCTTAATTCTCTTTGTGCGTTTGCGATTATTTTATTTTAAAAATTTATTTTCCTCATTAAATTTGAAATAAAAGTGACTTTCCTGAAAGAATAATATATAATAAATCTAAAAATCTATTCAAAATCTACAATGTAAATATTGTAATACAATATTTTCTAAACATCTCGAAAAATCCTTCCTTAGTCTATTGTCATATGAATATGAATTGAATAGCACGCAAAACGGCAACATTCACTATCTTTCAGGCAATGTCATATTCCTTAAGGGGACGTTGGACGTTAAAAATTTATTTTATTCATTTTTATCATAGCAATATGAAATTTTGTGCATTTATACATTTCACCAAAAGCATATAAGATACCTTCAAAAAATTTCCAACCTTATGAAAATTTGTAATTTTTTTACAAAATTTTAAATTTTTAAACGAATTTTTAAAATGCTCCTCGTGTCTTAATTTTTGAAATATTTTCTTGCTTTTG
This sequence comes from Maratus speculifer, assembly GCA_964019185.1. Taxonomy (NCBI): domain Eukaryota; kingdom Metazoa; phylum Arthropoda; class Arachnida; order Araneae; family Salticidae; genus Maratus; species Maratus speculifer. The sequence continues at coordinate 399,754,608 of OZ025294.1, read as the reverse complement.
CATTTTTATCACTTAAAACTATATTGTAAACAAATTTGTGCAAGATTTTTCAAATCTCTTGAATAGTTAATATTTTACAGATTTTTTTCTAAATTCCTTATCGATTTTCATCGAAATTTTGCCTTTTAATAAGTAAAAAATCAAATTTGACCATCTTAATGAAGACGAAATTTAGAAAGCTTACACAATTTCTTTTTAAATAATATCAGGATACTTCTTTATCAATTTCATAAATATTGATCAAAAATTAAGACGCAAGGAGCAATAAATCTAAAAACGCTGAATAATTAGTTTTGAGAAAAACAGATTTAAAGTATATAAATAAATTTATCTTTATTATTTACTCCTTAAAATCTTCATAAATGATATTTTAATAAGAAAAAACTGTTTAGGTACTATTATACCCCAGAAATAGACCTTTTTTCTGACGATTTTGCTATAGATGATTTTGATCAAATAAAGGTCCACTGTCCCCTTAAACACTAATTAATTTATTTGGATAGCTAGTGTTATTGTCATTAACGTAAAAGTAATTTTTGAAAAAATAATCGGACTTAAAAGGGTTAAATATCATGACCGAGATTAACTTAATTCTACTCCTATTAATAAAATGAAGCAGAAATTTAAATGAAAATCAAAGTTGGTGTAATATTGAGTTTATACCATCGAGTATTAGCATGTGTAACAATTTTCTGAAATGCTAACATGTATGAGAAAGCAAAAAATGTTAGGATTTTGATATTACTTTGATTACACCCGAATCGACCTTGTTTAAGACTTCTAGTTGAACTAATAATACCAAGGAACATTTTCCCATAAAAAATATCAGTTATGAATTCAAATAATGTTTGGAAATTTATTCAAAGCTATATTCTCGTGTTAGCCCCATACCAGAAGCTAATATTTGGCTACTGACAACAATCCTTTTTTGTGGTGGCGACTTTGTTGGTTTAAATGTTTAGTTCAGTATGTGCTTTATTTATATTTATTTATTTTTAGTGAGAAAATGTTTATATCATCATGGTATACTAAGTGAAAATAAATTCTAACTTTTTGTTGTGTTTTAATCACAGACGGATTGATATTTTGAATCGGTGTTCACGCGCTATAGATTTTTATAACTAAAAAAGATTATATTTGAAAATTGTTTAACAAAACCAAAACTGAGATACAGTTTTCAAACAATTTTCATTTGAAAGAATATTTTTCCTCGATTCGATGGCATAAAATTGGAAATTCTGCGAAGTTTAGAAGTTAAAACAAGTCAGAAATTGCGTGTCAAATGTAGCAAATGAGATGCTTTCGTACTATAACGAAGTTTTAAAAATATTCAGGTCTTAAGAATATACATGTCAGTATATAATTTTTTGGATACAGTATAATCTGTAGTACAATAAAGTATCCAAAATCTTTTTGTGTGTCCCTGTAAATACTATCTAATTTCAATTATAAAAGAAGGAACTTGTATTAAAACACAGCAATGGACATTAATTTCATAAGATATAAAATAGTTTAATATTATTAAAACGCGCTCCAAACAGTGTTTTCCATATATTATTATGTAATGGAATACTTGTGTGTGGCTCTGTAAGTGAATAACAAATATTCTTTGCACCCCAGATTGTAAAGAATGTATATTTCGTATATACTTCAAAAATGTATATCAATTCACTGTTAAAAGTGAAGATGACAAACCGGTGCCATTTGGGACCCGGAGGTGAAAAGGCCCTAGGGTCCATTGGAACCCGTGGCATTTGGAACCCTAGGGTGCCTTAGGGGCTTGGATATGTGGTTGCAGTGCTGACAGGTCTCTTACTGGGTGATTGGAGCTAAATGAGATGCAATACACTTCGTATTGGCAGCAATGCGGCGCCTCATCGGGCGACTGGAACCATGCGCATGCGCTGTCACATGTGTCTTTCTGTTTTCTGTGACGGCAAGTAAAATCTATGGCTATGAGTGAATGAAGGTGAGCTCGATGGCCGAGCGGTTAGAACGCTGAGCTTGTTAACAGACGTTGTGAGTTCGAATCTTTCGACGGCCAAAAGTTGGTTTGTATATTTTTTAATTTTTTATTATTGGACACTCTGGATTAAGGGTGCCATCTTTTCAACCTAATTAAAGGTGTCATTCTGGCTCCTTTAGGGATGTCACCACTGAGACAAGCCTTTCACCCCTAAAAGGTGTAATGTATCACCATCAGTTTTAACAGTGTTGTATTATGTTCGAAAGTCTCTTACACCATTAAAATGCACTTGAAACTATTTTTCCCATTGGCCGAGATGAAACGGAATGCTTTTGATATCCCTGTAATTGAACTAAGCATCCACCTTAAATAAAATGTGAAATAATTCAACAAAATTATGTAAAAAACATATATTTTAAATTTCGAACGATTCGGTTTGCTAGTTTCTGTGTTGTTATATGCGGACGAAAAGACGGGCGGACTAAACGACAATTATAGCTTCCTATTTACATAATTAAAAACGCACCTAAAAAATAAAAAAATATATATATTGATCAATTGCTGTTACGCTCAGTATGACGGAGTGTTGAATTTCAGATAATTTTCTCCAGAAGGAACATTATAGAATTCCGGGGGATGGAATTGCCTTTTTTGCCCATTAAAAACACAAAATATTAAACCTTCCAACAGGAGCGAAATCTCATTGCTCGGGGGAAGTAAAGTTCCCCCCCTCCCCAATACACACATACACACTGGGCCACCCCTGAATTTTAATTCTGATATGACGTAAGCGCTACTCACTGCACGTTTTTAGCTCACAGGCTATCATAGCCTGAGAGCTTATGTGCCCGTCCGTTCTGTATGTATGTGCGTATGTGCGTAACGCGATAACTCATGATAAAAATATCGGATCCACTTGAAATTTTGTATATAGGTATATCCTGATAAGGCGCTTCCCTGATTAGTTTTTGGAGTTCATTCGATATGTATAAAAGGCGGAACGGGGGGCTCATGCCCCCCGTTAGTTGATATAAATGGGATTTTCATGCAGAATTAAGTTTTCAAAATTTAGATTAGGATCATTCTGATGAGGCGATTCCGTGACTGTTATTAGGTGTTCATTGAATAAGTATAAATAGGGGGAACAGGGGTTCTAATCCCCCCCCCCCGTTAGTTGATATAAATGGGATTTTCATGCAGAATTAAGTTTTCGTTCAAAATTTAGATTAGGATCATTCTGATGAGGCGATTCCGTGGCTGTTATTAGGTGTTCATTGAATAAGTATAAATAGGGGGAACAGGGGTTCTAATGCCCCCCCCCCGCTAGTTGATATAAATGGGATTTTCATGCAGAATTAAGTTTTCGTTCAAAATTTAGATTAGGATCATTCTGATGAGGCGATTCCGTGACTGCTATTAGGTGTTCATTGAATAAGTATAAATAGGGGCAACAGGGGTTTTAATGCCTGCCCCCCCCCTCTTAATTTATATAAATAGGTTTTTCAAGCAGAATTTTCAGATTTCGTTCAAATCTCTGAATCGTTTTGGAAGTTTAATGGTTAAGTATAAAAGAAGGGGATAACTCCTTTTAAATTATATAAATGCTAAATGGGTTTTTATTAAGAATTATCTAATTTGCTCTGAATTTTGGATATAGATTTTTTATATGATAAAGCATGTCTTTGATAGTATAGGAGGTTCAATGATTAAGTATAAAAAAAGAGGAAAGGGGAGAGCTGTTTCCCCTTCTTAATTTTTTTTTCGAACGGAATTAACCCTTGAAAATATAAGGCTTTAATGTACAATTAGTATTTGTAGCCTGTGAGCTCAATGCCATCAGTTTAACTGGGCAGTATTCTTTATTATTTTATAATGTCACTTTTGGACACTTATCAAAACCGGTTACTACTTTTATTGCTCCTACATCATTTCTAAATAGCGCATAATTTAAATGTTTCCATCATCGAACAGGTGGAAATGTATTTCCGAATAAGGATAATCGAAAATCGTAAATCCTTTTAATGACTTATTTTTTATTTTATTTTTTAACATTTGTTTGCGACAATTATTTAAAGTATTGCGACGGATTGAAAATTTTTTTTAACAGGATGACATTTAGCAAAGCTTTTTATTTACAGCTACATAGCAAAACAAATTCAGAAAATATAAAAGAATAACTGGAAGCAGAGCCTGATTAATGTGGTATCGGGCCCAAGGCCCCCTCGCACAAAATAGATTTTTTTTTACCCGGAAGTATTCTAGGGGTTATCATTAGATTACCATACGGTTGCCGAATTAATCAAAATAGTTTTTGTTTTTTCTGAACATAATTGCAGTAAACTTCAATTTAAAAAAATATTTTCTATATCATTTTATTAAATTTGGGCCCTTTTCAGCAATAGGCCCAAGGCCACGGCCTGTTTGGCTCGTGCGGTAATCAGGGCCTGATTGGAAGTAATATTTTTAAATGACAGCACACTCTGCGCTCTGTCCGCAAACTTCTTAAGATGCGCGTGGGTTGGGGCTGTATTTTAAATTTCCAACAGAGACAAATGTCGGGCCGTAACGGGGCTCACTTTTAACGGGACAATCCTTCGTATCGTCCGACGGTTCATGTCCGCTCTCATCAGAGTCGAAGAAAAAAAAAATTTGAGCCTTAGTTGATACTGCATATGTACAAAACAAATTTCTTTGATAATCGCCGATCTTTGAAAAAGGATGAACAGACAACTCAATTACTATAGAATTATTATATTCAAGCTGTCTAACATTAAGTTCTTGGCCTGAAATATGATTTTTATTATGTCAGTTAGAGAGGTTTTAAGTGAAATTTATTGCTTATATAATTGGGGAGTTGAAGATTTTACTATATACAAAATGTATCGGTCTTGTATCAGAGGGGATTTACTAAGGGATAACATCTGCCTCTATTGACAGTGTGCTAAAGATGGAACTCAGAAATTTACAGTATAGAAAGTCATAGTTACCGCAAGGAACAATTAATTTTCTGAAAAAAATGAAAAGTAAAACTGCAAATCAGTTATAAAATTAGATCAGTTTACCCGTGCAAGGATTTTGCATGGCAATACATTTACACGAGTTAGGGCGCGGGAAGATGTACAGACAAACCGAAGTCATTAACACTATTCAACTTTGTTGGAAAGTGTCTTTTACATGCAAGATATCACTATTTCGATTAATCGGTGAAATATCTTTCTTTTAAACAATTTGATTTCATTTTCATAATTTTATATTAATGTATATTTTTTCAAAAAATACTTTTAATCGAAGTATCAATTTTGCATTCAAATAAAGTCTTGAAATTTATTAAAAGCAATACTTTCGCATGAGTTTATAGCTGAAAAAAACGCCAAATATCTCGCAACTTACAGCGGTCTTTCTTAATTCTGATTATTTTATTTGTTTAAGAACATAGTTCAATTGCCTTTTAAATTTCTATTATTTTATTTAATTGATGAAGTTTTAACGACGTTAGGGAATGCCAAACAGAAATAAATAGTGATCTATTTATATTAGCGTAGGTGCAAACAGATTTCTCTTTCGCAATCGTTACTTAGAATCAAAATAGATTTGAATATATATATATATATATATATATATATATATATATATATATATTGTTTTATGGAACACAAAAATATAATAAACTGCTATACATTTTTCAAATAAATTGCAATACAATATAAAATCAAAATAGGATTGTATGTACGTTTTTTTGTCTATAATTAGCCTAAAAATTTACTAAAATCGAAATTTATCCGACTGCTGTTGCCAACATCATAATGATATTTTGTCTGTTATATAGATAGTATACTTGTAATTAGATTGTATAATTGTAATTATTTTTTTCCATTATTACTTTCTTCTGTCTTTATAAAAAGCAAATATTGGATTCGTGAAATTTTTCGAATTCCAGTTTTCTACAGATTTACATGTTTTAGGTGGTCAGAGATTTTATATATATATATATATATATATATATATATATATATATATATTTACAAAATCTTTGTTTTTCTATATGTATGTGGTATAAGTTTTGTGAGCACTTTATCTCTAGTACTAATGCACTAAATTTAATAAAAGTTTGTAGTCAAGTAATCCATGATATAAATTGATGCTGATTAGTTTTTGGTGGTGCTACAGATAGCGCTGTTGTACTTTTACGATCTCCGCAAAAGCTCTATTTCAAGAAATAATGCACGATTATCATCAAGCTTCAAATTCTGTTAGTCCATGACATGAATTGATGTTTCTTACATTTTTATGTAAATCACTAGACACAATGTGTTATTATTAGTTATATACAAGATTTTTTTTTTTTTTTTTTTTTTTTTTTTTTTTTTTTTTAACTGACGTTTTTTAGAATTCACTATAGTTAATTTTGATAAACAGAACTGCTTTGAAATATATAAAGAGATTAATGAAACAATGGGAAAAGGGATTCCACGGGAAAAAAATAGTTTCAATCACCAGTAAGGTCTATTCCATGTGACGTATTATGCTTGGCCGTCGAAAATGTTGTGCAAAGAATGTAAAATGTGGTATAAGAAAACAGAGGTCACATTGAATGTGGTAAAATTCCTCGTCGGGAAAGTGAATATGATAAACAAAACATGGTATTTTATTCAAATTATTATTAATTTTGTCTGTTTCTGATGTTTTTTCCCATATACAGCCCAAATTTCCTGCTATCGGCAGTGATTGGAACTATTATTTATTTATTTTTTTATTTATTTAATATATTTATTTATTTATTTTGATTGAATCTTTTTTTCCCATGGTTTTATTAGTCCATTTATAAAACTTTGTGTCATTCTAGTTATTAGAACGAGCTACCGATGTCTCTGAATAGCGCCAGTTTAAAAAAAAAACACCCTGTATTATTATAAAATATTAAGCTGATAGCGATAAATATTATTGCTGATTATATTTTGATGCAAATTGCCCAAAAGGGACGCTTTTATGCTCCATTTTTCCCGCTATCCGCAAGAGTCTTATTTCAATAATTAATGCACATTAATTGTATATCTTCTGAAACTGTACAATGGGCATAGTTTTCCAATTAATTTTAGCACTGTGATAGCAAATTTTTATTATATTAGAGAATTTTATTATAAGTGTTAACGTACTGTAAAATGGGGTGAATAGGAACAGCGGGGTTAATAGGAACGAAATTTCCGAAATTCATTAAGAGATGGGAAATTCAGTTTTGCCATATTGGCACCATTACTGAGGTATATAAAATAACTGCAAATGGATCCTCAAAAACCGTATATTTTCAACGTCTTCAAAACTTTGTATGTAACTGCAGTGTTTTTCCTATTCTAAATCTAAAAGTAGGGATTTTTAATTAATAATACACCTGTAAACGATATGCTGTATTAAATTCTACTTATTTCTAAACTACATAATGAAAAAGTAAAAAATGGTTTGTAACATCAGAGGTTTAAGATTAACGGGGTAAATTGGAACATGTTTACTCTCATGGTTTTTTTTTTCTATAGAGTAATAATTTCATGTAATATCTGAAAATATATGTATGAATATGCATTGTAACAATACTTTGTTGCAATGACTTGAAGAGTTTAAAGGGGCCAAGAAATTACTTAGTTAAACAAAAAACTCAACCCCCAATCCAACAAACATGGAACACAAAATTAAAAAAAAAATTAAAAATGGCAAATTACTAAAAAAAATTGCACAGACTTTTTCTCTGACAACCACAACATAACACAAACATCTCAAAATGGAAAACCAATTAACAAAGAGAGGGATGCAAACAGCACTAAAGGCTGAAGATGAGGCCGTATTAGTAGATCGTATTAATACATTCAGCGATTTACTCAATAGATTCACTTACCCAATGACTACTAGTAAAGGATAACTTAGAACAGGGCTGAATTTGCGTTAAATTCCATCTTCTGCATTTCGAATACAATTTCTTAGAATAAATTTTAATTTTTCTTGAGATTAAAGTTGTTTTTTAATTTTCGAAAAGAAATACGTTTATTTGTATATAAAATAAACACTTGATTGATCAAATAACAACGTGTTCCTATTCTTCCCTTATCATTATTACCTGTTTTTATTAATCCTATTAAAGTTTGAATTGGAATAAATAAGGATTATAACATTTGTTCCAATTCACCCCTATCTGCAGGGTGAATCGGAACACCATTAAAAATTGAAAATTATGTATATAAACAACAAAAAAATATTACGTTTTTGCTTAAAAAGTAAAGAACAAAACCAAACCAAACTTTCTAGTAAAAAAAAAAAAAAAAAAAAAAAAAAAAAAAAAAAAAAAAAGAATTAAAAAATCAGCAGTTGCTTTTTTTTTAATGTTAAAGTTGAAAAGTGTTCCGATTCACTCCATTGTACACTATATATGAGACAGAAGAAAGTTTTAGAATTGCCACAACCGATTACTTATTACTCCGGACCAAAATATAATTTTACAACGAAAACTAATCTACTAAATCTACTAATCTGTGCACTGCCTGTAAAAGTTGTTACTTTGCATGGTACATAACTTAGAGATGAAGTCTGAACAACAGCTTTGCAATCTTATTAAATTTATATATAGGTGTCATGCGGGTCGGAATTCATTTTCGTTGAGCGTCGAAAAGTAATATATAACAGGCAAAATGATGAATTTTAAACAAAATTTATTCATTCTCTTTTAAACTTTAAATTTAAATAACCTACTATTATTTCTAATTATACTTTTATAGTTCTCCATCTTATAATTTTTTTTAAAAGCAGCCTCTAGAAAGCAGCTCTTCATTTTTCTGTTTGAATCGACAGAACAATCTTGACTCTTTATATATTATTACTTTAAACATATTTCAATTTCACGGTACACTTCTTTTTGTAACTTTAGAGTATTACTTTTAAAATATTTTTAGGAGCGAAAGCGACCAATGATATACTTCAACAAAATTTCTAAACTATTATTTCTAATTCTACATATCTCCAAAGCTTGATACAATATAAAAACAGTAGGGGTTTTGTGGTGGGGGAGAGCAATTATGCAACTAGAAGGGCTCGACTTATGCAGGGACATACGGGACAGTTGCCCCGGGTCAGCTTTTTAAAGATCCCCTCCTCTCCATTGAGAGCAATCTGGATTTTCATTAAAAAATGCTAAATGATTAACATTACCCAAAAGTGACCAAAATTTATATATTTTCAGATATTTTGGAAGGTAGTGTCGTTCTAGTTAATCTTCTTTTTCCAGTATTACATTTATTTATGCAAAAAACAAACTACATCATTAGAAAATTAATTATTGGGGTTTTATTATAACAGCATAGTATTATATTGTTTTCAAAATAAATTCGTTATTAACTTATTATTTTAATATTATTACTTACCCATCATACGTAGTATAGGGTAAGTCTTGCAATCGTTTTGAAAATCGAAAAAAATTTTTTGAAGAATTTACACGTTTTAGATAGTGGAGATTCCGAAAAACATATTTTTAGAAAAAAAATTTTGCCGTCCGTCCGTCTGTCTGTCTGTCTGTCTGTCTGTAAACGCTCTATCTCCCGAACAAATTGAGATAGAGACTTGAAATTTTGTATGTAGTTAGTATGTAAGAATGGAACGAACCCTATTTAATATGAGCAACCTCGATTATCCAGAACTATTTTTTTCGGACTCTCGAAAAATTCGTTCTGATGAAAGGTATATAAAAATTTTCGAACTTTTTTGTTCTAAGGAATGGACGTAAAAGGCAATAAAATAACACATATTTTGCATATAGAACGAAGTCGATCGGATTATTAGTTGCCGAGATATTTGTAATCTTGTTTTCCACATTCTTCGATATTTCATGACCCTGTATTTCATTCAAATTTCAATTCAGAAGTATATTTTAATTGAAAATGAGACGCTTAATCCGACGCAGTTAATTGTTAGTTAATAGAATTATTATTTTTGGAGTTATAAGGATGTTTATTTTACGCAGTTCGGTACTAATTGAGTAGTTTGGTGTTTTATATAATTTGTCGAAATTGGTACATCAGCAGTTCTTTAATATAGCATTACTATGTATATTAACAATATTTAAATTTTTTTTATGAATTGCAATGCATTGTATAAATAGTTTCACATGTTTTATTTTCATATACATATCCATGATGGGTAAGTATTACGGTGGCCCCCAACGACTAGTTTTTCACTCGTAACGTGGCGAGTTAAAAATGTTAATTGTGATCAATTTGGAGCATTTTTTTAGACATCTTACAACGTGCATAAATAAGCTAACTTAAAGTTTGAAAAAATATACTTCCGTCAACCAATTTATTATTTTTTCTACAATATTATCTCATTAGTGCTTTTTCTTAAAGTTGTAACAATTATTTTTGTGATACTCTTCTAAGACGCAAACAGTACGTGGTTTTAAATTTATATATACATACAATAGTATGCAGTCTAGCAATTTTGCATTATTAACAAAAAAATTCTGTTGATTGACAGAAGCCACCCCCTCCCCACATCAGAATGATATTTGCCCCGGGGCAACCCATAATCTTTTTCCAGCCTGCGTCGAGTTAGGTTTTCCATTGTGCTTTGATACATCCAAAGCTATTAAAACATGGAAGACTGGGGAAAGGAAAATACAATGGTAAACCTACGGTTCAAACACTAAAATCGGGTTTTCAGGTATTTTCAGACCGATTGCGTTTTAATGTGTGAATTGAATTTTAACTAATTCTGGAATTTCAACCGTGAATTGGCTGAGGTAAAAGTTTGTGGTGATGCCTGCATATTCACAATACCTACTCGGTTCAGACCCAGAGCTCTTCTGATTGGCTCGAAAGATTCACACTTTCAATTTGACAAATGCAACAAAGCAATCTACGCGTCTCGTACGCATTTAATAAAGTTAAAATTGTTTTTACGAGATTTTGACAAAAAATATAGATAAATAAATAAAAATTTCAATACTCATGAAATGCTTAATGTATAAGTTTAAAAAATGCATGAGACTTGATGAAACAGTATCCACTAAAATGAATATTAAATGTTATCATTACATAAATCGCTAATACTATTTAAAATCATTTTTATAACTTAATTAAAATTTCAAAACTACAAAGTTCCCATTTTTTTATTCAAATTAATTTTAATTGATTAAAAATTTTTGCAACTCAAATATTGAAAAAAAATTTTTTTTTTCATTCAAATTCTTTTTTATAACTGAAATGTTCAAAAATAAAAAATTCCACATTTTAAAACTTTTCACTATTTGGGTTTTAATTGAGTACTACAATACTGGAGATAGAAGACATATCCTATACAATCCTATACATCCTGTACAAACTGATTCGTTTGAGTCAGCTTAGAACTAAACTTTATTTCGCCGACCATAGATTCCAATCAATTCAAAGTTAGTATGGTCTGGATATTTGTATCTGATGGCGATATCAGAAGGGCTCTGGATCTGGATAGAGCAGTTATTGTGAACATGCCAGCCAACCAGTGTTGAATCAAAGGGGTAGCCAGGGGGAAAAATTCTCCTCGGAGCAATGAAATGTCAACCCCCTCCCCCCCCCCGAAAAATTTTGTGTTTTCAATAGTTAAAGAGTGCAATTTTCACCCCCAGAACTCTATAGAGCGTGTTACATCAAGGAGCTCGCTTTAATGGATTTTTCCTCCACTCTCTTCCCTATAGGTCAAGATGGGTGTAGGTGATAGTTTAAAGCTGCGCACAGACATCAATACTTTAAGTTGAACTACAAAAGCAATAAATCTAATCTTTGTAGAAGCAGTGTTTCCGATTATTGGTGGGACGGAACAAAAGGTTACTAGTTTTGGAACCTCTTTAAATGATTTTTGAGGAACGAAGCCTATCGAATTGATAAAGGAAGGGAAAGTTCCTAGTGCAATTATCTTCCCCATCTTCAATCGTAAAGCTGTCAACTGATTTCGCGTTCAATTTCTCTCTTGAAGTTCAAAACCAGTGCACTGAAAAAGCAATTATACATCAAAGCGCCGACTCGAAAGATCAGAGACAGCGACGCCTGACCACAATAAGTTAGTCAAATGTGTTTGGACCTTAGGTATACAGGAGGCAAGATTAAAGTACGATAGTTTGTATTATATTTGTTGCGGAGTTGGTAAAGCATCCACTTTCATGCAAAATTACATATTTTTTTAAAAAGATCAATGAATCAAATCAAAGATCAGAGCATAGTGCCACCCTGTAAGTGCCCTGTCTTCCCGAGAAAAGTGAATTCAACAATGCAGGCGCCTCTTGGTCTGATAACCAGTTTTAATCCAGTTTTAAAATTTTTCTTTCTATTATAGCATAAACTATTAGTGCAGAACAATAACTTGAACAAAAAATCCTCATAAAAGTCTTAAATAAATAAACACTCGCAACAATTAACTTAGACAGTTTTTTAATATAATAAGTGAAAAACCACGAAAAAATTTATTGTTATTGCCGGCTAACTTGATAGATCACTGATCTCACGTGTTTAGTTATCAAAATATTACCATAGAACAACTATGGCTCGTTAGAAAATAAATTGATTACTGAAGTATAAACTTTCAAAACACTTGTGTGTACTTCTGCAGAAGAAAAGTCTTAGTTTATTCCCTTCACGGATCGGTATTCCTATAATCAAATATGATTTATAGAAATTTATTTTTATATCTTGTAATCAAAGGTGACGGGCGAAAGATGCATCGAAAAGGAAAAGGCCTTTTATAGTTTTTCTAAATGGTAGTAAAGAGATTGGTTTAACAATAAATCAACATCCCCGAAGAAAATGCTCTTGTAAAGTCATTTGAATCTGAAAGTAAACTCAAATCGTTTTATTTTTTTCTAATTATTATTTCATCAATCAATATAATTATCTTAACCCATTCCCTGCTAATGGTGCAAAAACGTACCATTTTTTATTAAGCTTTTTTTATACTCATTTATCTGCTTTCGTTTCTTATTAGTTGGCTGTCTCAATCCCAAAACTTCTTTCTATCTCATACGTGCATTTTAATACTTCAAAAATTAGTTAGACATGTTAATACCTTAACATTATAAATTCAATACTATATCAACTTTGATTTTCATCTTAAATTTATGTGCTAAAGTCGATCATGATATATATATTAAAATCAATAGTTTTCCCTTACTTTGTTATCATCAGGTGTTTGCAAATAAATGGATTAGCAGGACACGAGTTTTTGTCTCAGCATGAGCCAATGGATAATAGAACGATAGGTATATTTTTTTTAATTCAGGGGGGGGGGAGAACCTGCTTGCCATACTCAAAAATAATCATATCCAAAATATTTAGTTACAATCACTTTAGCTTTATACATACACTTTTCGATAGTACAATATTGAAAATGGCACAAAAATTCCTGTTACAGCATCTCCTTTCAGCGGAATATTTTAAAGGTGAAGAAAGGACCTGCTTGCTACAGCCAAAAAGATGTACAAAAAAATCGATTCAATTCTTGCATAACTTCATACGCTTTCCGATCGTACAGTAGCGCACACACAGAAACACACGGACAGACAGACATTTTGTAAAAACATGTATTTTAGAATCTCTAACCCTCCCCCCCCCTTAAAACGTGTAAATCCGTCGAAAACCGGAAGTCGAAAAAAAATTTCGATTACAATACTTTCTTTTATTGAAGATAGAAGAAAGTAAAAATTCAATTTCGTGATTTGTTTTTTAATTCATATCTTGATACACTGTTCCTGTAAAAACACAGAAAAAAAGGGAGTCTCTTTGTAAATTTACGGTAGTTTTCGGTTAAATGCATTTGATTGAGCTTCTGAGCCATCATTTTGAGTACATTTCTCTCATCTTACATCTAATTCAGAGTAGGGATTTCCATGTCTTTTTATTAATATATATATATCATCATCATCATCATCATCAACCGTTTTCGATCCACTGCTGGATGTAGGTCTCCCCCAGATTTTTCCAATGTTTTCTGTCTAGTGCTTTCGTCATCCAATTTACACCAGCCACTTTTCTAATTTCGTCACTCCATCTTACTTGTGGTCGTCTTCTTGGTCGTTTTACATCGCTGGGATACCATTGTAGTATATTTGTGCTCCATCTATTGTCTTGTCTTCTTGCAATGTGCCCAGCCCATTTCCATTTTAGCTGCTTGATTCATATTTATCTTTGATAAAACATGCAATTCAAAATACGCACTTTTAAAAGTTTTTTGCAATTTTATTAGACATAATGAAGGGACTATGCATATTAACAAAAAAGTTGTCATTTTAGGGGGGAGGGGTATCTAGCATATGATATCGTAAAATATCTCTAGGGGGAGGGGGATTGGTATTTTGATAATGATATCATTTTTTATCCAACCAAAATTTTATTTTTTATTTTTATCGTGCTTTTTGGTTCAAAATAGTATGTTATCGTTTTTTAGTATGTCATCTGTTTTTATGAAATACAATGTTTTTATAAAAAATTACTTAATTATTATAAAACTATTTAATTCTAAAATATGAAATAGCCCAATATTTGACATTATTTTTCAACTTCATGTATGTATGCATATACAATCATTGTTCGAAAAACTCTGAGTAAAGTATATTTGAAATGCAACTTGTGTTTACTAATAAATAATAGATTCCTAGCCAGTTCCCGAATTGGCCGGCCAAAACCCGAAATACGCTATTCATTTCATGTATTTCGGGTTTTGACCAGGAAGCTTGACCAGTTAGGGTAATGGCCGGCCAGTTCTAGAATTGGCCAGGCTCCGGGTATTGGCCGCAACATATATAATATAACTCTCTATAACACATTTTTTTATTGTTTAAGCACTTTAATGCTTTTTTTAAATTGATTTAGAATGGTTAGAAATAAACTTCCGTGCATAGTTTATCTATTTCGTCACCTGAGAATAATAAGGTTCTATCTGTGTTTTTGAAAAAATTGACTTATCTATATAGAAATGTTCTATTTGTATCTATGAAGGCATTTCTGGATCAAAATAATGTGAAAACATAATCGTTATACCATATGTAAATTATATATAACATCATTTTGATGCAAAATGCCTTCATAGATACAAATAGAACATTTCTATGTCGGTAAGCCATTTTTTTTTCAAAAACAGAGATAGAACCTTATTATTCTCAGGTGATGATTTGTCTACATAATTTTAGCGAATAATTTTGAAATAGCGTTCTTATTAGGGCCCTAGCTAAGGGGATTCTAGGGACGGCTCACCCCCCCCCCCTCCTAAAACATTTTGACCCTCCCCCTGGAAAAGATTCCAAGCTCACTAAACGAATTTCTGTTCCCAATTGAAATTCTGTTGAAAAATCTAATTTAGTTTTGAGGCCCTTTCAAAGTTTTGCAGAAATACTAAACTGTAACTAAAATAAGTGTTTCAACACTCGTTCATCCAAATTGCACATAGGAAGTTAATATGATATATATTGTACTCGTTATGCAATCGAAGATTTCCTTATTCCATTCTTTTCTTACAAGGAAGGTCTCCATACGGGCATACTCAGAAAATTCTGAAAAAATTACAGAATGCTCTTCTCATGTGGATGTATATGTTTGTAAAAAATTTTTTGGAGGAACCCCGATAGAACGTTCGTAAAAAAATAATGAACATTTCTTTTATTTGGCGATTTATCATCGGTTGGCGACAAAATAAAATTTCAAAAAATACTTTTTTATGTCAAATCCTTTTTAAGGTAAAAATGTTTCATCTTGAATTTGTTTAAAGAAATTTTATTTATATAACGTTAGTTTTATCAGATTTAGTTTGATTTAACTATAATTTTGTCATAATGTATGTTTAGAATGAAAATTAACTGTGAAATTTTATGAATTAAAACAAAATTTAAATTAATTAAAATTGTTTCAATCTCAAAATTAACTCTAATTTAATTGAGCTCTGTCGATTCAGTTTTGTTGCTATGGTAACAAGAACTTCTCCGGTACCGAAGTGCATTACTGCAGCATTTTTCATCTGGCTTTTATTTTGCCATGCGCTTAAATATATGAAAAAATACTTTTCAATATGAAAGTATTTTTTATATAAGGAATTATTTTTAAAGTAATACAATTAAATAACTACAGCAAAAGCAACAGAACTATGTAATATAAAATACATCTATATGTTAAACTCTCTCATTGTCCAAATTTAAATTCGTTAAATACTATTTACAAGTATTCTAAAATTTAATTGACAAGACATTTTCAGGTGCATTAAAATCGTTTGCTTTTGGCGAGAGAAAATGCTACTCGCCAAATTGCGTAATGCTTTCGTCTTTTCGCGCCAAATACTCGAAAGTATTTTATTTTTTTACTGAGTTTCATCTGTAATTCCGCCGCTAAATTTGACTGATCCTTTATTACATACATGAGTAGTTTAATCAGTATTTTTTTTCGAAAAAATCTGAGTATGCCCAGTATGGAGACCTTCCTTGTTAGTATAAAACTAAGTTATTACAACAGTTTAATAAGAAACATAGTACCTATAGTTTCAGTTTCAGTCCCATATGATTATACACCAATTTATCTTTCTGCATCAAAGACAGAAAATATGTGCCCTCCCCCTTACATTTTCTTGACCCCCTCCCCTATCATTTACTTCTAGCTTCGGCTCTGGTTCCGATTCGCGAATTTTTCCATTTCGAGGCCTATCGTCTCCATCTAAAATACATTCACTGCGAAAAAATCTTAGTCACTAAAAGTATTTCAGTTATCTAATCCAAATTTCTTTTTTTCATAATACATGAAATCGATCACTTTTTTTTTATTTATTTCGTACGATACGTCGTTTCTATCTCTATGTTAGTGATATCAAATGTATATTTAAGAAAACAAAATGGAATTCACTAAAATGTAAAACAACACGTAACTGATTAATTTTTGTTCAAGCTATGCTATCTATTATAAGTCTAATATCTGATAGACAACTTGGCCATCAGTAACTCACTTGTAATATATCCATGTATTGGAAAGTGATATACCTCATTAGGCTTCGAATGCAGATAACACATTTTTCTTTCTGGATTTTTCTTTTTATCTATCTTACTTTAATTTATTAAAGACAGAAAAAAAAGAGGGAAGAGGTGGCAGGGGGGGGAGGTAAATCGAACACATTAGAGAGTTTGTTTTAGCAGAAGCAATTAATATTCAGTGATGGTATTATAAAAGAAATACGTTTTCGGCATGATAATTAGCTTCTAGATATTGCTAGAATAAACAGAAATATGAGAGTTAATTTAATCGTTAAACATGTAAAAATAGAACATTTCGAGGGATTTTAAGATAAGGTTGTTTAAATTTTTCGATTTTTAAAGTTTTTTTAAGGATTTTGTTTATTTAACGAAACCCTGTTCGCCTCTGTCTTCTGTCTATTCGTTCTTCAAGGAGCCTGTACATAAAAACTGTATTAGTTAAATACTTCAAATTTTACATATTTACAGGTCGTGTCACACGAGGAATCATAAAATTTTGAAAAAAGTTTATTATTTTAATAATATTATTTTTTACAAAGTTATCCATTCATTTTTGCGATTAAAATTTCAAAAGCGAATCTTCGTTTCAACGTTTTTTCGTGTAGACATTATAGCTTAGATGTAAAGCATCTCGCTAGTAAACAGAAGGATTTGAGTTCGAATCCCGATGCTGAAACTTGAAATTATCATATTAAAATAGATTTAATTAGAAGAAATTTCGTGTTTTTTGCATATTTAACGTTTTATATTATTAGAGTTTCGTTCATTTGACATTCATAATATCTTTTTAATTCAATTTTTTTTCTATTTTAAAAAGGATTGTGATTTATTAATGATTCAGCATTTTAAATTTTGTTTAAACAATTCTTTTCGTTTTTAGAAATTTAAAATCTATAGCTAAAGTTAAATAAAATTAAAATTTGTCTCCGCTAAAATTTATTTTTCTCCGACTTAAAATTTATGTCGCGGCTAATTTTTTTTAAATTTCGAATTTCCAAAAAATTTTAAAATTTGGATTTTATTTAAATAATTTGATTAAAATAAATTACTTTCTTTTATAATTATTTTAAAATTAAATTTATTGGTGCTATTATCTATGTAAGAGTTTAATAATTATAATTTAAAAATTTGGATTTATTAATTAAAGGATAAGTTGTTTTGGAAAAATATTAAACGAAACCATCTGTTCGATCTGCGATACCACTTGTCCACTTGTTTTGTAAAAGAATCCCTATAAAATAACTACATAATCAATAGACTAGAGTTTAGATTCTAACTCAGAATATTAGCAATTCATATGGTAAGAATTCAGAGAAAATATCATTGAAATAGGCTCAAATTATCCTGAATGTTTCTTATTGATTTTTAACCGAAAATTACTCTAAACGATCAAGCACATAAATTTTACTTTTTGTCATCTCAGCATTATTCTTTCACACTATTAGGATTTATTAATTAAAGAATAAGTTGTTTTGAAAAAATATTAAACAAAACCTCTGTGTGATCTGCGATCCCACTTCCCCATTTGTTTTGCCACTTCTGTCTAATAAATATTTTTTTTCCCATTTTAACTACCATTTCTATCCTTTTCATATTCAGTAAATGTAGAAGTCATTAGATATCATTAGTAAATCCATTTTCAGACTGCATAACTCAAGACGAATGCCTCAATTTTTTTTTATTGAAGAATTATGATAACTTATAATGACTCGTGATCAGATGTGATTTGAATATTTACTTTGTTTTCAGCAGATTTAACCAAACTACCTTTTGTTAAAGATATCATTAAGGCGCCATTTAGAAATAAAATTGACTGCACACAGTAGAAAATAAGTTCTTGTAACATTATATTTCAGGTAACTTAATTGCCTGGTTCTCTAATTAAATTAATACATTCATGTTTTTTTTTTTTTTTTTCGGGTGATTGGTTTTATGTAGTACACTGTTTCAGATTATGTATCATTATAATAGTAATTTATTATTATACTCAACTTGACTTTTTTTTTGCATGTAAGTGAGATAAAGGATGAATGAGACATTTTCTCAAAATTATAAATTTTAACGCAAAATACATAATATGAACTTTAAAATGTTTACTTAAACGGCGATTAAAATAATCAAATATAGATGCTATTAGTTAATTCTATTTTAAAACATGTTAGTACTGTTATCAGATTCAGAAACTTTTCGAGCAATAAACTTTTCAACCGACTTCAACCCATTCAAGGGAGAAAAGGATTACAATTACCGTGTCTAAAGTCGGAGGAAAACCAGTACTACTAGTACCAGTCGTTAATATTTATCGCCTGTTCATATGAATCGTTTATCTCTGATTGGTTGAAATGCTGAAAGTTGGAGAAAAAAGTCGCGGCTAGTGGAGACTTTCTTGGAACTGCTGAATTAAGTTGAAGGGATACTGTTTTCTGCAATCATACTGGGTGTTGATACAATATTTCGCGAAAAAATACAGGAAAACAAGTGTTGGCTCAAACATTGCTCAAAAAGTTAGTGAAGCTGATAACAGCTTAACTCGTACAATTGTATCGGAGTTGAAACAAAAATCGGATTTAATGATACACTTACCAAAGTATTACTTAATGGCTGTGAAACTGCAGCAATGAAACATTTTATAGGTTAGAGATAATTTATAAATAAAAACATGAAGAGTACTAAATTATTTTAAACAAGTCGTAAATTGCACGTCAAGCGTAGCAAATGAGTTGTAACAAAGTTTAAAAAATATTCCGATCTTGGTGTAGTACTAGTATGCAGTATTTCGGATACACTATAGTAGCCGAAATCTTTTGTGTGTCCCTGTAAATTCTATCAACTTCCTATTATACAGTAAGTAACTTGCAATAAACCTCAGTAACGTATATCATTTCATAAAATGTTAAATAGTTTAATACAATTAAAATGCGCCCCAAGTAATCTTCCCCTTATACAATTATGTAACAAATTCTTTTGTTTGACCCTGTAAATTAGTAACAAATATTCTCTGCACTACTGATTGTACAAAAAGTATAGCATAGATATTTTTCATAGATGTATATCAGTTTAATTATGTCAAAAGAGTATAACACCATTAAAATGCTCTTGAATCTTTTTTATCCCACTGACCGTAAGTTAACGGAATATTTTTTATTGTCTCTGTAATTAAACAATTGATACGATTTTCATTAGATTTCAAATAATTCGACAAAATGATATAATAACTATATATTTTAAATTTCAAACGATTCGGTTGGGTAGTTTTGCTTTGTTATATGCGACAGACAGACGAAGGGAGCAACAACTATAGGTGCTACGTAATTACGAACAACCCTAAAAACGCACCTATCAATTAATATAATTTCATATAGTTGCATTGTGATTATACGTTGAAAAACCGATTTAAAAATCCTAAAGAGCTAATTTCAATGATGTTTCTTTTTTTTTCTGTTGCGCTATCTTAAAATAATCTTAAAAGAGAAACAGAACAAAAATTATATATTTTTAAATTAAATTCACTTACTTGCAATTTCTACGAAACGTAAATAAAGCAGTATTTTTTTTATTATTATTATTCTAATCGTATTCGGTGCCTACAAAAAATGAATACTATATTGTAACTGCAATAAAAAAAAAAAAAAAAAAAAAAAAAAAACGTGATTTACAGTTAAACAAAAGATTAGGCACGTTTTTCACGAGCGGATCAGGGAAGTAATGACTTAACTGATTACTTTTTGGTGTAGATCGCTCAAAAGGTGGCGCTGCTATGCTGCATATTTATTATTTACGTAAGAGCTCTATCTCAAGAATGATTGTACGAATATTCATCAAACTTCAGATTCAGTTAGCCCTTGACATGAATTGATGGTGCTTAAATTTTAGTGTATATCACCCGAAAGGTCGCGCTGGTTTTGGTGTCAATACCGAACAGGTTGCATTGCTATGCTGAATTCCTGCAAAGACTCTATCTCAAGAACAAATGTGCGAATTTTTCATCAAACTTCAGTTTCAGGTATAGCTTGATACAGGGTGTCCAGCAAATAACACCCTGATTTCAAAATTAAATTTCTCAAAAACAAAGATCGATAGTAATATGCGGTAAACGGTTTTTTCATTAGGTAAGCTGTAAAAATCTTATACAGAAATTTCAAACAGTGAATATTTTGAAAAAATTTAGTTCTGATTGCATAGAATGCTTTGATTTGACATTTTTCTTGTTTTAGATTGCCTGCAGAGAAATAATTTTTCAGCTTACAGTGCAATATTTTAAAGATTTTTCGAAGTAAATTTTTAGAATTTCGAAATTTCAAAAATTTAATTTAAAAAAACTATGAAATATGGCACTTTAAGCCGAAAAACACATTCTCTGGCAGCAATCTAAAGCAAGAAAAATGTCAAATCAAAGCATTCTTTGCAATCAAAATACAATCTTTTCAAAATATTTACCGTTCGAAACTTTTGTACAAGATTTTTACAGCTTACCTGATAAACAAACCGTTTACTGCATAATTCTATTGATCTTTGTTTTTGAGAAATTTAATTTTGAAATCAGGGTGTTATTTGCTGGACACCCTATAAATGTTATAGCTGTTTAGGTTTTGGTTATAAATCACGCAACAAATGGCGCTTTTTTGTTGCATTTTTCCCGATATCCGCAATTATCCTGTCATAAGAACTAATGCAAGGAATTTCATGCCTTTAGAATTCTCAGAATGAGCATAGATTGTCCTTTAAAAAAGTCATTGTGGTAGAGACTTTTGAAGTTATTAATAGCGTTATTCATAGTTACTCATAAACCCATTTGATAAAAATTAGTCAATCTAGAAATTGTCAGATATCATTAAATAGCATTAACTTCAGTCAATTAGGATAACTTTGCGCTAATTCAGGATAATTTTACTCCACTTTTATGAAACTTTGATCCATTCTGCCATGGTGGAATCTTGATGAATTATTTGCAATGAGTTGCCAAACTCACTAGCTCTGTTATCTAATATTTTGAGACCAAAACTTTGTCGTTAACGCAAATGATGTAGCAGATTTAATCTTTTTACTCTCTTGCCTCAAAATTATCGTGATAGACAGTGCCTGATTTACGGCAGGCATTCGGGGTACAGGCCCAGGGCCCCTGAATTTCAGGGGGCCCCAAATGCTATTGAAGTTTTTTAATTATTGTCTAAAAATAGATCTTTTTTTTTTTTTTAGTAAGTGTTTATATTTGAAAAAAAATATTATTTGATTTATAGCTAATATTTCAAATATTATAGTACTGTAGAAAATTTATCATTTGTTGCATACTTTTTCATTACAGGTGTATGAAATTATACAGAAAACAGAAATCAAAACACACAATTTATTAGAAAACACATATTCAATTAAATTTAATAATAATGAAATAATTATTAAAAATCAAATTAATAATTATCAAATTTAGTTTTTTAATGGATATTTAAAAAATCATATTAAATCAATAATGAACTTAATAAGTACGGCTTTCAATAATACACACACATATATATATATTTGCTCAAGGTCCCTGTAAGCATTGGTGATAGGGGGCCCCCGTAAGCGTCTGTGCCCCAGGCCCCTAAGTTTGTAAGTCGGTCCCTGGTGATAGATCAAAGTTACCCTCATTGACTATATTTCAAACTGGAAGTAACTGCTTTAAAAGAAAAGAAGCTTTTGGAGTGCGTTCGTAATTATGTAAATACGTAGCACCTATAGCCGTCATCGTTATTAGCCCATCCGTCCCTTTGTATGCATATAATAGAGCAAAAATTACTGAGCCAAATAGTTTGAAATTTAATATATATAATTGTTGCACAGTCCTGTCGAATCCTTTCAAATTTTATGAAATTCGGATGTATAGTTCGATTACTGGGACAATCAAAAGTATTCCGTTACATGAAGGCCAATGGAAAGAAATGGTTTCAACTGCATTTTAATAATGGTATTACAATATTTTGAAAATAATAAAATTGATATGCATCTATGGTGTATATACTAAAATATACATTCTGTATAATCTGTGGAGCAAAGAATATTTGTTATTAATCTACAGGGCCACACAAAAGCATTCCATTACATAATGCTATAGGGAAAATATGTTTGGGGAGTGTTTTGGTAATATTAAGCTATTTCACATATTATAAAATAGATGTACGTTGCTGAAATTTACTACAAGTTGTTTCTTGTGCAACAGAAAGTAGATAGTATTTACAGGAAAACACAAAAGATTTCGGATATTCCACTGTATTCGAAATCTGTATACTATTACACTAACTAGGGAACTGCAAAAAGTGTAAGTCACCGATTTTGACGAAAGTGGTATCGTTGGAAAGATCTCATCGAGAACAGTAAAAAAACTCAATGGAACTACCCGTCGCAAATGAGCCGTTTTTGAAATATCCTCAATTTATGTCACGTAATTAGTGCATACTTAATAGAGGACCGCAAAAAATTTTTAGTCTAGATTTTAACGAAAGTGGTATCGTTAAAAAGATATCATCATGAGGGAGAAAAAAACTCAATAGAACTACCTGTCGGAAATGAGCCGTTTTCGAGATATCAGATAATTTATGTCACGTAGCTGGAGCTAATGTTCTAGTGCACACTTAATCGGGGACCGCAAGAAATTGTTTTCCCGATTTTGATGAAAATGGTGTTGTTGCAAAGGTATCATTGTGAGAAGTAAAAAACTCAATGGAAGTAACCATCTGAAATGAGACGTTTCCGAAATATCCAACAATTTATGTCAGTTAATGCAGTTTCCCAGCAGTGTGCATTAGCGATGTGACACAAATTGTCGGATATCTCGAAAACGTCTCATTTCCGACGGGTAATTCCATTGAGTTTTTAAATCCTCACGATGATATCTTTTCAACGATACCACTTTCGTTAAAATCGAGAATAAAATTTTTTGCGGTCCGCCATTAAGTGTGCACTAGCTACGTAACATAAATTGTCGGATATCTCGAAAACCTATGAGATCTTTCCAACGATACCACTTTCGTCAAAATCGGTGACTTACACGTCTTGCAGTTTCCTAGTAAGATCTGAAAATTTTAAAACTTCGTTTAGTACGAACGGATTCTATTTGCTGGACTTGATGTGCAAATTCCTAACTTGTTTTGTATGTTGGTTTATAAAAATGTACCGTGAAAAATTCTAATTATTCAGAATACATTTATTCCCTTGATTACCGAGAAACATTTATCTAAACTATTAAATAAAAATGTTTTATTTTATTATCAACTTAGTGATGTACTTCAACGCCTCTGTACATATTTTTGTTTTCCGTTTTCTTTAGCAACTTTATCAGTTTTATATTCAGTGGAAGTATGAAAGTCATTAGATATCATTAGTAAATCTTTATTCAGATTGCACATTTCAAAACTGATGCCTCCACATTTTTTTTTTTTTTTTTTTTTACTAATAATTGATAATCAGGTGTGATTTGAATATTTTTTTTTTTCCTATCATATTTAACCAATCACTAGTTAAACAGATCATTAAGAGACCATTAATAAATATCATAGCAATGATTGTGCACAGTAGAAAGTATTTTCCTGTAGTGTTATATATTTTGTCCGGCCTTCTAATTAAATTAAGGTAGCTGCACACATTGAAATGACCTTTTTCTTGGAAAATTTTATTGTTTTTTCTAGAAGCGTCAGTTAAAAATTATTAATATTTTTATAAAAAAATAAAAAATAAAAAAATCATGCATAGATTCTATTTGCCTGGGCCTCCTGTTCACTCCCGGTCAAACCGTGTTCACGCTAATTTTGTCCGCTGCCGGCTCTGGTTGACTGTCAGGTTATTCTTAAATCAAAAAGGACAATTTTTTAACATAACCAGACACGAGAATACACGAGGGATATAGGCCCTGAGTGGGAGTGCCTTCCGTTGGAGTCATTCTAAGAGATCCTAACCCGTATTTACGCAAGGTTACTCACGGTTCGAAGAAAACCACGAAAAATTCAGAACGTTTAGGCCGACGGGCGCGATTGTGTTCGAACCCAGCACCTCTCATCTACTAGCTTCGAGAGCAGAACATCTCACCTAAATGTTTGGTCTTTTTAATTAAAAATGACAAAAAAGAAATCGAAAGTTTTCTCAAAAGAAAAAAAATGCTGATTGAGAGTAGGCACAACTTTAAAAGACATATAAACAGACTTAAAAGTTAACAGGTTTTCTCTGCTAAACAAAAAGCATCAAATTATCTCTCTCTCTCTTTTTTTTCTCCTTATGTATCCCTAACTCATACAAAAGCGTGATGCAAAGCTCAACAATAAATACGCATTAAACATCTCACTGCTTTCATATCTGGAAAGCTACAGAAGAAATATTTATATTCCAACACGTGTATACATTGGCTTCCTTAACCCTTATTAATAAAAGATGAGTGTTGAAACAAATCTATTTTAAATGAGAATTGTTATCCATGTCTCTCTTGGGTTAAAGTACGAAAAAAGGATGCGAAATGGGGAAGGTGTAATTGAAGTTACTGACAACTCTATTTGAGCAAGCAAAACCAATGGTTATTTTAATAGCATGAAGCATTTCATAAGCAGATTTGATTGCTCTACGAATTAGCCTTTTTGTCATTAAAGTTATCAGAGATATAATTGATGAGACAAATCGGAACAAAATTAAGACATTGGAGAATAAGAAATACTTTCTCTGTATGCTTATATGATACATTTACTGTCGAAACGAAAAACGAATTCTTGTTCATTTGACGATTCATTTGAGAACTGCGCCGATATAATTATCCGTTTGTGGTTACCGATTTTTTAGATTGCAAGCCTTACATGCCGACTTAATAAGTGAAAAAGCTCTGAGTGGTTGTATCTTTGAATTAGTAGAACATTCCATTCAGTAAGTTAGTAATAATAATATGATGAATCGATTTTTAGTCGTTTGGTGATTTTTAAGATCTGATCTGCAGTTGCCGATATGGCGGACCGAAGGAGAAATATCTGCTATTTTAGTTCGCACTAAACAGCAATTGTGTGTTTCTGGGTTGAAGAGTGGTTTTTGACTTAAAATAAGTTTTCTAAAAAATTAAATCTAATTTAAAACTATTTCCCTAGATTAAATAAATGAATCTGATTTAATCTTATTTATCATGAAGAATAATGATTTTAACATTCGTATAAACCTTTCTTGTATTTGCTAGGTAATTATTACTTCTTTATTTTTCGTACTTTTTTACTTTGAAATAACTATTGTGTGTTTGTAGATTAGGGACTGGTTTGTGCGTTAAAATAAATTTTCTAAAAATTTAAAGCTAATATAAAGTCCTTTCACTAGATAAATCAATGAATTCGATTTAATCCCCATTTATTATGAAAAATAATAATTTTAATATTCGTATATACCTTTCTTGTCTTTTCTAGGTGATTATTATTTCTTTAGTTTTCATATATATATATATATATTATTTATTTATTTATTTATTTATTACTACATACGCAACTCATATATATTTCTTTTTACTTTTAAATAATCATTGCGTATTCGAGGGTTGGGGAGTAGTTTGTGCGTTAACATAAATTTTCTAAATATTTAAATATTATATAAAAATTTTTCACTAGATTATATCAATTAATCTGATTTAACACCACATATTATAAAGATAACGGATTTTAACTTTCGTACATACTTTTTTTCTATGTGCTAGGTGATTATTTAATTAATTAATTTATTTATTTTATTGCTTACGCAACGTATATATATACTTCTTTTTACTTTTAAATAACCAAAGTAAAATATTTCTGACTATTTGTTTAGAAATAAGAAAATTGTTTCATTAACATATTGAGCAATTAAAAACTTTCTAACTTTATCCAGAAAGTATATTAAAGAATCCAGAAAAGTAATTAAAAAAATCTATAATTTAATAAAATAAAATTTTACTTCTTTTGTTTAATTAAACATGTACGAATTTACAAAAAAAAATCATTAATTCATGATATTCACATTTTCTAATTTTATGTAGAAATTATGTATAAAAGAATGAATAAATGCAATTACGAAGGAGAAAACTTAATAAAATAGCTTTTAACTTTGCTATTAAATTAAACATATGAATTTACAGATTAAAAAATAATTCATTAATGTACTGTTTAATTATAATTTTATTTTTAATTTATCTTGAAATTATGTAAAAAATGTCTATAATTAAAAAAGCTAAAATAATACAACTTTTTTACCTAATTCAACATATAAATTTACAAATTAGAAATTAATTTCCTTAATACATTGTTTAAATACACCCTTTCTATTTTTATATAGAAAATATGTAAAACAATCGATTTGAGTTTGAGTGAACAGTGCTTTGAGGTCTATAGCTACAATGGCTGTTACCTCGATTGATCCAGAAAACGCAGAAACAAATACAGAACACTTTATTATTACAGAAAAACCAGCACATACATTTTGATACGCATCACAGGGACAACACAGACACCCATGCCGCTAGCTGGACTCGAACCAGGGACCAGCGGTGTGGAAGCAGCTACCGCTGCCAACCACGCCACTGGGTCGGTAAAACAATCGATACATGCAAGTAAAAATATAAATAGATAAAAGACCGAGATCATTGTAAAAATCAAATTATACATTTTTCTTAAACATATGAATTTACGAATAAGAAAATTAGTTCATTAATAGATTGTAAATATTTTCTAATTTTAGTCAGAAAATATAAGTAAATTAGTCGTCGGAGGCCACTGTAATACTATACCTACCGGGTGTCCCAAAAATGACTGATGGATTTTAAAATTCAATAACTTGCAAACGGTGACAGCTATTTAAAATTTTTTTGCAGGAGGGTTATGTATAATGTCAGGAGTTTTTTTACCGTAATTTTTTATTTTAGTTCGAATTTCAAACAATCGCCGTCAGCGCCACCTATTGTTTGAAATTCGAACTAAAATAAAAAATTACGGTAAAAAAAACTCCTGACATTATACATAACCCTCCTGCAAAAAGTTTTTAAATAGCTGTCACCGTTTGCAAGTTATTGAATTTTAAAATCCATCAGTCATTTTGGGGACACCCGGTATATTAAACACGGATAAGCATTAGAGATGAGTTCGGGCTCACTTTTCGGCGCTGAAGCCCAAAACATTCTGTGCCATCAGCCTGCCCGAGAACGATACTGAAAGTATGGAATACAAGAAAAATAGTTCATAATACTTAAATATAATAGTTGTCCTAAACAACTTATTATATGGATTTAACTGTTAGTGTGTTTCTGTAATATTCTTTTTACTATAAAAGACGTACATCTTAACTCCTTCGCGACGGGAGCCTTTTACGATTTTTTTTTTTTTTTTTCTCACCGGTTTTTAAAATCAGAAACTTGTGCCCTATTAAATCCAGAAAATGCTCCGATCAAATAAGGTAAATTTCACAGCAAAGTTTTACTGATGGGGATAATCGAGGTTTCTTAAGCCCTTTTTTGTGGCACGTATACGTGTCGCTCGTCCCCAACGGATTAAATTATAATTACTTCCTTCTTCAAAACAATCCTTTGTAATTCTCGTGTTCCTAAAAATCAGCTTTAATGAAAAAAAAATATATATATATAATACCGTTGTCCTGAACGATCCGATACTTTCAATGTTGTTTTCATATAAAATTAACGTTGTTTTCATGTCAATAAATATTGTGAATCGCACACGGTACAAGTCTAAAAATTTTCCAATCTTAAGCTAATTCTGGCAAAATCAAAAGAAAATATTCGTTTCCATTAGATCTCTAAAAAATATATAATAAATAAGCGTTTCAATCAAATTTTTAATGGTGCCAAATAAAATCAGAATTTTCTTCGCATCTATGCGAGATATATATAAATAAATGCATCACAAATTTACTTTTAAAATAGCCTTCTAATAATACAAAAAAAAAAAAAAGATTTCTATTTTTTTTTTTTTTTTTTTTTTTTTTTTTTTTTTATCAAATAGCAATAAAATGAATTGAATTGGAATAAATAACTTTTAAGAAAAAAGTTTTTTTCCTATACGAGCATAACCATATTTGTCAATTCCAGAAAGAATGAGTTCTAGCCCATCAACTAGTATAAAAATCGACCCCGTCTCATCTCTAATATGCATAGTATAAAATATGAAAAAAATATATGTAAAACATTTATTTAGATAGTTTCTGAACAGCAGCTAGTTTCATGCATTTCCGAACAAAAATAAATTAAAACTAATGTCACAAAGTTACCCTTTTTAATTTAAGAACAGCAGCTAGCAGATGTCGTCTTTCAGAACAAGCCGTCAAATTTCGCTTTTGAATCGCATTTCCCGACGAAACAGTAAAAAACATTCTTACAAAGGGAGAAAAATGCGTGACCACGTGATCAAAATCGCCCATAAGTCGATATGTAATTTAACGATCATAAAATGGAAAACTGAGCTTGATTCTAAATCGTTACAAAAGTAGGAATTTACAATTTCCTATATTTCCGTTAAGAAATGAATTTGTAAATGTGTCAAAACGTTTTGCGATTGTTGAGCAGAGCAGAGCAGTTACAAACAGCCTTAATACAAAAACTAGTCGTTGGGGGCCACCGTAATACTTACCCATCATGGATATGTATATGAAAATAAAACATGTGAAACTATTTATACAATGCATTACAATTCATAAACAACACTTAAATATTGTTAATATACATAGTAATGCTATATTAAAGAACTGCTGATGTACCAATTTCGACAAATGATATAAAACGCCAAACTACTCAAGTAGTACCGAACTGCGTAAAAGAAACATCCTTATAACTCCAAAAATAATAATTCTATTAACTAACAATTAACTGCGTCGGATTAAGCGTCTCATTTCCAATTAAAATATACTTCTGAATTGAAATTTGAATGAAATACAGGGTCATAAAAAATCGAAGAATGTGGAAAACAAGATTACAAATATCTCGGCAACTAATAATCCGATCGACTTCATTCTACATGCAAAATGTGTGTTATTTTATTGGCTTTTACGTCCATTCCTTAAAACAAAAGAATTCAAAAATTTTTATATACCTTTAATCAGAACGAATTTTTCAAGAGTCTGAAAAAAATAGTTCCGGATAATCGAGGTTGTTGATATTAAATAGGGTTCGTCCCATTCTTACATACTAACTACATACAAAATTTCAAGTCTCTACCTCAATTTGTTCGGGAGAGAGAGCGTTTACAGATAGACAGACAGACAGACAGACAGACGGACGGACGGCAAAAAATTTTTTCTAAAAATATGTTTTTCGGAATCTCCACTATCTAAAACGTGTAAATCCGTCAAAAAAAATTTTCGATTTTCAAAACGATTGCAAGACTTACCCTATACTACGTATGATGGGTAAGTAAAAAAAGAAACAAAAAACCTCTTTTATTTCTTGCAACGGTTCTTCAAAGAAAAAGCGTCAGTGGCCGATGTCATTACGGTGACAGTCAAGATAATTTGATCTCAAAATTATGATCTTATTAGCGAAGAATGATGATTTTTTCCGTCTTACATGAAATAGCGATATCGGCATGCTTCGCGATATAATCATGTATAATAACAGTCAGTATTAGTTGGCCGTATTTCAACGAAAATGGATTTTACATAATGCGTTTGGATTGTTTAAATAAGTTAAATCCTTTAGCAGTTGTATTTTATGGGACAAAGAAGCATGTATCTATCAAAGATAAAAATATTTCTCGGTTGCTCTGTTAAGAGGCTAATTTATTCAAACGAAAAGACCCGTTAGCTAATGTTAATCCAATCGAAGAAATTTATAAAAGTATCTTGGTTGCATTTCAATATTTTTAAATGATTTTTTTTTTTTTTTTTTTTTTTTTTTTTTTTTGCTTTAGATAGCTGAGATTGATCTGAATTTTACTTTTTCGATTTTGATTACAGATATTTTTTATGAGGGTGCTTTCGCTTTGCAAATCGGGTCCGAAAAGGAAAGTGTCCTCGTAAAAAATATCTGGAAACAAAATTAAAAAAATAAAAAACGGCCTTCATATAGATCGATCTCAGCTATCCAATAAAAAAAAAAAAATCTTTTAAAAATATTGAAATGCAACCGAGGTACCTTTATAAATTTCTTCCACGGGATTAGCGAACAGGTCTGTCAGGTTCGGAGTAAACCTCTGCTAAAGATTGGAATTTCCGTTATTTCTCTATCTTAATATTCTATGTATTATACTGGCTGTGTACTGGTTTTTTAAGGTGACATTCTTTCTTTGTTAAAGTGAGAATTGACAGGCGTCATATGCAGGTGGTGATGGGAGAAAGAGGAGATTTCGGAGAGGCATGTTCATCCGTCAGCGATGTATGTGGATGATGAGCAAACAAGGAACATGTCACGGATCAAGAAAGTAATGTGGGATGTCTCCAATGAAGAAGCTCCACAGGGGGTGTACATTGGGGAAAGCAGTGATTTGAGAAGAGCAAGTCTTGTCTCAGACTGGAGCAGTTCGTATCTGGGGTTCGTACCTGGAAGTGTGTCGGACAGAGGTCCTTGTAGGGAGTGCTCTGTGTTGGAGAGCGTAGGCAGTTCGTATCTAGAGAGCAAGGGATACAGATGTCCTGGTGTGTTGTTCTCTGGGCCGGATAGCTTAGGCTGAGTATCCATGTGTTGGGAGATTCGAAATTGATCTCCGATAAAGTGAATCTAACGTGCATTGAGTGTGAGGGAGAAGGTGTAATTTGAACAGTACACAGCCAACCGTTTACGGTATTTAATTTAACGTTGAACCGGATCGCCTATATTCGAGTTGTAATTGTATATAATTGTAAATAGTGTATTTCTTGTGTACTTATTGTATAAATAAACTGTTAATTCAGTTAATTGAGAGCGTCAGTGTTCATTTACACAATCCTCACAGTGGGTGACCGATATTACCTGATAATATCGGTGGTGGCAGCTTTAACTACCACGGACTTTCTTCAAAGTTGTGCGGACTGAGAGGAACATCCAACAAGGTCTTTTTATTTAAATGAAGTAGCCTCTTAAGGGTGTTCCAAACTGTTCCGATCAACAAGCGCAAAGTGTTTTAACACATTTACAAATTCATTTTTTAACGGAAAGACATAAAATTGGAAGGTCTGATTATGGACGTGGTTTAGAATCGCCCTGAATTTATTAGTATTTTTATTTTTTATTTTTATTTTTTTTATCAATAAGTTACTTATTGAGTTATAAGCAATTTCGATCATTGAACAAATACGTTTTCCCCCCTATTTTGAGTGATTATTCTTTTTCGTATGGAAATTCGGTTCAAAATGCCACCTCCACACTATTTTATGAAAAATCTATTGAGTTTGGAAAAAAAATGACAGTTTTATGAACTTCCGAAAATAAATAAATTAAAACTTATATCATAAATTTGCCCTTTTTGATTTAAGAACAGCCTTAAAAAGAAAGAACGGTAAAGGTATTAATGGTTTCTTTTTTCGTTTCCTTTCCTTTTTCTTTACTTTCGTCTATCTGTACAAAAGGAAAATATTGGATTCACAAAAGTCTCGACTTCCTATTTTCAACGGCTTTCTCCATTTTGGACGGTCATGAACTCGAGTTAATTGTGTGAGAAAATGTCTGCCCGCAAGTCTGTTTGTCTGTCTGTCTGACTGTATGCGACTCAAGTTTTGTGAACTTTCTATAGTTGAAGAACTTGCATAGAATAAGGCGAAATTTCATTTGAACGTTTTATCTTTATGCGAACTAGTGCTGATTTTTTGGGGGGCAAAATTTCTCAAGAGAGATAGACTTAAATTGATGATTTGCTCGACATGTGTGATGCTTCTATCTCCAGTTTACGAGTGCAAAATTCAACGACACATCAAAATTAGGATTTTCATGAATGGAATGGATTCAATTTTGGTTGAAGTCATCTAAGAAGCGATGAAAAAATTCCATGAA
Source organism: Maratus speculifer (assembly GCA_964019185.1). NCBI lineage: Eukaryota > Metazoa > Arthropoda > Arachnida > Araneae > Salticidae > Maratus > Maratus speculifer. The sequence continues at coordinate 399,721,716 of OZ025294.1, read as the reverse complement.
TTCTTCCAAATATGCGATCACAGCAAATTTTATATACTTTTCAGAAAACTTATTTTGTCAACTTTTTGTAATATACTTTTAAGCGTACCTTTTGGAACAGTTTTTGGAATATTTCTAAACATACTCATTTTTTTAGCACACTTTCTAGAGCAGAACACTTTTGGCCACACATGATTTCATTGATGTGCCTAAACGTATTCTTAATCTATTCTCAAATGTTCTCCAAAATTTAGATTTTAATCTACTTTGCCCATCTGATTTAAATTCCGTTTTTCATGTTCTGTAGCAGGACTATCATAATGTTTTAAGAAAAATTGACATCTTGGAACAGAAAATTGTTTGATGTTATTAAATGACTTTGGAATTTGGATAATTCTTCTGTCAGTTGTTGCGGAATAGTAGAATCCCAGTCCCACATAGCGTAAGCTTCTGAAAAAATATATTTAGTGTCACAGTAGAAGGTTAAATTAGATCTTGTGGGTCAAAAATCCACGTACATTCAGATAAAATTCGCCTCTTTGTGAGAAGTGCGTAAGTGTTAATGAAATCATGATAATTAATGCTTCTGAAAAAGATTTCCAGCGTAAGCCTAGAACTTTAGAGCTTTCGTTATCTCTGGTAACTATTTCAAAATTTGTATATGTAGTAGAACATTTTTCATATCCAGTAAGGTATTCTTTTGAATCTGAATTGCACATCCTTAAATAGAAAACACACGCATTTAAAACATCTGTAATGTCCTTACAAGCTTCTATTGTGTCCCTGAAAATTCTTGAACTTGATAACAAACCATCCATATAGAAATCTTCAATTGAAATTCGCGGAACAGTGAGATTTTTTGCATAATCAAGGACAATTTGATTGTTATATCTTGCAGCCAGAAAAGAATCTGGGGAAAAATTAAAAGTAACAGATTTTAACTTGATTTTTTTTTTCTTTATTAGGATTGACGTATATCCTCTTTCATTTTACTCTAATTTCTAAGTCATCTCTATTACACACGAATCAAATACCCCCCCCCCCCCTCGCCCGCTTAGTTATAAGATTATCCAGTATAAGAAATAAATTTTAATAACTTATAATGGAAAAAACTTTTACTTATATTATAGTATTTTATAGTATCCGATTTTCACAATATTTTGAATTTTTAAAAATTTTAAAATTTACGATTTGCGAAAAATCCTGACAGGATGGTAACGAATTACAGTCATTTCTGAATTTACCGCTTGACCACCGTGCAAAAGGGAAAAATTGCAATGTTATTTTCTCTAATTTATTTTAAATGCTTTAAAAAAGATGGTTTATGTAAAGTTTTTTGTTGTTGTTGTTGTTGTTACATATATGCTTAAAAGCCTTGAGAGAATCAATCATAACTTAAGGGTGTTCTTAACTGATCCGCTCAACAAGCGAAAAACGTTTTGACACATTTACAAATTCATTTTTTAACAGAAAGATATAAAAATTTTTATGCCAAACTATTGAAGCGATTTCGAATCGAACTTATTTTTCCATTTTTTGATAATTAAATTACTTATAGAGTTATAAGCTATTTCGATGACGTAATCACCCGTTTTTCTTCTGCTTTTCGACCGGTTTTTCTGTTTTCGTCGGGAAATGTGCTCAAAAGGGTAAACTGTGAAGGCTTGTTAAGAAAAACATATTGTGTTTTTAAAAAAAACAGAAAATTGAGTGCAATTAGACAGTTTTTGAATAATAACACCTGCTATTTTTGAGGCATTTAGGAACAAAAATAAATTAAAGTATGTGTCACAAAGTTGCCCTTTTTGATTTAAGGACACCCTTAATTTCTTAAAACTGGATTATATTTGAAGAATTACATTAATTTAAAGAATGCTTCAATTGCAGTGAAGCATGCAGCCTAATGAACGCATTTATCAGTTCGCGGTGGTGGGAAATTTAAGTGCTAAAAAATACTTAAAAACCAATTATCAAAAATTAAAATACACAACTACTAAAGACTTGTGATACTTTTGTAAGAAGAATTTTGATACCGACCAGTGTAATCAAAGATTCAAGCACATGTTTATACAGAACATTTGTTCGATGCATTTTTATAGACGCTATAAATTCTCCACCTCTAATACTGTCAGTGTCCAAAGACAACAACAAAAACAAAACCCCAATCAGAAGCAAATGAACTCCATTCGCCAAAGAGATTAATACCTGAAAGCTCTAATAGGGACTTGCAAATAATAACATAAATCTCTCTTTCCTTTACTCTTTTTTTATGGTACTTCTTCATAAAGATCTTAAGGGTTCGGCTCCTAATCGTTATGACTGCTAAACTAGCCCAATCAATTTGATACATTCCGCAAACGCACGTGCACAATTACTTCATCGAGAGGCTATAATTTTCCAAGACTCTAATTGCTTATCATGAACCAGATTTTAGCTTTGTCTGGGTACCTTTTATGACGTTCTCTGCAAACTCTGTCACATTAAATTTTTCAGGCAAACATCTCTCTCACAGCCCATATTTCGTCTATTGCGTGCATAAATTAGAAAGAGTGCCTTGAATATTAATTATCAATTGCTAACGCATCGGTGTACTCACTTCAACAGCAAGAAAAGCAATTGATTTTAGAATTGATTTTAAGTTTAACATTCTTATCCAGGACAAACTTATATGACATTGTATTTAAAAACAACCCCCCCCCCTCTCCCCATGAGCGAAGTTTGCAGATATTATTATTATTATTAATATTATTATTATTTTTACAGTGTTTGTTTAATTTTAAAAGTTTAAGTATCAATTTCAAAAAGAATTAAGGTGATTTATGTTCTTTAAAATATTATGTCATAAAATTTCTTAAATAAATTAACCCCACAGTAATTTTTAAATCCTAAATTTCACAAAAAAGGCAAAAGAAAATACTACTAGTAAAATAACAAACAAAACCATAAACATATTTTCAGATAATCATTCATCTAATGCTTACTGAAAAATTTATGATTAAATACGATAATTGTAAAACTATTGCTAGTAGTTTTAAATAATGAAGTAAAATATATATATTTTTTAGAGTAAATTAAAATTGTCATAATTCAAAATATTATCTGTCGCGATGAATTTTTTTCTTTTGATTAAATGAAAATGGTCTAATTTTCAATTTTGATTCAGCCTTTTAAATAATATTAAAAATAAAAAATAATATTGCCCAGTTAAACTGATGGCATTGAACTCACAGGCTACGCATACTAATTGTACATTACAGCCTTGTATTTTCGTTAATTCCGTTCGAAAAAAAAAGTTAAGAAGGGGAAACAGCTCTCCCCTTTCTCCTTTTTTATACTTAATCATTGAACCTCCTAAACTATCAAGTACATGCTTTATCATATTAAAAAACCTATATCCAAAATTCAGAGCAAATCGGATAATTCTTAATAAAAACCCATTTAGCATTTATATAATTTAAGAGGAGTTATTCTCCTCTTTTATACTTAACCATTAAACTTCCAAAACTATTCAGAGATTTGAAAGAAATCTGACAATTCTGATTGAAAAATCCATTTATACAAGTTAAGGGGAGGGGCATTAGAACCCCCGTTCCCCCTGTTTATATTTATTCAATGAACACCTAATAACAGCCACGGAATCGCCTCATCAGAATGATCCTATATCTAAATTTTGAACGAAAACTGTTAATTCTGCATGAAAATCCCGTTTATATCAATTAAGGGGAGGGGCATGAGCCCCCCATTCCCCCTGTTTATACTTATTCTATGAACACCTAATAACAACCACGGTATCGCCTCATCAGAATGATCCTATATCTAAATTTTGAAAGAAAACTGTTAATTCTGCATGAAAATCCCGTTTATATCAATTAAGGGGAGGGGCATGAGCCCCCCGTTCCCCCTGTTTATACTTATTCTATGAACACCTAATAACAGTCACGGAATCGCCTCATCAGAACGATCCTATATCTAAATTTTGACGAAAACTGTTAATTCTGCATGAAAATCCCGTTTATATCAATTAAGGGGGGCATGAGCCCCCCGTTCCCCCTGTTTATACTTATTCAATGAACACGTAATGACAGTCACAGAATTGCCTCATCAGAATGATCCTATATCTAAATTTTGAACGAAAACTGTTAATTCTGCATGAAAATCCCGTTTATATCAATTAAGGGGGGCATGAGCCCCCCGTTCCCCCTGTTTATACTTATTCAATGAACACCTAATGACAGTCACGGAATCGCCTCATCAGAATGATCCTATATCTAAATTTTGAACGAAAACTCTTAATTCTGCATGAAAATCTTGTTTATATCAATTAAGGGGAGGGGCATGAGCCCCCCGTTCCCCCTCTTATACATATCGAATGAACTCCAAAAACTAATCAGGGAAGCGCCTTATCAGGATATACCTATATACAAAATTTCAAGTGGATCCGATATTTTTATCATGAGTTATCGCGTTACGCACGAACATACGAACGTACGTACAGAACGGACGGGCACATAAGCTCTCAGGCTATGATAGCCTGTGAGCTAAAAAAGCGATAATCTTCTTTTAATAAAAATTCTTAGGTAGAACATATTGAGTTTAATTTATGCTACGTAAAAACTGCATTTTTTTTTTTTTTTTTTTTAAATTGAAACAATTTTTTTTTATTTTGTGTCGTTTTGACAAAGAATATATTACGCTGTCAATGAGAGATCTAGTATATGATTAAAGCATTATAATTGTAAAACTATTGCTAGTAATTTCAACTAATGAAAAAAAAGTGATAATCTTCTTTTAACAAAAAGTATTCAGCAGAACACATTCAGCTAAAATTTTGCTACTTAAAAACTATTTTTTCTTTTTCTTTTTACAATTAAAACAGTTTTTCTTTGTTCTTCTGTCGTTTAAAAATTCTTAAAAAATTAACCTCATAGTAATTTTTAAACCATAAGTTTCACAAAAAACAAAGAAATGAAAAAATAAAAAAAAATACTGCTAATAAAATAGCAGACAAAACCATAACCTTATCGTAAAATTATTGCTAGTAATTTTAACAAACGAAAATAAGTGATAATCTTTTTTTTAACAAAAAAAAAAAAAAAAAAAAAAAAAATCTTCGGCAGAAGTTAAATTAATCGTCAAGCTTAATTTATGCTACAAAGAGACTGCATTTTTTTTTTTTTTTTTTTTTTTTTTTTTTTTATATATATATATAATTGAAACAATTCTTCATTGCTTCTGTGCCGTTTTGACAAAGAATATATTACGCTGTCAATAAGAGATCTAGTATATGATTAAAGCATTATAATTGTAAAACTATTGCTAGTAATTTTAACTAATGAAAAAAAAGTGATAATCTTCTTTTAACAAAAAGTATTCAGCAGAACACATTCAACTAAAATTTTGCTACTTAAAAACATTTTTTTTTTTTTTTACAATTAAAACAGTTTTTCTTTGTTCTTCTGTCATTTAAAAATTCCTAAAAAATTAACCCCATAGTAATTTTTAAACCATAAGTTTCACAAAAAACAAAGAAATGAAAAAATAAAAAAATACTGCTAATAAAATAGCAGACAAAACCATAACCTTATCGTAAAATTATTGCTAGTAATTTTAACTAACGAAAATAAGCGATAATCTTCTTTTAACAAAAACAAAAAAAAATCTTCGGCAGAAGTTAAATTAATCGTTAAGTTTAATTTGTGCTACATAGAGAATGCATTTTTTTACAATTAAAACAGTTCTTCTTTGCTCTTCTGTCGTTAAAAAGTTCTTAAAAATTAACTCTATAATAATAATTTTTTAACCAGAAGTTTCACACACACACACACACACACACACACACACACAAAAAAAAAAAAAAAAAAAAAAAAAAACTATTAATAAAATAACAGACAAAACTATAACCATATCTTTGGATAATTGATCAGCTAATATTTCCTGAAAAGTCTGTGATTAAATACGATAATTGTAAAGCTATTGCTACTAATTTTAACTCATGAAAGAAAGAGATAATCTTCTTTGAAGAAAAAATCTTCGGCAGAACACATTCAGTTTAATTTATGCTACTTAGAGACTGCATATTTTTTTTCTTTCTTTTTTACAATTAAAACAGTTTTTCCTTGCTCTTCTGCCTTGTTGAAGAAGAATATATTACGCTGTCAATAAGAGGTCTAGTTCATTTTTAACTCTAAAAATTAACTCCATAATAATAATTTTTTAACCAGAAGTTTTACACACACAAAAAAAACTGTTAATAAAATAACAGACAAAACTATAACCATATCTTTGGATAATTGATCAGCTAATATTTCCTGAAAAGTCTGTGATTAAATACGATAATTGTAAAGCTATTGCTACTAATTTTAACTCATAAAAGAAAGCGATAATCTTCTTTGAAGAAAAAAATCTTCGGCAGAACACATTCAGTTTAATTTATGCTACTTAGAGACTGCATATTTTTTTTTCTTTCTTTTTTACAATTAAAACAGTTCTTCCTTGCTCTTCTGCCTTGTTGACGAAAAATATATTACGCTGTCGATAAGAGGTCTAGTTCATTTTCAGAAAGTATAATTTAGATATTTCTGTTTTTGTCGATAACAGTAAAAAGGTTGCAAAGCCTTTGAAAGAAACTATCCTACGAGAAAAAAGCCCGTTTGTTTTATGTGCCTTCCTCACGCTATTTTATCTCCTTCCCACCTTTTTATCTGCGGGAATAGAAAGGATTTCTTTGCTTGCTCGACGCAAATTTTATTTTTTCTACCTGAGAAACACTAGAACTTTGTTTCGGAATGAAATCATAGGCAATGAATCAGTGATAAAAGTTCTTATCACGGCTCTTCGAGTTGGAGTATCTCGGCGGGAGATGCAAAAATTGTAGCTTCATCATCTTTAGGCAAGCAACATCGAGCTGAATTATGCGCTGCTATTTTTAGATAGCCGGTAATCGACTGCAAAGCGATACTTCTTCGCTTTATACTACGTTGGCAAAAGTGTAAACTTATCGTGCGAATGACTTTTGCACTAATTTACGATATATCATGGTCATTTTTAACTCGATAAATAGATTAGGATAAATCTTTGCTTGAGAAAATCTTAAAAGTAAAGACGTGTACCGCAGTATTTTATGTATTCACATTTTCCTCTCAAGGTCTTATGGAATTTAAATAATACTTTGTAATTAGAATGAAGCAAATCATTTTACCTTTTTCTTTAGTGTAAAAGAATATTTACGCCTATAGAGTGGATCTTTGTTCTATTTTTTTTTAATTTAGAAATTTGTCAATTTCTAAACATAGATTTCGATACGATATCCATTTCTTTTTATCCAAGATTATAAAACATCTGATAAGTAACAAAAAAATTTTGCTATTCATCATATACATCTTATCATACAAAATTTATACATCTCTTTCATTTCTAGTATTTTATCATACAGAATTTATACAGGGTGAGTCATAAATATCGAAACAATAGGCTATCTCCTTAAATATTGCTCCTAGACCCATACTTCCAATTGCAAAAATTCATAAAAAAAGATGAATTTTTTGATAAGATAAGTTGCAACTCCATGGGGGGTCTGTTTTAAAAAAACCGAAAATTAAATTTTTATACGGCCCCCAGAGGATAAAACTTCCAATTAGAAAAAAATTCTTTATCCCTTCCTGAATTGAACAAAAAAAATTTCATCTCGATATCTCCAAATCCCTGAAAGATATTAATATCCAAAATTTTCCAAAACTCCTGACTTACACCACTTAAGCATGCCTCTGAGCGCAGCAAAATCAGTTCATTTGAAGCACAATTAAGGGATCGACCATAAATATACGTATTGTTAAATGTCGATCCAAGACAACACTTAAACTTTTAGATATAAAATAAAAGCGTATAGGTTTTTGCTTTAAACTTCGATGAAATATGCTAGATGTCTGCAATATTTCGACCTTGCCGCCAACTTCGTAACTGGCACGACTCATTGAATGGACCATTAAAACGGACCATTATTAAACACCTATTAAAAATGTTATCAAATTAAGTAATATTAATTAAACTCTCATTAAAAGTGTCTTGAAAACTTATTGGCGCAGGCAATAAGTTTAGTAAATATAGTAATAGCGAAAATGACTCTTCTATTAGCGGAATCAATGGAAATATATTTTAATAAATTACATAGAAATATTTTAAAAAATCTACTTTATACTACAGTTAAACCGCTATAACGGACACTCCCGAATAGCAGACACCTCTGTTTAACGGACTATTTTCCAATCCGCATTCTGAAAACCTAAATTTGTGCATGTTTAACCTCTGAATAATGAACATTCCGAATAGTGGACACTATTTAAGGCGATAAAGGATGAAAAAGTATTTTTTAAGGACAAAAAAATGAAAAAAAGTGAAAAAGCCTCTAAATTTATCAGGGATTTTGTGATAAATGAGCTGGGGAAAATCCCCCCCACGTTCAGAGTTTAATTGAAGGGGTTGCCAAGGAGGGACATCTTCCAGAGCATTGAAATATCTCCTCGGAAAATTGAGATTTTATGCTTTTAACAGCAAAAAGTGCAATCCCCCTCCCCGACCGGAACTCTATAATGTCCAATAATGTCACTTTGAAAAACAAATTACATGTAATCGGGGCTTTTTCACAAGCATGTAATGAACAGTGACTAAAGGTGTGTACAGTTTTATTTAGTCCCATTGCTTAAAAAATAATTTTAATTTCTGATTAATCATATAAAAGAGGTTTTAGGACACATAAAAGTCAATTAATAAAATGTTAAACGTTACTTAGCACTTTTTGAATATCTTTGTTTTTCCCAATAGCGGACACCTCCGAATAGAGGACAATTTCTGCGTTCCTGAGGTGACCGTTATTTAGAGGTTTTACTGTATTCAGTTTCAAAATTTAGGAAGGTTTTAAACCTATTTTTGCTTTATTCTATTTTCACAAGAAGAAAGTATTGGATTCATAAAAATTTTGAATACCGGTTTTCGATGGATTCACACGTTTTAGGGCTCAGAGATACCGAAAAACAAGTTTTTATGAAATGTCTGTCTGTGAGTCACAGCACAATGAAAAAATTTGAAATCGACGTGATAAAAAAATAAAGTTTAAATCAACTGACGCATTTAAACAGTAATTAAAGAAGGTGAAAATGGCAAAACTTAAACAAAATCTGAAATCGAAACTATACAGCATTTAACCGTTAGGAGCCCATCTTTGCCCACCTTAAAACTAAATGCACTTTACTGCATCAAATGTTTTTATTTCAGTATTTCTCATTTTTAAACTGACATACGTCTATAACCGTCGATAACGTTAACTTTTCAGCTCAGAAAATTTACTTTTAAAAATATGATTTGTTTACAAAAATTACTTTTTTTTATATTGTTATTTTAAATACTTTTATTTTTTTTAAATACATAGTATTTAAAATGCTGAATTAAAATTGAAAATTAGACATTTTCGTTTAATCAAAAGAAAAAAAATTCAACGCGGCAAATAATATTTTGAGTTATAATAATTTTAATTTACTCAATTTAAAAAAAAAAAAAATAAGAAGTCTTATGATGTGATAATGCTTACAAATTATATGGTTAACCATCACAAAACATTCAAAATTCCAACTTTATAAATAAATAAATAAAATAAATGTTTTCTGGACCCATTACAGCAACATTGTTTCTTCAAATACACGCATTTCAATTTGTGTCTGATCCCTTGAAACCTCACGATTTATTAAATTTGTCATAACTCTCTGAGTTTTGAAGATATCAAGATGAATTTTTTTTTTGTTCAGTTCAGGAATGAATAAGGAAAAATTTTCTAATTGGATGTTTTATCCTCTGGGGGCCGTATAAAAATTTAATTTTCGTATTTTTTAAAATAGACCCCCCATGGAGTTGCAACTTATCTTATCAAAAAATTCACCTTTTTTTATGAAACTTTGCAATTGGAAGTATGGGTCTAGGGGCAATATTTAAGGAGATAGCCTATTGTTTCGATATTTATGACTCACCCTGTATACGAAATTCGATAGTCAGTAGTAAGCTGGAAGCGATAGTTCTTCACTTTGTACTACTTTGGCAAAAGTTTAACTTATCGTGCGAATGATTTTTGCAGCTAAGTTACGATACATTACGGACATTTTCTACTCGATAAGTAGATTAAGATAAATCTTTGCTTAAGAAAATCTTAAAATTAAAGACAGTTCAGCAGTATTTTATATGAGCATAGAATTAAGGAAATTTATGTGCTTTAAAATATTATGTCATAAAAGTTACCCCGTAAAATTTCTTAATTCAGAAATTTGTTGATTTCTTTATTTAGAAATTTGTTTATTTCTAAACTTAGATTTTGATCGACATAGATGTTTTATAGTCATAAAATATGAGTAGAGATAATTTTAAAAGTTTAAGTATCGATTCCAAAAAAGTATTAAGGAAATTTACAATTTCGGTCAAAAGTTTCCGGCCAGCAAAACTTTTTCAGTTAATTTGTAAATATATCCATATGAAGAAGAATCTCAAAGTGATATTTATACATTTTATTGACATAATAGTTAGGAACTTACTTATAGAAGGACATGTAAATGTCAATAAATTTAACTGACAAAATTAAGTATAAAGGAAAACGCATGTTCTCAAAAGTTTCCGGCCACCTTTACAAGTTTGTAAAAAAGTGGTATTGTAATAGAAAATTACAGTGATCAGCAACATTTACGATTAGTATTTTATCGTATTACTATTTTATTAGCTTTAGCAATCAGTACTGCGGCGCAGCAACGTGAAATTCATACAGTCAACGGTTAAAGATCGTCTATGGTACGTTTTTCCCACTATTCTTACAATTTTGGCGAAATTTCGGCTGAGTTGGAATATTTATAGTTCCGCAGACTTTTGTCAACTTCTTTTCAAAGATTTTCTGTTGGATTCGTGCTGGGCGCTTGGGCTGATCATTTCAAAAACAAATTTTTTTTGTGCGAAAACCATTGCTTATCGAGGTTTGCAAACATTATTTATGTCGTTATCATGTTAAGAAAAATAGATGCGACCAAATTTTTTTCTCTAATAAGGCAGAAAATAGTCTTGCAATATATCCTTATACATTGTATAATTCACCTGGCTGTGGACTTCAAATAACGGACCGACTCTTTTTGAGGAAAATACTCCCCACGGCATAACGTGTCCTCTGCCATACTTAATTGTAGGAATAACATAGGTCGAATCATAGCTTTTGTTGTTAGGTCATCGGACGTTGTGTCTGCCATCACTTTCAAAACTTTTTCGAATTCGATTGACGGAAAAATAGAACTTTTTTCCAGTTTTCACTTGACCGGACTTTGTGTTCCTTGGAAAATGAAAGTAGGGTACGTCTGTATTTTTTTTTTTACCTCTGAAAATTTTTTAACACCGACTCTTCCATAAAGTTCTGTATCACGTCAGCATCATTATACGGTAGACTAACTGATTTCAGCAATATTTTCGTTCCGTAAATCAAGTATATTGCAACAGAATTTTCATACGGATTATCAATGGTTTTTCTCCTGATAATTCTGTCTTCAGGAATAGTAATTTTCCGGGGTCTCCCGGACCTCTGAAAGTCCTGAAAGCCATAACCATCTTTATATAATTTTGTAAATATTGTTTACAGCCGATTTTACCGATCGATAACTTAGCCGCAATATCTCGAGAAGATTGGCCTTTTAGCGGCAAACTAATCACTCATTTATGAACAATGATTGTTGAACTTTTCAAATTTGAATTCAAACTATGCTATACACGTTGATTCATTCATAAACACAACCAAAAAACACTTTATGGATAGGAAAAAACTAAAGAATGATAAGTGGCCGGAAACTTTTGAGAACATGCGTTTTCTTTTATATTTAATTTTGTCAATAAAATTTATTGATATTTACACGTTCTTCTATAAGTAAGTTCCTAATTAATATGTCAATATAATGTATAAGTATCGCTTTGAGATTCCTCTTCATATGGGTATATTTACAAATTAACTGAAAAATTTTTGCTGGCCGGAAACTTTTGACCTCCACTGTATATGCTTTAAAATATTATGTCATAAAAGTTCTTTGAAAAATTAACCCCGTAGTGATTTTTAAATCATAAGTTTCATAAAAAAGCATAAAAAGAAAGTATTGCTAATAATATAACAGACGAAACCATTACCTTATTTTCGGATAACTTTTGAGGGTACTACTAGGTTATCCCGTCGACCAAACAATTATCGTCAAACTATAAGATTAAATGCCAATAATGGATGATCGTGTATGTCACATTCAATGACACTAAATACGATTCACGCTTTTAAAATGTCATTAAATGATTTTTATTTCGACTTTTTATCTGTATTTCATAGTATTAATGTACTAATTATTTGTTTTTTCGTCATTTAAAATAAAAATTTTGTAAATATGTATAATTTGGCTATTAATTTGGCGATATGTATGATTTGGTGAAATTGGTCGACGGTATAACAGAGTAGTACCCTTTTGAGTTATTACTTGCTGAAAGCTCCGTTTAAAGTAGGATAATTGTAAAACTACTGCTTGTAATTTTAACTAATGAAAAAAAAGTAATAATTTTCTTTTAACAGACAGAACATATTCTGCTTAGTTTATACTACTTAGAGACAGTTTTCTTGTTACAATTAAATCAGTTCTTCCTTGCTCTTTTGTCGTTTTGAAGGAGAATTATATTACGCTGTCAATAAGAGGTCCAGTTCATTTTCTGAAAGTATAATTCAGATATTTCTGTTTTTGTCAGCGGTAACAGTAAAAAGGGTCTTTGAGAGAAACTATCCTACGAGAAAAAGCCCGTTTGTTTTATGAGTCTTCCTCAAGCTATTTTATCTTCTTCCCACCTTTTTATCGACAGGAATAGAAAAGATTTCTTTGCTTGTTCGAGGCAAATTTTATTTTTTCTACCTGGGAACACTTGTTTCGGGATAAATGAAATCATGGGCGATGAATCAGTGATAAAAGCTCTTATCATGGCTCTTCGAGTTGGAGTATCTCGGCGGGAGATGCAAAAATTGTAGCTTCATCATCTTTAGGCAAGCAACATCGAGCTGAATTATGCGCTGCTATTTTTTAGATAGCCGGTAATTGACTGCAAAGCGATAATTCTTCGCTTTATATTACCTTGGCAAAAGTTTAAACTTATCGTGCGAATGGCTTTTGAAGGCTAACTTACGATATATCACGGACATTTCTAACTCGATAAATAGATTAGAATAAATCTTTGCTTGAGAAGCTCTTAAAAGTAAAGACGTGTTTCGCAATATTTTATGTATTCACATCTTCATCTCAAAGTCTCTGGAATTTAAATAATACTTCGTAATTAGAATGAAGCAAATCACTTTACCTTTTTCTTTAATGTAAAAGAATATTTACGCCTATGGAGTTGATTTTAGTTCTAAAATTTTTTAATTTAGAAATTTGCTGATTTCTAAACATAGATTTTGATACGACATCGATTTCTTTTTTATCCGAGATTATAAAACATCTGATAAGTATCAAAAACATTTTTGTTATGTATAATATACATCCCATCATACAAAATTTATACATCTCTTTCATTTCTAGTATTTTATCATACAGAATTTATATACGAAATTCGATAGTCAGTAATAAACTGAAAGCATAGATCTTCGCTTTCTACTACTTTGGCAAAAGTTTAACTTATCATGCGAATGACTTTTGCAGCTATGTTACGATATATTACGGACATTTTCAACTCGATAAGTAGATTAGGATAAATCTTTGCTTGAGAAAATCTTAAAAGTAAAGACGTGTTCAGCAATATTTTATGTATTCACATTTTTATCTTAAGGTCTGTCTAAAGTCTAATGGAATTTAAATAACACTTAGTAATTGAAATGTCTTTACATTTCTTTTTAATATAAAAAAATTACGCTTGTAAAGTGAATGTTAGTTATAATTTTTTTTAATTTATTAATTTTTTTATTTCTAATCGTTCATATTGACCGACATAGATTTCTTTTTTATCCGAGATTATACAAAACATCAAAAAAGTAGTAAAAAAAAAAAAGGCATTGTGATTTGCGTAGTAATTCAAGAACACTGCATTGGTTATTGGTCTAAAATCTGTACCATTTGCAGCAGCGTCATTCTATTGCTTTTATAAAAAATATTTACTTCACTGTATTATGGGGCATTTTCATTGGCCAGAATAGATATATTCTATATAAGCGGTGGATGGACGAAGCAGCAAATTGTACAGATTTTTAAAAATGTAGAATTGGATTACAACCGAGTACTTTTGAGTAACTCGACGGAAAATGCAAAAATTGTAGCTTCATTATCTTTAGGCATCATCAGGCTGAATAATGTGCAGCTATTTTTCAGATAGCCGGTAATAGACTGCAAAGCGATAGTTTTTCTCTTTCTACTACCTTGGCAAAAGTTTAAACTTTTCGTGCGAATGACTTTTGCAGGCTAACTTACGATATATTACAGACATTTTGAACTCGATAAATAGATTAGGATAAATGTTTGCTCGAGAAAATCTTAAAAGTAAAGACGTGTTCCGCAGTATTGTATGTATTCTCATTTTAATCTCAAGGTCTGATGGAATTAATAATACTTCATACTTAGAATGAAGCAAATCACTTTACCTTTTTCTTTAATATGAAAGAATATTTGCGCCTATAAAGTGGATGTTAATTTCAAAAATTTTTAATATAGAAATTAGTTGATTTCTAAACATAAATTTTGATACACTGAAAAAAAAAAAAAAAAAAAAAAAAAAAAAAAAATCTGTAAAGATACTGCATTTTATCTAGGAAACTGGGATTCCAAGAACTTTTCCTGTAACGGTAATAACAAAAACTCAAGTTTTAGAATCGGTTACATGGATTTTTCCTGTTATCGTTACATGAAAAGTTCTTGGAATTCCAGTTTCCTAGAAAATGTTTAGTACCTTTAGAGATTTTTTTTACAGTGTACGACATCGATTTCTTTTTCATCCAAGATTATAAAACATCTAAAAAGCAGTAAAAAAAAAAATCCGCAATTGGTAGTATTTTTTACGACAAATACCTAATACTTTTGATATGCTGCATATACATCTCATCAAGCAAAATGTTTGACACAGATTGCTTAGCAGAAGTGCAGCGTCTAGAATAAACGGCTTGGAAGTCGGTTCTCCAAAAACCTAAGAATTTAATATCTTAAAATTTTATGAACCGTGCTGACAGACATGTCTGGAGTTCGAGAAATTCCCCGTGCACTGCACGTTTCCAAAAAGCTGCATGACATTTCCTGCAATGTTGTAGTCACATCCTTCACTGACGCTGAAGCAATTGCTTCTCTCCCACTGCCACATTTCACGTTAAATGAATCCTCCCTTCAAATTTATCAATCATCTTCTTCCGGCTGAATTTGATTATCAGGCCAGAGCCATTTCTAAAACACTTTAGTGTCCGAAATTTTTTCAATGCAATTGCCGCACGTTTATCGTTTTTACATAAAAGCTTGATTAACAGAGCCCGGTTTTTCAATGATACACCCAGAAAAAAGTTTTGTAGAATCAACATAAAATTGTTTCGTCCAATAAATCTTTCCTTTTAAATATGGGTCAATGGAAACTTTGTTTGAATAAACAAAAAAATATTGTTAATTTTGTTTTCAATTTTTTGTCTATAATTTTCATTCGAAATGCATAATGACGTAATAATAACGTCATTAATCCGTCACGATTTGAAAACTTTTTATTGTCCAAAAATTATGTTAATCCTTTACAGCTGTATAAGTCAATTAAACAAAATTTCGTGAGAGAGTTATGGCTACTGCACACCAATTTAAATTTAGCAACAACAAAAAAATTTTGCTGGAATTACAAATTGAAAATACAACACTATGGTAAGACTCAAATTTTCTTAAAATGTTATAAGAGCATTAACATTTTTTTTTTCTTGTCTGAGTAACAAAAACGATTTTTTACTTTGACTAAAAAATTCCCTTAAAACAACTAAAATGTATTCATTTTAATAACAATTTTAATTTTTCTTAAGAAAGATGTTATAGTAAAAATAAAATACATTGACATGTTTCGGAACCTTCAAATAAGTTCCATAGTCATAATATAAATAAAACAAAATTTCAAAATATTTCTCGGACAATACAAATGACACGCGACAATGAGATATAAATAACAAAAAACACGCGCTCTATTGCAAAAAATTAAATTAAAATATAGACCATGATCTAAAACATAAATAAAAATAAAAATTTCAAACTATTTCACGGTCAATACAAATGACACGCAACAAAGATTGTCGACAAAACAAAATTTGTCGCGTGTCATTTGTATTGACCGTGAAATAGCTTGAAATTTTTATTTTTCGTTAAGTTAGAATATTTTAAAATCTGATGATTAAAAAAAAAAAAAAAAAAAAAAAAAAAAAATCAATTGGATTTAATTAACTTTTTATCATAAAATGTATTCAACAAATCATGTTTTGTAGTTTTAATCAATTCCTTTTTCCTGGTGATAGAGTCATGACTACCTTCTCAGGCGTAAAGTAGGAAAAAACTGCATCTTTCCCGCTTTTTTATCACAAGCGTAATACGCTGGATAAACCTATAAAAAATAGTCTTTTTAAAATGTACTACTGGGTAGATTTTGGTTAGACTTGCATTGTCAATTAAATAATTTTTCAGATTTCAGTATATTGCATATCATTGTATGTTCTTTACAAAATCATATCGTAAATAATCCCGTAAAGCATGGTGACGTCACTGCAACGTCGTGTGAAGTCACATTGTTACTTTGTGACCATCGATTGTCGATGTGACGTCACGTGACGTCGATGTGGAGTCACAGTGACTAAAATGTGAAGTCGTTATGGCCGTTTTAGAGCTCTTTTGTGACGTTTCACAAAGTAGTCACAATGTGACAAATTTGTGAAAAATGTGTCATTTGTGACTAATTTGATATTAACATTGTGACGAAACTGTGACAAAAGTGACGATATTTAAATTGCCAGAAACTTGTTTTTTAAAGTAAATAACATGTTTTGAAGGATATTTATAAATTTCTAAATATTTTTAAGAAAGTCACATCTCTGTCACAATGTGACGTCACTGAGTGGTGGCATTTTGGACACAGATGTGATGTAACCAAAGTGACTCACAATGACGTCACTGTGACCATGCATGCTATTAGGGATCAGTTAAAAGAGTTAATCATTAAAATTTCAAATTTTGCTTGACATATGAAAATAACAATAATAATAATAATAATAATAATAATAATAATAATAATAATAATAATAATAATAATAAATGAACAATGACGTAACTATTGCTTTAGCAAATCGGAAAGACATTCCATGTAATAGTCCGCAATCAACATTAAAGTCTCGAATATGCTTTTTGATTCAAGGTTTATTTGAAAAAAAAAAAAAAAAAAAAAAAAAAAAAAAAAAAAAAACGGACAGTCGTAGCGGACAAAGTTAAACTATAAAAGTGATTTTTTTTTAAATTCTTTAAAATATCTTTATCGTTTTCAGTTCTTCCTTATCTTTATTAGTCTTTTATCTTCTCGGGAAATACTAAAGTAGTAGCTTCACAATCCACATTGAAGTTTTAAATGTTTTTGCTGTTAGATGTTAATTCTACTCAGGCGACGATTTAGTGTGACAGTTTTTCGCGGTATTTTAAAATTCATTGATAAAAACAGATAAAGGCATAACTTTACCAGCTATCTAATCTATATTATCGAGATTTTGAAAACTTTATTTAAGAAATATACTGAAGTAAATTTTTTGCTTTATGTTTCTTTAAAAATACAGACATGTTAGGTAGTATTTTATATTTATGATATATGTTCGTCCCCTTATAAAGTAAGACTTTTTAAATCTTAAATTATACTAATTCAACTGTTAAATCGTTATGGCAGTTGTCTGGCATTTAAATGAAAAAAAAAGAAGAAAAATCCGTTTTAAATGGTGCTTTGCAGCTAAAATAAATCATATATCTTTTTTTTTTTTTTTTTTTTTTTTTTTTTTTAAATAACAATAATTTTTCTAGAAAAAAGACTATTTCTAAAAATTTCTCTTTTGACATAGATTATATATCATATAGTATAAAATAATAACTGACTAGTCGTTGGAGGCCACCGTAATACTTACAGGTCACGGATATGCGTAGCATAATATATGAAAACATAACATATCTAAACAATTTATAAAATGCATTACAATTCCAAAACAAAATATAAACGTAAATTTAAGTATTTTTAACACATAATCATGCTCTATTAATGAATTTCTGATGAATCAATTTCAATAAATTGTATGAAACGCCAAACTTTTCAAGTAGCACTGAATTGCGTAAAAGAAACATCCCTTTAACTCCAAAAATAATAATCATATTCACTAACGGTTTCTTGCATCGAATTAAGTATTTCATTTCCAATTAAAAGATATCTTTTAATTGAAATTTGAATGAAATACAGGGTCATGAAAAATCAAAGAATGTGGAAAATAAGATTAGAAATATCTCAACAACTAATAATCCGATTGACTTTGGTTTTTATGCAAAATTTGTGTTATTTTATTGCCTTTTACGTCCACTCTTTAAAATAAAAGAATTCGAAAATTTTTATATACCTTCCATTAGAATGAATTTTTCGAGAGTCCGAAAACAATAGTTCCGGATAATCGAGGTTACTGATATTAAATAGGCTTCGTCCCATTCTTACATACTAAGCAGATACAAAATTTCAAATCTCTATCTCAATTTGTTCGGGAGATAGAGCGGTTACAGACAGACAGACAGACAGACACACAGACAGACAGACAAACAAACGGACAGACGGCAAAAAAATTTCTAAAAATATGTTTTTCGGAACCTTCAGTGTCCGAAACGTGTAAATCCGTCAAGAAAAAATTTTCAATTTTCAAAACGCTTACAAGACTTACCCTGTACTACGTATGATGGGTAAGTAATAAAGTTGATATTAGAGGCATATAAGTATCTGTAACTAACTATTATACATTACTGATGTTTTTGATAACAGATTCATAAGGTGTCTAATCAATTACATACTAACGATGCCTTCTAATCATGATAAATAGTTCTACTAAATAGATTTATACATAAATGCACTTGAAATTGGAAGAGGATAAATTGCTTATCCTCAAGTTTCTTCTTCGTTCTGCTGTCGTTCGTTCTTTTTGTGTACAAAATCCGTTAGGAAATCAACACTAATTAAGGCATCCAGTGATTGGAAACCGTAGCGTTCACTTACAGAAAATAAATGACAATTTATGTAAAATTCTTTTAAGGGGACAATGATCCTTTATTTGAGCAAAATTGACGCAGAAAAGGTCTATTTCTGTGGTGTAATAGTACAAAAACAGTTTTTTTCTTATTAAAATATCATTTATGAAGGTTTTAAGAAGGAAATAATAAAGATAAGTGTATTTATATTATTTGAATATGTTTTTCTCAAAACTAATTTTTCAGCGTTTTTCGATTTTTGAAATGCTTTTTGCGATGTAATTTTTTATCAATATTTATGAAATGGATAGGGAAATATCCTGATATTGTTTAGAAAGAAATTGTGTAAGCTTTTTAAAGTTCGTCTTCATTAAGATAGTCAAATTTGATTTTTTACTTATTAAAAGGCAAAATTTTGATGAAAATCGTTATGGAATTTAGAAAAAAATGCGTAAAATATTAACGATTCAAGTGATTAAAAAAATCTGACACAAATTTGTTTATAATAGAGTTTTAAGTGATAAAAAAGCAAAGCAAGAAAATATCTCAAAAATTAAGACACGAGGAGAATTTTACAATTTCGTTTAAAAATTTAATTTTTTTTAAAAAAATTGAAAAAAAATTAATAAGATTTTAAATTTTTTTGAAGGTGTTCTATATTCTTTTGGTGATATGTATATATGCACAAAATTTCATATTACTATGATGAAAAGAAAAATTAACGTCCACTGTCTCGTTAACACTCTCCAGAATTAAACTATTTCAGCGAAACATAACAGTTACAAGATTGGTTGGTTAATTAGGGTTTTATGGCGTAAAATCCCTTAGGGCTGTTCTCACCTGCTCTTCTCAACAAGTGGAAGACGTTCCGACACATTTACAAACACAGTTTTAGACAGAAAGATATAAAATTGCGAATCCTAGCCATGGAAGTGAATGGAATTTTCCATTTTTGATCAATCAATTACTTCTCGAGTTACATGAGAAATTGATCACGTGACAGACACGTTTTTCACCGCAGTATGAGTGGTTAGTCTTCTTCCTTGCGGAAATTTGATTGAAAATGCCCACTTTGAAACTATTTTCTAAAAAATCTGTTGCGTTTGCAGAAAAAAAAAAATCTAGAAAATGAGTACAATTAAATAGTTTTTGAGCAACACCTGCTAATTTCATGCATTTTTGAACAAAAATTAATTAAAACTTATGTCATATAAAGTTGTTCTTTTTGATTTAAGAACATTGCGACAAAACAGTTACGGAAAAGCGTGTGTACAGTAAAACTTCTTTTTTTCTTTTAGTTGAACATTTTGTGCCACTTAAGCATTTGATACTTGGACGAAAATCCTTTTGCTAGACTTCTTGTAGCATAGGAAAAAAAAATTTCTCTGTAGTCCACTTATTTAATTTTACACAAATTACTTTGGTGTGTCGCTGCTCGACAATTCGCTTCATTCCGGAAACCTAATGCCGCATTCAAACACGTGTCTGTTTCAGGAGTGATTTGTGCGCTACAAAGGTTCAAAGCCCACTGATTTCTGGTAGAATCTGTAGTTGACAGATCCCACCATACATATCACTTGCAATTGCTGTGCCATCTGCTTGACGTGAAAAATTCAGTCTCATTGCTTTATGCTCGGAACATATTATGATTATATAGCATATTCGTGTAAGAACATTGGTTTCAAGTACGGGGAATATTTAAAATTCAATATTAAAATTTCTATTACGTTTTTAACTTTTGTCATGCAATATATATATATAAACAAAGTGATTGCAATAATTCAATTTCTAAATAAATCAACCTAAAAAAAATCATAAAGAAGATCGTCGATAAATTGGCATCAATGCTGAAATGTATAGCTGCATGAAATAGCTTTAATTTCGTACCTATGAGAAAAAAAATCGTGAAATGTGATTTCATCATTTGGAAATTTAACAGATTTAGTTTATTTAAAACGAAACTGTTGTGGCTTTCGATGGATTATAAAGAATATGTTTTCTTTTCTTTTTCATTTTTTTTTTATTTATAACATTCAGAATCAAACTAAAAAATCATAAACAAGATTGCTGATAAGTTTGCATCCGTACTGAAAAGTATAACTGCATGAAATAGCTTCAATTTTGTAGCTATCAGGAAAAAACCATGGACTGCCGTTTTCATTGTCGTGGATTGCCATCATTTGAAAAATCAATAGATTTAGTTTATTTAAACTAAATTGTTGTGGCTTTCGATGGATTATATTGAATTTTTTCCCCTTTTCTTTTCCTTTTTATATTTATAACAATGAGAATCATATTAAATAACTATTGAAAAATGGGTACTACTCTGTTATCCCGTCGACCAATTTCGCCAAATTATACAAATTGCCAAACTAATAGCCAAATTATACATATTGACATAATTTTTGTTTTAAATAACGAAAAAACAAACAATTAGTAGAATGTTAATAAAAATACAAATAAAAAGTCGAAATAAAAAATTACTTAATGACTTTTAAACACGTGAATCATATTTAATGTCATTGAATGTGACATTCACGATAATCCATTATTGGCATTTAATCTTATAGATTGGCGATAACTTTTTGGTCGACGGGATAACCTAGTACTACCGAAAAATGTTAAATTTCTTAGTCCAAACCACTTTATCTAAATCAATCTTCTGCACAGATGATTGCTCAGCCTCTTAAATTGTATCCGTAGATTTCACAGCTCCGTAAAATGAAATATTGTTAAACGATAAATGAATAGACACCATAATCTGTCAATTTTACTATTCATAAATCATAAATAATCCATGCCTAAGAAAAGTGGCTTCATTGAATGAAAAATGGAACCGATTGGTTTCGCCTGTAGTGATTCTAATTCAAACTCGTGTAACAATTACACGGTATGTTTACTAGCTAACAAATGAATAATTCCGGTTCACTGATGGAAACTTAAATTATCCCTATTTTCTTGAGTTCATGAAATTTATATTGCGAGAAAAAACAAATGATGTATAATGATAGATAAACTGTTGTTTAATTTTTTTTTTTCACATTGAATATGTATATTTAAAATAACTAAAAGGTTTTATGCATTTTGAAATACAAGATTTGTATATAGATACCTATTTGTTTATTACTGCATTTTAAAATATCATATTCGTGTAATATATGCGTTATTACAAGATATTATAAATTTTTAAAATAATCTTTTACATTAGTAGTGATGAAAAGTATTCAATTTTTTGAAAAACTATTAATTCATACATCTCTCTACTAAAGTACTTCAACTGGTTGTAATGTCCGTGAATATACAAACCTAATATAGCGTATATTATCAAATAATACTTTTAAAAATTGATTAATCTGCACATTTTATGCATAGAAATGTAAGTATATACATATACGTGTGCATGACTGCATATTATATATTGTACTTGTTGAAAAAACTCCACAAATCACGCCGAAAGTACAGAGCAAGATATTTTTAATAAGAGGATTTTATGTACACATTCATACGCATTTATCCACATATATGTATATGTACAGGTACACATGTATATATAAACATGTATATATAGATATATATGTATGACTAACACTGACGCCCGACTAACCAAAAAGTACCTACTAACATTTAAAGGCTCTTCAAATATGTATCTTATTTAAACTAGTCGTTGGGGGCTACCGTAATACTCACCCATCATGGATATGTATATGAAAATAAAACATGTGAAAACTATTTATACAATGCATTGCAATTCATAAACAAAATTTAAATATATTGTTAATATACATAGTAATGCTATATTAAAGAACTGCTGATGTACCAATTTCGACAAATTATATAAAACACCAAACTACTCAAGTAGTACCGAACTGCGTAAAAGAAACAGCCTTATAACTCCAAAAATAGTAATTCTATTAACTAACAATTAACTGCGTCGGATTAAGCGTCTCATTTCCAATTAAAATATACCTCTGAATTGAAATTTGAATGAAATACAGGGTCATGAAAAATCGAAGAATGTGGAAAACAGAATTACAAATATCTCGGCAACTAATAATCCGATCGACTTCGTTCTATATGTAAAATGTGTGTTATTTTATTGCCTTTTACGTCCATGCCTTAGGACAAAAAAAATCGAAAATTTTTATGTACCTTTCATCAGAACGAATTTTTCGAGAGTCCGAAAAAAATAGTTCCGGATAATCGAGGTTGATGATATTAAATAGGCTTCGTCCCATTTTTGCATACTAACTACATACAAAATTTCAAGTCTCTATCTCAATTTTTTCGGGAGATAGAACGTTTACAGATAGACAGACTGACAGACAGACTGACAGGCAGACAGACAGACGAGCGGCAAAAATGTGTTTCTAAAAATATGTTTTTCGGAATCTCCACTATCTAAAACGTGTAAATCCGTCAAATTTTTTTTTTTCGATTTTCAAAACGATTGCAAGACTTACCCTATACTACGTATGATGGGTAAGTAAAATCATTTACGCAGAAATTCTCTCATTAAAACGTTATCTAAATTTTTGTCTTTGAAAATCTATGTTTTTGGCAATTTAAAATAGCAATTTTTTTTATTTATAATCAAACTACAGTTGTAGATGTTTTTGTGATTTTTAAAATAATTTTTAAGCATGAATTTTTTAAAGTTTGTCTTAACAATTAATGTTTGTTTGCTATAATAATGACATTTTCAAAACTGCAAACTGGCACGCATTATAAAGTCGATAGTACCTCGATATCAAATTTGATAATTGATTTATTACGTTTGTAAAAGGTGATATTCATTATAGCATTATTTTGTTAATATAACTTTTTTCAAATATCGGCAGAAATCAGCAAAATTCAAATTCTTATTATTCTAAAAATATTTAATTACAGCAGAAATACAAGAGTTCATTGTTTCTTTCTCAGTTTTCTTTAAACTTCTAAGTACTTTCTACATACAATCCCGCAACCATCGTCAGGGAATACTACGATGGCTGCGGGATGACAGACCGAAAGTATTTAAAAAGTTAAATGAAATGTATATTTTTAAACTTGTAACAAATGTATTATTATTATTATTTGTCACTTTTTAATAAGGCTGTAGACTCTTTAAAGTTCATATTATAGAGCATATGATTGGACCAGGGAAGAACATTGCACATCGTTTCATAATTTTATTTAGCATTTGTTCCACCTTTAGAACGTAGTGTTCCTTTTCTATCTACATTAATATAGATTATGAATTAAATATTTTTGGAAGGAAGCTAATTTTTAAAATTCGAATCTTAAAATATAAAATCTTATAGATAAAAACTCTTTTTCTCTTCATATTTTATATTCTATAAAAATTTTTTAAAGTTGTTAAGGTTTGAATATTTATGTATAATTTATTTTCTTGTTTTACAGGTAAGTTGAACTTTGCCAATTTTCTTCCGAAATGGAATAACAGAGAGACAGATTCTCCCAAAATAACAGAGATATGTCTTTGCTGGTAAGTCTTCAGCTAGCATTAAAAAATTGATTTCTGATTTTTGAGAGTTTAAATTTTGCGTACTAAAAGCAGACTGATAACGTAATTTTTTTAAACTAATTATGCTATTGACATAAATCAAAATTATACATTTTACTGGTTGCTTAATCATTATTAAAAGTTTTTTAAAAAGCATTAAAAAATCAATTTTTTGGCAGAAATATATGAGAGAGAGAGTAATATTTTCTGTTAAATTTAAAACAAATCGCACAAAAAAAAATTCTTACACTTATGTTAGTATCGACTAAATATGTGTCAGGTGTTTTTATTGTAAGCAATTATTAAAAGAACAATTTAAATAGATTTATCTGAAAAAAATTATTTATTTATTTATTTATTTTTCATTGAGCAAAAGATTTCTTTTAAAAGATATAAATATTTTACATGCAATCGTCATCTATATTTATAGATTTTATCTATACTTAAGCCTCAATATAAATTTGATTATCATTTTTACAACTTAGTCTTTAGAGTTTTAAAAAGTAGTAAGTAATTAAAAACGGTACAGTGAATGTGGTGTGACATTGGTAAAGATTAAAATATTTTTAAAAATGATAATTTTTCTAACTCAATACCAGTAAAGAATTAATAATATTTTATAAAAAAGAAAATACAAATTTCAACTACTTATCATTGAAATATCAATTATAGAAAAGTAGTATATAACGAAATGTAGAATTATATGAAACAATCTTTTTTCCTACATTGCAATTTTAAAAATATATGGCTGGTTTACCTCTATGTTTCTAATACACGACATAGAGATATCCTAATATCCATATGTTATTACAAGCCTTCTGTGTTTGTTTATATTTTTTTGTTTGTAACTTCTTTTTTTAGAACCAAATATACAATTTTAAAAATATTTCATTCCACAAGCCAATAATACATATTTATTACACTTATATATTAAAAAATATAATATAATTATTCATTATGCATTGTAAATACAATAAAACCATTTTTTCATTCAAATAGCAAAAATTCTCTACATAGCAAGCATACAAATACAAAAGCATTTAAGAAAGTTTTCTAAGTAACAGCTATCATCAAAAACTATTTTCATACTTTTCTCAGTCTTTTTTTTTCATTATTTGCTTTCAATTAAAATATAATGCAGAAAAAAGCTGAAATCGGGATAATTTAAAATTTTGCGCGAAAGTTTGAAACATATTTATTTAAAAAAAATAGACTACTGCAATTTATTGGTTTAAAAAAAAAAATTGTTCTTAGTTTTTAAAAAAAATTCATTTTTAATATACAGTTTGACTGAGTTTTCATGTTAAGTGCAATATATTTTAGTTTTTAATTTATATTATGTTCGAAATATTTATCAACAGCAATAAGTTGCCTATTTTGAAAATATTGGATACATATCAAAATATCGGATATTTTTCATATTTTCAAAAATATCATGATTTTTACGAACCATGATTATTACAAGTTATTAGTTTGTCGTATATTTTTGAGTTGTTTTCATAATTGCACGAACTTCCTGCTTATTTTTTAAGTATTAACAAGCAGGGGTGACCGAGCTCAGCTCGGTCAAAATTAACTTTCTGTTCATCTCGATATAGTACTTTCCCTATATCATTCACTCTGTATTATTACTGTAAAACATGTTATTAATAATAGTATTATTTATAAAAACAATCAATAAGAAAACTATGTTTGTATGCAAATGTTCATAAATTTTACTTTATTTTAAAATTTACAACGAAAGGACTTTTTTAGCTCGACTCTGATTAGCTTAACTATGCATCTCGAATACTATTAAGAATGCATAAGAAATTTCTTCACATTCTGAAAGACAAAATTTTTTGCCAGATGTAGCCAAATTTGGACACAATCTTTCATTTGATGCCAAATACGTGTTTTGGTTTCGTAATCTTAATAGTTGATTTTTCGGCCAAATTTCGCCAGTACTTTATCAAATATCGCCAACTTATCGGCTTTGCCATATTCTCATAATCCTGACCCTTGTTACCCAAATGATCCACTAATCAATTGTGATCAAACATGTGACTTAGCTAATGGTTTTCAGGTAATCAAAAACAGTAGAGTATAAAATGAATCAAAATCATTTAAACCATTTCTTAAGTAAAATTAGCTTGACAGCATTCAGCAACGAAGCGACATAACCCACTAATATAATTTTGTTTAATATGCAACTCCGCCCAATAGTCTTCTCGTGACGAAAGACGTTTCGTTGCAAAATTTAGGTAAAATTAATTGAGTCGTTGTATGACCCGAACTCATTAAGACGTAAAACGACCCACTAATTGAATTATTACAAGCATGTGTCCTAGCTCAATGGTTTTCTCTTACATGAAAACGATATAATAGAAAGTATACTCAAAATGGTGAGAACAATTGTCTAGATAAAATTAGCATGACCCACAAATGACCCTTGATCGAAATCACTCGAAAATGTGACCTAGATCATTGATTTTTGCGTGCCGAAAAACATTAGATACAAAATTTAGATAAAATCGATTGAGACAATTTTTAGGTATAAATAGTTTACCTTGACCCATTATGACTCAAAATAATTCATTAATCCAATTTTCTCGAACATCTGACCTAACCCAATGATTTTCTTTTGTCCGAAAACGATAGAATATAAAATTTAGTCAAAATTACGCGAGACATTGTCTAGATAAAATTAGAATAATTCAAAAGTGACCCACTGATCGAAATTTCTCGAACATGTGACCTAGCCCAATGATTTTCTCGTGCCAAAAATATGCTGTATACAAAATTTCGTTAAAATCGATTCATCTGTTCTTTAGATATAGCTTGACCATGACCCATCATGACCCACAAATGACACATATAATAGAAATCTCTCGAACATGTGACTTAGCCCATTAGTTTTCTCGTGTATAAATATTGTTACACACAAAGTTTCGCTAAACTTGATCCTGCCGTTCTTTAAATATAAATAGCTTGACCCAGACCCTTTATGACCCAAAATGGCCCAGTAATCGAAATTTCTCGAACATGTGACCTGGCCCAATAGTTTTCTAGTGCCAGAAAAATGTTGCATACATAATTTCGTTAAAATCGATCCTCCTGTTCTTTAGATGTAGCTTGACCATGACCCATTATGACCCATCATGATCCACAAATGACTCTTATAATCGAAATCTCTCGATCGTGTGACTTAGCCCATTAGCTTTCTCGTGTCAAAAATCTGTTACAGGCAAAATTTCGATGAAATTGATTCTGCCGTTCTTTAAATATAAATAGCTTGACCCAGACCCTTAATGACCCAATATGACCCATTAAATTTTTTTCTCGAACATGTAACCTATCAATGTTTTTCTCATGCCCGAAAACCATAGAAAGCAATTTTTAGTCAAAACTGCCAAGGAAAATATCTAGATAAAAATAGAATGACCCACAATGACCCTAAAAATGACCCACTAACCGAATTTTCTCGAACATGTTACCTAAACCAATTGTCTTCTTGTAATCCAAAACTATACAATATAAAATTTGGTCAAAATCGTTAGAGGCGTTTTTTAGATAAAAATGGATTGACCCATAATGACCCAAAAATGACCCAATAATGGAGTTTCTCGAATATGTGACCTAGCCCAATGATCTTCTCATGCCCGAAAATGGAAAAATCTAAATTTTTGTGAAAATAGTTAGAGTCGTTTTTGAGATAAAATTTACACACACAGACACACACAATTTTTGCTCGCATTATAGTATAAGATATTTTAATTAAAAAACATTTAGTTTATATTCTATTTAATTGTTCTACTCTGAACAAAAGTATGAGTCTATTTATTATTAGCAAATTATTAAACACATTTATTTCTGTTATTGTATAAATGCATTATGTAATTTGATAAATATACCCCGCTCTCATCTTCTTTCCGCTCTCATCTTCATCATTCTTTCCATCTTTCAGGAGTTTTTTTTTTTTTTTTTTTTCATTTTTTTTACATCAACTTAAAATTCTAACAATATTAATTTCTAACTAAAAACTATTCCGCGTATTATTATTTTTATGTAATATTAATATTTTAACGAAAAAATATTTAGTTTATACTTTATTTAACTGTTGTACTGTACGCTGAATAAAAGTATGAATTTTTGCGAGGTGCGTCACCTTTTTTGCGAATGTGTGATATCGTGTGTTTGTGTGTATTACATAGATGCCAACATTTCTTAATTATTCCGGAGTCTGATACAAGATAAACAAGTTTAAACCGGAAAATTTTATAAAGAAATATCTCCACTTTTAATATGGTATTACTAGATTTCTTTTTAAAATCATTTAGTAAATAAAATTTCTGATTGAAAACACGTTTGTCTTCGATCAGACTCCAGAATAATTAAGAGATGTCGGCAACTATGGTATTACATGTAAAAAAAAAAAAATACATATATGCAAGACAAAAATCCTTATTACTATTTTAAGAGAAGAATGTGCTATTTCACATAGCATTTTATCTAAAAATGTATATAAAAAAATCATGCCTTATACTTCATCACAATTAGATGCCTTTCCCATGTTATCTCAAATGCGGAGTGATATAACAAATAAGAAAAGAAAAGTAAAAAAAAAAATAAATGACGTAGCCAAAAAAAAAAAAAAAAAAAAAAAAAAAAAAAGGAGCTTTTAAACACCGAGACAGAAAAAAATTAAATAAAAGCTGTTGCTCACACTGCATAAATAGGAGTACTTTTCAAGAACATAAATATCATCAATCGCTTGACCCCGATAAAAACCTTTAAATCGGGATCATCCATTTGTCTTGCAAAAGCAATTCCGTTATCTACTCCAAGACAACGATTCGTTTCAAAACTCCACTTATACTTGATTGATATTACAAATGTATTTCTGCGTCTGAGAAAGAAAGGTTCCCATTATAATTCAAATGGTGTTTCATTACGGATTCTTTTAAGAATGTCCAAAGGTATTACATAAGTTTCAGTTTTTTTTTTTCTACAAATTATTTTTGTTTTATAGCGCTTTTATTTTTAATAAAAAATATATATTTTTGCTAATCTATGCACCACGAGAGTTTTTTACATTAGTTTCTTCAATACGAGTTTTTTTTTTTTTTTTTTTTTTTTTTTTTTTTGACTTATTTCATCACTTATATTTTTAGATTAGATAAACAGAAAATTCCGCATTAAAATACATTAAAAGATTTCATGGAATATAAATGAAGTTGTTTCTAAAAATATTTCTGCGGCCTTTTCCATTTTTTTTTTCGAAGTTAGAAATCGGAAAAAAATAAAAAAAAAAATAAATTATAACCTTGATGGTATTTATATTTAGCACTAAAAAAAATCCGGTTGGTGCATATACGAACCGCATAAAAAAGTTATGCACAACAATTAACTATGGTCTTAAAACACACATACCCAAACTAATAATGCCTGCATTTAAATCATAAAAGTATATACAAATATTATGCAGACATACATATAATAAATGTAGTAAACCCAACTAAAGTGAAAAATTAGCCACAGTCAGGAATCGAACAGGGACCTTAGTGGACCAGACCGGCTGATACCCGAGTCTACAATTTCTTAATAATTAAATCTTTAAGATCCGGGTTTTTTTTTTTTTCAGTTTTTAGAAAAAAATACTTTTATTTTAATAAGATTAACACTAGCAATCCAAATAAATTAATTTGAGTTTTATGAATATTTTATTGCCTGAAATATAAAAAATGTTGTCTTGCATAATATTTAATTCATCTTCATATGACAATAAGCAAAGGAAGAGATTTTAGGAGATGCTTAAAAAACATTATATTACAACAAAATTTAACTGATATAACAACTTTCTAATACTTTTTGTATGTTGTTAAAGATGATTCTTTCAAAATTTAATTCCATTATCTACTCCAAAACAACGATTCGATTGAAAACTCCACTTATTATTGATTGATAGAAATGTATTTATTTCTGCGTTTATACGAAAGAAAGGTTCCCATTATAATTCAAGTGGTGTCGCATTACGGATTCTTTTAAGAATGTCTAAGGGTATTACATAGGTTTCAGTTTTTTTTTTTTTTTTTTTTTTTTTTTTCTACAAATGATTTTTGTTTTATAGAGTTTTTATTTTTAATAAAATAATATTTTTTTACTAATCTATGCACGACGAGAGTTTTTTAAATTTGTTTCTTCAACACGAGATTTTTTTTTTTTTTTTTTTTTTTTTGGACTTATTTCATCACTTATATTTTTAGATTAGATAAACGGAAAATTCCGCATTAAAATACAAGTTTTACATTAAAAGATTTCATGGAATATAAATGAAGTTGTTTCCTAAAAATATTTCTGCGGCATTTTCCTTTTTTTTTCGAAGTTAGAAATCGGAAAAAAGAAAAAAATAAATAAATTACAACCTGGATGGTATTCTTGTTTACCGCTAAGAAAATTCAGTTTATTGCATTTACGAATCGCATGAAATTGTTACGTATAATAATTAATTATGGTCTTAAAACACACATACTCATACTAATAACGCCTGCATATAAATCATAAAGGTATATACAAATATTATCCAGACATATATACAAAAAATACAATAAACTCAGCAGAAATGCAAAATAAGCCAGAATCAGAAATCGAACGTGGGACCAAGCGTACCAGGCTGTTCTATCCACTGAGCTACTGTGGCCAATAGCTGGATCT
Organism: Maratus speculifer; assembly: GCA_964019185.1. NCBI lineage: Eukaryota > Metazoa > Arthropoda > Arachnida > Araneae > Salticidae > Maratus > Maratus speculifer. The sequence continues at coordinate 399,690,276 of OZ025294.1, read as the reverse complement.
ACAATTATTTACTAATTAAACTTTTCGGGTCTGATTTTTTTTTTTTTTTTTTTTTTTTTTTTGGGGGGAGAATTACTTATATTTTAACAAATTAATACTAGCTATCTAAATACATTAATTAGAATTTTATGAATATTTCGTTGTCTGAAATATAACGAAAGTTGTTGTTTTGCGTACGATTCAATTCATATTCATATGACAATAGACCAAGGAAGAGTTTTTAAAGATGTTTAGAAAATAGTATATTACAGCAAGATTTAACTAATGCTACAACTTTCTAATACTGTTTTGTGCGCACAATTCTTGCAAAAGCTTATTCGTTATCCACTCCAAGACAACGATTCGTTTGAAAACTCCACTTATAACTGATTGATACAAATGTATTTCTGCCTAAAAAGAAAGGTCCTACTATAAATCTAACTTTGTTTCATCACAGAGTCTTTTGGAAATGTTCAAAGGTGTTACACAATTTTCAGTTTTTTTTTTTTTTTTTTTTCTACAAATGATTTTTGTTTTAGAACGCTTTAATTTTTAAGAATATATGTATTTTTAGTAATCTAATCACGACGAGAATCTTTTGCATTTGTTTCTTCAACACCAGTTTTGTTTTTGTTTTTTTAAATTTTGACTTATTTTATCATATTTTTAGATTAGATAAAAGAGAAATTCCGCGTTAAAATACAAGTTTTAAATTAAAAGATTTCATGGAATATAGATGTGGAGTTGTTTTCTAAAAAAAAATCACGGCAGTCTTTTCGAATTTTTTTCAGAGATAGAAATTGGAAGAAAAAAAAATAAATTACAGCATTAAATGTATTCATGTTTAGCGTTAAAAATGTGCCGTTGGTGCATATACGAACTGCATAAAAAAAGTTACGTACAAAAATTAATTATGGTCTTAAAACACGTGTACAAACTAATTACGCCTGGATTCAAATCATGAAAGTGTACACAAATATTATACAAATATACATACAATAAATACAACAAATCAAACAAATGTGAAAAAGGACCTTGGGATACCTGGAACTACAATTTCTTACTAATTAAACTTTTCGAACCCAATATATATATGTATATTTTTTTTTAGAGACAATTACTTTTGTTTTAATAACATTAACACTAGCTACCCAAATACATTAATTTGAGTTTTATGAATATTTCATTGCCTGAAATATAAGACATGTTGCTTTAAAGTGCTATTCAATTCATATCCATATGACAATAAGTTAAGAAGAGATTTTAGAGATATTTAAAAAACATTATATTACAACAAGTTTTAACTAATATTACAACTTTCTAATTTTTTTTTTTTTTTTTTTTTTTGTGATTTGTTACACATGGTTCTTGCAAAAGCTAATTCTGTTATCTACATCACAACAACGATTCGTTTAAAAACTCTACTGCGTTTAACGAAAGAAAAATAATTCAAACGGTGCATTATAATATATTCCTATATTATATCCGGTCTATTATAAAAGACCTTTATTGCATTCATATGTTTAGCGCTAAAAAAAGACGGTCGGTATATATACCAACCGCATAAAAAAGTTACGTACAAAAATTAATTACAGTCTTAAAACACACATACACACCAATTACGCCTCGTTCAAATCATAAAGATACATACAAATTCTATACAGACATACATACAATAAATAAAATAAACCCAACTAAAGTGAAAAATTAGCCACAGTCAAAAATTGAATGCTTATAGCGCTTTTATTTTTAATAAAAAATGTATTTTTACTAACCCTTTCACGAAGAGAGTCTTTAACATTTGTTTCTTCTTCTTCTTCTTCTTTTTTTTTTTTTTCTTTTTGATTTATTTGATCGTTTATATTTTTAGATTAGATAAAGGGGAAAAATTCCGCATTAAAATACAATTTTTAAATTAAAAGATTTCATGGAATATAGATGTGGGGTTTTGGCATCGGTGTCTAGGGATAATCGAATAATTACACACAGTCCTTTGTCAAGACGAACACATTTAATAAAAAAAACGCACATACACAATAAAACAGAAGATACAGTAACTACAAAATTGCATACTCATAACATGCGGCTTCTGCATGTCGTTCGGAACAGAAAAAACATTTTTAAGAACACAAAACTGTTGCATCCTCACAAAAACACAGCTCCCTCCTCAGAGCCGAAAAACCAACTGCCCGCTTTTTCTCTATTACGTCACATCACGTCTTCTATCCCCGACCGTTGCCAGATACATAAGAGTATAAATTGAAACAATGAAAATAAGTTACAGTTATAGTTAAATTACGTACAACAATAAAGAAATGAATGATAATAAAGAAATAATAATGACATTTCCCACATAGATGGAGTTATTTTCTAAAAATATATCTGTAGCCGTTTCCAATTTTTAGGTGCGTTTGTAATTATGTAAATACGTAGCACCTATATAGTCGTCGTTCAGTCCGTCCGTCTGTCTGCATATAACAGAGCAAAAACTACCCAATCAAAATTTAAAATACATTATTGTTGTATAATTTTGTCGAATCATTTCAAATTTTATGAAAATCGGATGCATAGTTCAATTACAGGGACAATCAAAGCAGTGGCGTAGCTAAGGGGGGGCAAGGGGGGCGTCCGCCCCGGGCGCCGAGGCCTAGGGGCGCCAAATTGAGAGAAATTGTTATATATCTATAATGGGGTAGGGGCGCAAAATTTCTTGATGGCCCCGGGCGCCAAAAAACATAGCTACGCCACTGAATCAAAGGCATTTCATTACATTGCTACCTATGTGAAAAAATAATTATTAGTGCATTTCATTGGTGTTACATTCAGGACCGTAGCTAGAAGTAAACAATAAGAGGGCTTAAGAAAATTTAGGGGGGGGGGGGTCTCATGATTTTTTCTCTCTCTCTCTGACGCAGAAAGTTAAATGAGTGCATATTCATATTGTAGGTACTATGTTTATCATTAAACTGTTGTCATAACTTCATTTTATGCTAAAAAAAAGTACATGATAATAAAAAATTTGAGTGTATAACTAGCTCAAAATTAAATATCATGTTAGCTTCATACTTTCTAATATGATGAGCGAGTGTTGAAACACTTATTTTAGATACACTTTAATAAATCTGCAAAAACTGTGAAAGGTATCAAAACTAAATTAGATTTTTGAACATGATTTCCTTTGAATTTTTGGAAAAGAAATTCATTTAGTGACTATAACGTAGTTATATATTAATGCTTTAATTTTTTGTTCGTTCCCTTTCCAAATTTAACATTTTATTGTGTAATGAAAAAGCCGTTTCAATATAAATCATTTCTACATTATTTTATTAAATGTAATGATGCTACTAATTTATTATCTGTCAGATTCACTAAATAATTAAATGATACGAGATAACGTAATACATTTAAAAATAATTTTCAGTTATACTTCTTTTTTTTGTGTGTGTATTTGCAGACATTCTGTCCAGAATTTAAATTAACGATTGGTTTTTATTTTATGATTATAGGCGGAAATGTATTTAGAGCATTTAAATTACTTGGATAAATGCAATAGCATATATAATTTCTAAAATAATGCAAACAATTATCTTTATTTTGCGGTCTCTACGGAGTCATCGTTGAAACGGTTATTATATTAAAATACTGATTAATTTGGCGAATTGCACCCCTTTTCAGAGGTCATCTAAATAATCTCATTGACTTTTCATATAACGGATATTTATTCTTTGTTTTATTTGGGTTTTTTTTTTTAACTTGCCATGGCTGACAATTGATGTTTTTGGCATATAGATGTCCTTCAGTTTGGTCACTTCAGCCTCAGACTTCGTCCTTAACAGTTGTATTAATGTTACGGGGCCATCCCATCCCTTACGGGAGTTATGTAGTTTTCTCTGTATTCTTCAATATTTCCTTTCAAATTAAATTAAAGTTTGTATGCAAAGAATTTTCTTCGTATTAGTTACCATAGCATGTGTCAGTTCCTCGGGATTGCGATTCCTTCGGTGTTGCAGAACAACTAACCCGTAATGTGCAACCGCTATTCATCACGTTTTCGCCCTAAGTTACTCTATAGTGACCTTGGAATCTTTTCCAGGGGAGGCTCAAAATATTGTAGTTGGGACTGAGACGCCCATAGCACCCCCTTAGCTTCGGTCCTGGTTACACTCTTTTGAACATAATAAATTTGACATGGATCTATGAAGTGCATACCAAAATATACATTCTTTAAAATCAGTGGTGCAAAGAATATTTTTATTTAATTTACAGGGCCACGCAAAAGTATTGCATTACATAATAATAGGGGGGGGGGGCATTGTTCGGGGTGCGTTTTAATTATATTAAACTATTTCATATTTTATGAAGTAGATATACGTTACTAAGATTTACTACAAGTTACTTTCTGTACAATAGATAGTATATGATATTTACAGGGAGACAGAAAAGATTTCAGCCTTTATACTGTATCCGAAGTACTGTATATTATTACACCAAGCTGGATATTTTTAAAACTTAATTATAATCAACGCACCACTTTTGCTATGCTTAACGTACAACTTCCAATTTGTTTTTTCCGAGTTTGAAAGTACTTGCCTTATTTTACGAAATTTATGAATAAATCTTTATCATATTTTATTTTATAACTTTGTGAAAATTTAACCTCCTCAGTCCTGAGATAAATATTATGTAGTACCACAAACGCAGATTAAATTTTTTATAAAACATCTTTAAAAATAAATTATTATATACATTGATGCTTATGTTTGTTTGTATTTAAGTCGGCGAATTATCTACACTATAGGACATAGGCCCTATGAGGTGGGAAGCCCTCCATGGGGGGTCTTTCTAAGGGAACCTAACCCGTATTTACGCAAGGTTCGAAGAAAAACAAGGAAAACTCCGAACGGTTAGGCCAACGGTCATTGATGCTTATGATATGCACACATTTATAAAGTCAAAAATTAATTTTGACAATTCTAATAGAAATTAAATTAATTTAAAGGATGTTCTTTGGTATCTCCTACATCCGCCATCAGGACTGAGGAGGTTATGACAAGTGTATCTTTTTCGCACTAGTTTGATCTATGAAATAGGGAGTAAAAAGCAAGTGTTACTATTTTAAAAATCAAAATTGTTGCAACTTATTTTTTACTCAGATGATTTCCAAATTCTAATTTATGTACATAATTTAGTAGCAGCCATTTTTACAAATCTATTAATAACAGTGACATTTTTTCAGGACGAATTTTGCCTACATATGAATGAATGCTGTTTTTCCACGCCTCTACATTCATAATCAATTTTTACTATTTATATAAATTAAATTAAATTATTTATCGACTCGATATGTAATTACTAATATATTAATCACCAATAATTAGAGAAACCAGAAACCTCAGATATTATCTCTAATACGAACCACTACAAAAAAAAAACAAAAGCAACAAAATCAAATAACGAAAAGTACTTGAGCATTCGAAACCTATCATTTTATCACGTTGGGGAATAACTTCGTCCATCAGCTTTCACTGAACCAAGCAATTCAAGTTAGTTCTAACTGTTAAAAAAAAAAACTGTGATTCAGTGGATAGATTCGTTTTAGACGTTAAGAAAGAAAGAAAGAGGGAGATGTAATTATTTCACAGGTTTTTATAGGTGAGCATTTCAAGAGATGCAGGTAGCAATCACGCATTAAGGACGTACAAGAGAGAGACTTCGAACCTCTAGGTGTGTTCCTAATCTGATTCGAATGTGGCAGTAGTGAGTAAAAGGTGACGAGCATAATTATAACGGCCATTCTCTATAAAAAAAAAAGAATCCAAGTGTTATCTCGCTAATAAAATACTACATTCGAATCTATTAAGTACCAAAGTCAATAGATAAATAAAAAAATACATTAACTGTTTTCTGGGATGCTTTGAACTAAGAAACTCAAATAAAGTGTAAGAAAAAAAAAAGGTGTTACTCTTTCAAAAATAAAACTTTGTTCAATTTGTTTACACTTTTCTTTGGATTGTTCTTGAACTGTTTCAGTGGTCATATTGGGGAGATTCATGGTATATAGTGAAATTTATAGTGTTTTTAAGTATGTGCCAAGTATGGCATAGGATGCTGTGAAAGGTTAAAATAGGGTTCTTTAATTACAGACATACTGTGTAGTCGACCTATGGCCCATAATGTATGCTTTTATGCATTTTTTTTTTTTTGCTGGAGAATCACTAGGAGGTTATCATTTTTTTATTATTATTCACAAAAGTGAAAGTTATACAGTTTTTTGCTGTTTGCATATATTAATAATATTATACTTGTAAAGTTTTTATTTAATTATCTTTTTTATATTATCTTAATCCCTTGGGAACAAGTGACCAGTTTACGGATACTTAAGGTGCCCAGAATCCTTCATTATTTTAGCCAATTATATTTTATTGTAAAGTATTTCTTATTCAATCAGAGGCTTTTTGCGATTAAATTACAGAAAAATTTCTGTATAGAAAAACCTTTGGTAAAAAATAAAAAAATACGCAAAAGTTTCTCGTTGCAAATTGGTCTTTATCTCAATCATCAATATCATTAAAATGAATCACAGCTAAAAAAAAAAAAAAAAAGATAAATAAATCAACGAAATCAAAACATCAAAAAAATTTGAGCCAAAAAAATCTGTCATTTTATCCCATTGTGAAATAACTTCGCCATTGTAAAATAATTTCCTATAAGTCAGCCATAAGTTAATTCTTTATTAATATTAAAAATAGTCGGAAGCAAGATTGGTTTTATATCTATGAAATAAAGAGTAACATAGTTATTTCACATTTTTTATAGGTAAACATTTCAAGTGATGCAGATTTGAATTTCTGGTGTGTTTACATTTGGTTCGAATATGGCTACAATGAGCCAGGCTTGGACAAAAGCCCGTATCCGAACCGGCGGAATGAAGGCGAATTTTCAAACGGGCAGGCAGAAATTAAAATGGAACATGTCGGGCCAATAAACAGAATAGACGAGTCGGTTGTTTCGATAAAAATACTGAACGGGCCAGTAGGACAGATGAAAAAAATTTATCGATCTACCAATTTGATATACAAATTTGAACGAAGCCGACAGAATATCAGCAAACTTTCAATGAATATGACTTTTGGGAGAATAAATATAATTAATCGTCACGAGCCGGTGCTAGTTTCAAGACTTCAATACAAAAATGTGACATTTTAAGTACAGAAATCGTATCAAACATGGTGTCCGAACCGGGTTTAAGCCTTTTTTTCTGTCTTTTTTTTTCTTTTTTGGGCTGACTCGGGATTTTTTGGGATCAGGCTCGCATTTTTCCCTTTCACAGCCGAACCGAATCAGAAATGAACTTAATTATTATTATGATGGGCTGGCTGGCATAATATTTTGTAAAAATATTATTAGCGATAATGATTATCTGTTAACGGTGATAGTGAATTTCTGTTAATTTTTCGAAATGTACCTTAAGAGGGTTCGCAAATTTACTGCACAGCAACCAAAGCTTTGACAAAGTTTCTGACTAATTTTTAGCTGTAAAGGCTTAAAATTGACCAGCCCGACTGTTAAAATGATTTGGGATGAAATAACACTTTCCATTTTCGATAAATAAATTAACCTGTTGACATATAAGAGATTCTTTTCATAACTTCAGGTTTTTATCCTTTCTCGTGATGCTGCTTTCGGAAATTCGATTCAAAATGCTATATAACAGTATTTTTTCAAAGATACGTTGCCTTTATAAATAAAAGAATGATACCCAGCTAAACTAATGGCATAGAGCTCACAGGCTATGCAGACTAATTGTATATTACAGCCTTATATAATAATGCCTTTCGAAAAAAAAAAAAAAAAATAAGGAAGGATGTACCCCCCCCCCCATTTCCTTTCTTTATACTCAATCATTGAAGTCCCAAAATTAATCAGGTATACGCCTTATCATATAATAAACCTGTATCCAAAATTCGAAGCAAGTCGAAAAATTCTGCATAAAAACCCATTTATGTAAATTAAGAAGCGTTATCCCCCGTTCCCTCCTTTATAATTAACCATTAAACCTCCAAAACTGTTCAGACATTCAACATATTAGAAATAGCCTACATCCAAAATTTAAAGCAAATCGCATAACTCTGCATAAAACTATATTTAGCTAACTTAAGGGGATGGTAATCGTCCGTACCCCCCTCCTTTATAATTAACAAAAGAACACCACAACAAATGAGCAAAGCTTCTTATTATTATGAACCTGTATCCAAAAATTGAAAAAAATCGGTTAATTCTATATGAAAAACCCTTTACATAAATTATGAGGGGTAGTTTCCCCTATCCTCACTTTATACTTATCCAGTGAATTCCAAAAACAAATCAGGGAAGTACCTTTTCAGAATAAACCTACATACAAAATTTGAAGCAAATCGGTAAATTTTGCGTGAAAAACCTAAATTAAGACGGGGAAATAAACCCCTGCCATTCCCTCTCTTTAAACTTATCCAATGAACACCCAATATTAATCACGGAATCACCTCATTAGAACGATCCTACGTCTAAGATTTCAACGAAATCTATTAATTCTGCATGAAAAACCCATTTATATAAATTAAGGGGAGGGCCAATAGCCCCCGTTCCCCTACTTATACTTATCGAATGAACTCTCAAAACTAATCAGGGAAGCTTCTTATCATAATAACCTATATCCAATGTTTCATGTAAATCGGATATTTTTATCATGAGTTATCGCATTACGTACGCACATACATACATACATACAGAACGGGCGGGCACATAAGCTCTCAGGCTTTGATAGCCCGTAAGCTAAAAAATGAATAACGCCATTCAATTACATAGTTTCCGAATGAGAATCCATGTCAATCTTATCCATAAGAAAAGAAATTAATTTAAAAATATGTTAGAAAATAGTTCACTTGGATTTGAGAAAAGGCTTGAAAAATACTTTCACAAATCAACTTTTTATTACGCAACTTCAAAAGTTATGATTATTGTTTTTAAACCTCCTTCTTTTCTTTTACTCTAAACTGCATTAATTTTTAATCCTTATTTGAATGTTGAAACATCTATGAATCTAAGCAATCATTAATGTTGAAATTGTGTATTTTCTGTCTTGCGAACGCATCGTAATTTTAAAATATACTGCAATTTTATCCCATAAATATGTATGCAGCATTCTTTAAAGAGATCCTGATTATATATGTTTAGAAAATCTGAATTTTTTTGTAGAAATTGAGTCGGACCAGATCAGGTCAGGTCAGGTCAAGCCGAGCATGTTTTTGTTTTTTTTTAATAAAATGTATATATATATTTATATATCCTCTTTGAAAACACTGGTAAGAAAAAATAAATAACTTTCTTACCTTGTTCGGTAGCGCTGGCCCCCTTTTCATCCCACGTTTCGCGAAGCACTTAGACGGTCTTGAGATCACCACATAAATTTATATACGTCATTTTCGACTATCTAAATCAATAAACAAAAACAGTTAAATTAAGACAGTGTACTTTGAGTGAACATTTACATTTACATTTATTTGCTTTGAGGTAGGCGCTACAGCTATTCGCCGGCATAACCTCCAATGATCACAAGAAACCATATATAGAACACTTTATTACAGAATATCCGGTACATCCATTATCACAGGGACAAACACAAGACACCCATGCCGCTAGCTGGACTCGAACCAGGGTCCAGCGGCGTGGGAGGAGCAGACGCTACCAACCAAGCCGCTGGCTCGGCTTTGAGTGAAATGGATTAAATAAAACTTGTCTTGTTGCCAGGTAAAAACGTTTTAATTTCTTCTTGGTTATTTGATAATTAAACTTTATAAATCGAGAGAATAGAAATAAGTTCTTCGCTACAAGAATACAAAACGTGATCTAGATTAAAAGAATATAAAATTTCTGAAAAGTCCAAAAGTCATTTAATAGCACGGAACTTCACTTGAATAAATGTAAAAGTTGGGCTTGTCTAATTGCAAAACATCTGTTCAGATATAGACGTAGTGTTCGTTCTTTAAATGAAGTTAACTCTTGAATACGGGAAATAACATAAAAAGTTACTGATAAAATGTTCGAATGTCTCACTTTAGGGATTATTTTTGTTGCTATACCTCACAACAATTGTCACTGTTTCCGGTTCGTGCCAGGCGTGAACTGTAAAAATATAAAAAAAGCCAGACTGGGGCTTGACTTTTGATTTTTACACCTGACATGAAAATTCTGCCCCTTTCAGATCTATATTACATTAAATATTTAAAACAGAAAATCTTTGAGGATCACTGCGAACGGAAACATGTGCTACAAATGGGAAAACTTTGACAAACCAGTGGCGTAGCTATGTTTTTTGGCGCCCGGGGCCAGCAAGAAATTTTGCGCCCCCACCCCAATATAGATATATAACAATTTCTCTGAATTTGGCGCCCCAAGGCCTCGGCGCCCGGGGCGGACGCCCCCCTTGCCCCCCCCCTTAGCTACGCCACTGTGACAAACTGCCTGAGAAAAACGTTAAACATCGCATTAAAAATAGTTAAAAATTGAAAAAAACGTAGAGAACATAATCTATATTGAAGTAACAATACAACCAAAATTATTTCGCGAATAAAAAAAAAATTATCGCAATACTCAAAAAGTCGCTAAAATACGTTAAAAATTGCAAGGATTAGAAAGAGTTTTTTTTTTTTTTTTAATTATAAGTAATACAATTGTTATTGGATGTTATTCGATTATAAACATCATAATCGAATCTCAGCTAAATGTTTTAAACACCTAAATCTTTTTGCATGCATTTCTTATAAAAGATACATTAAATTGTATCTATTTAAAATAAACCCGAGGAATATTATTAATTTTCACGCATCTTTTTAATAACCTCTTTGTCTATCAATTTTTTAAACAGATATCAAGCTCTCAAAAGATAGTCAAATAATTTTTCAATCGAATAACTATTAGGAAATGTATAGTTATTAATAGGCATTTCGTTTTCATATCTCTTTTACACCAACGTTCGTAACAAACCGGAAGATAATTACATCTCATAGGGTTTAGATTAATGTATTTTATTTCTATAGCTGATAACTCCAATCTCATCATTTGTGCAAAACTGACGCCTGAGAATCTGATACATGCCAAAGCAAATCTTTATGCAGTTAATTAGTTAGACCTTGAAGGCAAAAGATATGATTATGCATAATTAATAATTTCAGAATATGCAGAGGATGTGAGCATTTAACTACTGCATGGCTTCCGCTATTGGTCCTTTCTCCAGTGACGTAATGAACAGTTGTGTCTCAATTTGTTTAACTAATATGTATCTAATGATGGCTCTAATAGCATAGGCTAGCATATGACGGAAGGATGCATTGAACTAAAATACAGCTGTAATTGATTTGACGTGCTAGAATTTTTTTGTTATGAGTGAGTATAATGTGCTTAGACAATTTTTCATGAATAAGTATGTTCTTGAGAGCTTAATGTTTTTAAATCTAAACTCTAGCAATTAGCATTTTTTTAATGAAAGGTCAATGATACAATAAAAGTTTAACCAACAGGTTTTGCCCGTTCTTAATTTATGCTAAAGCGTTTTGATAATAAATAAATATAAAAGTGAAAATATATGTTTTTTAAATGATCATTGTTCATCAATGCAAATAATGTCTTTTATTTTACACCATTTAAGTTTTTTTTAAAAATATTTCCGTTGCGTGAACTTAAACGCGATATTACTTCCCGTTACCATTATTTATACTTAAACAATGGACCTCCAAAACTAATCGAGGAAACGTCTTATCAAAATGAACCTATAAAATAAATTTGAAGCAAATCGGACATTTCTATAAAGAGTTATCGCATTATGTACATACATACATACGTACCTACATGCAGAACTCGAGGGAACATTAGCTCTGAGACTTTGATAGCCTGAAAGCTATAAAGAATGAAAAGTTATAAATTAGTTAATTTTAAAACAACTACTAAAAGAGTATTTTTAAAAATATTTACAACCTTCTTATTTTTTATGTAAAATTTAGTTTGTTACTCTTTTACCCTTTAAAGTTCTTAATTTCCACAGCTTCTGAGTCAGTTGTCATTTTTTATGGGTGTATATTAATGCATCACTAACCCTTTCGTTATACGGGTCTCATGTAAGAACAAATAAAAATTTCCTTAAAAAAAAAAAAAAAAAAAAAAAAAAAAAAAAAAAAAAATCAGCTTTTATTTACCAGCTTAATTTCTGCACAGATAATAGCTAGCATGCAGCACAATAATATATATATATATATATATATATATATATATATATATATATATATATATATATATTATAATAATAGGTTCTCATTTATCAGAAAAAAAACAATAATAATGAAAAATAATGAATAATAATGGAAAATAATTTATGCATGAAAGGGTTATATCCGTTGTTTTTTAACTCTTATACAATTGTAAGAGTTAGAGACAATATTGGACGATTGATCATCTGTGGCGGACTAACGGAAAAATGCTTCAAAATTGATGAGTTAATTTTTTATTAGGTTGTAAAGATGTTAAAATGTTGTATTATTACACAAAACACACCATGTGAACGTAATTTTTAAAATTCTAGCTTGACAGAAAGTGTATTAAAAGTCGGTTAAGAAACTCAATCTTTACTTTCGAAACCAGGTATGCTTATAGCCCTATCGGGTCGGGTTGGTGCTATAACTTTTCATTTTGGGTCGAGTTGACCTCCAATTTTTTTGCAGCCAGTCGGGTTGGTTTTCAGTGTTTTGCATTCGAGTTGAGTTCTGACTTTTGTTGGTTGTATTCGAGTTCACTTGATTTTTCAAAATAACGATTTTTTTCTGTTTAAGTATCTATATATAATAAGGCCAAAACGATGGAAAATCCCAAAAAATCTGACATCTCTATTTAGTAAAAAAGTTTTTCAATTCTTATTGTTTATATATCTGCTTGCTTATAACTTTGAATGATAGACACAATCCAATCTACACACAACTAACTTATGTAAGTGATAAAACCATTGATTACCTCTCCCCCCGCCACACGCACACACCACTACCCATGTACAGGGTACCTACACTTCATGAATTTGCCTGACTAAATGCCTGTAATTTCTTGAAGAATAAATCTTCTTATGAGTTTATTTATCGCTATTAGAACTCGAATTTTTCTACATAAAAATTCTGGTATTTCATCTGAAAATGTAAAAAACCGAATATATTAATTTTCAAGCATTAAATTATACCTCTACTTCTTAAAACAAAGCGTGTTAACTCAGTCATAGCTTAGCTCTCTTTTCGGTGATAGGTCTAATTTTCATTGAGGTAAATAAAAGAGGGAATGAGATATTAAAATATTTACGTACCCGTTTGTGTAAAGATTTATCTTGTTTATTCTTTTTCTAAAATACCCATGTAACTTTTATACTTATTGCCTAGACTAACGTACATATACTTACTTAATTCTCATGTTTTTTGCATAAATAAATCTAATAATTTCATGTTTGGAGCTTCATTTAACACTTTGATAGCAAAGGTTGTTCTTACAACACTCCTTAGTTGATATATAATTTGCATGATCAGATAGTTTAAATTATTATAACGTTATTAGACTTTTTCAAACAGGACCTAATACTCCATATTTAAAGAAAAAAGAAAAAAAGGGAGGGGGGTATGTGGAAATAGACCTGCTTGTTCCAGTTGCCCCTTCTTTATGAGGACCATGGAAAATAAAGATGAAATGTATATTTTTGTACATTAAAATGTAATTTTGAAAATATTTGTCTGCAAGAATGGACCTAAGTGAACACAATACAAAGGTTAGGACATTAATCCAAGTTTTAATGGCTTTTGAAAGCTGAATTGACTGAATACCCAGAATGACATTGTAAAATCATACCTTAATTAATCATACCCAATAATGTAACCTTAATAAGTTATGTGTCAGTTATGGTTTTTCAAAATAAAACTCGTATCAGTTACTGATGTTTTAAGCTCGATTTATAAAAGAAAAATTGATTTTAGCAATAGAAAGCATAATTTTCAAACTTTTTTTTAAACCTTTAACTGATATGAGCGGAATTGAAATATGAATAAAAGGCGTGATTAAATCATAGGATGGTGTTTTTGTACAAAACTTTCTGTACAGTACTATTATAATTAAAATTTCTTTATTCAAAAGTATAGCTTGAAAAAGTTTTAAACGAAACAAATTTCAGCATTGTTTGTCATTAAAATGATAATTATAAGTTGAACTAAAAAAAAAACTAAAAAAAAAGGAGTATATGAAATTTGTTGCATCAATTAAAAGTTAATAATAAATTTTAAATGTATCTCAACTATGTTTTCAAAAGCAAAGATAAATATAACATAGATTTAAAACATTGTAACAGTGATATGAACAAGAAAGAATATTTAAGGTGGGAGTTTCTGGGGGTTTCACCCTAGTCCCAAATGGCAAAAATTTTTCTTTCTTTTACGTCAAATCATTTAATGAGGAAATTTCTTTTTTCATTTTTTGCCGGAGAGTGTAATAATTACGAATTCTTAGTGATAATTCCTGTTTTTAACCTGAGATGCCAAATTCTGATCGTCCTTTATTTAGCAATAATAATTCTATAAATTGAGGCAATTTGCAGCAATTTGTAGCAATTTCCAGTAATTGCTCATCATGGTACCGTAATTGTTTGTTAAAAACCGTGACGGTTATTTAGGTTCCATCTCTGCTTTCAGCCATCAAAAATCAATAAGTGAAATTCGAGTGAAAAGAGATATAAAAAAATAAAAGCGTTTTCATGTTTCTCTGGCGTAAAGCTTATTACAAATGCAATACATATCTGTCGAAGAAACTAATTGCCGCTGACAAATCTAACTGAAAACTTCTGTAGCTAACAGCAAAAAAACAAAAGATTTTAGCTTACTGTCGAACAGGGCCTATTAACTTTCACCATTCTAATGATGTAATTGGCAGCTCTACTATATATTCCTAATATCCAGTGAAATCTATCAAGAGTCTGATTCTCAATCAATGTCTCAAACAAATCGCGGCAGACTCGCA
Source organism: Maratus speculifer (assembly GCA_964019185.1). Lineage (NCBI taxonomy): Eukaryota > Metazoa > Arthropoda > Arachnida > Araneae > Salticidae > Maratus > Maratus speculifer. The sequence continues at coordinate 399,675,234 of OZ025294.1, read as the reverse complement.
GATTGTAGGCTGTTAGGTAAAAGGGCGGGAAATGAAAATGAGTTGATTGAGGTGTGTACTGTAAAAAGGTGTCATTTTTGGATCAGCTTGAAACTCTGAAATTGTAGTCTTCCACGACTTAGCAATGTCTTTTCTGATATTTTCTGCCTTGGGCATTCCAAAATTAATAACATAATAGAAGTACAACGCATCAGCTGTTCTGTATACCCAGTTTTAGTCTGAGTGTTTTGAGTAGCATTCTTCGCTCGCAAGAAATATTTTGGTGAAGGGATCGTTTGTCACTAGCTATTTTTTGACTAATCTTGCAATTTTTTAATTAGTTATATTCTAGATTGTACTCTATTTTTGTAAAAAAAAAAAAAAGAAGAAGAAGAAGATTAACTCTATTCAATTACTAATGATACAGTGATTTTCTTAGAATTATTTGACGTACTATTTTTTTTTTTTTAATGTCTGAGGATTTTTTAACAATTTCCAATGCCCTTGATATAAGTTGCTCTGTTTTTCCTTCCTTCCTAGAGTTTTAGAATATATATTTGAATTGTCACAAAATTGATAAATGTTATTGTCATTTTCCACAGCCCATTACTTGTTATTCCTGATAAAATAGGGGAGATTTTTTTTAAAAAATGCGGGTTTTTCAAAACAATTAATAAGAAATTTTCATTCTTTTTTCCTAATTATTTTTTGTCTTATAGAACAATAATTACAAGATTTTCTTTGACCCTTCTGTATATTATCCAGAGATGCCAAATTCTAATAATCTGTATTTTATAATGATTCTGTAATTTTTCCACAATTTCCAGTAATTGCTTACCGTAATGCTATAATTGCTTGTTAGAAATCGTAACGATTGCCTATGATCCATCTCTGCTTTTACCCACCAAGAATCAATAAGTGAAATTGGAGTGAGTAGAGATATGAAAAATAAAAGCGTATTCATGTTTCTTTGCGTAAAGCTTTTTACAAATGCAATACATATCAGTCGGAGAAACTAATTGCTGCTGACAAATCTAACTGAAAACTTCTGTAGCTTATAGCAAAAACATAAGAATTTAGTTTCTTATCGAACAGGACCTATTAAATTTCTCCATTCTAATGATGTAATCGGGAACTCTTATATATTCCTAATGTCCGATTCCTTGTCTAGCAAAATATGTCAAGCCAGTGGCGCAGCCAGAGAGGGGGCTCTAAATCTCTGGATACCAGTAATATTATAAAATTTTATTTGCCTTGATTAATAGGTGAAAATTCACCGATTAGATTAGGCAAGCAGAACTTTAGAAAATTGATGATATCCAGAGCGTTTGCACCCAACTCTGGCTGGCTACGCCACTGTATCAAGCGTCTGATTCTCAACCAATGTCTAAAACAAATCGCGGCAGAGATTCACAGATTGTAGGCTGTTAGGTAAAAAGGTGGTAAATTAAAAGATTGATTGATTAAGGTGTGTACTGTGAAAAAGTGTCATTTTTGGATCAGCCTGAAACCCTTTGAAAATCCAGTCCTGTATGGCTCAGCAATGTTTTTTCTGATATTTTCTGCCTAGGAAAGCTGAGCATGAAAAGTGACAAAAACATCTAGATTTGCATATTGCATGGTTAATTTTAATTTGAGGATATAATAAAACATGAAAATGTTCAAACAGCATAAATATGTGTAAAAGCTACGGAAAAAAAACCCTTGTACTGGTCGTGGAAAACCATACCTTACTGACTCCTCAACAAGTTATCGTAGAAGAAAGTTACTGGAAAGCCCATTTGGCTAAATATGGCTCTATATTAAGTATATATATCTAATTAATTCCCAACGGTTTATTGCGTTGGTCTAACATGGGTTATTGAGTAAATTAAAGTCATAAAATGCTTTAAAGTAGTACTGTAAATGTTAAGGCGCCTTCTATGAATATACATTTAAACAACTTGCTTTAGTATTTTTCCTTCTTTTTTTTCATTTTTTTCAATAAAAAGTTATAAAAGAGTTAATTTTTTTTATTGATTTATTTATTTTTTACAATTTAAAAAAAATTAAAGTCTTATTAATTCTTTTTGTGTGTTTGAAACAGTTAAAGAGATTCTTTTGATTATGATTTTAAAATAATGGTGACTAATTATTACTATTATTATTATTTGTAAAAATCTCTAAAAGAGATTTAAAAAAAAAAAATCTTTTTTTAATTTTAATATTTTTTAATCCATTGACTTTAACAGAATCGTACATAAAACTTAAAACATGTTTGAAATATAATAACGAAATTGTTATACAACTGATGTTTATCGAACTTATAATAAGGAATATAGAATATTCATTTTAAAACTGTATAATAACCCTTTATTTGAGACAATTAATTTGAAAAAGTACATGTGTGAAAAAAAAATGGTATTTTTGGAAAAATAAATAAATGTATATAAAAAAAAATAATATAATATTACAATACAAATATAAAAAACTTGCAAAAAAGAAGCAATTGTTACTTATTCATTCAAAACATTTAGAATTGTATAGTCAATAGAAAAACATTATCTCTACGAAAATACATTCCCTTTTCAATATCTTGTATTTACTTTATAAAGAGCATCTGGAATAAGTAACAATATTTGAAATATTGTGAGTTATATTTGACAATATTGTGTTCCCGTGGTGCAATGTATGAGGGCGCTAATCTAAAAGAGGACAGTTCAATTACTGTTGTTTAAATTGTATAGAGAAATTTAAATTCATAAGGATGTAAGATTTTCGTTGAAAAGTGATGTAGTTATTTTATTTTTTTTCTGTCTGTGAAACAAAAAAATTTAATTAATAAAATGTTTTAAAAAACGAAAATTTTTGTAAAAAACGGAATACTTTCTGCAATTTACGAAAACAAATTCCGTAAAAATACGAAAATAGTACTGGCGTCTCGATTACCAGTAAAATTTCCGTATTTTAACGGAAGTTTTTTACAGTGTACACAAAATGTAATTTTCCATTTCTTATGCACTTTTGACAAAAGAAAAATCTCAAAAACAAGTAGTTACCCAGTTTTGACGTTGAATCAACTGTGGTTTTTATATCTATCTATATTATAAAGACCAAACATATCTTTTCGTAACGCATACGTCATTTTGCGAATGGCAACACTTTCAAATTTTAAATGAAATTTTGGTATTACAATTTTTGCTACTGCAAATTTTTAAACTTCTAAATATCGCACACTTTCAATTTTTACACCATCGCGTAGGGACAAAAATGTACTTTTAAATGAAATTTGTTTGAAAGCTGTATCTTAATTTGTTTTTGAAATATTAATTTTTTTGTAATTTTTAACACCACTTTTCTAATTGTGGCAACAAGAGTACTCCATTTACTCTATCTTTATGTTGCCATTTTCTCATTAAAAGGGAAAAAAAAGTAAATTGAAGTATCTGCTATTATAAAACCCGGTGAATTTTGATTTCATTTACAAAATTTGATTCACACGTAAAAGAATATCAACAGTTTAATATATGTTTCAGCTAATAGCATTGAGACTTCAAGTTTTGAATCAAAATAATCAAATTAAAATTCCAATTTTTTAGAAAAGGTGAATACAGATACAAAATGTGCATTTGTAAATTTTGATATGATAAAATTGATTGATTTTGATATGATGCCTGGCTTCGATTTCACGGGGAAGAAATTCTATGATTGAGCCAAAGTTAAAAAAATTTTACTTTTTCATTTTGGAAAACTGACATAAAAACCTTAATTGATAACTTTATCATAATAACAGATCTTTATTATTTTTTACTGCTTATATGTAAGATTAAAGAGTTATTTTAACATTTTCTACAACCGAGTTTTAAAGAAACGGTATTTTGTTAATTTGACTGTAAATATCGTTTGTTTAAGAGTTAGACTTACCAATATAAAACTGTATTTTTTACTATAACTAATTTTGTAGGTTTATTGTAAATCAATGAATAGTTCCCTCTTAAACATTTTCTTTAGTCAAAATTTGACAGTTTCTACCTTGTTTCATTGCATACGAGATTGCTTCGGTATTAAAATGTGAGAAATCATATGTCAAAGCATACTATATAATTACAAAAAAGAAATCTCTTCAAGTACAAATTCCCAATGGCGTCCGACATACCTGCAACTGTCAACAGGTCTGATATCTTTCGATGACAGTTGCCACCGTCATTAAAATGATAATTTATCATATAATTATCGCCACAAACACTGCTTCCGAATTATTATGTCAACTACTGTGCGACGAACAAATGAGTCGAATTTATAAAAACGCGCCTTTTAACAAGGTCAGTTTCACTTTAACTGCTGATGAGAGAGGCGATAATATTTATTTAAGATGTACTATTCATTTATAAAGCCATAAATTAAGTAAAATCTAGTAAATGTAACGAAGCAAATGGTGTAATAAAACATAGCATTAACAGCGATAACAAATGTATGACATCTTATAATTATAAACCAACCAAACCTTCTAGAATGGTCTACAATACTCATATGTAAAAAAAAAAAAAAAAAAAAAAAAAAAATACATAGAAAGAAATTTGAAGGTTTCTTATACTAGGAAGTTTTCTTTGATGACACCGATTTTATTCTACCCGTTGATGTAATAAATTGCTGCATATATAAACGATGTCAACCTCACAACCCACATCATTAAATTGGTCCACCAAATCATTATGCACATAAAAGTTGATCAGTAGGGCATGATGAGAATTTCAATAAAAAAGTATCTAAAAAGTGGGTTGTTAAGAGTGGCGCCAACTTATATGGGCTCGTGGAGCCCGAGCCCACCCAATAATTTTGAATCATAACGTATCCAATTTTCATTGATAATTCAAGTTAAAGTTAATTAATTCAAGTTATTTATTTCATTCATTTATCTATTATTCATTTTCCTTCTTAGAATAAAATTTATTTTGCCAATATCCATGAGTTTCAATTCTCCGACTAACACCCATAAATATAAATGAAAGGATTCTAGGGGTATTGTCAAACATCTTTAATAAGTCTTGGTTAGGGAATGATATTCAATGATATTTACAATGAATAGATAAGTACAATTTAGAGATTAGGGACATCTTCGGCAAATTCTGCCGCTAGAGCTCGGGAGGCACGTCTTTACATCTCTCGATCCGGCCTCGTTCTGATGCTTTTTGCTGTTACCAGGGTCCTTTCGTGGGAGAGTGCTGACTGTGCACTATTTCTTTGCACGTGGCTTGTTACTAAAGGCTACATGCTCCCACGTGTTATACTTACTGCTTCGTTAGGTTTCTGACGATACAGGCTAGATGCTGAGTTGGTAAATGGATCCCGAAGCAAGCCTGTTGCTAGGCGCTTGCTATATTCATATAAATCCCAAATGACTAAAATGTTTTGCTTCCATGTTTGACTTTCTTCTTATTCAATTTGTATAGTTATGTTCATGATGTCATGACTTTACAACAAATATAAGTATCTTTATAAGGTAAAACACATGAGAATACAGTTTTATAAAATTGCAACTTTATCAAAACAAGATAGCTTAACTTATATTTCTAATATTTCACCATCTGTCAACCTTTCAAAGAAAAAATTGGTTGCACTATTTTACAAAAATATTTGTGATCTCACCCAATATTTTTGAGCCAACCCAATAATTTTCAAAAGTTGGCGCCACTGGTTGTTAATATTATGCACCCCGCCTCTTTGCAAAATATATCCTACTTATTTAAGGTACAATTTTATTTTAAGTCAATATTTGCCTGGTTTTATGGAATTTTTAAGCAAATTTAAGTAAGGTGTCCTGGGGTAATAACACCATGTTAAGGTTCTACCTATTTTTACAGCTTAATTTTAAATTGTATGTTTCAAACAAATATGGGATTTGATATTTCAACTCATTGACTATCTATATAAAAAAAAATTATTTAACAAATATGTATTCATAACATGTAATGGCGTGATTTCTTGACCAATACTATTTGGCGTTATTACCCACCTATGCATGCGGGTAATAACGCCATACTAAAAAAATTATAAAATAACATGGAATAATCCCATGTAGATTGCCCAGTTCTAAAAATACAAATTCTACAGCCCTAGAAATCGACAAATTACAATCTAAGCTATAGAAAATGTTAAATTTGTTGTAAAAGTGTAAGAAAAAGAATGGGAAGGGGGGGAGGCAAAAGAATATCAGACCTTGAGCATCTTTTTGCTTAAAAGGACCCCTTAAATAGAATTATTAGAAACATTTCGCGGTTTTAACTGTGTTTATCTAAATCAGTATATATGTTTCCATATATGCATTCTATGCGATAGAAAATATTCAATTTTTTGTGAAAGTGAAAGAAAAAAGAGGGTGGGGGAGCTTCAATAGAATATCCCTGAGCTTCTCTTTGCTTAAAAAGTCCCGCTTAAATATAATTTTGAGAAACATGGCACGGTTTTAACCAATGTTTGTTAATTCTCAAAACTCAAAGAGGACAGCATGCCCAGAATGAATTTTACTTTGTTGTGAATAACGGAACTTACAACAAATAACCCATAAAGAAACAATATAACCACCAATTTTTTCTACTTTGAATTTACTTTAGTGTGAGGACTTAAAATTTTCGCTTTATTCAGAGAAATTGCCATGAAAATTTCTTAGGGGGGCGGAGAGTAAATACGAATTTTCGTTTGGGAACAACGGAGGGATTTTTTGGAGAAAAATATTTGTAGCAAAGAGAAAAAAGCAGCTTCAAATCACTGAAATTTTAGATGTAATAAAACATTTAGAAATATTTAAAATGACTGTGTATTTAATACATCTTAATGTACTTTTATTGAAAAAAAAAAAACAATTTGAAGGCTAACTCCATACGCTTTTTTTTATTACATACACAATAAGGAACATCACAAAGAAATTATTTAAAATTATTGTATATTTAATGCATCTTCAAATACTTTTATTGAAAAAAAATAGTAACTTGAAGGCTAATTCCACACACTTTATTACATACATAATAAAAAACATGTACAAAAAATTTTAAATCTCTGTCCCAAATTCAAATGTATGTAATTTTAAATTTCAAATTTATGTAATTTTGAATCTTAAATTTATCTAATTTTGAATTTCAAATTTATGTAATTTTGAATTTCAGATTTATGTAATTTTGATTTTATAAAGACGAAACCTCTGAATAACACCCACCTCGAAAGAGTGGTCACTTTTCACTAGTCTCACTGGTAACCGTTATTTGGAGGTTACACTGTACTAAAATGTCTAACGAAAACCAGACAAATTATCGCCATCATCTTTCTTTCAAAAATATTATTTTAAATCTCAAACTGTCGAATAATATGCAAACGTTATCCTTTATCTTAATGATGGCAAGCACGTAGTACAAATTTATGATTCAATTTTTCAAAATGGATTTACAAAATGTATTTCAAATGTGAAGTTGGCTTCCCTACATACTAATTGAAATATGTCTAAATTTTTTACTTTACAAATGAGTATTAATTGAGGTTTAATTCGTGCGTTTCTTGTCGCCAAAGTGAAATTGCTAAAATTTCGACAAATAATAGCCAAGGAAAAAAAATCATTTTTAAATCGTCAATAGAAAAAAGCGCAAATTTCGTCAAAGGATCGTAAAAACATGGCAAATTTCGTCAGATATCGTCAAAACAACCCCCATTCCCCTTAAATTTTGTCAAACTATCCAAAATTCGTCCACGGATCGTGGAAAAATACTATTATCAATAAATCGCCAAAAAAAAAATGCTAATTTGTCAAAATATTACAGAAAAAACGCGAACTTTTGGAAAAAATAATGCAGGAAAAACGAGAATTTTGTAAAAATGATTCCAGAAAAAACGAGAAAAAAAGCCCGCAAATTTCGTCAAAGGATCGCGAAAAAACTGCTAATTCCGTCAAAAGATCACGAAAAAAAGGCAATTTTTGTCAGACTATCGCAAAAAAAAACGAGATTTGCACCAAAAAAATCACGGGAAAAAACAAGACATTCGCCAATGGATGGAGATTTAGACAACGAAAATTAGGCGCCAAAGCAAAAGATTTAGCCTCTATGCGATGACTTGTGACTGTTAATTTGCCCGTTTCACCGTCCCACTGATAACCGTTGTTCAGAAGTTACATAGTATAAAAATGGCTAACGAAAACCGGACAAATTATCGCCACCACCTTCTTTTCAAACATGTCCTTTTAAATCTCAAACTTGTCGAATAATATGTAAATGTTATCCTCAATCTTAACGATGACAAGCACGTAGTACAAAATTATTATTCAATTTTTGAAAGTGAATTTACAAAATGTACTTTAAAGTGTGACACAAAACTAGCCTCACTGCATACTAATTGAAATCTGTCTAAATTTTCTACTTTACGAATGAGTATTAATAGAGGTTTAATTAGAGCGTCTCTTGTTGCCAAAATGAGAGTAACAAAAATCTAGTCATATCGAAAGCCAGGGAGCCTGAGGGTCCTCTTGGACAGCTTTATACTTGTGCGTTGCGTGAGAATCTTGGGCCTTTTATCTCGCGGGCTCTCGCATAAAATGATTAATTTACATACGACGAATGAAGAATTTGCGATAGGAAAATTCGATTATCTTGGAGGTACATGGCGAAAGGAGATAAATGGCTATGGGATGAGCTACAAGCTATGTAGTCCATGTTAGATTTTCAACAGGCAATCTAATAGAATGTATAAATGTCGTGTCTTCACACAGAGATGGAAAATGTCTGGTAAATGGTTGTAAAGGAGGAGATAAAATGAAACTCGTTTTATTGTGTGTCGAATTTTATTTTTCCTATCTTTTTTTTAACACATTCCAACATAGTTGAAAAATTTTAAGAATTCGGTTTGTCTTGCCGTTTGTCTTTTTACTTTCTAACATCCGTAAATATAATTAATTAAATGATAAAGCTTTGTATAAATCACATTGTTATTTAATTATGTTTTGTCACCAGTTTTTTATTTGCTCTTTCATCTGGTAGTTCACAGTTTGCGTTGTATCGTGTTATCCTGATTCCAGAGCCTGATTACTAACGGGGCACTCTCTCACCAGAAAAAATTTATAGAAATTTTCGTCTTCTTTAAACGCCCTTTTCATACAAGATTACTGTCATGAATAAGGAAAAATTCTTTATTTCTTTTTCCTGGTGGGAGAGTGCCCCGTTAGTAATCAGGCCCTGCCTGATTCATCTGTGTTTCTACGATGATTTACATAAGACTTTATAATTTAATTGCGTTTTGTTGCCAATTTTTTGCAGTACTTTTTTATCCCTTAAAAATATTAGGATTACCATATTATTAATATATATCATTGACATTTATAGTTGCATATTCCGTGCTATAAATGAAATGTATAGGATTTATAGTTCGTTAACAGGGGACTCGAAATAATGACGTTACATTGTGGTGTATGGGGCGGGGGGGGGGGAATTTGCGGCGTAGTATAATAATGTTACACTATTTCAAATATAACGAAATTGATGTAATCACGGAAGTGGACTACACGATGCTCTCTATAGAATAAGGTGTGTGGGGCATTTATCATTCAATTACAGAAAAACACAAAAAAAAATTCCGTTACAGTACACCTTTGAGCAATGATTATTGAAAGAAAGTTTCCAGATGTGATATGCGTTTTTAAATTTATTTAATATTTTATATTGAGATTTGTTCATAAATTCTGTAAATTATGTACAGGGCTGCACAAAATAATCCCAGCACATTTACGCATATTGTCACTGTATGGATTTTTCAATCGTATTATGCGTTTCCAAACTGAGCGAAATTTTGGCATACTGCATTATATATACAAACCTATAGATCATATCCAGGCTTATATGATGTAATTAGAATATATTTCATACTATACATGGTAATTGGTAAAATTATATTTTCATATGTGTTGTGCATTTTCCAAATTTTTCATTTGAAAGTTATCTTTTGTCTTTTTAAACAGTGAACAATTATTACAGTATTCTGGACGTGATGAAAAACGTTTCATAATCTATGCTTTACGAATGATAGTTTCTAGCCATGATCTATGCTTTCTCGTTGATTTTAGAGAAAAAGGCAGTTTCAAATCACTGAAATTTTAGATATAATAAAACATTTGGAAATATTGAAAATGACTGTGTATTTAATACATCTTCAAGTATTTTTATTGAAAAAAAAATAACAATTTGAAGGCTAACTCCATATGCTTTTTTTTATTACATACATAATAAGAAACATGCACGAAGAAATTGTTTAAAATTTTGGCCTCATTTTTGGCCTAAATTTCTGTTTATGAAAACTGACCATGTACCAATAACGGAATTGAAATATTTCATTAAATCATAGTCTTACAAGGCATAGGTAAAAAGAAAATATGTTGGTTTATTTCTCAACATAAAATATTTTACTGCCTTAACCCTTTCCGGCACACTGTGCCCGGTCTGGGATACCTAATTTTAATTCCAAACTTGCAAACGGCACCAGTAATATTTTAGTAAAATTTTGTTTTTATAATAAAAGCTTAAATTGGGGGTTTCAAAATATCTAAAATATTCGTTTCTGAATTCCGGTGTCAGTCGATATTTTCTCATTTTACTACAGATTTTACCCGTGCCGGAAAGGGTTAATTGATTACAATAGAAAAAAAAATATATGATTAACAGAAGAAGTGACATCGCATAAGGTTCTCAAAAAAAGTTTAAGGGAGACCCGTAAGAAAAACCCCAAAATTTTTATTATTGATTTTAAAGTAATGAATTATGGTGGACTATTTAAGAATCTTCTTGTAAGGAATAATTAGCAAAACAATTCACTTTTTATTAAAAAGTATACTATTTATGGGGATTTTTATGATTTTTTTTGTCGAAAAATACACTTTTTAAAATTACTACTCCTCATTCAATTTTCAATATTTTGGTATTACTAAAATTTCTTAAATAGTGTTATAGTATATAGAAAAGAACTAAGGAGAGATATTTTTAATTTTCTATTTTAATCGGCTAAAAAAAAAAAAAAAAAAAAAAAAAAAAAGCTTGGTAAATTTCCTTAAATTCGTTATAATTTTCATGTTTACCAATTTATGTAAAATTTTCAGAAATAGTAAAAAAAAATATCTTTCCTTACTTTTGTTGCAAATTTTTTTAAGATTCTAAAAACATAAACACTTTGTTTCTAAATCATTTTACCACTGAGCCTTAGTACTTTGAACTTAGGCAAAATATGAAAAAAGTCATTTTCAAGAAAACACATTTTAAATGGCCGCTAGTCCTTTAAACTCTATAGTGAGTACAATTTAAAAAGCTCATTTTCTACCTGTTCCAAGTGTCCCCGAGTTCTGAAATTTTGTATGGATATTCGCAAATATGTATTTTATCGTTTTCTGAGAAAAAAAAAATTTGAACTTTTGATGATTTTTGGCCGAAAATGGAGTACGGGTTTCCCTTAAAAAATTCCCCGTTCAACAACGCGAAATTTTTTCACACTTTTTTGATTCATTTTTAACCATAAAAACATGATACTAATACATAATTGCGATTATTAAAGTGATTTATAATCCAACAATTTTTATCGATTTTTCTATTTTTCATTGAATTAGAAACAATTGATGTTTTTCTTTTTTTCCTGCGCTGTTTTAAAAGACAGTATTTCGGATGCATATTTCAGATGTGTATATTGCTGGGACGATTACTGTTTCTAAACCAATAGGAGACCGTCATTATCACGGTCAAGTACACGCCCACACAGTTTGATTGACAGGAACTCGTGGACAATTGATCGTGTGTGTTTATTATTTATTTGTACTCGGATTGTTTGAATTTGTACTCGGTAATTAAAAATTAAAGGTACGAAAGAATTTTTTTTTTTTCAAAATGACTGAATTTTATTTACTTCAATTAGAAATTATACTTCCTCTGATCCAGAAATAAATAAATAAATAAATAAATAAAAATTAAAGTAAGAATTTTGCTTATACGGATATTTTCGCAGAATACTTTTTTTCCCATTTGTTTAATATATATATAAATCATTTTGGAACGATATTTAGAATATTAAAAGGGTTTGAAATATTTTTTTTTAATGTCTTATTTATTAACAAAAGACAGCCTCCAAAAATTAAAAAAAAAACCACCAACGGACTCTCGGCCCGCGATGGACTCGAACCCATATCCTCCGGTTTCAAGCTCGACGCTCTAACCATTCAGCCAGTCAGCTCACTTTCATCCGCAACAGATTATCGTTATAATTAGCACCGTCAATTGTCCACGAGTCACTTGTCAATCAAACTGTGTTGGTGTGTACTTGACCGTGATAATGACGCTCTCCTATTGGTTTAGAAACAGTAATCGTCCCAGCAATATACACATCTGAAATATGCATTTCGGATACAGTGTAGTGGTCGAAATCTTTTTTGTTTTCCTGTAAATATACGGGAATAGTAACTCTTATTACACCTCAGCAACGTATATCATATTCATAAAATGTGAAACAGTTTAATATAATTAAACCGCGCACCAAACAATGTTCTTCCTATACCATTATGTAATAGAATACCTTTGTGTGGCCTTGTAAGTCAATAACAAATATTCTTTGCACCAAAGTTTGTGCAAAATGCATATTATATGTACTTTATAGATTCATATCAATTTTATTATGTTCGAATGAGTGTAACACTATTAAAATGCATTTGAAAAAATCCCCCCCCCCCCCATTGACCGTAATGTAACGGAATACTTTGATTGTCCTTGTAATTGATATATGCATGCGATTTTCATAAAATTTGAAATGATTCGACAAAATTATGTAACAATTACATATTTTAAATTTCAAACGATTAAAATGCATTTGAAACATTTTTCCCCCATTGACCATAATGTAACGGAATACTTTTGATTGTTCCTGTAATTGATCTATGAATCTGATTTTCATAAAATTTGAAATGACTCGACAAAATTATGTAATAATTATATATTTTAAATTTCAAACGATTCGGTTGGGTAGTTTTTGCGTTGTTATATGCGGACGGACAGACGACAACTATAAGTGCTACATATTTACATAAATACGAACGCATTTAATAAATAAGTAAATAAAGGTTTAGAAGATGGAAAGAATGTTTAATTACATTTTTTCTTAACACTTTCAGGTCTGGTGTACTATTAATAGTACATGTCTTTTAATTGAATATTATTTTGTTTTACAAGTACTTTTGTTACTGTTTACATATAGACAAGTTCGTAATGTTAGTATTTATCTATGCATTTAAACTATATGACTTCGCTAACATTTAGTCTTTTAGCAATAATAATAGTTACAAAATATGGTACTACTAGGTTATCCCATCGACCAAAAAATTATCGCCAAATTATAATATTAAATGCCAATATTGGATGATCATGAATGTCACATTCAATGACATTAAATACAATTCACGTGTTTAAAATGTCATTCAGTGATTTTTATTAGCCTCCGATGCTATTTCTTTCAGACAAGGTAAAAATGTCGTGTCATCATCCCTGAATTTTCTACTCAACCGATTTTGATAATTATTTTTTTAAATGAAAGCTATTTATTTGTAGTTGTGCTAATTTTAGCTATTTTTTAATTTATTTCCATTTTTATATTTTATTTTTAATTTTAAATGCTTTTTTACGATATTTCTTCAAATGGTGGCAACTTAGTTTAGCTTTTCTCTCGATAATAAAAATTTATTTTCCATTATCAGAAGCTTGATCACATCAGTGAACATGTCCTCGCATTTAAAAGAAAAAGTTAATTGTTTTTGTAAAATTTAACCACAATAAAAGGATTGCGTATAATTATGCACTAATTGAGGCTAAAAAAATATATTTACTAAGAAATAATATTAATAATGTAAATAAAATTACAGAAAATAATTTATGATAAAAATTAATGTCTAAAGCAAAATAAGAAAATTTTCAAATGAGGAAAATGATGTCATTCAGCAACCAGATAAATGGGATTTACAATATTATTAAAGACGCCTTTTTCATATTACTAATAACAGTAACTTTTAAAAAACAATTGAAGAGAAAATGACGTCACTATTTAAAACATCGCATTTTTACTCATAACGATATTACATTTCAATATTTCTTTTCATTATGGACACTGAGATTGAGATTTTACTTTCGGATGACTTCAGTTAGTGAAAATAATGTCATAGTAAAAATGAAATTAGTTTTTTTTTAGCCTCCGATGCTATTTCTTTCATGCAAGCTAAAAAGTGTCGTGTCAAAAATTGTGGCCCACTTTTACTTACCTATCATACGCAGTATACGGTAAGTCTTGCAATCGTTTTGAAAATCGAAAATTTTTTTTTGACGGATTTACACGTTTCAGGTACTGGAAATTCCGAAAAACATATTTTTAGAAAAAAAAAATTGCCGTCCGTACGTCTGTGTGTCTATGTTGTCAAACTAATTGAGATAGAGACTTCAAATTTTGTATGTACTTAGTATGTAAGGATGGGACAAAGCTTATTTAATACCAATAATCTTAATTATACGGAATTATTTTTTTCGAACTCTCGAAAAATTCGTTCTGATGAAATGTATATAAAAATTTTCGATTTTTTTTTCTTTTAACAAAAGGACGTAAAAGGCAATAAAATAACACAAATTTTGCATTAAGAACGAAGTCGGTCGGATTAATAGTAGCCGAGATATTTGTAATCCTTTTTTCCACGACCCTGTATTTTCTTCAAATTTCAATTCAAAGATATGTTTTAATTGAAAATGAGACGCTTAATCTGAAGCAGTAAACTGTTAGTTAATATGATTATTGTTTTTGGAGTTATAAGAATGTTTCTTTTACACAATCCGGTACTATTTGTGTAGTTTTGTATTTTGCATAATTTGTCGAAATGGAGCAATTCATTAATGGAGCATTACTATGTATATTAAGAATATTTAAATATAGTTTAAATTTTGTCTTGGAATTGCAATGCATTTTATAAATAGTTTTCACATATTTTATTTTCACATATTATACAATGCATATCCATGATGGGTAAGTATTACGGTGGCCCCCAACGACTGGTTTCGTAATCTGGCCGTTAAAACGAGAGATTCATACAATTTTATTGTTAAAATGCATTTCCTTTTTCTCAGAGTCTATAGAAAAGCGTTTAAACTAAAGAAAAAATTCGTTTTTGATGAATCTAGTCAATGAAGAAGTAGCACATCAAATTGTATCTCTTTATTATTCCGCAATTCCAATGTCTCAGAGAGAAATTGCTAATCAATTGGCTATTTCCCGTCGTTCTGTTTGCTATTATATTGATAAACACAAGAAAAATGAAGTTAGTCCATTGCATTCTAAACGGGGTCGCCCTTCTAAAAGACCTGTATCGATTTTTTTTTTTTTTTTAATCGGAGGCGAAACTGAATTCTGCAATGGCAGAATCTACATTCACTTTGTTTCAGATTTTTATTTGTATTTTTATTAATATTCTACTAATTATTTGTTTTATTCGTTATGTAAAATAAAAATTACGTCAATATGTATAATTTGGCTATTAGTTTGGCGATTTGAATAATTTGGCGACATTGGTGGACGGGTTAACAGAGTAGTACCCAAAATATTTTTTTAATTCTCTTTGCACAGTTTGCGACTCTTTTATTTTAAACATATATTTCACTCATTAGATTTAAAATAAATGTTGTTTTCCTTAAAAAATCTTGAGTCAAAAAGTATTAGAAAGTTGTAATATCACTTAAATCTGGCTGTAATATAATATTTTCTAAACATCTCCAAAAACTCTTTCTTATAGCTTATTGTCACATATTCATATGAATTGAATAATACGCAAAACAACAACATTCGTCATGTTTCAAGATATTGAAATATTATTTAACTCTAATTAACCTGTTTGGATAGCTAGTGTGTGTATTATTAAAGTAAAAATAATTTTTTCTAAAAACTAAAAACGAAAATCGAACTTGAAAGGATTAATAAGAAAAACAAAAGCAGATCATCTGTTTCGTTTCCGAATAATTCTAAAATGAGTGAAATATTGTTTCGGAAAACGTTTAGTTTAGGTTCGAGACAAGTCGTAATAGAAAAGCATTCTGCATTATTTGGTTATGAACAAAAAAAAAAGTCTACAACGACAGTTTGAGTAGCAATTGGATATATAAATTTCATAAAGATCCGCCTGTGAAAATATCAATTAAGAGCCTATATTAGTCACGCGCAGAAACTCAAATGTTAATGTTTAAACTATTATCTCACTAACTATCGCTCACATTTATGATATTTAAATGATTTCTTTTTTACAGGATACCTAAAGTCGGTAACATACATTGTGCGTTTGTACTTTTTCGATTTTGAAAGAGAATGACTAAATGAGCAGTTTTGGAAGTGTATAATACATTTAAAAGTCTTATTTCTGCTATAACCATGCGTAGTTGGGAAGACATAGTATTATTAATTTTTTTGTGTGTGCATGGAGCACTGTATATGATCTAATAGGTATACATGTATACTACTTAGTATGCTAAAAGATATTTCAGTTAAAGTCATTACACAGTTGGAAATTTCGGTTGAACAACCTACACCAATAAAAGGATGCTGATGAGACCTTTGTACGGCCGTGTATTTTAGGTTCCGATACACGGTCGCCAATCGCCACGTGGCGACAGAATTTTTTGACTTGGTAACTAATTTTCTGTGTCTAAATCTCCATCTTTTGGTGATTTTACGATTTTTCTCGTGATCATTTGACGAAAATCGTGTTTTTTCGAAATTCTCTGAGAGAATCCTCTGAGAGTTTTTTCGCGATTTTCTGATTAAAATCGCAAATTTTTTAGTGATCTTCTAAAAAAATTCATTTTTTTCCAACCATTTGACGAAAATCGCGTTTTCCCGCGATTCTTTGATGAAAGTCACGGCGTTTCTTTTTGTGATCCCTTGATAAAATTGACTTTACTTTTGCGATCTTTAGACTAAATTCGCGTTGTTTCTAAGTTGTTTCTTATTTTTTCTTAAAAATTAAGTCCTGGTGGCGACTGGATTATTTAGGTTTAGGAGCAACTAGTTCCTAAAAATTTTGGGAATCTGCAACTATACCCTGTATATGATATGTAACATTTATCCATGAAAAGTAACATTTAAAAAATATTTAAATTTAAAAACGTGGCACAGAAAGCGCACATTCAGAAATTAGTATACATTGGCCTCAATAGTTCAATTATTCTTCATTTTCTTCAGTGTTCACTTTTTTTTTTTTTTTTTTTTTTTTTTGCGTGTTTCTAAAAATGAAAGATAAATTCTATATACACTTTATTCTGCAGTAAGCATCTTGTAAGACACCTCAGTAATATATATCAATTTTAATGGGTTTTAAATAATGCCATTAAAATGAAAAGCAAACAATTTTTGCCCTTCGATAGTAATATAACAAAACACTCTTGAGTGCTTCTATAAATGAATCGTAAATGCTACATATTTCATTTTCAATACTGAATATGCCACAGTAAACTACAATAGTAACTATAATATCAATTTCATGTCAATCGGAGTATATTTATTCTAAAATAAATAAATTCTAAAATAAATTCTGAAAAAATTGTAAAAAATGGGTAAGTGTGATCGGAGATCCCATGAACAGTTTCGTTTCATATTTCTTAAAAAAAAAAAAAAAAAAAAAAAAAAAACCTTATTCTTTAATTAATATATCAAAATTGTTAATTTATAATTATTATTTTTTTACTTAGATATTAGCCCCAATAAATTTAATTTAAAAATAATTATAAACAGAAGTTTTTACTTTAATGAAATGAAAAATGTTCAAATCAAATTATCTAAAATCCAAATTTTTTTGAAAATCCGAAAAAGAAAAATAGATATAAATAAATATAAATAAAACATAATATATATATAAATAAAAATAAAAATAAATAAAATATATAATATAAATAAAATATGTAATATAAATGAAATATAAATAAAATTTTAAATTTCTAAAAACGAAAAAAAATGTTTAAATGAAATTTAAAATGCTGAATAACTAATAAATTGCAATAGTTTTTAAAATAGAAAGAAAATTGAATTCCAAAAAATCTTATGAATTTCAGCGATAAAAATGTAATATAAACCCTTATGTTTGATTAAAAAATACAAAATTTATTTAAATTAAATCCATATTTGTACGAACATTTCAAGTTCCAGGACCTGGGTTCGAACTAGGAACTTCTATTTACTAGCGAGTTGTTTTACCACGAAACTATGGTGGTGGGCAGAAAAACGTTGAAATTAAAATTCTATTTTTAAATGTAAATTGCAGATATGAACGGATGACATAGATAAAATTGATTTAATTCAAATAATAGACTTTTTTCAAAATTCTATGATTTGTCGTGTTTCATGAGGTACTCAGTTATATGTATACAAAATTTAAAGTGTCTGACTTATACAGTTTTATGGACAAACTCTGTGACGGACAAACAGACAGAGGACAGAGATGAATAGGGTTTCGTCAGATGAATGAAACCCTAAAAAAATCATTTTGCACTGAAAATGTATTCAATTGTGAAAGAACTACACTTTTGCGTCATAAATGGTCTCAATTGTTTTTTAATGAAGTTATAACTTTTAATAATTTATGTAATTGAATGTTTCAGCGGAGCATATCTTGAAAAGATTTGAGAAGTCTTGAAAGCAATCATTTTTTCAGCTAAATAATAGTAAAAAAAAATATTAACAAAATCATAACACTAAACCCAATATTTATGTTAAAGTGATTTTAAAATTTTGTAGCAAAATTTTGTAGCAATCAGATTTTGTAGCAATTTCTGTAAAAATCACGTTTTTCTATAGAAAATATCCAAACGATTTGTTTCATACTGTAATGTGAATTATTTCACAAAACTGATACCAATTACATTTTGTACCCTTTCATCAGTATATAAAAGTAGCTTTTATGTTATTCTTCGGCCAAAATTATTTTAATTTATTTCATGTCTTCTGAACTGCTTTTCTCAGCAAGGGCAAAACGTTTTGACACATTTACAAATTATTTCTTTTTTTAACGGAAATTTATGAAATCGTAAAGCCTGACTATGGGAGCGATTTAAAATCCAACTAATTTTTTTTTTTTTTTTTTTTTTTTTTTTTTTATCAATAAATTACTTATTGAGTTAAAAAACGATTTCCATCACGTGACCCCAGTTTACCCCACACTGTAAAAGAAAAAAAAACGGTTTTACAGAGATATTGTTGTATTACTGGTAATCTGGACGCCAAGTGCAATTTGCTGTTTTTTAACGGAAAAATTCCAGTAAATTCCAGGAAAATACGGAAAATTTTCTAGAATTTCTGGAAATTTATTCATTAAAAAACAGTAAATTATACTGGCGTCCAAATTACCAGTAGCATTTCCATAAAATCGACCTTTTTTAAAAAAAATTACAGTTTTAGTTTTAGTTTGACTTAGTTGTTCTTCTTTTGCGAGGAAATCGATTCAAAGTCCCCACTATAACACTATTTTTGGGGAAAACTTATACTGTTTGCAAAAAAAACGGAAAGACGAATGCTATTCGTTTCTGAACAAGAACATCTGCTCGTCCCATGCCTTTCCGAAAGAAAGTAAATTGAAACTTATGTCATAAAGTTATTCTTTTTTATTTGAGAACAGTCTGAAGGGGACTTATCTGTTAGGAAGTTGAATCCAGTGTTATCGCATGGGAAAAACTAGTCGTTGGGGGCCACCGTAATACTTACCCATCATGGATATGTATATGAAAATAAAATATGTGAAACTATTTATACAATGCATTGCAACGCATAAACAAAATTTAAATATTGTTAATATACATAGTAATGTTATATTAAAGAACTGCTGATGTACCAATTTCGACAAATTATATAAAACGCCTAACTACTCAAGTAGTACCGAACTGCTTAAAAGAAACATCCTTATAACTCCAAAAATAATAATTCTATTAACTAACAATTAACTGTGTCGGATTAAGCGTCTCATTTCCAATTAAAATATACTTCTGAATTGAAATTTGAATGAAATACAGGGTCATGAAAAATCGAAGAATGTGGAAAACAAGATTACAAATATCTCGGCAACTAATAAACCGATCGACTTCGTTCTATATGCAAAATGTGTGTTATTTTATTGCCTTTTATGTCCATTCCTTAGAACAAAAAAATTCGAAAATTTTTATATACCTTTCATCAGAACGAATTTTTCGAGAGTCCGAAAAAAATAGTTCCGGATAATCGAGGTTGCTGATATTAAATAGGGTTCGTCCCATTCTTACATACTAACTACATACAAAATTTCAAGTCTCTATCTCAATTCGTTCGGGAGATAGAGCGTTTACAGACAGACAGACAGACAGACAGACAGACAGACGGACGGCAAAAAAAATTTTCTAAAAATATGTTTTTCGGAATCTCCACTATCGAAAACGTGTAAATCCGTCAAAAAAAATTTTTCGATTTTCAAAACGATTGCAAGACTTACCCTATACTACGTATGATGGGTAAGTAATAAGTATCCATCTTGTTCATGGAAATTTGGAAGTATCGCTAATATATAATATATATATATGTGTGTGTGTGTGTGTCTATTTCAGTATGTAGATAGGAAGGTTTTTTTTTTTTTTATCCTTCTGTAAGTTAAAAACATTTTAAAGATAATTATGTCTATTTTTAAATTTGTGATAACCCTTTCGCGTCTGATTTCTTTTTTTTTTTTTTTTTTTAGAAAAAAATATTTTTACATTAGTAATAATAACACTAGCTATCTAAATAGATTAATTAGAGTTTAACGAATATTTCATTGTCTGAAACATAACGAATGTTGTTGTCTTGCGCACTATTTAATTCATATACTTATGAAAATAGGCTAAGGAAGAATGTTTGGAGATGTTTAAAAAATATCATATTGTAACTAGATTTAACTAATATTATAGATTTCTAATGCTTTTTTCGCTTTATTACACATGGTTCTTTTCGGTAAGTACCATGTATTTTAAATTTAAAGTGTGAAATATATGTTTAAAATTTTTAAAAAAGTAAACGCAAAAAATATTTGTTATTATTATAATTACTAAATGCTTATATTTTAATGAAGTTGGATAGTAAATGCTTAGACACATACTAACATTACTATATGCAAACAGTAAAAAAAGTATAGGTTAAAACAAAATAATACTCCATTAAAAGATAAGTATTATTAATAGTATACTTTACCCGAAAGGGCCAAAGTTTCAAAAAATTCTAATAAAATATAAAATGCATTTTTTACTTATTTGTAACTTTAGACTGGAAAATTTACAAATTTGGACCTTATAGAGGAATAAAGATCCTTCCTTTTCTCGTAATAAAACAAATTTAAAATAAATAAATAAACAAATTTAAAAAAAAACTGATTTTTTTTTTAATTTGAATGAAAAAGAAAGATTTCCCATAGGATTATAATTTTTATATTATACTATTGTTATTTTTATTACGAATATTATTTTTATATGATTATTATTTTTATATTATATTATTTTTATATTTAAACTTATTTTTTCCACATGATAACATGGGATTCCACGTTTTTCTTCCAAACCAGAAAAGTTCCCATAAAGGGTTCAGGACACAAAGATCTTCAAAATTTCTAAAAAAAAAAAATAATGTATTGCATTAAAAATTCTTTTTTTTTTTTTTTTTTTTTTTTTTTTTAATGCTTAAAATGGTGTTTAAATCAATGACTCTCAATTAGAAGAGGAAATATTATTATTATTATTATTATTATTATTATTATTATTATTATTATTATTTGGTTCGGTTTGTTTTCAGAATATATCTTTCAAGCAATGGTTGTCATGAAATAACTTATTGTGAAAATGCGTTTTTTTTATGATGAAGGATTCTTTTCGCAATTTCTCGGATTAAAATCATTATAACTCAAGAAACATTAAAAATAAATGCTTTAAACATAAAACATGTCTTTTATGGTTGTTTTAATTTAATTTTGATTCATCAAATACGAAAAAAAATTACTTTTGAAAATAGGATTTTTTAATAAAAGTTACATCTTTTTTTTTTTTTTTTTTTACTTTAAATATTTTAATTTTTTTTAATTATTATTTTTAAAATTTTGAATCAAAATTAAAATTTAAATATTTATGTTTATTTAAATGTACAAGAATTGAAATTTTGCTTATAATATTTTGAGTTATAATAATTTTTTAATCTACCCCACTTTTTTAATAAATTTAAAATTTAAAAAATTTTTAGGAAAACTATGAGAAGTTTTGTGATGTGATTTCGTTTACATAATATGGTTAACGATCAGAAAAAAAATTACAATTTTAACTCAATAAATAACAATTGATTTAAAATGTGTCCCGGACCCCCTTTAAACGTAGTCCTCTAAGTAATCCTTAAGGGTGCTCTTAAATAAAAAAGAGCAACTTTGTGCCATAAGTTTTTTTTTTTTTTTTTTTGGAAATGCATGAAATTAGCAAGTGTTGTTATTCAGAAACTATCGAATCGCACTCATTTTCCTGTTTTTGTGCAAACGCATTAGGTGTTTTAGAACAAGCCGTCAAAAATGATGTTTTGAACCGCATTTCCCGACGAAAGCAGAAAAACCAGTCGACGAAAGGTGTGATCAAAATAGCTCTTAACTCGGTAGGTAATTTAATTATCTTAAAATGGGAATCTGAGTTCGATTCGGTAGTGCTTCCATAGCCAAACATTCCAATGTGATATTTTCCCGTTAAAAAATGAATTTGTGAATGCGTCAAAACTTTTTTGCGCTTATTGAGCAGAGTAATTGAGGACAACCTTAAGTGAATTTCCCGCACGATAATATTATAAAAACATTTTCTCTCCTTCTATGAAATGCAAATTTACCGGATGCAAACATGCCAGTCACATCTTAAATCCAATTACGAACTGCTCCTGGATTACATGTGCTAGTAGAGATTGTTTTTCTTGATTATTTGGAATAGAAATTACATAATATTCCTACATTAAAGGGTTATTAGAGCTTATCAGGACACAAAAATGCATTTCCTTTTTTAAGTGCGTTCGTAATTATGTAAATACGTAGCACCTATTTTTGTCGCTCTGTCCGTCCGTCTGTCCCTCTATCTGTCTGTCTGTCCGTCTGTCCGTCCGCATCTAACAACGCAAAAACTACCCAACCGAATCATTTGAAATTTAAAATACATAATTATAACATAGTTTTGTCGAGTCATTTCAAATTTTATGAAAATCGGATGGATAGATCAATTACAGGGACAATCAAAAGGATTCCGTTACATTACGGTCAATGGGGAAAAAAGTTTCAAATGCATTTTAATCGTTTGAAATTTAAAACGTATAATTTTTACATAATTTTGTCGAGTCATTTCAAATGTTATGAAAGTCGGATGCATAGATCATTTACAGGAAATCAAAAGTTTTCCATTATATTACGGTCAATGGGAAAATGTTTCAAATGCATTTTAATGATGTTACACTCATTGGAACATAATAGAATTGGCATGAATCTATGAAGTATGTACTAAAATATGCATTCTGTACAATCTGTGATGCAAAGTATTTTTATTATTAAATTATAGGACCACACAAAAGTATTCCACTACATAATGCTATACGGGGAAACATTGTTTGGGGCGTGTTTTAGTTATATTCAACTATTTCACATTTTATGAATAAGATATGAGTTGCTGAGATGTAATAAAAATTTCTTCCTGCATATTTACCGAAACACAAAGATTTCGACTACTATACACTGTTAAAAATCTGCTGCATTTTGTTCCAACGCACTCCCTTGCTTGTATAGAAAACGGTTACTTGGCCGTGAAATGGAGCTTTCTCATTGGTTGGAATAGAGATACTATATACAAGCGGTGGAGAGCGTTGCAACAAAATGCAGCAGATTTTTAACAGTGTACTGTATCCAAGTACACTCTACTATATCACCAAGATCTGAATATTTTTAAAACTTTGTTATCGTACGAACGCATCTCATTTGCTACGCTTCACGTGCAATTTCCAGCTTGTTTTCTTTTGCAGTAATTTCACTATTATACACTTAAAGATTGTCTCTCGTGAAAACTTGCCAGCTTGGAAAAAAAAAAAAAAAAAAAAAAAAAAAAAAAAAAAAAAAAAACAGCGCTAGGTACAGATACTTGAATTAAGCAAATATTTATAATTACTAAATGCCTAAACAATAATGAAGTCATATAGTAAATGCATAAACACATATACTAACATTACTACACGTAAACAGTAACAAAAATATTTATTGAAGCTAAATAATACATAATTCAAAGATATGTATTATTAATAGCATACCAGACACAAAAGGATTAAACTTCCAAAAAAATCTGAAAAATATAAAATCTATTTTTTACTTATTTGTAAATTAAGACTGGAAAAAGATGTACAAATGTGGAACTTATAAAGAAATAATGATCCTTCCCATTGACGTGCTGAAAAAAAATATTTCGAAATTTTAAAAATTTGAATGCATAAGAAGAATACGTTATTTTTAACACGGGATTTCACGTTTTTTTACACCACCAAATAAGTCCCATTTAACGTTGTCTTTAAGGGAGTATTTCGATTCAAACTGCTTATTTTCCGATTTATTTTTAAATTCATTTTTTGTTCTCGAATGCATCAAACTGCGAAATTATCTTATTTATAAAGTACACAAGGTGCCGTGACTGTCGATTCATTGGCAAATGCAGAAAATATTGCAAAAAAAGCAATCAAAAACGGTATTTTGAACCGATTTTTCCGAAGCGGAAGATTTTTGAACAAAAAAAAGGGTCATAGTGAGAAGATAATTGTTTATAAATCAAATTCTAATGAATTGAGCGTAAAAGGACATCAGATGGCACCTTATATTTCTCTTCAAAAATCCCCTCGGCAAGTTTCATGTTTCTACTTTTGAAATGTGTCTGAAATTGTATCGGAAAATTTTGAGCTGTTGAAGATGGAAAAGCGTTTTTTCGAATACACCCTTAAAGTGACTGGTCACTCATAGGCCGAATTTCCCTCCGTTATGTTAAGTCTATGGGCGTTTGATAGATTTTTATATTCAAAATATTACCTCGGGAAATTCATATTTTTAGCTTCTTTTTTCAGTGTCCTTTTCTTAAAGTATGTCTCATTTTTTCCTTAGTTTTCAACATATTTCTAAATTTTATGCATAATTTTATAAGAAGTGTTAAAATTTTAGTCCCAGCCTATCAGTTTTTAAAACATAAAATATTACATTGAGCATAAATTTCAGAAATGTTTTGACAACTAATAAAAAAAGGGACATCCTTTAATGGTGTTTTCAACTGCTCTGCTCAACAAGCCCAAAAGGTTTTGACACATTTACAAATTCATTTTTTAACAAAAATATATAAAACTAGAATGCCTGACTATGGAAGCGATTTTGAGAGGAACTTATTTTTCCATTTTATGATCATTAAATTGCCTATCCAGTTCTAAGCTATTTCGATCACGTGCTCACTCGTTTTTCTCCTGCTTTTCGACCGGTTTTTCTGCTTTCGTCGAGAAATGTGCTCAAAAACGTCAACTTTGAAGGCTTGTTCTGAAAGATTTATTGTGTTTTTTTTAACAGAAAATTGAGTGCAATTAGACAGTTTATGAATATAACAACAGTTGCTATTTTCATGCATTTCCGAGCAAAAATAAATTAAAGCATATATCACAAAGTTGCACTTTTTGTTTTAAAAAGTTGAGGGCACTGAAAAAAGAACTAAAAAATATTATTTCACTGAGAAGATACTTTGAATATAAGAATGCATCAGACTTAACATTACCGAGGGGAATTCGGAAAATGAGTAACCAGCCGCCTTAAGGGTGTACTTCGATTGAAACTGCTTATTTTCCGATTTATTTTTAAATTTATTTTGCTCTCATATGCATCCAACTGACAAATCATCTTATTTAGAAACTACTCAAGGTGCCGTGATTGTCGATTCTTTGATAAATGCAGAAAATATTGCAAAACAAAAAGCAATCTAAAACGGCATTTTGAACCGATTTTTCTGAAGCAGGAGATCTGGGAACGAAAAAAAAGGGTCCTACTGAGAAGATAATTGTTTATAAATGAAATTCTTGTGAATGGAGCGCAAAATGACATCACACGGCACCTTATACGTATCTTCAAAAATCCCCTCAGAGAGTTTCATGTTTCTACTATTAAAAATGAATCTGAAATTGTATCGGAAAATTTCGAGCTGTTGAAGGTAGAAAATCATTTTTACGAATACACTCTTAAGTGAACTTAAAGTGAATTTCCTGCAGGATAATATCATAAAAACACCTTCTCTCCTATCTTATATGAAATGCAAATACCGGATGCAAATATTCCAGTCACATCTTAAATCCAATTACGAAGTGCTCCTGGATTACATGTGATGGAGATTGTTTCTTCCCTCATTATCTAGAGTAGAAATTACTTAAAATTACTATATTAAGGGGTTATTAGAGCTGATCAGGACACAAAAAATGCATTTGCAATAATTTCACTATTATGCACTTAAAGATTCTCGCTCATGGCAACTCGCCAGGCTTAAAAAAAATCAAAAGAGACAACGCTAAGTACAGATACTTAAATAAAAGAATTACTCCTTGCTCCGTAATTGACCAGAAGGCATTTAAAGTCGCTGTTAGTATGAGATCTCAAATGTTTATCTCTGATGCAAATTTTACACTTCCTAATGGATAAAAAAAGGAAAGAAATCGAGCGAACCGACAAAGTGTCAATGATTAATAAGACCAGAAGCAAATTTTCTAATTTGAAAGAAAAATAAAAGAATGAAAGGTATTACCTTCTTACCTTCGTGAAAAGTAAGAGGTATAATTTAGATAATGAACATTTTTTTTTCTTGCTATTTGTTTTGTAATTGGAAAAAAACGAGTTAAATATAAGGAAGAAAATTAAGAAAGGATAAATGTGGTGATTTTCAAGGCGAAAAAAAATGGAAGGAATTGTATTAATGATTTACAGTAATTGTATGAAATATCTCTATCGATGGTTTGTTCATTTATATTATGTTTTATCCGACAGTGTTGAAATTATTCATACTTTTAATTTTGCATATTTCAGAAGAAGTATATATATATATATATATATATATATATATATATATATATTTAAATGCATCTTTGGTCACCGGAACATTTGATTTTACCCTACAGGTAATAAATAGAAAATTACCAAATAAAAAGGCACAAAGCAAGACTTTATTTTAAAGAAATTAAAAATTTAAATTTAAAATTACAAAAAATATGCTTTATTACTTAAAAGATTAGAAAAATTTTATAAGATGTTAAATTAGATTACATCAGCAGTCCCCAGCCTATGGGTTTCAGCAAGTGTTTTGGTACGTCGAAAAAATATGCGGTTTGCCACAAAAATGCACTTTTATTTCATATGTTTAAAAGAATATATAACAAATGCAATATTTTACAGCACCACCAGTGACTGAGAGGTTGTGCTCTCGAAGCTAATAGACGGGAGGTTTTGGCTTCGAGCCCAAAAGCGCCCGTCGGCCTAACATTCGGTTTTCCGTAGTTTTCTCTGAATCTTGGATTTTCTTGCGTGAATACGGGTTAGGTTCCCTTGGAAAGACCCCCGTGGAGCTCATTCCTCCTGGAGCTTATATCCCTGGCAAAGATAATCAAATATTTTTCATTTGCAATAATCATGAAAGCTATCAGCTTAAACTAAAATTTCGTAAGAAAAAATTGGTAAACAGACTATCCGTATTATGTTATGACCTCGTTGTGTGATATGTCAACAGCAGCTCTAGCGTGGGAGAATCCTTAATTTCCTAATGGATGAACATAGGAGCAGAATATCCAGAAATATCTAAATTAGCTTTGAGGCCCTTGATAACGTTCAATACGACACACTTGTGTGAACATGATCGTCTTACTTTACTGTTTTTGAAAAAGAAGTACAGAAAAAAACTGAGAGTAGAAATTAAAAAGTGATTTAAAGTTAAAATTAACCAGTTTTAACTCTAATATAGATGCCCTCATAGGCAAAAACACACAAGTGTGAGACATAACAATCTTACTGATTGTAAAACATTCTTTAGTAAATAAATTAATCAGTAAAATATAAATAAACCTCTATTTTTACACTGAGAAAAAGCTACAGCAGAGATTCCAGATAATGTTTGCAAAAAAAAAAAAAAAAAAAAAAAAAAAAAAACGGATTTTATTGCTATATCAACGGATTTTGGCATTACATTAACAGTTTTTGGCCGTGAAACACAAAAAATTACGTGAGTTGACCGTTTATGTAAGATAAGTGACATATTCCGTAAATTTACTGGATAATTCACGGTAAAGTACCGTAAATTTACAATATTTTTTACAGTGTACGCTTATAAACCATTAAAATTAACAGAATCAAAAAATTGATTGTAAATAACGTACTTTAACTGTTAATTCCTGCGACGAGACCAATATGAAAGTATCGTCTTTTATACGTTTCAAGACTTCATTTAACGCATTTTTGTTGTTTTTCAAATAAATAGGGTCTTTTATATTATTAAATGAGCGCAAAAAAGGAAAAAAAATATCTTTATACCAAATACACAAAATCTATTAAGGGGACATAGTACCTCTGAAACCATCTCTTCATTTTTAAATAAAATTATAATACATGTGATAGCACAATACTTAATATACTAAAAATTAAATAAGATTTAAAAAAAACTGTAAAACAGCCTATTTTACTAAAATTTAATTTAACTTTTAAAAAAAAGTTTATTTTTTTTTAAATTCCAACTATCTTTAAAAATATGAATATTTAGGCTTTGATTTCTTTTTGCACATTCATTAGAATATACACTGTAAAAAATGTCAGATGTTTCTGAATATGTAAAAATGTACTGTAATCAAAAACGAAAATATACAGTGACTTCTTCTAACTCACCTAAGGTTTCGAAAAACGTTTCTTTACCTCTAAAAATCCCAGAAAGTTATTTGTTTTCGAAATTTAAATAAGAATTTATAAAAAATAATTTTTATTAGCTGCCCGTCCATTTCGGAAACGTTTCTAAGTAGCTTTTACAGTACAATAATCACTTTTCTCTAATCAAACTATCACTTTTTCGGATTCTATCAATTCTCAAGTAAACATTTTCAGCCGCATAACTGATTTTGTGCATGCAATTGTAACAAAATAATGTGAATTCTCATATTAATGTTAATACTGTTAATATTGTATGTTTGTCTATTAAACGTGCTCTCTGAATATCAAAATATTTTCGTATGAATTGGTAGCATCAGAAAAAGTGATATTTTGATTTGAGAAAAGTGATTGTTGTACTGTAAAAGCTACTTAGAAACGTTTCCGAAATGGACGGGCAGCTAATAAAAATTACTTTTTATAAATTTTTCTTTAAATTTCGAAAACAAATAGCTTTCTGGGATTTTTAAATGTAAAAGAACGGTTTTAGAAACCTTGGGTGAGTTAGAAGAAGTGACTGTATGTTTTCGTTTTTGATTACAGTGCACTTTTATGTATTCAGAAACATCTGACATTTTTTACAGTGTACTACATAAAACTGTGAATGAATTTTTAGATGTATGAAATTTTGCACTTGCTATTTTAAATTCAAGAAACTCTCAATTTAAATATTTTTTAAAAAATAACTATAAACTCGAATGTTAAATCCAGGTACAAAATTATTAAATACACCTTAGAGAACGAGTAAAAAAAAATCAAACATCTATCTAAATTATCAAAAATGCCTTAGTGTTTATCGAACAAGCAAGTTCTAAAAATAGGAACATTGTGAAAAATCAGTTAAAAGTTTTCATTCGTACTGGGTCATTGAGCTGGATCTACTGATAAAATTTACGACATAATGCTATATAATTGTCGCATAGGCAAAAATGAGGTGTCAAAATATTCAGACTTACAGAAGCTGTTTAAAAATATAGATATAAATATATATTTAAAAAAAAGGAAAATCGATATTTTGATCAATTTCAAGATACTGTGTCCTGTTAAAGCTATCAAAATAATAATAATAATAATAATAATAATAATAATAATAATAATAATAATAATAATAATAATAATAAGTAAAACAGCGCGAGATTCTCTTACCGTAATCAATTTGCAGATACCTTTCCCCCCCCTAATTCTTAAATAATTATATTTTGTTTTAATCAAACAACGTGCGTTGATGATATACAAGTATACTACGTCAAAAGACTCAGAACATTTCAAAAAGTACATCATATATCACCTTTGGAGATACATCAATGACTTTTAAATGTGCCTTAGAGTAGAAAGAAAGAATAAAAATGGATTGTTAGCTGGAGATGACGCTAAAAATGCAATACTAAAATCTGCTACATTCGGCTCAATTATAAAACTCATCGTTTTCACAAAAATAGAATTTTTTTTTTTTTTTTTTTTAGTAGTACAGTTTTTAATTCATAATACAATGAAATTCTACTCTAGAATGCTTAAATTGTTTAAAAGCTTGTCATTTTTATGTAGAGAAAAATACCCGGCTAATGTCAAAGAATTTAGTCTCTGTTCCATGTGCTTCTGTTGTTTGGACTAAATGAATGCATTTACATTTGAGTGATAAAGCGCATCATATTGCAAGCCATTTTTACGGCATATTGCATCTCTATCTATCTATTTACTCCATAGATGTGTGCATGGAAAAAAAAAGGAGTTTACATCATAAATATTGAATCATATTCTCCCCTTTGGTTCGAGGCTACGAAAATTCGTCTGCTTGGGTAAAACGTTCATAATAGCGCCATTTAAAAGCATTGTGGTTAGAAAATTTATGCTTATATTTTAATTTTATGAGAATTTTTAGTCGTTTTCAGGTAGAGGTGAGAGTTATAAATGAATTATTTTCTCTATTTTAAGGCAATTGCATGAACATTTTTCGTTGTTTTTAAAAAATAAAAATTTTAAATTTTTATTAATAAGTATACATGGATTTTAATTAGTATATATATAAATATTTATCGAAAATAATTCATACAGTATAAATCTGTCGTATTTTACACGTGCATTTATCTGAATTTATACTACATCAAATGACGTAATAACGAAACAAATGCTCTAGCAGCCATTACTTTTAATCACGTGATTTCCACAGTGACGTCACGAGAATACCGTCCATAATACCATGGTTTTCACTTATGTTCCATTACCTGAGAATGCCAGGTTTATCTCCTTGTATAACTAAAGTAACAAAGTAAGACAAGTATGTAAATAATTTTTTTTTGTCCTTGTCAGCTGACAATAAAATTGCAAAGATATACTAATCCCAACTAACAGCATCAGTGATCAAGATGTAGTTTGATGCCCAATTAATGTCGTCCGTCTGATAGCTTTGGTCGTCAGATTGTGCAAATAACGACGAAGATGTCTGAATTAGTACGGCTTCACTTATCAATTGAGTCACAATCCTTCATTCATAGGAAGGTTAATGCCATTCACTCGACTTTTAGCTGGAAAATATTTCAATGCATTCTTCTGAGGTTTTGTGATTAGCATGATAGGATCATTAATAAAGCAAAAAACATTCGCATCCATTTATGAAACGCTCTCAATTAATTAATTGTTTCGGCTAATTTATTGAGACAAGTTTGTAGTTCTTTAATTTTCTTTCGAAATTATAAATTGACCATTATGCCATATTTATGTCAATGATACATATTCGCTGCAAATATATACTGACAGACATTCATGCTTCGAATAAAAAAAGCTATTGTAAATCATTGAATATGGGGAAAAAAAGAACCATCTGCAGGAACTAATATCTAAGAGTTTTTAAATTAACATTCTATATTTTTGTTATTTTCATCGATTCAGGTAATATCATTATTCTTCCTGATAATAATCCTTATAAAAATATTTAATTACTATCTAGATACGCAGATTGCAGGCGAAATATATATTTCGCCGTCCATCAAGCATTATTTTATACAATGAGTTAAATGTCAATGACAAAATGTGAAATAGAAATGTAAACATAGCAACGTTAAAAGCACCAATTAATTTAAATTCCAGGCATACCGTTTTCGGTAGCATGTAGCTTAATCGTCCTCATTGCTAAGGATTCCTGAAAGATGCTCATATAGATAGTAGTGATGGAGGGATTCAAGTTGAAGGTTTAATAACCAATAGGGAATTAGAGGATTGCAAATAATAGCCAATAAGAAAATGGGTAGGAAATTGGACCGAATTAATAAAAAATGCGTAAAAAAAAAAAAAAAAATTAAGAAAAATGAATGTTATATATAATATTTCCAGCAATTTGATAATGGAAGAATTGCGAATTCACAATTAACAATATTGCCAAATTTTTTATAAATATGAAATGCTACAAGGAAATTAAGTTAAATAAAAATAGGTTTAAAAAAAATATTTTAACTGAACTGAGGTCAAAAGTATATGATTCAATTCCCAAAAATGCTTTGAAATAGGGGTTTTATTAGTTTCTTGTTTCATAATATATTGTTTAGGTTCTTTAATACGAAATTTTAAGGCACATTTGGTTTGTTCAATATAGGAAAAGCTGCACTGATAATTAATACTGTAATTGAATTCCATGAGTTGTAATCTATGGGATCTTTGTGTTTGGAGAGGGAAAGTTTATTGGTAGGGAAAAAATTATTTTGAAATCATATTCTCTAAGAGTTTTAGCAATGCTAAAACTTGACTTAGGAAAGAAGGGAAACACAATGCTGAGATTGGAAAGAGTAGAAGACTAAAGTGAGTTTAAGGAACGAGGATGCTGCACTTTAAATAAAGCAATATCAATTATAGTAGGCTTGTAACCTCTATCAATCGTAATAGTTTTAAGGTATAGAATTTCACTATTAAGTGACTGAGAATCGGTATGGTACGATTTGTAAAAGTATGAAGAGCGATCATGTCTTTAGCCAGGAGGATGACAAGGACAAGCATAGGGTGGCAAAGTGCAGTCTTTCCTATATTGGTCAAACCAAAAGTGACTTAAAATTTCATATTAAAAAGCATATATTAGGAAATTAATTAAACAATATATTAAGAAACAAGAAACCAAAAAATCCTGTATTGTAAAACATTGCTGGGACATGAATCATACTTTTGACTTCAGTTCGTTTAAAATAATTTCTAAACCTACTTCTATTCATGAGCTTAAATTCCTTGAAGAATTTCATAGTTTTAAAAATTTTATAAATCGACAAAATTGAAAAAAAAAATTTAAAAAAAGAAAAACATTGATAACCAGAAATAATGATATATCATAAATAAATATATATATTATGAGATAGCATAAATTTTAAAATAAAGAAAAGAAAAAGAAAAAAGATAATACAGTACAAAGTCCAAAGTCTTGAGTTTATGGGACTTTAACATGTCCAAACTTTGGGTCATCAAAAATATTGCCTTTCTAGTAAATAGAAAAATAATTTTCACTAATAAAGCATGCAAAATATGACGTTCATTTATTTAAAATTGCATGTAACTGCTATTAATACTAAATTAAAAAACCATTTTCATTAAATAAAGCATAACAAAATAAAAAGTTAAACAAATACATTTATTTAAGGAAACATTCAATATAAAAACAAATTGTAACTTGATTAACTATTGAGCATTTCAACGTGCTTTGCTTAGTTATTCTTTCCAGAGCAGAGCAATTCTGTTTATAAAACGACAGACTGACACCAGAATTTTACAATTTTAATAAAAATTAATAACTTGCTAATTTTCTCGTTTTTTATTAAAAAAAAGTTTTTAATTAGATACTATTGCTTCCAGTACTCTTAAAATCAGAAGTTCTTTTTTGTGGACAGCGCCCGCTAAAGAGTTAACTTAGATTTATATTTAAGAAGTTTATCTACGAAAGCACCTCATGTTGAGGTTTACTAAGATAGCAGAAAAATAATCAGTTTTTCTATCTGTTGTTGTAACTAGTTTTTCCGTAGGACAATTCTTTTTTTAATACAATTTTGAAGTTGTACACATCTTTTTGGGACATCCTGTATATCATCGCTGTCTTCAAACAAATTCACTAATTTTTAGCACACATGTACTTATATGTTTAAAACCAAAAGTTCCTGACACAAAGAGCATAAAAGTGGCATCTGTTGGACAATATTAGCCCAAGCCCAATAAGAATCTATTCATGTGAAAGTGTAACAGAATATAAAGTTAAATTCCATGCATTATTTCTTGAGATCTGTTGTGAAAAATTAAGTATAATAACGTTACTCATAACATTACTTACAAGAAATCAGCTCCAATTTATGTCAATGTCTAACAGAATATGGCGCTTGATGAAATTCCATGCATTATCTCTTGAGATATAACGACCGTTAAAATCCTGTAATTCCAGAAAAAAGTAGCATGGCAGCGCGATATTTACATCAAAATGTAATCAGCAACAACTTATACCAACATCCAGTTTAATTTGAAGTTTGAATAAAATCTGCCCATTTGTTAATTGAGATAGAACTGTTGCGGAAATTGCAAAAAATTCAGCATAGCAGCTATTGTTTGATTCACACCAAAGACCAATCAGCACCACTTTATATGAAGGTTCAACTGAATCTAAAGTTTTGTCATATTCCATATATAACTTCTTGACCGTATATGCCAACATATAATTTAATTTTTGTTGGATGAAAATCTGCCCATTAATTAATTGAAATAGAGCTATTGCGTTAATCGAGAAAAATTCATCATAGCACGAAAAAAAATTTTTGTTTCAGCCAAACAGTCTAAGAGCTGATATTTTGTAAAGTCAACCAGACTGTGCTCACATCAGGACATTCTAAAACGGATAAATCCGTCGAAAACGGGAAATCAAAATTTTTCGCAAATCCAATAATTATTGTAAAGTAATTAAAGAAAAGAAAGGTAAAATAAGAGAAAATGCGCATAAAAAACCCCTCTTAAATTTTATAGGATGCATTCATTTTAGATTAATAAATAATCATTCAGTGTTAGCACATTTCTGACTCAGTCGTACACTGTTAAAAATGTCTGCAAAAGCACAGAAAAAAACGAAACTCTCTGTAAATTTCTGCTATATTTCAAATGCATTCGATTGAATTTCTCGGTCATCATAATTCCATAATTCCATTTGTCTAATTCCATAAAGGGATTTCCATGTCTTTATTTAAAGATATTTTTATCTTTATAAGATTTTATAACTCAAAATAACAATTTTAAAACTGTCTTGCAATTTTGTTGGAAACATTAAAGAAGAAAATTTTGTTTTAAATATTGTTTTTTAAAAACTTGGAATAATTTAGAAAGAGAAAAATCATCTCATCAAATTTAGTGGAGATTTTTCCCCGCTGAATTATAAAATACTTATTTTGTACTCGATAGCAGTAATTCCTAAATTTCAGTCAGTAAGGTGTTCTTCCACAGTCAAGAAATCTCACATTTAAACCCCAGGACGGCATGGGGGGGGGGGGGAATTTAACAAAATAAATTATGTTAAAGTTTAAGGAATCAACAGCTCAAATTAATTCGGAAAATTCAAGTTTTTTGAAGGTGTCTTAGGATTGAGTGACTCAATATTTTTAAAAACTAAATTAAATTATTACCACTAAAATTAAAATTACAGAGTCTCGTGTATTTTCAACGATGTTAAATTACAGAGTTTGTTATTAATTTACCGGAAAACTTCTCTGTTATTTAACAGAATCTCGGTTTTCCTAATCTCTGTGGTTTTACATAAGACTTAAGACAATGGATTACCCGTGGAATTTCTGTAACTTCAAAGAAAACATTTTAACAGTGTACACTGACTTAACCATTTATTCTTTTAAAGTGAGATTTTTCTAAAATGAATGTATTCTTAAAATGTTCTTAAGTTCTAAATCTCTGAGTTAAAGCTGGCAGTACTAAAACGCTTTCTTTTCGCATAATATGTATGTATTTACTTAATTCTATCGTTATCAGAAGGAAGTATTGGATTCGTGAAAATTTTCGTCTTCCAATTGTCGGCAGATTTATACGTTTTACAAGATTTTTAAAACGGAAGAATCGGTTTTTTAGAAAAAAAAAAATTTCACGAGTTTTTCTATGTGTTTCAACATGATACTGTCTCTCAAGAACTACACGGAATTTAATTAAAACTTCAGATTCAATTAGACCTTGATATAAGTGTGTGCAGATTAGGTTCTGGGGTAAGTCGCCCTAAATGTGGTGCTTCAATGTTGTTGTTTTTTTTTGCCGGTTTACACGATAACTGTATTTCAAGAACCAATGCACGGAATTTATCAAAATTTCATGTTCTAATAGGGATTGACATAAATAGGCGTTGTCATAAATAGAGATTGAGGCTCAAAATGTTTTAGGGGGAGCTGAGCCGTCCCTAGCATCCCCTTATCTTCGGCCCTGATTGTTATTTATTTTTGGTTGCAGACAGTTTAAATTATGCAGAAAAAAGTTTTATTCAAAACATACTAGATTTTATTCATATTCATAGCATGCTTGAGTAATATTATTTCCCTTACAATTTCTTTGGCAAGAAAAAAAAAGAATATAAAATAATTACGAATAATAAATTCGATTCCAAACACGCCTCTTAGAAAAAAGGAAAGAAAAGTGACATCGTTATTGCCAGATAGTAAAAAATCGTAGCATTCGTGGTCGCTTCAATAATCATGTTTGCACAGATGATGACATTATTCAACAATTAATCATGATAATAATAATGCAATTTCCATTTGCTTTATGTATCTTTGAAGATTTCATAAGATTTATTTTGTATAGCTTGAAAATTTACTTTTTTTTTTCATATATATACGATTATCAGCAACCAGGACCATGCCAAGTGGGTGCCATGGGCGGCTCAGCTCCCCCCCCCCCCTAAAACATTTTGAGCCTCCCCATGAAAAAATTCCAAGGTCACTCAATGAATTTATGTTCTGAAAATCCAAATGAAATTCTGTTCAAAAATCTAATTTTGTTTTGAGGACCTTTCAAAGTTTTTCAAAAATACTAACTAAACTAAGTGTTTCAACACTTGCTCATCCTATTTAAACACAGGAAAATAACATGATATTTCACATTGCACTAGTTATACACTTGGTTTTTCATCATTCCTTTCTTTTCTTAGCATAAAATGAAGTTATTACAATAATTTAATAAAGAACATAGTACCTACAGTGTGAATGTGCACTACTTTATCTTTCTGCGTCAGAGAGAGAGAGAGATTGAAAAAATATGAGCCCCCCCCCTACTTTTTCTTGAAACCCCCCTCCCCCTATTGTTAACTTCCAGCTACGGCCCTGGGTTGCAAACAGTTCAATTTATGTAGAAAAAAGTTTTGTTCAAAATACACTACATTTTAATTACAATCATAGCACGCTGGAGTAATATTATTTCAACTACGCTGATTATTTCCTTCCACTCCCTTTTGCGAGAAAAAAAAATTAATTACGAATAATAAATTTGATTCCAAACACTCCTCTTAAAAAATGAAAGAAAAGTGACATCGTTATTGCCAGATACTAAAAAATTATAGCAGCGTCTTGTCGCTTCAATAATCATGTTTGCACAGATGATGACATTATTCAATAATTAATCATGATATAATAATGTAATGTCTATTTGCTTTATGTATCTTTGATGATTTCAAAATATATAGTTTCTCTACCATTCAAAATTTAACTTATATATGTTACAGGCCAAAGCCGATTTTAGGCCAAACTAGATTGGCCTAGGCCAAACCGGTCTATCCTAACGGCCATCGGATAAACTAGTTTTTCCTAGGCCAAACCGGTTTATCCTAACGCCCATCGGACAAATTAGTTTTTCCTAGGCCAAACTAGTCTATCCTAAGGCCCATAGGACAAACTAGTTTTTCCTAGGCCAAACTAGTTTGGCCTAACTCTTATAGGATAAATTTATTATAGGATTAATTAGTTTAGCCTGCTGTTTATTGGTCTGAACTAGTTTATCCTAGGCCGATCTAGATTATCCTAGGCCAATTCAATTTGGCGTGAATTTATTGAATTCAATGTCCGCCTCAGCGCCAACGTTCTAATTTGTCCTAGGCTGATCTAGTTTATCCTAGGCCAATGTATTTTACGTGTTTTTAGCTCACAGGCGTCAAAGCCTGAGAAATAATGGGCTCGCAAGTTCTGTATGTACGCATGTATGTACACATGTATGTACGTACGTACGTAACACGATAACTCTTGATAGAAATCATGTAATTTGACGTGTTATTATCTCATTAGACTACAAAAACCTGAGAAATAATGTGCCCGTGGATTCTGTATCTATGTATGTACGTAAGTATGTAACGCAAAAATTCTTGATAGAAATACCCAATTTGCATCAAACTTTCAATATAGGTTTATTCTTATGAGGAGTTTTTCTGTTTAATTTTGGGAGGTCATTGGAGAATAATAAGGGTGGAAGGAAGATCGAGAGGCTGATTCGCCCCTTCCCTTAAATCAAATAAATGGGTTTCCATGCATTACTAGCATATTTTATAATAAAAAAAATTAGATATAGAGGCATTCTGATGAGGCGCCTCCATGATTAGTTGTAGATGTTCATTGTTTAAGTATAAAGAGAGGGGGAAATATAGGTAACGTCCCATAATTTATGTAAATGCTTTTTCAAGCAGAATTTGCTGATTTGCTTAATTTTTTGAAATAGATTCATTCTGGTAAGGTGCTTCCCTAATTAGTTTTGGAAGTTAATTGGTTAAGAACAAATCGGAGAAAGGGGGACTCCCGCCTAATTTTGCCAAATGGGTTTTTCATGCAGAATTAACCAATTTTTCTGCAAATCTTTGATTTGTTCATTCTGGTGAAACGTTTCACTGATTAATTCTGGTGGTTCTTTGGTTAAGTATAAAGGGGTAGCGTACAATTTATTTCCTTAAATTAGATAAATTAGATAAATTAGTTATAATACAGAATTATCCAATTTGCTTAAAATTTTGGACATGAATTCATTTTGATCAGACGCTTCTTTAAATAATTTTTCTTTTGGTTAAGTATAATGGGGTAGTGGACGATTTATTGCCTTCCTTAAATTAAATAAATGGGTTTTTAAGCAGATTTATCTGATTTGCCGATTAAATTTTGAACATAGTTTTTTTCATAAGGCGAATCCCTGAATAGTTTTGTGGGTTTAATGATTAAGTATAAAAGGATGAATGTAGGATTACCCTCCTTAAATCAGATGAATGGTTTTTGAGCAGAATTATCTGATTTGCTTCAAATTTTGGATAATTCTTCAATTTTATAAAGCGTATCTGCGATTAGTTTTGGGGTTCGATGGTTAAGTATAATTAGGGAAAATGGGAAAAAGTAATCTCCCTCACTTGTTTTTTCGAGGGTGATATTTAAAAAAAAAAAAAGTCTGTAATACACAATTAGTGTAAACAGCCTGTGAATGCAAAGCCATTACTTTAACAGGGCAATAGTCTTTTTAATATTAATCCTGACTACTGCTCTCTAATCTTGTGCAAATTGGTTTTGCTATCACCCCTGTATAATGTATTTTATTTGAAGGGTAGTAGAATACTGTTACAGGTTTGCACGGGCCGGAATTTCGAAGCCCGGTATAAAAATTAAAAGTTCAGCCCGAGCCCTGCCTGTAAAAAAATCAGTGAAGAGGGACTCAGTCCGGCTCGACCTGGCCCTACTCAATTTCTGCAAAAAATTCAGATTTTAATTCACATACATTTAAGATTCCTTTAAAGAATACTGCATACATATTTAAGGATAAATTTACAATGTATTTTTAAATTACGATGTGTTCGTTAAATGGAAAATACACAATGTATTATTGATTATTTAGATTCGTAGGCCTTCAATATTCAAATAGGAATTCATTAAATAGTTAGAATAAAAGAAAAAAAAGGAGTGTTATAAACATCATAACTTTTGAATATGTTTAGTAAAAAGTAGATTTGTAAATATATTTTTCTATCATTCCTTAAGGGTTTTCTCAAATCCAAAAGAGCTACATCCTAACACATTTATTAATTAATTCCTTTTCGGAAATGCATAAGATTAACAGGCATTCTCACTCAGAAAATATGTAATCGAATGGCGTTAACCATTTTTTAATAAAAGCGATGTGTCTTTGAGAAAATACTATTAAAGCTACGTTTTGGAATCGAATTCCCAGTTGCGACTTTACGGAAAAGAAAAATTTGACGCCATGACAAAAATAGCTATATGTCGACAGGTAATTAATTTCTCGAAAATGGAAAACGCTGTTCGATTCCAAATTATGTTCAGCTGCGATCTGGCTCGAATAATAATAATAATAATAGTAATAATAATAATAATAAAAGCAAGCTTATCACAGCATGGCCTGAGTCTGCATAAAGAAAAATAAAAATAAACAAACACCATGTCCATTGTCCAATGTATCATGTCTCTACGGTAGACATGTTAAATTTCTGTATTGATGTTACAAGCAATGACTCTTGACACACATTTATGCTTATTCTAGTGAAAGATATGTTTTTACCGGCCAAACCCAATTTTGAGCCAAATTATATTAGCCTAGACCAAACTATTTTATCCTAACGCAAATTGGATAAACTAGTTTTCAAATGCCAAACTTATCTCTCTAAATGTCCATAGGATAAACTAGTTTTTTCTATGAAAGTTGGTAATCCTTAACTTTTTCTTTCATAATTAACCATTAAACTCTCCAAAACAATTCAGGGAATCGCTTATAAGAAAGAACATACATCCAAATTTGACGCAAATCCGCAAATTCTGCATCAAAACCATTTATCTAAATTATTGGAGGGTTACCTACATTGCCCTTTGTTTTACACTTAAACACTTAAACTTGCATCCACAACTAATCACGGAGGCATCTTGTCAGAATGATCCTATATCTAAAATTTTAAATGAAAACTGATAATTCTGCATGAAAAATCCATTTCTCTGAATTAACAATGGGGTATTAGCCTCCCGTTCACCCTCTCTTAATCTTATCCAATGAATTCCCAAAACTAATCAGAAAAGTACCTTATCAAAATGAAACTACTTCCAAAATTTTAAGCAAATCGAATATTTCTACCAAGAGTTATCGCATTACGTACATATGTACATACATACGTACAATCATACGTACATACATGCGTACATACATAAATACAGAATCTGCGAGCTCATTTTTTCTCGGGCTTTGACGCCTATTAGCTAAAAACACGTAAATTTATATTGGCCTAGGCTAAACTAGGTCAGCCGAGGACAAACTAGATCAGCCTAGGACAAACTAGATCAGCCTAGGACAAACTAGAATGTTGGCGCTGAGGCGGTCATTGAATTCAATAAAATCACGCCAAATTGAACTGGCCTAGGATAATCTAGATCGGCCTAGGATAAACTAGTTCAGGCCAATAAGCAGCAGGCTAAACTAGTTTATCCTATAAGAGTTAGGCCAAACTAGTTTGGCCTAGGAAAAACTAGTTTGTCCTATGGGCCTTAGGATAGACTAGTTTGGCCTAGGAAAAACTAGTTTGTCCGATGGGCGTTAGGATAAATTGGTTTGGCCTAGGAAAAACTAGTTTATCCGATGGGCGTTAGGATAGACCGGTTTGGCCTAGGAAAAACTAGTTTACCCGATGGGCGTTAGGACAGACCGGTTTGGCCTAGGCCATTCTAGTTTGGCATAAAATCGGGTTTGGCCTGTAACATATATATATATATACGATAATCAGTAACCAGGGTCGTAGCTAAGGGGGCGCTACGGGAGGATCATCTCCCCCCCCCCTCTAAAACATTTTTAGCCTCCCCAGGAAAAAATTTCAAGGTCACTAAATGAATTTATGTTCCGAAAATCCAAACGAAATTCTGTTCAAAAATGTAATTTAGTTTTGAGTACCTTTCAAAGTTTCGCAAAAATACTACTATAAAACTAAAATAAATGTTCAACACTCGCTCATCTTAGGCAGGGATGCACATAGGCAGGGATTTAATGAAGGGTATACGGAGGTATATGCCGTATACCTTCTGGATTTTTTAAAGGAACACCATGTACCCTCTGTTTCTGGAATAAAAATCTAAATATGCACATTCTAAGGTATATCCTCTGTTATTTTTGCGACTACACCCCTGCACATATGAAGCTAACATGATGTTTAATACTGCACCAGTTATGCACTGGAATTTTTCATCCTCCTATTCTTTTTTTAGTATAAAATGAAGTTATTACAACAGTTTAATAAAAACATAGTACCTACAGTGTAATTTATCTTTCTGCGTCATAGAGAGAGAGAGATTGAAAAAATATGAGCTCCCCCTCCTTCTTTTTCTTGACCCCTCCCCCTGTTGTTCCCTTCCAGCTACGTCCCTGGGTTGCAGACAGTTCAATTTATGTAGAAAAAAGTTTTGTTCAAAATGCACTATATTTTAATTACATTCATAGCACGCTGAAGTAATATTATTTCAACTACGCTAATTATTTCCTTCCACTCCCTTTTTCGAGTAAAAAAAAAAGATAAAAAAATAATTACGAATAATAAATTCGATTCCAAACACGCCCCTTAGAAAAAATAAAAGTGACATCGTTATTGCCAGATACTAAAAAAATTGTAGCAGTATCATGTCGCTTCGATAATCATGCTTGCACAGATGATGACATTATTCATCAATTAATCATGATATTAATAATGTAATGTCTATTTGCTTTATGTATCTTTGTGGATTTCATAAGATTTATTTTGTTTAGCATTGAAAATTTAACCCAACCCCCCCCTTTTTTTTTAAACATATGTACGATTATCAGCAACAATAAGAACAATTCGAAAATTGTACTTTAAACGTAACAAATGAGGCAGGTTCATACTAACTACAGAGAAAGCGAAAAAATAAAACTTTAAACTTAAGCAACAATCTCAATGTTCGATTATTTTATTTTATTTTTTCAGTTTTAAGATCCCATTCAAGTTACTCGAAAAAACCCGGGTGATAATGTTTAGTCTATGGAGCTCGCTATTTCAAATAATTCATTCAAATTTTAATATTTTTGCATGACTTTTTTTTGCATAAGGATAGCTGAGGACGATCAACAATCAGGCTAATTTTTACCTTTTCAATTTTGGTTATACTTTTTTTTTTAATATTATGATAGTTTCAATTTCAGAACCGGTTCCAATTGGTTCCGAAATTTAAAATATTTTTTTTTTAATAATCTGAAGTGAAAATCGAAAAAGTAAAAACTAGCCCTGTTGTAAATCGTCCTCAGCCATCCTATGCAAGAGAAAAAATCATGTAAAAATATTAAAATTTGAGTAAATATATGAAAATAACGCTTACATAGACTCAACGTTATAGAGTGGTCGCCTTTGCAGCTTAATATGATTTAGAGTTCACCCTTTACTTTTTTATTCTGCCAAAGATTTGAAAAGAAAATTAACACATAATCGATAAAAATCGATAAAATTTTTAAATGCTTTAACTCATAATCGATATAAATTGTAAAAAAAAAAAAAAAAAAAAAAAAAAAAAAAAAAAAAAAAAAAAAAAAAACTACTTTGATAACGATATCATTACTGAGAGAGAAGTGGGATGGGTGTGTGTGTGGGGGGGGGGGGGGGGGCGTTCGAGGGATGATAACATATGATATCGAAAAGGGGGGGAGAGAGGGACAAAAATTATCAAAAAGTTGATAACGTTAGATTTGCGCAGCCCGTAATCACTATTTATTGTGTTCATATAAATACATATCTTACTGTGTAATATTCGGTTATTACACAAATAGCTGTGTAAAATTCATACTTCTATGTAGTATTTATTCTTACGGATATGTCCGTATACTATTCTTACGTATACACAAACGTAATATGCAAAATACACCAATATTTATGTAATATGAAAAATTTGTAAGTTACATTAACACACTACTTCGGATAATTTCGTTGCACGCTCCCATTAAATGAATACAAATTTATAAATATAGGTGAATTATAACTATAAAGCTTTATTTTTCATGACAAAGAGACAATTTCACAAATTTATGCATATGCTTTTGTAAAATTGTCTCATTTATCTTTTAAAGTACACTATCGATAAATCTGTAAAATTCACGTAATTAATTGATATGCTTCAATTAGCCATGAGGTTCCGACTTAATGCTTCTGACTGTTCAATTAGCAGTAATATTGATTAAGACGACTTCCCCGATGGAATATGGTTTTAAGCTGCTTTTGCGCTCCGGCTTCGATGAC
The DNA here is from genome assembly GCA_964019185.1 of Maratus speculifer. NCBI lineage: Eukaryota > Metazoa > Arthropoda > Arachnida > Araneae > Salticidae > Maratus > Maratus speculifer. Next base: position 399,631,009 of record OZ025294.1, on the reverse strand, counting down.
TTTTTGCAGTTCAGTAGCCGTTATACCATTCACCTCACGCACCAAACCCATATTTTATTCCTCTTCCATCTATGAAGAAAGAGAGACTCCTGTAAAGTGCACTGACGGTTTAGGCTTTTGGCCAAAGCAATTTTCTTTTTTTATCATTGTCACTGTGGCGTAGAAAAAAACAAAGAAAACAAAAGAAGGGCTTGTCTGGAGTAAGGATCTATATAGACAGAGTAAGAATTGTGCCCAGCAATCAAATGGCTTAAATACTGAATAAATTGGCTTAAATGCATAATCATACACATACAAAACCTAGAGGCAGCAAATTCCGCGCAGTTATTAACTATTAAGTCTTATCAGTGGAATAGAAATACAGCTTTTTCTTTACCAAAAATAGTAACATTGTATTTCTGTGTAATATTCTGTTATTATATGTATAGCTGTGTAAAATTCATGCATATATATATATTTTACGGATATTTTTGTGTAATATTCTTACCCGAATTCCGGTGTAATATTCAAGATAAACAGATATTTGTGTAATATGAAAATTCATAAATTACATTAACACACCACTTCGGATAAATCCACGACATTTTCCACCATTTGCAGATGTCTAGAGATAACAAACTACACACTTACATTAAACCATAGTTGCCAACATCTTCTGCTTTTTTGACTCGGAAAATCTTAATTTTTGCCTTACTGAATCGGAAGATTGCGGCGATTTCAATTGGTAAAATTTACTATAAACATTTCCGGTGCAAAAAAGCGGAAGATGTTGGGCAACTATGATTAAACCAATAGATTCACATTAAACACAACATTTATTGACAAGGCTTTAAATTTTACGACAAAGGTTTAATTTTACAAATTTATGCATATGCTTGTGTAAAATGTCTAATTTACACATTTATCTTTTAATGTAAACTGACGATAAGTCTTTAAAATTCGCATAATTAATATGCTTCAATTAGCCATGAGGTTCCGACTTAATGCTCGTAGCTGTTCAATTAGCAGTAACATTGATTAAGACGACTTCCCTGATAGAATACGGTTTTGGGCTGTTTTTACGCTCCGACTTAGATGACCTTTTGCAGTTCAGTAGCCGTTCTATCATTCACCTCACGTACCAAACCCATATTTTATTCATCTTCCATCTATAACGAAAGACAAAGGCCCTGTAAAGTGCTCCGACGGTTTAGGCTTTTAGCTGAAGCTGAAGCATTCTTCTTTCTTAATGTTGTAGAAGAATTGTCTCCAGCAATTAAATAGCTTGAATACTGAATAAATTGGTTTAAAAATGTATACACATGCAAAACATAGAGGCGGCAAATTCCTCGTTGATATTAGATTCTAAGTCTTGTCGTTGGAATAGTATGAGTTTTTGAATGGATAACAAATTACACGCTTCCATTTTAAACCAATAAAAACACGTCAATAAATATAGGTAACTTTAGGCATTAATTTTTATCACGAAGGATTAATTTACAAATTTATGCTTATGCTTATGTAGAATTGTCTAATTTGCACATTTATCTTTTAGAGTGCATTAATGTCGATAAATCTGTAAAATTCACATAATTAATTAATATGCTTCAATTAGCCTTGAGGTTCCGACTTAATGCTCGTAACTGTTCAATTAGCAGTAACATTGATTAAAACGACTTCCCTGATGGAATACGGTTTTGGCTGTTTTTACGCTCCGGCTTCGATGACCTTTTGCAGTTCAGTAGCCGTTCTACATTCATCTCACGTACCAAACCCATATTTTATTCTTCTTCCATCTATGAAGAAAGAGAAAGGCCCTGTAAAGTGCACTGGCGGTTTAGGCTTTTGGCCGAAGCGATCTTCTTTTTTTTATCCTTGTCACTCTGGCGTAGAAAAACACAAACAAAAGTAAAAAAGGACTTGTCTTGAAGAAGGATATATATAGAGAGAGAGTAAGAATTGTCTCCAGCAATCAAACAGCTTGAATACTGAATAAACTGGCTTAAAAGTATACACAAAACCTAGAGGCGGCAAATTCCTCGTTGTTATTATCTGCGAAGTCTTGTCAGGGAAATAGTATTACAACATTTTTAAAATTATAAATAGCAACAATGTTTCCGAATGTATCCAAGATATTTTATTTTATTTTAAAATGAATGTTTGTAATCTAGAGAGCATTAATTTTAAAGACTTCGTAAAAAATATATTTTAGCTAAAATATTTATTTTTGACAGGAAAGAATATTATTATGAAAGAGAACTCCTTTTAGATGAGCTAAAAATAATGTTATATTAGACAGTAAATAAATAGATTTTTAAATTTATGTGTGCACAAATAAAAAAAAAATGTAATTTAGAAAACAAATTGATTTTGAATATTTTAAATTACCAATATATGATTTTACATCATAAGTGCATTGTCGATAAATCTGTAAAATTCACATAATTAATATGCTACAATTAGCCATGGCGTTCCGACTTAATGCTCGTAACTGAACAATTAGCAGTAACATTGATTAAGACGACTTCCCTAATAGAATAAGGTTTTGGGCAGTTTATGCGCTCCGGCTTCGATGACCTTTTGCAGTTCAGTAGCCGTTATACCATTCACCTCACGAACCAAACCCATATTTTATTCCTCTTCCATCCATGAAGAGAGAGACTCCTGTAAAGTGCACTGACGGTTTGGGCTTTTGGCTGAAGCAATCTTCTTTTTTTAGCCTTGTCACTCTGGCATAGAAAAAGACAAAGAAAAGAAAAAAAGGGCTTGTCTGGAAGAAGGTATATATAGAGATTAAAACTAAAAAACTACTCCATACATATAGATTTTTCAACTAAAAATCGTTTTGCACATTCTTTTGACAAATTATAAATCAAACAAAAATAGACTAAGGAAAAAAAAAAAAGGGGGGGGAAATCGATGCGGCCCACAACAAAATACTATAACTTCAATCCGACTCAATCAGAATGGCGTGTATTTTTAGGGTAAATTATGCAAAAAGCAAAGACTAAATTTAGTAGAGGATAATTATAAATAAATCGCAAAAAAATAATGATGTTGCTATTATCTATTAATAAAAGTTAATATAAAGCTACAAAAATCGCTAAATTTTACAACCGATTTTTTTTTTTTTATTATTAATTATATGTTTTTTTTTTAAATTTTAAACTCCAGTATATATAAAAGATATCTACCTTTATATCAACAAATCGGACAGTTCAATCTCTCAACCTATACAAAATAATACAAAATTATATAATATTCAAAGAGGGATAATTATAAATAAATCGCAAAATAAATAGATGTTGCTATTGTCTATACATTCTTCTAACATAAATTTACGAAAATCGCTGAGTTTTACAACCCAATTTTTATTTTGTGTGAATTATATGTATTTTTCTATTACAAACTCCAGTCTATAAAAAATATATATAGCTTTATATCAACAAATCGGACAGTTCAGCCTTCCAACCTGTTCAAAATTATATAATATTAGCAGGGGGATAATAATAAATAAATCACAAAATCAATAGATGTTGCTATTGTCTATAAATTCTTCTAATATAAAGCTACGAAAATTGCTGAATTTTATAATCGAATTTTTATTTTGAGTAGAATTATGTATCTTTTTTTATTACAAACTCCAGTATATAAAAACTATATATCACCCTTTCAACCTGTTCAAAATTATATAAAATTATATAACATTAATATAGGGGTAATTATAAATAAATCGCAAAATAAATAGATGTTACTTCAATCTATATATTTTTCTAATATAAAGCTACAGAAATTGTTGAATTTTACAATCCAATTTTTATTTTGGTCTTTAACAATTATAAACTCCAGTCTATAAAAAAATATATAGCTTTATATCAACAAATCGGACATTTCAACCTCCCAACCTGTTCACACTCAAAGTGTGTGGCTTATCTAGCACCCGAAGCATCAAAAATATAGACAGGTTTCTGGGCGTGTGATATCCACTCTGACACATTAAAAACTCCTACTGATTTATCAACGATCCTGGAAATCCTAAAGGTGGTTCCTATTTGCTTAAGGTGGCTTGGACTTCCGGCACCGACATTATACGAAAAAACGCCCTATTGTTTCAAGACACGCTTCGTTAGGATCTCCCATTAACTTTGCTCGCATATGTAGGTTTATTTAATATTTTGATGAGTAATATAAAATAAATATGTGTTAACTTCTAAAAATAAGCATTTCAGTCTTCTTTTTTCTTTTTCTTTTTTTAATGAGTAAGTTTTTGGAAAACATTGTTTTTTTTATTCGGATTTTATGTGATCATCCTTTTTCTTTGAGATTTGCGAATAATATCAAGGTTAGTATTAACCCACTTGTTTCGAGAATTACTTGTTGATAATATTTGTGATATAAACATACAACTCTTTACTTTGTCATCTGTTATTAATTTTTGAGGACATGTTTGTCATTTATTATTTAATTACTGTTATTTTTATTTATTTATTTATTTATTCATTCATTTTTACTTTTATTTTACTTTTATTTATTTATTTATTTTATTTTTACTTTTATTTTAATTTAATTTTAATTCATTTATTTTGCCTAACACGAAAAAGTTTCAATGAAACTCCTGTTCACCCGAATATTACATTTGAAGTCAACCCGCAACCTTACTTGAATAAAAAAAAAAAAAAAAAAACGTCATTGACCCGAACCTGAAATACAACAATCCGAACCCAAAATGAATGGAAATTAATTCATGTTTTAATACAATTATGCAAAGCAATCTACATATACAAATCTCTAAAACAAATTTCACCTTTTTCATAGAAAAATTGACTTATTTATATTATTTAATATTCAAATATAGTAAAACCTCTGAATAACGAATACCTGGGCTTTCAGCAGAGTCCTACATCAGGACGATTGTTCTTTTTTTTTTTTTTTTTTTTTTTGGATGAAGGGTTTCATAGTGATGTTTTTTTCCCTGTGGATGGGGTGTTCACTCTATAATGTTTTCTTGAGGGGTGGGGTGTAAGATTTAGGGTTTTCCTATTCAGATTTTCTCAAAAGATTTTCTCAGAGCAATATTTCAGAGGAAAATAAATGCAGATTTCAATGTGAATCAGTATATATTAAATTTACTGCATGATAAATTATACTACAGAAAAAATGTAACCATAAGATTTTTTTTCTACAGTTACTATCAGTTGAATGTAATTGTTATTTTACTTACTGAATTCTAATAAAATAAAATAAAAACATTTTTTAAAGAAGTATTTGTTATTTTTTTGATTAAACATTTAAGAAACGTTTAAATATTTAATTTTATTAACTTCTCGGTGGAGTAAATTGGCAAGCTTAATATTTATTTAAATTCTCTCTTGCTTTTGAATAAAAAATAATTATACTGATGCAGTGCAATAAATCGATCATTTGAAAAAATGTTTATTGTTTTCCCTTTTAAACAATGTAATGAATTTATCTGAATGCAATGATGCATAACAGATCAAAACTTTTAAATAGTGGTCTATAATGATTATGGGGTGACGATATATTTTAACATTATGGATATAAGGAATAAATTTAGAGAGCCTACATGATTTTGGAACAGATATATCTGTAGTATTATTCATAAAAAATTTTACCAACATTTTTCAAAATAAAAAACTGAAACTGTTAACTTTTTTTCATTTTTTTTTCTTTTATTTAGTATCTAATTACCTTGCAAATAATTAATTTTATTTATTTATTTATTTATTTTATTTTTATTTATTTTTTTTCAAAATCAACAAAAATGAAGAAAAATTAACTAATTAATTTTGATAACCCATGTAATGGCAATGACCTTCTCCTCATTTTGCCAGTCAATATGCTTGATATATATAACTATTTCTCTTACAGACAGACCGGAGTACCACTTTTTATCTTCCCAGAAAGATCATATGTTTAGCTTTCGGGCTAATGAAAGAAAATTGACACAATCATTACAGAACTGTCAAAACACATGTCACTATTAAAGTTGATTAATTTTAACTATTATATAACTATAAATGACTTTACAAACGTTCAGGAGGAATCCTAAACGATGGATACACAGAACGGCGCCAAATTTTGAAAAATATTGAGTGGGCTCTGAAATGTTTGAGCAATACACATACAAGTTTGGTTTTCGCATAAAATTTTTATCCCAGTGCGTGTGTGGAGAGAATTGCGAGTGAGGAGGGAAAGATTGAAGATTCAAAAGATTCTATGCCATCAAATTATATTTTTTTAATAAGAATATGAAGTTATTATAAATTAATTATAAATCAATAAGCAATTTTTTAAATTATATTCTTACAACGTATTTCATACAAATGCAAATATTTATACAAATAACATGAAAATTACGATCTATTAAAAATTCAAAAATCTTAGTATTAAGAAAACTAAATTTTTTTAGTGACCTTCTTTGATTCGTCAAAACATTAAAACTGTTAGCAAAATAAGCTGGAAATATGTTTGAGAGAAATTTATTTTTTACATCCATTGAAGAAGCTTTCAGTTCCTCTGTAAATATATACTTGAGGTCCTTACTATTCTTCAAAAACAAATAAATAAATAAAATATTTTGAGAACTTTAGTGAAACCAAATTTTATTTCACCTATTAAATATATAAATAAATGTAAATTGGGTGAGCTGGTAAATTATATTAGTATGTGGGCTTGTGTCCCACGGGCCCATATAATTTGATGCCAGTGGATACACACATGACTTCCGAAACAAAACGAAGATCACCGATTATTTCACCGATATGGTTATATCGGTGAAATTTCCAAAGTTTCAAGCACAATGCAAGTTACAAATATCTTTAAAATGTTACAAAAATCTTTTTAACGTTGTTGTTATTGTAAATCAACTCGAGATCCGAATAAGCAGAATCCATTTTAAGAGAAAGTTTTACTTGCTTGAGCCTTTTTTTTTTTTTTTTTTTTTTTTTTTTTTTTTGCATTCTTTGAAGTTTTTAAAATTGTTTCTGCAGATTGTTTCTTTTGAAAGGATTCACGTAATCAATCTTTCTTCCGCGTTAAACGTGATGCAACCCGTAGAACGTAATTTTATGATATAGTTTTAACGTGTTTTTCTCAAAACCATGTTTTTTTTTTTCCTTTAACTGGGCGACTCTTTTTCTCGAGAACTAATCGACTCATTCCCTTTAAATACAAATGTACTGGAACTCTTTTCGAAAGAACTTTGTTTCTCTCCATCAGGCGCAAAGAAGACGCACCGCAATTTTGAAAGCAGAAGATATACTCAGAATTAGTTAATAATGATTTCTTGCCTTCAAAATAATAACACAACGTTCTTTTCGCCTCACGAAAAAACATATTTTTTTCCGAAACAGTTTGCATATTCTATAATTTTAAGGAGTTATTCATAAATTTCGTAGCTTTATTTCCTTTGATAATACCGCATTTTATGGAAGAAACGCTGTACCCGTCTAATTCCCCGCACTCCTCAAAACTGGCTTGAATAAGCTTTAAAATATCTCCGCGCCACTGGAAACGATACCTTTGACGACAGTATCACATCTATCTAACTTTAATTGAAGTTTTCTGAGTAGTGTAGGATGCCTCATTTTTAAAATCTTAAAATGCTTAAAATTTTACTTTAAATGTTTAAATCAGGTTAAAAATATTTTTATATAATTTTTAAATTGAGGAGACATCACTAATGTATTTAATGCCATCCAGAACGCGGGTTGCGGGTATCTTACCTTGGCCGCTCTATGTTTATTCAAGTGGTCGGTGAAACTTAGCATACTTTTTACGCTCGGATCACACCTTCTTAAGACGCCACACTACTGACTGAAAAAGACCCGGATGATAATGTAAAGTCTATGGGAGCATTCTTTTCAAATATCTCGCTCAAATTTTAATATTTTAACGTGATTTTTTTCCCATAGGATAGCTGAGGACGATCCACAACCGGTCAAGTTTTTACTTTTTTGATTTTGGTGTCAGATATATATTTTTTTAATACTTTAACTTTCAGAACCGGTTCGAACCGATTATGAAACTGAAACTACCCTAATATAAAAAGAATATAATCAAAATAAAAAAAGTAAAAACTAGGCTGGTTGTGGATCGTCCTCAGCTATACTATGCAAAAAAAAGATAAAAAGAAAAAAATCACGTCAAAATATTAAAATTTGTGCGAGGTATTTGAAAAGAACGCCCCCATAGACTTTAAATTATCATCCGGGTGTTTTTCCATCAATAGTGTGGGCTCTTAAGATTTTCTTTAATTTCTTTTTAAAGTCCTCAAAATTTGAGCCGCCAATATCAAACAGAAGAGTCGTAAATTTTCTTCGTCTGCTTTGTATGGTTCGGTATCACTGTCGTAAATGTCAAAGTTTTCATCATTCGCTAAGTCAGAAAATTGTGTAACAGAGGACTTGAAAACAGACTTAAAAATTTTTTACTTTGGCCTAAATTTTTGTGCACGAAACTGAAAAAAGAAATTGCAAACACCGTAAACGCCGTGCATGAACAAAAATATAATCTTCAAATTTGTAAACGCACGGCGTTTCTTCAATAACATAGTTACTCGAATGTTTTTCCGATAAAGAACATTGAAAAAACAATTCTAAATATACAGACAATGTTTTCTAATTGAATTTTACAGTTAAAACACTTCTAAAAATCATTTTAAAAAACATCAGACGTTTTCGAAGTTTTTCTTCAATAATATAGGTACGCACAAAATGAAAAGAGATTACATTTTTCAGTTTTCAAGTAAAAGAATGAACCACAAACAGTTGAACACGGAGATGGGTCAGATTAAAATTATTAATCTCCCGCATAGCATGCATGGTCACAATGACGTCACTGTGAGTCACAGTCACTTTGGTCGCATCACATCTGTGACCAAAATGCCCCCACTCAGTGAAGTCACATTGTAACTGAAATGTGACTTTCTTAAAAATATTTAGAAAATTACAAAATTTTCTTCAAAACATGTTATTTACTTTAAAAAACATGTTTCTGGCAATTTAAATATCGTCGCTTTTGTCACAGTTTCGTCACAATGTAAGTATCAAAGTAGTCACAAATGACACATTTTTCACAAAGTGTTCACAATGTGACGTAACAAAAAAGCTCTAAAACGGCCATAACCACTTCACATTTTAGTCACTGTGACTTCACATCGACGTCACATCGACGATCGATGGTCACAGCCTCACAATGTGACTTCACAACGACGTCACAGTGACGTCACCATGCCTTACGGGCTGATGATCAAAACGTTTAATTGATTTTTAAGTGTTTTTTTCAGTATTTAATTAAATTGTCTGTATTTTAGTAAGTGTTTTAATTAATTATGAACAGACATACCTTTTTTTTCACTTTAAATGTTGAAAAAATTATTCTGTGATGATAATAATAATAAAAGTATAAATCTAATTAACGTAGCTTATGATAATTACCTATATGCTGCTCATTTAGATAAATAATTACAAACAATATGCGATGTTTATAAGGCTCTTGGTAATTTTGCTAATAAGTTTGTTGATTGATAAGGATTGTAATGACACTACATATAAATGTTAAATTGATTTTTATGTGGGTTTTTTTTCAATATTTAATTAAATTGTTTGTATTTTTGAGATTGTTTTTAATTAATTATGAACAGGCATAATATACACTTCAAACGTTGAGAAATATCAGCTGTGGTAAAAATATAACGCTAATTAACATAGCAGTAACTTATGATAATTACCTATATGTTGCTCATTTAGATAGATAATCACAACCGTCATGCGACATTTACCATTCTCTAGGTAGTTTTGCTAATAAGTTTGTTGATTGATAAGGATTCTAATGACACTACATATCCATAATGATAATAACAGCGCATCATGCATATTTTCCTGTGCGCTTTTTATGCGAAATTCTTTCAAACATAAAACAATTATAATTTAGAAAAGAGGAGTATAATTTGCCTCTGAAAACAAGGATAATGATATAGGAGGTTTTCTTACACATCATATATTTAAAAAAACATTGAGTTCAAAAACAGCTTAGAGTAACTCGATACAAACTCTTTGAACTCTTCTGCGATGCAATTTGATCCTGTTATAGATTGTGGTCACGCAATAGTGGACAACTTACTCCTCCCTCAAATTCGTAAAGAACACATTTTTATCTAAAGATTTTAACAAGGCTTTGACTTACAAACTAACGTGTAAACGTGAGAGAAAAATAGAACAAAACGAGATTTTTTTGACACACCCTGTTATTTACCTCCCGCCAGCACACAACACGTTTGCCGACAAGAGACTCGGGTTAACCGATTCGGCACAGACTACAACAGCGGAACATAACTGCTCATGTTCTACACACCCTCGAATTTGCAAAAATATAAATCATTGTGGTATCAATTGTTGAAAACAGATTGTGTACCTCTCAGAGCTTCACTACATAAATTGACGAAGCACTATCAGCACTTTTGGAAATTGTACGACTCGGATGTAAAATGCTGTGCCTAACACTTATTACCTATCCACACTCTTAAAACGAAAGAGTGGATTTGGCTTCTCAGGAAAGAGCTGTAATTTATTGAATCGTGAATGGGTTGTCTTTTAAATGCTTTACTCACCTTGATTTAGATTGCTTCTTTAAATAACTCATCTTGATTTAAATCGTTTAAAAACAACTCACTCTCTTGAGTTGTTTCAACTCTTTATGAGAAGCTGCCTTTCAATTTCAAAACATGAGATGAGCGAATTTCAGCTCAATTTGAGTGATTTTTTGGCTGACATTTTTTACTTATCCATCATACGTGGTATAGGACAAGTCTTGTAATCGTTTTAAAAATCGAAAAAAAAAAAATTAGGATTCATATGTTTCAAACACTAAAGATTCTGAAAAACAAAAAAAAAAAAAAAAAAAAGTCATCCGTCTGTCTGTATATCTCAGTGACGCATCCAGACTTTGGAATGGGATAGCATATTTTAGAGGTCTATGTTTTGGAAAATATCGACCTCTAAAATATGCTAATATTGAATCTTGACGATCTCGATCCGATTTTTTTACATATCATTCAAAATGGAAGAAATGTGTCGAGCCTGGCATACATTTTTTTTCTGTTGATATGATGCAAAGCGAAGACAGGGAATGGGAGGGGAAGTCAGCGAAATCTGGGTTTAATATATAAAAATGCAATACATCATCATGTGAAATATACATATTTGGATATTATTTGAATAACTATAAGTTCAATTACTTTTCTTTTAATAAATATTCAATTTTTATGTTATCCTAAATAACAATCTGAATTTTTTTTAATTTTGAAAGTCGAGTTGCCTTTTTCATAATTAAGAGATTTTATTTTGAGGATGGGGCTCTTACCTCTTAGACTTAAACTTCTTTGATAAATAAGAAGAAAATATTGTTTTAATACTGAATATTAAAATGCCAATAGTATTTCAAATTTCATAAGAAAATTTATAAATAAGAAAAAAATTGTAAAAAGATTAATATTTTTCAAAATTTCTAAAATTTCCAGGATCTATTAAAAATAATAAAAATTAACTTTCATAATTTTAGAAAACTTTAAATAATGAATCTGTCTTGCGGTCTGTAAGAGGCTCCAGGCCCCTTAGCTCCCCCCCCCCCTCCGTGGTTGCCTGCGTGTGTGTGTGTGTCTGTAAACGCTCATATCTCCCGAGCATAGTGAGATGCAGACTTCAAACTCGGTCTGTATTTAGTATGTAATAACGAAAAGAAGAATATAGAATTTCAATAATCTGGATTATGCGCAACTATTTTTTATCCGGACTCTCGAAATAATTGTTCAAATAAAGTGGTACATAAAAAAAGCAAATATTCTTTGTACCACACATTTTACAGAATGTATATTCATTTTATTTTGTTCCAAAGAGTGCAACATCAAAATGCACTTGAATTTTCTCTTTCCTTTGGCTGTAATGTAACGGCTGTAATGTTTTGATTGTCGCTGTAATTAAACTATACAGGGGATTGTCATAAAATTTCAAATGAGTCGACAAAATTATACATTAAATTTCAAACGATTTCGGTTGAGTAGTTTTTGCTCTGTTACATGCGGACAGACAAACAGACGGGCTGAACGAATACTATAGATGAAATGCAATTTATATAATTACGAACGCACCTAAAAAATTAGCCATCTTTGTATCAGATTTTACAATATACAATACTTCAAGTTATTCCGTTTTGTATTCATATACCATTTTTTTAAAACAAGATCTTTTTTTTTTTCATGTTGTTTGAAATTTCTTACCTTTCTCTAATATTAGATGTTTTGAGTAAACTTACTTCCAAGTTATTTTAATTGACAGTTATATATTTTATGCTTACAATATTGTTTAAAATGATTATGTTGGTAAATATGTTTTAGAAATTGTTAATTAAAAGATCGTTTCAGACATTAAGTGGTTAGGTGGAAACAAAAAATCAATATTACTACATTGTTTCTATTCCGAAGCACTCAAAATTTTGAACAAAATGGAAAATATGTGTTGAATATTTAAAAAGGTAATTACAATGTGGTGAAAGATATATGCTTAAAAATCGATCATAAAATAAAACGAAAATGCTTTTAATTCTCATATATTTATTGCATTTTTATTTCACAGTAGCATATGTTTAACTCATATAGATGTACTCAAAATATTTATAACCGAAAAGACTCTCAGTCTAAATGCAATTTTTTAAAATAAATATTGTTACTTCCTTCTCCCCCCCCCCTCCCCCACTTAAAAAAATCTCTTAATTACGAAAAAGGCACCCCGACTATCAAAAAAAACTTTTTTTCAGATTGTTATCTAGGATAATATAAAATTTGAATATATGTTAAACGAAAAGTATTTCAACTTCAAATATCCAATTTATAAATCAGCTTGAAAAGATTTAAAAAAAAAGAAATACAATGCTTTTATAGAATGTACAATTAATGCCAACTTTATCTTCTATAATTAAAAATAAATCACTGAAAGCAAACAAAGTAACCGCACAAATTGCATTTTTTCTTTTTATTAAGTGCTTGGACAATCGTTGTTATTCGAACATAGGTACTGTGGAATATTTAGAAATATAATCTGCTGAATACATATAGAGATTCATATGTTAATATCTTTCAAACATTTATTTAAAAAACAGCTTGGGGAAATAAAGAAATATATTGTTTTTTATAGAATGTACAATTAAGTGTGCCTAATTTATCTTTTGTAATATTTTATGGGAAAAACATTTGCTGAGAGCAAATGAACCAAAAGCACAAACTGCACATTAAAATGACTGTTTTTCTTTTATTTCTTCCATTGACAAGTGCTATTTGTAATAATAAAAAAAATCCCTCCGTACAATTTCGATATGATGTATGTAGTCGTGCTTTAATCCGTTAATTATACTCCATGTCAAAAGGATTTTATAGTGTAAATGATTTAAATACACTTTTTATGTGCTTTAATAACTACATATAGAGTTATTTGACTATGCTTACAAGACTTTTTCTATCATCTCTTTCTTTCACAGTATATAAGCTACTATTGATAAAATAAATCATTAACTGATACGGCTAATATTGTCGAAATGATTACAACCACGATAGTGATGGCAACTCTCAAAATATCCTACCTGATTATGAAACAAATAATCACAGTTATTAAGTGCCATACTTATTGTAGTTTCCACCGAGGTACATGAACACTATCTTCTTAAAGCATTTTGTGCGATCATTAAGGGTACTTAAGGCTGAAGACGAGAAATTACGTCATTTTGAGTCGTTAGAGTGAAGGCAAAAAAATTTGTGAGATATAATGTTAGGCTGTTCATTTCTAAAATGGCTTCTTCTTTTTATGAACAAAATGTCATGAAAGCATGATAATTAAATGCAAAACAAACATTTGGTTTTTCACAGCAACAATCATTTTCGAATTATAATGTAAATAATATTCAGTTCTAATTATTTATTAGCTGTACAAATAAGTTTTTAAGCGTTTTTAGCACGCATCTTCAAAGCGTATAGTATACTATAGCGGAAAATTAAAAGGGGTAAAGTATAAAAACTCTTAACTTAAGTGATTTTAGAATGTAGATAATATTCAGTTCTAGTTATTTATTAGCTGGGCAAATAAGTTTTAAAACGTTTTTAGCGAGCATCTTCAAAGCGTACAGTATATAGCGAGAAAATTGTAAGAGGTTAAGTTATTTTGTATGCGTATGGGGTCTTCGCAACTACTAAGCAAAGAAGGTGGCTGTTCCGGACCCCACTTCTGAGGTCTTGGTAGGAGAGCCAAATCTTACTGTAGAACTCAAAATAACGTTTTCCGATATAAAATAATAATAATTTTTGCTCTAGATTTGTTTTTGAATGATTCTTTGTGATGAAAATAAGTAAGTATTAATTTTATATCTTGCATACAATTTTGATGTAATTGTCAGATATTTGAAGAAAATAACCGCGAACGCAAACAATAAACATTTATAATACGTATTATAAATAATAGAATATTTTGCGAAATTTATGAAAGTTGTAGTATTTTTTGTGCACTTTATTATCTAAGTATATTTTTCTGTCATATAGGGTACTTCATAGAATATAGAAGATTTTGAATAACTTTTAACCGAAAAAAAAGTTTTATTTCAAAATTTCGGGATTTAAACTTTAGGACAAAGGAAATTAAAATACGAGGTTCTCAAAATGGTGGCCATCTGAGGAGACAAAGAAACGAAGATTCACTTTGGAATTCTCGATAACCTGTTTGAATTGGTCTGTTTGAATCGACCTTATCACATTTATTGTTACACAATTATTGCACACTTTTTTTAGCTCTTCTGTGTTTTTGGACTATTTCTGTATACTTGATGTTTAGCATAAATGCATAAAAAGAAGTCTAGTCATGATAAGTGAAGTTTATAGGAGCTCCAAAAATGTCCATAACCAAAACACTAAGTTGTTGATCAAAGTTTGGCGTTGATGCTCGGACGTCGTTGCTGTCTCTTCTTTGGTGTTCATGCCCACTATATCATCAGCCACTGAATCTGATGATAAAATTTGGCAATCAATTCTCCATTACCTGCTCTAAAATATAAAACATTTTGACAAAAAAACACGGTCTACAATTCAGTATAGGTAAATTTTGTCGCAAACAAAATATTATTTATAAAGTCCGTAAATAACTTCCTTTAGTTCTCTGAGCATTCATGTGCAAATTCGCCTTTGTAGCTTCACCCGTTAAAGAATTATTCAACCAAAAGTTTCGCAGTTATATTTCCTCTAAAGCGCATGATTTATACAATAAAAATAAATTATTTTACAACCAATATTGGACTATAGCTTGCATCCCATTAAACTGATTTGTAAAGACCTCGCGTAACGCTGCTTGCCTGACGTACTTCCAAAATGCAGAATATCCTTTTAATGTAAAAAACTAAATAAAGGAGGGGAAAGGGGTTTAAAATTACTCAAAAGCTGATAACATTATATTTGTATATCCTCTAACAGTAAGTCAGACATCTCATTTTTTATTATTACTAGATGTCTACTTTTGCTTTGAGCCGACGCGACAATACGTATAGTCGTGAGGAAAAAAAAAAGTAAACATTCCCTACTAACTTCTATATTATCGTAGAAGAAAGTTACTGGTACCGAACGATTAAAAACAAAATCTATACTTTTAAATTATGTATATAAAATTTGCTTAGGGGGTCATTTGCATATTAAAACGAACCTTAACTTTCTTTTTTCAATACAGTACCGAAATTCTGACCGCATAAATGAACTCTATATCTTTCAATCAGCCTGAAAACAAATTTTTATGCAATTCATACGAAAAGTGTCCGAAAAATCAGTTATTTTAAAACGATTATTTTAGGGACTGTATCAAAATCGAAGTTCGATACTCGATTGCTGACCAAGAAATTCATCTTCTTGACCAAGACATCTTAGGCTTAGGCGTCACTTAAACAGTCATTGAAGACTACTAGATTACAGCATAAAATGAGAAGTTTTAAAATATCTAGTCACTGCTAAATGTAGACGGCTTTTAAACCATCATTTTGCCGTTTTTTAAGAATAGTTTGAAAACTTCTTTGAAGAAAATTTGAAATTCTAGATTTTCATAAAACAGGACTTTGTAAATCTAAATCCATTCATAGATAGCATTCATTTTTTTTTTTTTTTTTTTTTTTTTTTTTTTGAATATTGATTTCATGATTCATGACTCATATAACAAAATTATAAAAATTGCAAATTCAACCTATTTATGTTTGGGTATTTAAATATTATTTCTACAGGAAAAATCAACACATTTAGAGTATAATTTCAGGAAATATTTATAAAAATTTGAAAATGTAATTTAGCATTAGAAGCACTAAATTTTGAATGTTTATCGTTCAAAAACTTATGATTCAAATGACTTAAAATTTGGTTCCTAGGCGTAGTTTGAACCGAAGATTTGAAATATCTTTTTAAAATTGGGTATTGCTAATGAAAAAAAATGAAATTTTGAGTTCGTTTTAATGTGTAGATGACCCCCTAAGTAAGTTTTATATACATCTTTTAAAGGTAGACTTTATTTCCAGTCGTTTGATACCAGTAACTTTCTTATACGATAATTTATTGAGGAGTTAGTAGGAGATATTTACTTTTTTTTCCCCCTAGACAATGAGAGAAACTTCTTTAACCCTTTCCGGCGCACTACTCTTTAAAGTTGGAATTTAAAGTTTAAAAAAAATTAGGCAATCTATTTAGTCCTAGAAGAGTACACAGGTACTGTTTTGTAAAGATTGCACTAACCATTTTAATTATACAGCTGTTGCCGAAGTGGTAACTTCCCATAAGTATTCTAATTCTTATAAGCGCAGTGAGAAGAGCATTGCTGTGAAGCACGTATTACAGTAAAACATTTTACCTATTATTTATAAAAAGTAGAGTTTGATCTCTGTGGTTCTGCCATCTAGAACTCATAAGAAAGATTTAAAGTAGCCATTAGAGTAATTTTTAAAATATTCACGGAGTTTTTGTGTCTCTAAACAGGGAGAACTTTGGGTGTTGCCGACCCGAGAACACTGTGTGTTAAGGGGTTAAATATCTTTAAAATTTGCTCTTTGAGTGTTTTCTGAAATAAGCAGTTCAATTAGGATGACTTCTCCTAAGGCCTAATTATAACTTTGCCCTATAAAAACCACATCACTGTTTACGAATGGCATTCTAAACACAGTAGTAGATATTTTTTAACACAGTTAAATATAACACACACTGTAAAAAAATCCATTAAATTTACGGCAAAAACTGTTGGCAGCAGTTCTTGCCGTAAAAATTGCAGTAAAATGAGGTTCAATAGAAAAAATACATGTAGTTTTACTGCAATTTTTATGCAAAAACTTCTGGCAACATTGCTGCCAGCAGTTTTTGTCGTAAATTTAACAAAATTTTTTTTTTCTTTTTTTTACAGTGCAATTTTCCAAGTAACGCACAACTTCTCAGGTGTAAACAATGAATTTTGCATTGAAGATGCGCCTGAATTCCCAAATTGTAAAAAAGTTCTGCTCTCTAGAAAACTAAATTTAATGCATTAGTTCAATTTTATCTTCTTAATTTAGAGGTTTATAATGAAAAGAAAATTACTATTACAATAAACGTTTTTGAAAATGAGTAACATAATGAATAATTTGGGTCCACGTATATTTGGACCATCTTTAAAAAGTATATTTAGCAATGTGGTGGAATTATCAGTATAATACAAACCTTTACAATCTGGGTAAGGAATGCAGTATAAAGAAAGTCTAATTTATTTTGAAATGTTTCAGGCCTATTTGGCTATATTCATAAGGTAAATTTAATGATGCGTTAAATGTGACCCATATAATGCAAAATTCTATATAACACACAACCTTGCATTTTTAGGTAAGCGTTATGTAGATCTTCTACTGTAGCACTTTTTCTTTTTTTTATCAACCTTCAAGCTTGCTGCTGATGCCAATATTTTGCTACAAATCTATAATTAACAGAAAAAAAGTTACATAATGATAACGATTACGTTTAAAAGTGATTATCTGGAGAACTATTAATCATCTTATATTATTTCTTTATTTCAAAGATTATTGGATAAATGCAGTTAAAATAAAACTCTTCAAACGGTACTTATAGCAGTGTAATACTTTGTATCCAAAACAAATGAAAGCAGATTATTTTTATTATTATTATTCTGGGCGTTTCCAAATTGCCGCATCATTGTTAACTATGGAAGTGACAGTTTGATGTATCATCAGCGAGATAAAAAACAAACACTTCAGAAATTTTCTTCTGCACAATAGTTGCCCTGCGGAGGTAAAGGAGTGCCACATAGCTGATCGCAAAAAGGGTGATAACTATGTCCATCTTGCTTGTCGAAGAAAAATCGGTAAATCTACTTACTTTTACAATACGTTTAACACTTTTAACCGTTTCAGGTTTCAAAACGAATGTCGCATGTTGTGATGTATGGGGTGTGCCTACAATCTTTTCTCACCAGTAAATTTTAATAAGAATTTTTATTTTATTTAAGACTGTTTTCAACTGCTCTGCTCAACAAGCAGAAAATGTTTTGACCCATTTACAAATTCATTTTTTTAACTGAAAGACAAAATTGCTAAACCTGACCGTGGAAGCTATCTGGAATCTAACTCAGTTTTCTATTTTTTTTTTTTTTTTTTTTTTTTTTTTTTGATCGATAAATTATCTATAGAGTTATAAGCATTTTTATCACGTAACAAGGTGATTTTCACCTCAGTTTGGACTCGTTATTCTTCTTTCCCACAGAAAGGCAGTTCAAAATGTCCATTTTGACACCATTTCAGAAAAATCTATTGTGTATGCAAAAAAAGGGGGGGGGTTGAGTGTGATTTGATAGTTTCTGAACAAGAATACCTGCAAGTTTCATACATTTCAGAACAAAAATAAATTGAAACTTTTGTCATGAAGTTGCCCTTTTTCATTTAAAAACACCCTTAAGGTATAAAAATGACAATCATGTTTCTTAAAATTTTTTAATTAGAAATACTGATATAAAAATACTTAAAATTAAATAGAAGATGCTCGTTGTGAAGGAGTTGAAGGGTCATCTACAGTCCAAAGGAAAAGGTAAAACTACCTAATACTAAATCGTGTTTTTTTTAAAAAAAATAAGTATACAAATTTAAAATGAACTAAAACATATAAAATTATTGTTATGGTCCATAGTATTGGTTTTATTAAATCAATAATTTTATGTATTAGTATTTAAAAATGATTTCAGACTGACTCGAAAAAGGTGCAATCGGGAAGTCCAAATTTCGACCACTTTATCCAGCAGCTGAAGCCGTATATCAGCAGTATAGTCAATGTTGATTTTCAAGAAGAGCTGAAGAGTCTGAGTCCGGCCCATTTTTGACGAAAAGAGTCAGAGTCGGAGTCGCTAAAAAACAACCCTACATGATTGCAGACCCAGGCATTTTTTTTTTCCTTTTGTTACATAGTTTGAAGTGAAATTAAACCAATTATATGTAATTTTAAATCCATAATAAGGATCAGTATTGTTATTTTACGACTATATCGGGCTATTCAAATTAGAGGTTCTCAATGTACTGTCCAGTGTACACAGTAAGATGAAAACCGTTTTTAATTAAAAACTGTAGTAGATCATTTCTAAAATAGTAGAATTTTCATCTTTATTTGTTTTCCTTTCAATCGAAATTTTTCTGCTCTGGAGAATACGAATTAACATCAAAATTGAAAAGATGTCTCCTTTTCAAGTTCTCTAATCCAAAATAGTAAAATTTCTGTTTCGTTTTCTTCTTTAGATTTCGATAGTTGGATTTTTCGTGTTTGTGAGACGCAAGTTTGAAAAATTAGTAAAATGCAAAACATTTTTTTTTTCCTTAAGCGAAAGAACTGATTTAATATCGAAATAGTGAAATTTTCGCCTTAATTTTCTTGCGTTACCTTATAGTTTAAACCATCAGCAACATTGGTATTTTAGCCAGCCAGGAGTCGGAGTCGGAGTTGGAATCGTAGACGAAGTCATTAAAATTTCTGGAGTCAGAGTCAGCCATTTTTAGGTGCGTTCGTAATTACGTAAATACGCAGTACCGACAGTTGTCATTTAGTCTGTCCATGTGTACGCATACAACAACGCAAAAATTACCAAACCGAATCGTTTGAAAATTAAAATACATAATTATCATTTCAAATTTTATGAATATCGGATGTATAGTTCAGTTACAGAAGCAATCAAAAGTATTGCATTACATTATGGTCAACGGGGAAAAAAAGTTTCGAGTGCACTTTAATTTTGTTACACTCTTTCGAATATAATAAAATTGATATGCATTTATGAAGTCTATAATATAAAATCTGTACAACCTGTAATTCAAAGAATATTTTTTATTCATTTACAGGGCCACACAAAAGTATTCTTTTACATAATGGCATATAGGAATATTATTTGGGGCGCGTTTTACTTGTATTAAACTATTTATTTTTTTATGAAATGGATATAGAAAGCAGATTGTACTTACAATGATACAGAAAAGATTTCGGCTACTTAACCGTATTCGAAATGCTGTACAGTATTACACCAAAATCTGGATATTTTTAAAACTTCGTTATAGTAAGAATACACCTCGACGTACAAGTTCCACCGATTCCGTAACCCTGTTTTCAAGTGATTCAACACTTGTAGTTTATCATCGTAGACAGTGACTTCACATATCCCCCCCCCCCCAAAAAAAAAAAAAATCATATCATATCCATTGATGTGAGGTCACATGACCAGTAGCGCCAACTTTTCAAAAATATTGGGTGGGCACAAATTTATTTTAGCAAAATAACACTTTTTTTTTTTCTTTTAGTGTTATGTGTGTATAGAAAGAGAAGGGTGGGGAAGCGAATGATTCAAAATTATAATTCAAAATTAAGTTGTTTTTTCCCTTCTTTTTTCTAAGCAAGTTTTAAATTATTATAATTTTATAAATAATTGTATTAAATTATACTGTCACAAGCTCTTTTTTGTGAATGCATTAATATTAATTATAATTAACATAAAAATTGCTTACTATTGAGAGCGAAAATAAACTAAATTTTAAGAAAAACATTTAGCCACCTAAATGCTTTATCAATTATAGACACCAAAACATACAGCAAAATATGCAAGAAATTCATTTTCGTAAGAAATGTAACTAAACTTCCGCTGGAGGGGTTTTCAGTGCTCTTGTAATTCTAATTGATGTCCTTACTATTTTCCATTCAAAATTTATTTTGAGAGCATTAATAAAACCAAATTTAATTTCAGCAATTAAATTTAAAAAATAAATGAATTATGTATTAAACAAATTGAAATTGGGTGAGCGTAAAGATCAAATTATTAGATGGGTTCGCGCCCCATGGTCCCATATAAGTTGGCGCCACTCCACATGACCGTGGAGTCCTTCTCGCTGGTTCATTACGCGATATCTCAATGTCTCCCACAATAAACTGATAGTATTTGTTAAACATTTAAGCTCATATAGAACTAATAAAATGAGAATTCTAGTCATACAGTGCACGAGCGAGTGACTTTAAACACGATGTTTCCGAAACAATGTTTATTGCACATGTACCCATTATACCTCGACAACGAATAAACTGATTTTGTTGTTTTTATTTCAAATGAAAGTTTATATATTTCCCAATTCTTTAATTTTTTTTTTTTTTTTTTTTTTTGTGTGTGTGTGTGTGTGTGTGTGTGTGTGTGTCTATGAAATGTTCACGAATTCATAATTTGGGACTTAAAAGGTTCAAAAATAAAAATAACTCTCTTGCAAAACGTAATTGGTAGAGTAAACTTTTATTAATTCAAAATTTAAAACCTAAAGCGTAAAAAAAAAGGTTGCTCACAAAAAGTAATTGGCAGAGTAAATTTTCATAAATTTCAGGCCTAAAAAGTTCAAAAATAAAAATCACTCGCTTACAAAAAGTAATTAGAAGATGAAATTTTCATTGTTTTATAATTTAGGACATAAGTATTGAATAATAAGGATAACTTCATAATAAATTGTAACTAAGGGTGTTCTTAAATCAAAAATGACGATTTCATGACATAAGTTATTTTTTTTCTTTCTCTTTTTTTTTCGGAAATGCATTAAATTAGAAAGTGTTGTTGTTCATAAACTGTTTAATCGCATTCATTTTTCTGTTTTTTATTTTGTTTTTATTTATTTATTTATTTTGCTTTATTTATTTATTTATTTTCATTTATTTATTTATTATAAACGCAATAGATCTTTTAGAACAAGCCAATAAAGTTGGCGTTTTGAAACGCATTTCCTGGCGAAAGCAGAGAAGAAACAGTCAACGAAGGGAGAAAAGCGCGTGATCACGTGATCTAAATCGCTTGTAACTTGATAGGTAATTTAATTATCCTGAAATACAAAACACAGTTCGATTCCACAGTCAGGTCTTCCAGTTTTACATCTTTCTGTTAAAAAATAAACTTGTAAATATATTAAAAGGTTTTGCGCTTGTTGAGCAGAGCATTTGATAACAGCCTGAAGCAAAGAATTTTTATTAGTTCGTAATTTGGTAATTAAAATGTTAAATAAAAAGAATAACCCCTTTCAAAATGTAACAAAATATTAATAATGCATTATTGAACTCAGGGAGTGGCCCTGGGGGGAAGGGAAACACTCCCCTCCCTGCCCAAATTCATCATTAATGTCTTCTCCTAAACAATATGAATACCATCGCAAAATGAGACATAATCATGCTTTCGATTACATTACAGTGAAGTACATCCATATATTAGCCCTTGAATTTGTCAAGCGAAATTAAAAACAACTCTTAAAATAATTAAAATATATCAGTATTGAAGAAAAATATGTGTCTAAACAAAAAGCTGGTCAATTAAACTTCATTTCACACGTTAATATTCCTTATCGTCATAATTAAAGAAAAGATAAGAGAAAGCGTTTAAGATAATGGCTGATTTATGATTGCCGCTCCGACTTAAAAGGGTAGGACGTTAATTAATGGGAGTAATCACATGATCTATTTACACCGCGCACTTTTTATTATTCAGCTACAAATCATCTTACAAACAGGATAACATATGGGATTATTTTTTATATCTTTGTCAGGCCTTTCATATTCATGGGTTTTATTTTGTTTTCAGATGTTCCTCTACAAATTCATCTTTCAACTTGGTTGAATGGATATTGATAAAGTATCACCGATTTTATGATATGCAATTAACGGATAAACTGCTTACAACTGATTTTATAGATTAATTTGTATGCTCTTAATTAAACAGCCGTAAAAAAAAGGTTATAAATCTGTAATTACTTTATGATTCAACTATGAGAAAGGTATTTGCAGAATTCCGATGTATACATGATTTATTGGTAATTTACAGAAGAATTATTGTGATGATAATAGTTTCTAGCAATTAGTTTTGATCAACCAAAAGCATAAATCTTTGAAATTTAATATAAATTTCTATGTCTGGAACTTGTTCAGCTGCGAGATATGAATTTTTAATAAGAATCTCCCGTTTCATTTTTTTTTTTAATACTAACATAGCATTAATAGTTTTCTTTCTTTTTAAAAATTTCATCTAGACTACTAAAATAAACATGTTAAGGGGATACAGTATCTTTGAAACCATCGCCTAAATGTTGAATAATACTGTAAAATATGTGATGGCACAATATTTTTATATATATAAATCTTCTGTGCATGTGTATGTCGCTGAACTCCTCCTAAACGACTAGACCGATTTTAATGAACTTTTTTATGTGTGTTCCAGTGGATTCGTGAATGGTTTAGATTCACATTTCATCGAAATTGATTCAGTACTTTTTTAGTAATCAGGCGAAAACTAATTGTTAGTGATTTTTTGCTAATTAAAAGTGTTGAATAAGTTCGCCGCACAGAGTGCGGACTGAATGGCCGAGCGGTCTAAAGCGCCAGATTTAAACTCTAGTTCTCGAAGAAAGAGATCGTATGTTCGAACCCCACTCCTGACATACGTGTGTGATTTGCAATAATTTTTTCTGCATTATAATT